>OX463778.1:7790465-8990465 GCA_949825025.1 Siphlonurus alternatus
AGACTATAGCATACCAGCATAAAAAATTCTCTTTAAATATATTATGCTGTGCTTTAATTTATATTTCATTACTGGAATAGAGGCTTCAAGTCAGCTGATTTTGCAGAGTTCCCACCGTCCTATCCAAATCTATGTAAAAAAAAAAAAAAAAAAAATGCATTTTTGGTACAGTATTTAAAAAAAAAAAAATTAGAAGACAATTAAGATCTTGATTCCTTATAAGAAGACCTTTAAATGGTGGGGTAGGAGATGGTTTCAAATTTATAGCTTTAATATAGTTAGGTACTGAGAAGAAATTCAAATTTTCTAACATGGTGGCTTATGGAATATTTTTCTACCGGGGAACACTTGAAGCCTCTATTGCAAATGACCGGCTCTAATTTAAAGCACCCTACAGGCCTACATCATCAATTCAAAATTTTCAGGATCAAAACAAAGAACTGGTACTGACGTTGAATGTTTTTAAATCACATTACAGTACTAAAATCTTCGTAATCTACTCACACAAAATTTATGTTAATAAAACTACAACTCACTTTCTGCCCTCCTAGCAGAGGCAATGCACGCAGCAGTTCCAGCTGATTATTCGGCTCCCTCTCACTAGCCAGTCTGAACAACAGCCATGTAAGGACGGAGGTACCAAATTCAGGACGCACACTGGTCAAAGCCAGCAGGACGCTTAGGCAGGACGTTAGGACGGAAGCATGAGGAGAGTGGATCACCAAAGCTCCGAGGAAAACAGTACATTCAGATCTGATTGGAGAGTCTGCCAGTCTGGCCAGCCAATCACAGAGAGAGGCAGGATCGCTCGACCAATGGCAAGTCAGAGAGTATATCCGGACCCAGAAATGGGCCAGGGGAGAGGAGTGGGAGGGGAAGAGAGGTCGTGTGGGAATCACATTGGCAAGATCTTCCACTGTGGACATTAATAGTTGGGCATCTCTCAATGCCTCTGCAGTGAGGATGGAGGGGTAGGCAAGCCACGGAAGTAGAGATGCAGTCACCATTTGTCCTGCTAGGTGTGTGCACAGTTGGTGCTTGATCACCAGTTGGCCTGTAAACAGATATTCAAATAGTGTTAGTGTAATAAGGACAAGCAAATTTTGCCCAACATTCAGAAAGAAATTCAAATTTATATTATCTGAATTTCTAAGTACTTGCAGTGTACTCAAAATTGTTAAAGTTAAATACATACAGTCAAAGGAGTCTTTATTTTAATTAGTGATACAATAGAATGTACAGTTGTCACCTCAGAAAATTTCCTCAACAGTATTAAATTTTTTTCCAAGGAATGAACTTCAATCCTTGGCCAATAATTATCAAACAATGTGTCCTAAATTAACCTCAACAAAAGTCTAAATATTGTGATATTTTGATTGTAGGAGATATGAAGTGAATAAAAAATTTGAACTTTTTAATTTTGAACAGTACAATCATATTAATTTTCTGCTCTACACTAGCCCATCTTGATTTTCTTTTTGTATGTTTTTTGAGTTGCTCACTTTTGGCTAGTAAGATCCTGCATTATAAACTTGTCTCCCAAATGACTGAAAACATTAAACAAACCAAGTTAAATATGATGCACAGTCTACATTCATAGATAAAGCATATTTTATTAGAAAACTTATTATATTTTATATTGAGTACTGTATACAATTCTGGGAGGAAATTTTGCAATATTCCAGCATTAAATGGGCATTTTGCCACGCAGAAAGAGACATATCATTATCCACTTTTCACTAAAAATCTATAGGGGAAAGGAGGGGGGGGTCTTCAAATAACAGCAATTAATCTAAGCTTGGCTTAAAACTGTCTTAGCACAACAATAAAGAATACACTAACAGTAAAAATGCCTTACTTTTAAAATTGTTGTTATTTGATTTGAAGATCCTCTATGTTTCTCATATTTTGCAAAGAGGTAACCCCTTATACTTGAATTTTCCATATGTCCATTTTTGAAAAGTACGTCCTCAATAAACTTACATGTTGAGATGAACGCTGGCAGGTAGATGGCGGGAGTTTTGGTGATCGTGCAGGACAGGATCATCGCCACACAGGAACCGGTGAACACGTCACACTCGGCTAGAAGTCCATCGAGGACCTTAAGGACGGG
This sequence comes from Siphlonurus alternatus, assembly GCA_949825025.1. Classification (NCBI taxonomy): domain Eukaryota; kingdom Metazoa; phylum Arthropoda; class Insecta; order Ephemeroptera; family Siphlonuridae; genus Siphlonurus; species Siphlonurus alternatus. The sequence goes on from OX463778.1 coordinate 7,792,579, forward strand.
CCGCGGGTCCTGACCCCTCGTCACCAGGGTGTCAGCCAGGTTGGCCAACTTGAGGGAGAGGTCGGGCCGAGACAGACAGCGATTCTCGTCATCTTGAGGGAACTTCAGGCTGGCAGACAGCTGCATCAACAACGGTTGTGTGGAGCTACTGTCTTCTTCCTAGAACAGAGGAAATGGGGCTGTCAGTAGGTCCTTGTAAAGAACTAATGCACTAGTTTGATAATATGTATCTCAAACCTCTCCCATCATCATAAAAAAACTATAAAACCAGTGTAAAATAGAGTTCAATGAAAAATCAATTGATATATCGTCCCTCGTCCGCAATAATGAGCTATCTGCTATTTCAAATGAACACAATATTGAGCTTTAAATCGTTATAAAATAAGGCTCAAAATTGCGCTCACCTGAAAGAGCATACAGCTCATTATTGCTACAAGATCGTGGAGCAGATAGCTCATTATTGCGGACGAGGGACGATATGTATCATAAAGGTACATCAAAGGAGGTCCCAATTTAGTTAATCAACACAATCAAGTAGCAAATATTTTAAGAACTTAATAAATACCTCAAATTATTATTTTTTTAAAATATTAATTTACGTGGTGGATTTCTTAATTTTCTTGTCCCATTGTGGAAGTGTGGTGAAATTACCAACTTTTTTTAGGGATGGCAATGTCTCTCCTCCCCCAAAATTTCAAATCACTGACCATATGGTAATGGATTTACAGCTTTCATAAATCAATCACAGGTTTGTTTTGAGGTGTATACATTTCAAAACAGCTGTTTTGATATTCTGTAGAACTGTACGTAATTACATACAGTACAGTATTGAGATGAATTGAAACTACATTATAAATTCTCTTAGCTTCTTCTGTACACACCTGCAGCCAGGTTAGGCAGGCCAGGACAAGACTCAGGTCGGGCAGGGACAGCAAAGAGGCCCACAGCTGCTGACGATACGCGGGCGCGGGCGGTGCGGAGGGTCGCGGCTCACACATCATGTGCAGCACCACGGGGTGTAGCAGCTCACAGCTGTTCTCACGTACCCTGCAACGTAACAGGCAGGTGGAGCGTTTAATTATTACTGGCCACATTATTTGCAGTCTTGGAAAATTGTGTCTACAATCAATCTCTAAAAAAAGTGGACTAAAATTTAGCCTTATAATGTTGTCACAGATTCATAGGCCCAATTTAAAGCCACTTTATTTTAAGCCCAATTTTAGAGAAAAATTTTCAAGACTTAAAATAGTGCAAATAAATTTGGGCTATGTAAGTAATTTTTAGGTGGAAAACTGCATTTCACCATGTCTCCTAAAGATGGCATAAGTTCAATTTTAAGTTTAATCAGTTCAATTTTAAGACTTCGTTGATATAAGCTACAGTATCAATGAATTATTTACATATTTGTCATAGAAACAGAATACAATTGTTTCCCAGAGTTAACAGTTTCTCCATCCATCATATTAAATTTGTATATTTAATTCTCAGTATGTTATCATTAAATTCAAACTTAAAATAATATATTTAATAATTTGAAGTGAATTTTCTTTGAAAACTTTGCTTTAATGCCAATAACAATTTCACGTGTTTTTAGTTTTCAAGTAGATATTGTTTTTAGATAATTTGATAGGAATACTAGAAATCAGATGACTTGAAGACTCTTTATTAGCACTAATAAGTTAAATTTACATAAATATAAAAGAAAAATGCAGATAAAAATAAATAAATATACATGTAGAAAGAAGAAAAGAGAAAAAAAAGGTCTAAAATAAATTCCATTGTACCTGTATTAAAAACATTGTAATGGAAATTTTATATTGGCAGATTGATTATACACCAATTGTTGTATCTTGAAATACTGATAATCTAAGAATAAATTACTGTATTATTTATTCATCTAATCTGACTTCTACATACCAATCCCCCCCCTCCCCTCATCAACTCACAGTTGGTCAGGGTGCGTACACAGGAAGGTGACTTGGTTGATGACGTCCTGCCAGGTGTCCTTGCCCTGCCTCAGGACGGTGAGCAGAGGGTGCTGAGGGGACTGCAGGTTGAAGGGACTTTTGTACCTTCCCTCAGGTCCCACCCGCATCCTCAGGTCAAGCACCAGCAGCTGACTCAGGGCTGCGGTTACTCCAACGTGCGTCCTGAACAAAACCAACGTCATAGATTTAAAAAAAAAGTTGTGTATCTTCAAAAACATAATATATAAACAATGTTTGGGTTTATTAATTTTAATATTTTCATATAAAGTACTAAATAACTTGTTGTAATCTAAAATAAAATAAGTTACAAATGCTGAACTGGAAATTGGATATACTGTATACTACATGCAGTAATAATACACATAATAATATTGATCAAGTCAGTTTACAAGTTTAATTTAAGTATTAAAATATCACACTTTTATTGATATGGTAAAGCATGCCAGAGGATGTTTTGAGGAGTATAGTCAAATTAAATTAATATTCTTGCCGGAAGTAGCCGGAAATGAGTAGTTTCTTATCTTCCTGTTCATGTCTGATTTTTGTACTTTTGCAACAAATCACTCCTCTTATTGCAAAGCTCTCTGTAAAATTTCAAACTCCAAATGCAAACAGGAAGAACATAAACTTCTTATTTCCGGCTACTTCCTGCGGGAATATTAAATTAATTTAACTGTAGCCAGGTCATATTGTCTATTGCCCAGAATGATGAGCTATCATTGCCTACTACGATCATGTGTACCAAAAAGCTATATCAGACGAGTGAAATTACGAGCTTCCGTCATCAATTTACAGCTCATTATTGCAATTACCTGATATAGCAGACAGTTCATTGTTGCACATGATCATGCAAGGTCAGATCCATAACAGTCAGCTTGGGGAAAGAGGGAGGGTAAAAAAGATAAGGGGAGGAAGAGGGGGGGGGGATGGGATTTGGTAACAATCTCGCATAATCTAGACAGATAAGGGACAATATTTTGACCAGAAAAAAAAAATATGTAAAATATATTCATCCTCCTCCTACATAGTTTTCCTGAGTCACAGAAGTTTCAACTCACGAGAAGTATGGCAACATTGCCACGAAGGTGGAGAGCATGTTTGGGATGGTGAGCACGCCGGCCTCCACCAAGGTAACGAGGGCCTGGCATGACGCGGTACTGACCACGGCATCTGCATCCTTGCACTTCTCTCGCAGAGTCTGCAGCTCTGGGTGCTGAACAGAGACGATGGTTCTAGTCATTGCAGTCATACGTCATATAGGTACACTGGGGGCCAAACTTAACATCCCATCAAACATGAGAGCAGCCAGTCAATGAAATCAAGCAACATTGCCAAATAGTGTAGTTATCGTTTAGCTCCAGCTGTGCCACCAAAATGACAATGTTGCACATTTTTCATTAGCATCCTTTAGCTGTGACATTTAGTATGGCAAACAGTGTAAAGTTATAGTTGTCATAGAAATAATCATGATTTATGTTCAGTACCCTAGTTAAATGACTCCAGCTCATTGCTTAGAAGACAATTAGTTTCTGAACACACACTGTTTTTCTCTATGATAATAATTTGACAGGTATTTTATATTTGGTTTTATAGAAAGAATAATTGTCATAGAAAGTTCAACATTCAACCTGATCATTATCAATAATAAAATGGCTATTAAACTTTCTAGTGACTGATCTATGCAAAATAATTTATTGCATGCTCTAAAAACAACCGGACTATATAGAAAAGGAGGGTTTTTTTTTTGTTTACCTCTCCGCCAATTGATTTCAAATTTTCTGTGTCTCGTTTTAAAACGGCTTCCGCTAGCTTGGCGATGGACTGAAACAATTTACACTTCATTTAGTATCATACAAAAAGAATTGTAGACAGATCTGTTCCGTAAAACACATAATATCATACATATATATTACCCCTAGGCATCCTACAATTGCTATGGCTCGCTGCAGAAATGCTGCAAATTTTATTACTCTTGTTTGTCTGTCCCTGCAGAAAATCTTGTGAATGCCACAATAGAATCAAGATGTGTATGAAGACGAGTTTAATTTTTCTTCGGAGCGCCGTAGAACCTCGCAGAACGAAACGCAGAAAATCGTGAGGTTCTACATCATGTTGTGACATCATCAACAACATTTTCTGTAGCATATTGCAGCGGTATTAGGTAGCAATTTTAGAATATGTGAAACCACCTTTACAAGATTGCATGTTCACACTGAAGTGACTGAAGTGAGACGAAGGCATGCAGAGCACATTTCTGCAGTGATGTCCAGCATAATATCAATTTGTAGAGTCTGGTAAATTAAGACAACTGCACACAATGAGACATTTAACCAATTTAATATAAATATACTTATAATGTAACAATAGTGTGGATTGTAGAATATAATATGAACATCAGGCAAAAGCCGGCTAGAAGAAGTTGTGGTGTGAGGTGTGTCATTGTTAACCCCTACGATAATAATATATCAGGCCTGATATCAGGCTGATATCAGGGGGTATCAGGCTGATATCAGGGGGTATCAGGCTGATATCAGGGGGTATCAGGCTGATATCAGGGGGTATCATCAGGCTGATGTCAGGTCACATCAGCCTGATATCAGGGGGACATCAGGGCTATATCAGCCTGATATCAGGGGGTATCAGGGGAGTGTCAGGCTCCATTAGTTATAAGTTTTAACGCTAGGCGGCACCATTGTTGCATCAAAGGAGAAAGGTTTGTTGATAGAAAAATGGCAGCTACTTCAGGAGAGGAGAAAATCAACAAATAATGGTAATTAAACTATAATTCTTTAGCTTATAAGTTGTTTTGGGGGTAATATACTATGTGGGGTGTCTTTTGCTGCAGGTATTTTAGGACTCTGAGGCCTGAAATATTAGAAAATCCACCGTCTTGCTGCCTATAGCTGTGGACCATGGGACAACAGTCGAGCCAGCTAGAATAAAGGCCACCTAGCTCCTAGCTGCACAACATCGCATTTGTATTTAAATTTTCTTCAATTTGTTTTATTGGTTCTTTATTTAGTGTTAATGATAATAGTGTTATTTATTTAATTTAATTCTAATAATAAAATGTGTTTTTATCTATTATAGTCCAAAATGGTAGCCATCAGGCGTTATAGTCAGGAAACCATCAGGGAACTATCAGGTGGAGACGTCAGGGAAACATCAGGCCAGCCTGATGTCAGGTTTCTTCTGTCCACTTCCTGATATCAGGCTGATATCAGGCTGCCCTGACATCAGCCTGATATCAGGCCTGATATATTATTATCGTAGGGGAAATTCATCCTAAATGCATCATGCATGCAGTGCTTAATTACTATATATGAATATACTACAATATATAAACTTACATATACAATAGTTGTAACATTAGTTCTTTTCTCATTTACTTTTCTTTCCTCCATATATTTTTAATTTCAGATTTTGGCAACCGGAGAATCTATAAATTCTAAAATTTCGCACCCTAAGTTGCCATGTGATTTCTTCTTGGATGGTGGCGCTAATTTCTCATCACGGAAAGAATCTGAACTAAAAATACAAAGAAAATGAGGGGAAGTGAGACTAGTGACTAGTGAGAGTAGGGGAAGGGACTGAAGGGAGACAGAGGAAGGGAGACGAGGGGGGAGGGGAGGAGAAAGTAAAAAATAAAAAATTGAGAAGTTCGTGGGTGTCGAGCTTTCTGCTTGAGATTCGGATCGCACAGCAGTTTTAAGAAAATGACTCGTAAGTTATTAATAAAGTAATATTTTAATATCTCAGGATTGTGTATAAAATCATTAACATATTAAATATTTATCAATACAGGCGATATTTTATTGTGAAACCCGCTGGATGTCAAATTTCTGGAAGTAGAGCCCAAGATGGCAGGCTATCGGTTGTTTCATTTGCGTTGTTTTAATTAACTTGCATGATATCGATGATATGTGTTCAGATAAGAATTCACCTTGAAGCGTTCGTTAATTATTGTAGATTGCTTGTTGAAAAGCTAATTACTGCAGCAATATGTTGCCATAGTCTTGAACGTTTGTATGCATATTGATTCGATACGCCAGCCTAGAAGAAAATGTCAAAACACTGTAAATAATGTTGCATTATAATAATTCTGCATATACATACACAGTGACGTAGACAAACGGAGTACAGCGAGGTTCTAGGGGTTTACACCACTCCAAATACATAATCGAGATACAGGGAAAATGCAGTGTACAGTATATTATATATATATATATATATATATATATATATATATATATATATATATATATATGCATATTATACATGTAATGGGATATTATTATGCATATACTGTAATGGGTTAAATTTGTGAATGACAGGTTGTGGACTGCTTTTACTTAAAGTTTTACTCAATAAAAGTACCGGTTTGCACCCACTTTTTATGGCACCCTGTCCTCTTCCTTAGCACCAAAGATGAAGAACCTCCCCGAATTTCTTTCCTGTACAGTACTGTATAGTTATACATTACCGGTATCATACAGTAAGACAGTACTGGTATATTATATACATATGCATACTGAAATTTTTGAAATTGAATTTTTGAGCCTCACAGCTACGTACATCCACAATATTTTTTTTCAGATCACTTTTGAACCTGGATTTGGAAAGTTAACTATAATTAAGGTGCTTTCGCATATTCGAAAATTGCTACGGAGTTCCGTAGCAATGCCGTAAGCCTTTCACATATTCTCGTTCGTCTGCAGCAGCTGCGGCGGAAAATCATGTGAACGCCGTAGCAAAATCAAGATGAGTTTGATTTTGCTACGGAGTGCCGTAGATAGCCGCAGCAGCAGATCGCGATCTCTACGGCGTAATCAACAACATTGCCACGGAGTAGCTACGGAGCGTTTCCGTAGCGATTTTCGAATATGTGAAAGCACCTTTTAATACAGTATACTTGTCTTTCCAAATCCAGGTTCAAAAGTGACCAGAAAAAATTATTGTTGATGTAACTGAGGCTCAAAAATTCAATCCCAGTTGGGCTTGGATATAACCCTGTTTGATCCCCAGCGCCTCATATATACAGTACAGTAAGTGTGCTATTTTTGCTGTATAAAATGGGAGCCAGTTGTAAAGAAACTGTACATGTAGCTTGTTAGTTAACATTGAAAGCACACATTTACGACCCTCCACACATTACACATTCTGATATGATAAAAGATAAAATCACAATAATAACAAAGCAACCATTTCATTTAATTACAGCCTAAGTACAGGAAACTGACAAAATGTGTTCCGCTCAGTGAGTTATTTTCTCAAACAAAATTGATGGGAACATCAATGTTGCTCATTGTACGATGGGCAACTTGCATGAAGTATTGTTAGTGCATATTTGGAAACTGTATTTTGACTCTGAGTTATGTATTGCCAATTTTTCAGTTTTTTCGGAGTTATGTATTACCAATTTTTTCAGTTTTTTCGAAACACTCAAAATCAAGGAGAAAAATTCTGTGACGTCATGGTCATGCAACGTCTTTCTCTTGTGTGATAAATATTTGAATAACTATCACAGCACTTTGCAGCACAAATTTGAGGGTGTTAAAAAGTTAAAATGCATATGGCAAAATTAACAATACAGTACTTAACATACTGTACTGTAACTAGAGCTCCTATGTCTAAATATGCATTTAAAAATATTCTTGCAGGTTTGTCCATTATTATTTTGGTTCATGTTTTAGTGGAATGTAGCTACTGATATTTTACTGAGAAATGTACCAAAGTACAGTTCCAAATATTTAATGGAAAAGCAAAAAAATTAAAAAAAATTAATAATTAAATAAAAAATAAAATAGAATTCCAAGAATTTTTTCCAACAAACAAACTTCCCATTTTGTAAAATTCTGATTGTATTCGGTTAATTAATTAGAAGCACTAATTAAGAAATTATGCTAGAAATCATTGGTGTCATTATTTTAGCAGCACACATGCAGATATGATATTTCAATTTTCAGAGGTCAATGTAAGTGGGATAAAATGGAAAGTTTGTTGTTAAAATTAACACTACAAGAAATTTGTTTGTATCACAAAATTATTGCTGTGTTTTGTAGAGAAAGTATTATTTCATTGTCAACTTTAGCAGTTGCTGTCTCTTGTGTTTTTAAACTTGATATTTTCTGAATAAGGAGGTAGTTCAGTGGATACTTAAAATCAGTGAACATTTTTAATATTACCCCCTAGTATTACAACAACAATAAAAACATTTCACACAGAAACTTTGTCTAAACAAACAGAAAACTGCAGGTATGGTGGAAAGTCTGAAAATTAGAAACTGTTAAGATCAATTTGATCAATCACCCATTAAAAAAAAATATTCAAAATCTGCTATGATGCTGAATTTTATTTCATTTATTGCTGCTACAGTAGCTGCCTCTCTTTTCTCAATGTGTTTGAAAGAAACTTGAATACTATAATTTATTGCAAAACTAGGTAGCGCTTATGTATGATTGATATGTAATTCAGTGTTAAAGGCCTTATGAACCTTTGCACAATATTAAGTACACGGTAAGCTTTGCTTTAGTATAATTCGGCTGCATAAAATTTTTTGTTTCAGCAGCACAAATATCAGAGATAATGACCGATGAAAAGGAACCTGTGACGTCACTCACGCTCATTCAGCGGCGACAATATAGGGAAATCCCTGCAAAAGATAGGTTCACTCCCGCTGCAACCACGGCCACAATTTGATTTCTGTAATTTTGAAACTTTACCAGGACAGTCTTGATAGTATTTTTCAAATAGCATGAAAGATTTTTTTTTTATGACATTCATACAAACCGAGTTATTGCGGTAGAAAGAGGAGCGAAAATGTTGTATAGGAAAACAATGTTAAATTTTTGGCTTATCTTTCTACCGCAATAACTCAGTCTGTACACACGCCACCAAAAAAATTCTTTCCGTCTATTTGACAAATACTATCAAGACTGCCCTGATAAAGTTTCAAAATTCCAGAAGTAAAATTGTGGCCGTGGTTGCAGCGGGAGTGAACCTATTTTTTGCAGGGATTTCCCTATATTGTCACCACTGAATGAGCGTGAGTGATGTCACAGGTGTTTCTTCATCGGCTATTATCTCTGATATTTGTGCTACTGAAACAAAAAAAATTATGCAGCCGAATCACATTGAAGCAAAGCTAACCGTGTACTTAATACTGTGAAAAGGTTCATAAGGCCTTGAAGTTTTAATACTAAATTTATTTTGTCATGTTGATTTTACTTCAACACATAGTGCAAGACTCAAGACTAGTATACTACAGACATAATTAGATAACTAAGTACTGTATTTTGAACTTTAATTAAATTTAAACATAATCTACAATGGGTTTTGTAACCAACACTGACAATAATTACATATTTGTGATGTCAGTGTAACAACAATGTATCTGACATTAAGTTTGTGTGCAGGTGGCAACCAGCGCGAGCTCGCGAGGGCCAAGAACCAGAAGAAGCAGCAGGACCTCAAGAAGCAGAAGGGGGGAGACGAGAAGATGACCTTGGAACAGCGCAAGCAGAGGTCAGTCATGTCCATCGTCTGTCACCCCCCCCCCCCCCCAAAAAAAACATGTCCCTTGTCTGTCAGTGGTAGGAGGTAGGGAGACAGTCAAATTGTTAGGCATGGAAGAAGTCGTTAGAGAATATCATCTGGAGTGACAAAGTAAGCAACCTGCAATGTTTTACCATTATCACACAAGTAAATAATAAGGGATCTGAGAAAAGCATTGACTTTGACAGCGCTGGTCGTTATTTACTTGTACAGGGTTGGCAGCACTGCGGCCAGCGGCTGAGTTCACATTTTATAGTATCATCATATTTATTACAATATTTGTGCTGTTTTAATTGTTGCAGTTTAGTGTGTTATACGTCGACTTTATTGAACGTTTGTCCAACTATGTATATATTTATTTCATCTTTTAGTGTGATAATCATCGAGTAATTCATTATATGTATTGTTGGTGACAACTGTGCATGTAATGGACTCCATCAGTATCTCTACATGCAATGCTTTGATACAAATATTATTTCTAATCTCAATGCTTATTTCTCGTGTGTGTCTTCATTGTCTACATACGGTTCTACGTCGATGTTTGGTATGTTAATTGGGCATACATTTTACTCAAGGTGTGAATATTAAATCAAGTTAATAACTGATTTGTCTAGTGCAATAAGTAAACACCCCTTGAAGTAATTTTGACTCGTCCATATATTACACAACGTGACCTTGACGACACGAGTCACTCACCGCCGCCGCCCGCCACGTCCCCTGCCCACTTGCTGCTGGGAGTGCTGCGCTTAAATCGCCGCGCCTGCATGTACTGCAACCAACAAGCCGGAAACGCAGTGACGCTCGGGGGTTTGCCTACACACCAGGCGTATTCATCCAGTGATTTTAATGCAGGAAAAGCGCAGTACGCATTTCTGCAATACTTCACGGCACGATAATTTTTAGCTCTGCCACTTCTCTTTTCATCACGTCTCATCCGCTTGCGGCTTGCAAGTGCCCCGAGAAGAGAAGTCGGGCAGTCGCTTGACCAAAGTCCCGTGAAGAAACTGCAAGTTGATGTCCGTACCCTGCATGCAGTTCAACATTCTTTAAGTCCCTCATCCTGGATGTCATTGTAAATATTGATCGTTTTAATTTGTGGTATAAGTGTTAATTTATTATTTATTGTTTTAATAAGGTTATTGAATTTGTGTTTTAATTAATTATCAAATTTTCCACATAAAGAATTAGTATATTTCAAATATTCAAATGAATCTGTTGTAATTTATAAATATGGTTTTAACTTGTAAATACTTTTCTTTATTATGCATATTTTTTACTAATATTTGTATTTTGAGCTTTAATGGGCATACACCCTCTAGCACAAACTTGTTAATACAAAATGACTTTTTAAATGATAGTACAAACTATAATATGACTTCAAATAATGAAATTTGTGATTTATGTGGTAGATCTGGCAGATCTAACCAGAAAAAACTTCAATGCTGTAACTGTTTACAATTTTCTCACACTAGCTGTCTGAATATTACTAGTGCGAAAATTCGCAAATTTGCAAATGGTCAGTGGTGTTGTCAAGATTGTGATAAGCTTCTGCAGGTACCAATTCCTGATAGCAATACTGGTTCAATGACTCCAACTAAAGTCACAACTCCAACTTTAAGCAATTTTAACCCAGTATTAACTCATCAATCTCATACAAAGTGTTGTCTTCTATGTGATAGGATGGGCCGTAAAAATCAAATTAGAGTTAATTGTAAAAATTGCCTCCAATCCTATCACACAAAATGTCTTAAATTCACTAAAAAGGAAATAACAGCTAGTAGAATCTCAGGATGGTGTTGTTGGGCTTGTTCACTTGGTGGTTTGAATTTGTCAGACTCATTTTTTGATTCACTTCCTCCCACAAGCCCCACATCTCCGAGTAAATCAGATCCTCCTTCATCTCCTAACAAATCTGGTAAACATGTCACAATTCTTTCCTTTAACGCGCGCAGTTTAAAAGACCCTAAAAAACAACCAAACATTAGGGCATGGTTAAATATCTAGATCCAGATATTATTGCTATAAATGAGACGTGGTTAAAGGAATTCGTTGATACATCGGAAGTACTTGATTGTGATACTTATATTGTATTTAGGAAAGATCGTTCTACAAGGGGAGGGGGTGTTTTACTAGCTATAAAATCTTACTTAAAGCCAAAGCATATTCCAGAATTGGAAACTAATGGTGAAATAATTTGGGCTTCAATTCAGGCTAATAATACAAAAGTATTAGTGGGTTCAGCTTATAGAGCTCCTAGCTCCACTATGGAGGAAAATGAAGCTATCCTTGCCTCTATGAGTATTGCTGCCAATTATAATACTCAGTTTGATGCTTGTATTTTAACCGGAGATTTTAATTTAAATATTGATTGGGCATCCACTCCCCCGCTCCCCCATGGATCACTTTCGGAGCTGTTCCTTTCAGCATTTTATGATCTTGCACCTCACCAACTAATAAAAACTCCCACCAGAGAGACTGAAACATCAGCTACAACTCTGGATTTGTTGTTGTGTGATAATCCTGACATAATTGTTGATGCCGAAGTGATCCCTGGCGTAAGTGATCACTATGCTATCAAAGCCACTTTGTTAGTGGTTAAACCAAAACTGAAAAATCAGCCCAAAATTGTTTATAATTATAAGAAAGCAGATTGGCCCAAGCTCAGAAACCTTTTAGCCACACAGCTTCCTATTGCAAGTTCAGAATTAGATATAAATGTTGCATGGGCAGAGTGGAAAAGGGTATTTTGGCTATGTGTTGATCAGTGCATTCCAAAATGTACTTTAAAACCAAATAAACATCATCCTTGGATATCAAATAACATTTTAAAAACAATAAGAAAACGTGACAAGTTATTTAAAGAATGGAAAAAGACTGGCTCTGATTTAATTCGTAATAAATATGTAGAAATGAAAAAAATTGTTAAACGTAAGATAAAAGATACCAGGGATGAGTATATGTGGAAGTTGGGAAATGGAGTTAATGGAAAAAAGGGACTTTGGAAATACATTCATTCAAAAAAAGGCAGCAATAATGTAACTGAATTTATTATAAAGGACAATCTTATTGATGATCCTAATATAATTGCTGACTCATTTAATAATCAATTCCAAAGTAACTTTAACCAAGAGCTCCCTAAAGTTTGTAACTTTTTGCCAAGAAAGACTAGGCCAGTTGAAGAAATATCAAGTGTTAATGTTGAACCATGTGTTATATATAATCTTCTTAAAGAAATAAGAACAGATGTTCCACCAGGTCCGGATGGACTACCAAGCAGAATTTTAAAAGAATGTTCATACGCAATATCGTATTCAATTTCAAATATTTATAAAATTTCACTCTCTGCTGGTAAGTTACCGGATGAGTGGAAGAAAGCTTTTGTTACACCAATATATAAGTCTGGGAAGAAAAATATACTTACAAATTACAGGCCCATTTCAGTAACATCTATTATATGCAAAATTTTTGAGAGAATAATAAATAACGAAATTTTGTGTCATTTAATAACTACTAGTCAATTCCCTCAAAGTCAGCACGGATTTTTGCCTCGCCGCTCTTGTACCACCATGCTTGCAAAAACAATTGATACATGGCAAAGCTTGCTAGACAAGAATCCGGGGGGACACGTTCACATAATTTGCCTGGATTGGGAAAAAGCATTTGACAAGGTCCCTCATTCAAGGCTATTGTTAAAGCTAAGCAGGATTGGTGTGAGTGGCCCACTACTTAATTGGATATCAGATTTTCTGCAAGGGCGTACACAAAGTGTGGCGTTTGGAGGTGCTGTGTCTGAGACCTTGGGGGTGAGCTCCGGGGTCATACAAGGGTCTGTCCTAGGCCCCCTACTTTTCAATATATTTATGGCAGATGTGACAGATTGTATTTCCTCAGACATGGCACAATATGCCGATGATTCAACCATTTTTAAATTGATAAAAAATCAGGAAGATTCAGCAAAGTTACAGACAGATTTGGATAATTTATCTTTATGGTGTGAGCTCAATGGAATGTCTTTAAATGAATCAAAATGTACTGTTATGGATTTGACTCTTGGTCCTACTCCATTAAATATACAATATTCAATTAATGGCAAAAATCTTTCATATAGTCAGTCTGTAAAAATTCTAGGCATAATTATATCATCTGATTTAAAATGGAATTTACAGTCTGAAACTGTAAGATGTAAAGTTGCTAAATTGTTAGGATTTGTGCAGAGAAACCTTACAGGGTGCACTTCAAAAATCAAGCGTCTTGCTTATTTATCTTTAATAAGATCAAATATCACGTATGGTGCTCCTGCATGGCACCCAACAAGTAAGGAAAATCTGCAAAAATTCAGTAGAATTGAGAAGAAAGCACTAAAATTTATATACAATAAATCTCCTCCTAACTGTTCTGTTACAAAAATTGTTCCTATTCAAGATTATTTTCATGTTATTGATTTAATTTTCTTCAAAAAATGTGAAAACGGAACTATTGATTGTGACATCACAAGAAAAATTAATCATGGAAGGTCTGTAAGAGGTCAGAGTGGTGCGGTATTATTGATTCCTCCTAAAGTAAGATTGGAGTTATGTAAAAAGGGTTATGTTTTTAGAACCGTCTCCCAGTGGAATCAATTACCGCAACATGTAAAGTTGAGTCCGAATAATCAATTTGCAAAATCTGTTACGACTCATTTTATTACAAAAAATTGTATTTAATAATATTTGTATCTTGACTCTAGCAGTGTTATTGTTAATCTGCTAGTTTTCTATTTTATATTATATTAAATCATTTAAAGTAACAGGGATAGCTGCCACTTCTGTGTATTAGCATCTTATTGGTGTTTTGCTTGCTATCCTCACCTTAATTAAAATGTATGTATATTGATATGCATGTATTAGTTGGGTGAAATAATAAATAAATAAAAAAATAAAGGCAGATATTGCAGATATCTGCTTGCCACTAACTGTGAGTAAATTAAATCAACTGCTGAACTTGTTACAGTGATATTTCCCATAATAATCATAATAAGCCCATAGTAATGTACTCTGAAATCACCATAGCAACTCGTTATTACTCAACTTGTTGTTAAGCAAAACTTGATTTTAACTAAAGGAGATAGCAGTCCCATAAAAAATAATCAGCATTGCAGGTATAGGAAAAACTTGATATAAGGTAATACTCAATATAAAGTAAACTTAATTTTTTGGGTCCGTTGTATTTACTTTACTGCATTTTGACCATAATTAAAGAAGGGAGAAGGGACCATTTGGGCCTATAGTTGAGGTTGGACACACTACCAGAATTCAAATACAGTGCAAACAATGCCCCCCATTTTCAGCTCCTTTCCATCCGTGAACTCTGGTTAGTTAGGTACTTCCAGTCGCGGGAAGTTCTCTATTTCTGCGCCAAGGCCAAAAATAGTTACGGAACTAAAAAAAAAAAAAAAAAAAAAAAAAAAAATCTGAAAAATAGTAACATAATTTAGTACCCTCTACCATTCACTTTTGTAATTCAATTTTTTCATGCAGGTTGTCCATTAAAATTCCCCATTCCCGTGGTAAATTCTCGATGTTGGTAGCCCTGACCGAGGTCCTCGTGTTCCAGGGACGCTGACCTGATGAGAGAGAAGCAGCAGAGAAAAGCCCTGGAGAAGGAAGGCGGCCAAGCCAGCTCCAGCTAAACTCCGTCAGTGGGTGAACTTTTTGGAGCCGTTTCTCCCCTCTGTACTTTTTATTACCCCCTTGTCTCCTGGGTTTGTGTTGTAGATTATTTTCTTCCTAAGTGATTTGTGGCACAACTATGGCTGTTTCAATTTTAAAAACATTTTCAATTTCTTTTAATAATATTTTTATTGGTAAAAAATAATAACTAATTGTTTTTACTTCGTGTTCAAAGCTCCAATAAAAATATAAAAATAATAAAACAATACACTGCCTTGATTTATTTATCTACAATAAATTTAACTTATCGATATCCGAGTTCAACAGATGCAAAACGAGTTTTTTTGTTGTTGTTATTTGTGACTTTTCGCATAAATCTAGAGATGAAATAAAATAGTTGTTTTGGATATAGCAATTTCAATATCTGAAACCAAATAATAAAAGTGTAATGAAACTAAAATAAATGGAGTACCGACCTCAATTTTTTTTTATTGCAGAAATGGATAAAGTGTGCAAAGTTATGCTACTCTGATTTTTTTCAGATGTTTTAGAGCCCGGACACTATTTTTTTAAAAATTATTGAAAGTACAGAAAAAGTGCCGCCTCTCTTAATAAAAGATAGGACCCAAAAGGGACGTGGATTCAAACCCGACCTCGCCAAAACTTTTTAGCAATACTTCCCGGTCCCTAAAAAATCTGAAAAAAATGAGAGTAACATAACTTTTCATCCTCTATCCATATCTGCTATAAAAAATTTTGAGGTCGATTCTCCATTTAATTAAACAACTAGGGCGGGGGGGGGCCTTTACGAAAAGGCCCTAAATCAGTGTCCAGTGATCATTTGCAATGCCAGTCTTAATTTTTCAAAAAAAGTTTCAACGGGGTTTCGAAGAAATTGCAGGGGTTTTAATAGGGGGCTTGGATTTGATAATAATCATGTTGTGAAAAATATTTGCATCAAAAAATATACAGAAATAAAAAATAAATAAAAATAGTAATAAAAAATAATAAATAAAGCAAAGATACAGCACCTCTGAGTCGAGTAGGTCCACTTTCTTTTGTCACCATTTATTACAAAGTCGTTAGCAACAGCAAAGCGAATCGTAGAAGGTGGGGCTCCTTAATCGGATGAAACCGGGAAAGCGGAATTCGGTAGGACTTTTTAATCGGATGAAACCGGGAAATCGAAAAGCGGAAGGGGGCTTGTCAGAAGGAACCTGGTAGCGGACAGAGATTTAAAATAAATTCAGTAACCATTCACATTTTACCTTGCAAGTCTTGGTATCTGAGTCAACCTCGCTAGTCGGCGGTCAGAGAACGAATGACTGTTGAGAACGTCAACGACATTCTCAGAAATTTTGTAATCACGTCCTCTCGCCGTTCCCAACAATGCTTGTTTACCCGTTGCCATGGCAACGACGATCCACAAGCTGTGACGTCATGCACATTACGGGGCCTCTCGAATGTTGGCGGGAAACCGTTCAAACCGCGGTGCACGCGCGATATAATATGCATGAAACGTGTTTCCCACCCAATACTGATCGCCAGCAGATTTAAATATTGCCGCCCGCTTTATTTTTTGAATTTCCCGCCTTCCTCGATCATTTCCGGTTCCCGACAGTACTAAATTCGAGTTTCTGGCATTATTTTACATGATACTGGACTGTAGAGGGGAGATTGATATGGCTCGCAACGCGTAAGAATAAAAAACATGCGTTTGTCACGGGTCCGCCATTCATACGCAGCTCGGCTCCTTCGGAGACCTCGCCTAACCATAAAATGGAATAAGATAGTGTTGGCCTTTCGAAATACAGCTCGGCTCGTTCCTCGCCTCGCTTAAAATTCTTGGATAGATGCGTGCGGGCAACGAATAACATTGCCAACTCATACGCAGCTCTGCTCGTTCCTCGCCTCGCTTAAAATTGAATATAAAATTAAATATTGCTCTGAGCGTTAAATAGTGGTTATTTTCAAACTCCAGGGATGTTTCTTCCTATAGAAAGACTATTTAATATTTTATTTACCCTTAAATAACACCTGTACAGCGAAATCATGCATGAAATCGCAGCATATAGTGCATATACGAAAAATAGGTATTTCGCCCACCGCCATCTTGTTTTTTTAGATAGGCAAAATCCGAGGCCAGATTCTTGATCAGCGTGGTCGATATAGTCAGAAACCGTCGAAAACTCAATTTCGATTTTTCCCCCTATCTTCCCCATGTATAAGCGGTGAGAGAAGGGGTACCCCTTCTGAAATTTTTGTCAAAAACATAAAAGTTCAAAAATCTCGAGAACTATGGGTCGCAGCTTAAATCTGAAGACTGCATCTTGTCCGGCTCAAAAAACTGGTCTAGAAAAGTTGGACAAAAAAATTTTCGGGACAAACACTTTCCCGAAATCAAAATTTTGGATATCGAAAAATTCAAATCTTGGATCGGGCCGCGTGGGCCCCCCATGTGCCGGAAAATTCCCAAATTTGGTTTTTGGGCATTGTTTTGGGTCCCCTACAACCTCCCGTCGAGAGTTTGCTCGAAAAAAAATTCCTTCCCTGAGTTTGGCGCAACCCGTAAAAAACGGGTATTTTGGCCGGCAGATCCGCCCGCAATGCTAATCAAATGGCCCCATGTTATTCTTATGGGGATTTGAGACCCAACTTTCGTTTTCGAAAAAACGCACTTCCGGTAGTCGCAGGGGGTCGAGTCGGGTATAAAATTGAAGGGCACATGGTGTAGAGTCCATAAAGTGTCATTACAAAGTTGTGAAACGTTGCGCTCGGCCGCCATTTTGGATCCACAACGCGTACATTCGAGGAGGGGCCCTGCGGGCCCCGTGGGACCCACATTCTTAAAACGCATATTTTTAGGCGTGGGACGCTTAGTTTTAACAGGATTTGACAAAAAAACACCATGTCAATAACGTTAAAAAATAGTTATTCGGGAAAAGGATGCGTTTCATATGTTATCCTTATGGGAGGAGGTTGTTTTACATTTCCCGCTTGCCTGGGCTAATCCTCATAGTTGGCATCGATTTGAAAAAAGTTTCTGAAAGAAAAAGAGTGTGGGCAACTTTCATACTGCGCGGAATTTTCGATTTCAGGTGTGCTCAAAAGTTATTCGAGGGGGAAAGTGGTCGATTTTTAGCATGCGTAAACCCTATGTTCCCATGCGATTTTTTGACTTTTTTGAAAATCGAAAAATCGAGCCGAAGAAAAGTTAGGACTTGCCAAAAGCTTTCAGAAAAGGTCTCAAACTTGTTCCTAGCCGAAAAATTGCCGAAACTGTTGGGGGGGTTCACCAGATTGAAGCTAGCGAAAGAGCTTTTAAAAACGACCCCTCTGGAGGAATCCCAAGAGGCCCCAGGGGCCCAAATTGATATTGGTCAGATAGCCCGTTAAATTTGAATCCTGATGAGTCCCAATACAAAAACCGGGGGCCCCTTCGGGGCCCCTTTAATGGGGCCGAAAAATAAAAGTAACACCCCTAGGGGTTTCGGGTGCCATACTGTACAGATCCGGCCATAGCACGGTAAGTATGCTTTGGAGGTGCCATGTTTGTATTTGGCGAAGCTGCGTCGTCTGTCGGGACACACTTTTGCCGTAGGAACCTCCGCTTTAGCTCTTCAATCTAATGATTTAAGGCAAAGGCCGTAAAACATCTTTTTTTCGAGGTCCCAAACTTCCGGGGCCCGCAGCCGCGGAACCAAAACAGATAGGAGGGAGCTCACATGAAGCTAAAAGATGCCCAACACAGTCTTCTAAACGATTCGACCAAAAAAAGTTTCAGTTTCCAACTTTAAATGACTTTTTTGGCAAAAACCGCAAAAACGGCGATTTTTTTCAAAAAAAACACTAAAACAGCGATAAAAAATTTTTGGGGCAAAAATTCAAAAATAACACCTCCCATATAAAAGTTTACGTCCCGGGCTACATTTCGCCCATTGGGACCTAAGCTCTAACTCTCAAAACCGCTTACCGGTGGTTTTTTAAAAAAATTAACATTATCGCTTATGGCGGGCGAACGGTGCGCCGGACGCCATCTTTGAAGGCAAAAAGTAGGGGTAGCGCATGTTACCTAAAGCCGTTTTTGGGGTCAAAACGTCATTTTTCGGAAATTTTGGAAATTTCGGGAATTTTGGAAATACCCCCCGGGAATTTTTGGGAATTTTTGGATTTTGAAAATGACGGGTGGGGCCCTTCGGACCCCACCCGGGACGCGCCCTGCAGGCGCGGCGGGGCCCTCAAAGATTCTTGACCATGCATTTCAAATCAGAGATTTAGTGCTTTTAATATAATATAACATATCTCTAAATTAAAATTTCTTCCCTATCTCTGACTACATTATTAAAGATTAAGGCAAATTTGATACCATAAAGGACAAATTCAATATCCATGGGCAGTACAGAAACTTGTCCCATACAAGAAACTGAGTCTTTGTTTAACTTAAATTGATATGAGACATTGAGGTTGAGTTCTCTACTTGTGACATTTTTTTTTAAATTAGTCTTGTTCGGCTCCTAAGAAGTGTTCAAATATCACGGAACAATTTATTATTATTAAATATCACGAATTAATAATGGACTATCGACCTAATTATTTTTATTGCAGAAATATAAATATAGAGAGTGAAAAGTTATGCTACCCTGATTTTGTGTAGAGCCCGGGAAGTATTTTTAAAAAATCGTTGAAAGTCTTTTTTGTTACGTCACGCGGCGGCAAGTCCTATATTTTTCTTAAGGGTAAGGTAACGCCACCAATGTTAAAAAAAATCCCTCACACAAAAATTCTGAAAAAAATTTAAAATGTTCTCCTCTACACCCCCTATCAGTAGCTAAAATATCAGGTATGCAAATTCGATCTAGTTTTTGAGTTATGAATTTTTAAAGTTGACTACTTTAACATGGAGAAATGGAAATCCCATGTTAAATTAGTCAACTTTAAAAATTCATAACTCAAAAACTAGATCGAATTTGTATACCTGATATTTTAGCTACTGATAGGGGGTGTAGAGGAGAACATTTTAAATTTTTTTCAGAATATTTGTGTGAGGGATTTTTTTTTAACATTGGTGGCGTTACCTTACCCTTAAGGAGCGGCGTCTCGTGACGTCACAAAAAGAACTTTTAATCATTTTTAAAATTAGTTCCAGGGCTCTAAAAAATCTGAAAAAAATCAGGGTAGCATAACTTTACACCCTCTATCCATTTCTGCGATAAAAAAAAAATGAGGTCGATACTCCATTTGGGCACAACTTGCAATCATGTAGTAAAGTAGTCAATATTTCGTCGTCTCAAGATATAAAAGTGTTGTATAAACCACGAGGTTTTGCTATTATAGACCTTATGCTTCATGTACATAGGGTCTATAATTGTATAAAAACTTCATGGTTTATACAACATTTATATTCTGAGGCGACGATTTGAACATCTCTCAAGTATAGTTCTGTCTGCTTTTTTCTGTTAGTCTGAACTGAACTTACTCGCTACAAGCTAGGAAGGTCACTATTAAAGAGGCATCAATCTCTTAATGACCAGAATATTGACCTGAAGGCCTATCAATATAACGTCATCGTAGCGCCTAGTTTGCAGATCTGAACTTGTTAAAATTTGCAAAGATTACCAATCTCAATCAAATAAGAAATTTATTTTCTTATAAAATACATTTGTTATTTCATTTAATGGCAACATATTAAAATGACATCGTAGAAATCTGTGCAAATTCTAACAAGTTGAGATTTAAGAAGTAGACGCCATCATATAAACTTAGGTTTCACCCTGCTCGGAGTACAGGGTCTTCTTGGATTTACCAACAAAAACTGTGACGTCATTTGCACTGAACTGTCTACCCCACCCTCTGAGCTGGTGTAGCATGAAAAAAATATTCTTATTTCTTCATGTGGTGTAGGCAAGATGTACACTGGTGGCCACAAGCTATAACTCCCATCAAACACAAGTGCCACCAGCCTATGAAGTAGCATAAAATCAAGCAACGTTGCAAAATAGTACAGTACTGCTATTGTTCAGCTGCAGGTGTGCCACCAAAATGACAACGTCACACTTTTTCATTGACTCGCGGCATCCCTTTGATAGGAAACTTAGCTTGGCCTCGATTTAGTGTACTCTGAGTAGGGTTACAAACAGACCTCTTATTTTCCTTACAATTTTATTTGAATTGGGGATGAGAAATAAGACAACAATTTAGCAATTTTCTCTCATGTCTTTATTGCACCTCTCCCATTGTTAAAACTCTCACAGTCCGAGTAACGATGGACAAACCTCCACTCTGCACGTCCGCTGCAGAAAAGTCATTCCCTCAACATTTCAATCAACATTAAATTTTTAAATCAAAATCATTTTTTTATTTTAAATTTTGTGAGCCAATATTTTTTTTCTATTGCTGAGATGAATATATTATCACATGAAATTGCTAACTCTACAAAAAAAATATTATATACTATTATAACTTTAAAAAGGGGCAAATTGAGGGGTTGAACAATTTTTTTAAACATATCCCATTTATAATTTTGGAACACATTATTTTGGATTGAGAGCCTGTACATTAAAATGTTAACATGGCATTGTATACATTTAAAATTGCTAAAATACACTATTATCATGCTTTATTTACAATTTTTAAAGACATGAAAATCGTCAATATAATTTTTGTAATTTTTACTCCTTTTTTTAAGACAAAAAAATTACATTAAAAATTTAGATTCTATTCTAAAAAATTCGTTGTACATATAAACATTTTGACCTGAGTCATTGTACATAATAATTTGTTCTGTTTTTATTTTTTTAATATTCTGAAAATTGTTTGCGTGCATCGTGCATTTATTTAAATCTATATAAGGTGCCTGGTTCTCAGCCAATAATTAAAAATCTTCTCTTGATAACAGCGGACAGACATAGAGCTGCTAGTATCCTAAATAAGAGCACCATCCCCGTTCCTCCCTCGTATACGTTTTTAAGGCAGTGCTGAGAATCATGGCTACTACGCTCCACCAAATTTATCCTCTTCAGTCCATTATTGACTTTAAAACAAATAATCCTCAAGGTTTAGCTACCTGGCGGAAAAATTTTCTCCGTTAAATATTTTGAATTTTTTTTTCCGTAATATATTAATTTGGAAAACTAATATTATATTTTTTAATTAGCTTTAAATTGGATAGTAGGTACACTGGCTGGGGTCCAAGCTAAACTTCCCATCAAACGATGTCGTGAGTCAATGAAAAAGGTGCAACGTTGCCATTTTAGTAGCACACCTGGAGTCGAACAATAGCGGCGCTGTACTATGTAGCAACATTGCTTGGTTTTACCTTATTTCATTGGCTGGGAGCACTTGTGTTTGTTGAGACTTTAGCTTCACCTCCAGTGTACATAAAATTTAGCTGACTTACTAAGTCAGAATTTTTTAATTCTTCTTCATTTTGTTTGAAGACTCAATAGATTTACTAAAAAATGCATAATTACTGCAAATTTTAAAATAATAAACAAATTATAGCCCCACAAAGTGTCAATTAATTTTTGTATATACTGAAGTATAGAAATTACAAAACCTTGGTAGGACTGAAGGAGACGTAGTTAGGCGTAGCGACAACCAGAACCAACCAAGCACACTACGTCTGCTAGCTGCTAAAAAAAATTATCTACTCCTACAACCACAAGCATGAAAAGGCCTTACAATTTATAATATCGCTACAATCTTATACAAGGAAGATGAAACATCGATAAAATTACATTATCAAAGGAGAAATGATCTAAATCTATTAAGAACTACAAATTTACGTACTATATATTTACATAAATAAGTTGGGATTTATTTTTTTTTTCTTTTTAATTATTATGCGTTTTTTTTTTTAAGTTTGTAAAACAGCTCTATTTATAATTAATATATATTGCTAACAAACATTATTGCAAATATGTCATTGCTTTTATGTGGTAATGGCAAGAGAGTGCTTTTTAGTAATAAAAAATTATGATTTAAAAAAAAAACAACAAACATTTTGAAGTAATAAAAATTCTTGAGCTATAATTTTGAGCATTAAAATTAACATTTAATGGAGATCCTTTAACTTTGATACCATCGTAACATTATAGAACTCGGTGCAAAGTAACAATATTTGCGAATGCAGTTTTCTGCTGTAAAATTATTTTTAACACTGGACAGTATATGTGATGCATTAAATAAAAATAGTATAAAAGCTAATTAAAAATACATATAGTTTCTTAAGTAACAAAACAGTGCATGCAAATATATTTAAAAGTACATATTATTATTTTTAACCATACATACATGGAAAAGTAATGTTGTTAAATTTAACATACAAAAAAAATTCACTTTAATGCAATAATAGTAGAAAGATAAAAAAAAAAAAAAACTCGTATACAATAAATGCAGTTCAAATTATCAAAACTGCATGGAGTTCTGATATATAGCAGTGAATCGAATTGGTGGGTTATAAAAAAACTGCATTTTTCATTATTTGAACAAAGGAAAAACTAGTTTTAAGGGTAACATAACACGAAACATTGGTTGCTGATAGTCCCATTTGATTATTAGCAACCTCATAATAATTCCGTTTTTTTTTTTTTCTTTTTTTTTTTTTAAGAGACAGTTTTTAGCACTAAAAAAAATGTAGTAAAAATTTCAAAACAATCGGACGATCCAATTTTTTTAAATTATATTTTTAAATTTTCAGTATAGGGCTTTCCCATGGAGACATAAGCAAAGAAATTAATTTAAAAAAATTGGATCGTCGGATTGTTTTGAAATTTTTTCCACATTTTTTTGGTGCTAAGAACTGTCACTAAAAAAAAAAAAAAAAAAATTGAATTATTATGAGGTTACTAAGGTTTACATGTTAATCAAATGGGACTACAACAATCGATGTTTCATGTTTTCTTACCCTTAAGATTTTTTTTTTTTTTTTTTTTTTTTTTTACATTTATCAAACTTTTTTTCAACAAGAATTCAGAACTATACAAAATAGTAACTAACATCTGTAAAGAATTTAATTAGGATCAATTGTTAAAACACGAAGTATTGCACTATGATCCTTACAAGCTTAAAGATAAACATCAAGATTTTTTTTAACATTAACAGCAGCACGTAACTAACTTGGCTGCATTTCATTCAAAATAGGGCTGTGGTTGAGGAAAAGTAACAGTTTTAGAAAGTAAATTTATTTTAGGTTTTCAAACAATTTAGCCTTAATGTTTTTTATAACAAAATCTATTACATAATTAATATTTTAGCAAAAACAAATGCCCTTTGGAATGAAGAAATAAGTGTTTAATAGTTTTTAAAATTAACGAAATTCTAAGTAAAAAGTTTTCTTGTAGTTAAATTCAAATTGTAAAGTGCATTTTATGTGTTGTTTTTCTCAACAAACAATTAAAATAGAGGATACTATATGAATAATGATTGCCACTAATTTATGAATTTTAAATATTTTTTTATAAAAAATTCTTTTTTTCTAAAAAAAAGTATTTTATCAAATTCAAATTTTCTTGTACTATAATTTCTTTATTTTACTAATGCAAAATGTATTTTAATAATACATCAATCATATTACTTAAATTTTATCCAAAAAGCCTTTTAACGATACATTTCCTAAAGGGAGCAGATGAAGTACTGATTCCACTCCATTTTATGGTATTAATTTAACAGTAAAATTTTACGTACTTTTTTATTGCATTTTTTACTCTTAAATTTGCTAAGGAGACAGGGAGAGATTGTTTATGCACATGCAAGTAGGTTACATTATTCTAACGTATGATTGTAAATTTTGGATACACTTTAGCACATTTGGAATGCTATACAATTTTAAATTTTTAGACGCAATTGCCCAAAAAAATGTATTTTTATTAATTGATTTTCTTTCATAATTATTAATAATTACAATTTGAAAATTAAAGAAGAAAAAATACAAAAAAACAAAACACTTGTGAGATACTAGCCCAATGCAATAAATAAGCATCTCATTAATTTGAGAACTTAAATTTGCATTTAGTCAGTCAAAATCTCAACATTGTCGCATACAAAAAATGTGACGTACACTTTGGCTGTAACAGCGGCTTGCCTTCTCTCTTTTTTTTTTTTTTTTTTTTTCACAAGCAGCTTGGAAGCACAATCAAAATAAAAATGACTGACCAGGCTGCAGAAAAATTACACTTAATAATAACAAGAAATATCTACACAAGTAATTTAGTAACAGTAGATTATTCTTGTTTTTTTTTACTGACCTAATTTCTAATAATAAAAATGTCAAGATCAAAAATGGTGTGTATCAAGTTTTTAATTCTAAATTGTTTCTAATAAAAAACGACACAATTTTTCTAAAAAAAAAAACCTATAGTTATATACTTACACACCGTTTTTTAAGATCATAAAATTAATGGGATTATAATGTTAAAGATTGAGAGAACAAATACTACAGCTAGCTTGTTGGCTACACGGTTCATCTTTTGAATGCATAGCAGCTGTAGCTCCCTCAAGTAAAAACCGCCGCGGCGTGGGGGCCCCCGGAACAAACATTTCCGAGTAGATGGAATTTAGGGCGAGCCAACCGTATCCTGGAGCAGCCGCCACGGAGGGGGCCGGCTCTGGAGGGGCTGCAAGGGGGGCTGCGAGGGGCTGCACTGCACCCCTGGCCACGCCCCCACGAGGAACAGGTCCCGCCCCCGGCCCCCCACGCCGCGGCCCCTCAGCTCACATCACCTGAAGAATCTGACTCGCCTCGAAAGCGGTCCCCGGAAGGAGAATCACCGGGCTGCTGACATGTCCAGACTCGACGCAAACCATGTTCGGGTACTCATCGTCTCCGAAATCAGCTGTTTCCTTGGCCTTCTCTATCCAAGGGTTCCACACAACTGCGGGAAGACGAGAGGTAAGTTAGAATTGTGCAGAAGTGTCCAGAAAAAAATCAGTGCGAGGAGTTGTCATGAGTGGAGTTAAATTAAATTATCCACCCACTTCCTTGGTATTTTGTCTCATACAGCAGCTGTAGGAGCGCTGTATAAGCACTTGATCACTAGAGGACACTAGAATTGTTCATACATTGAGTTTTTTTTTTATTTTATTTTTAAGGGTAAGATAACACGAAACATTGATTGTCGTAGTCCCATTTGATTAACATGTAAACCTTGGCAACCTCATAATAATTCTGAATTTTTTTTTAGAGACAGTAGTTCATAGCACAAAAAAAATGTGGAAAAAATTTCAAAACAATCGGACGATCCAATTTTTTTAAATTAATTTTTTAAATTTTCAGTATAGGGCTTTCCCATGGAGACCTTAACTGAGAAATTAATTTAAAAAAAAATTGGATCATCCGATTATTTTGAAATTTTGTCTACATTTTTTTTGGTGCTATAAAAACTGTCTCTCAAAAAAAAATTCAGAATTATTATGAGGTTGCCAAGGTTTACATGTTAATCAAATGGGACTACAACAATCAATGTTTTGTGTTATCTTACTCTTAAGATTTACTGTAAATTTTCTTTTGGACATTGATGACCAAGGTAATAATTCTGCTAGCTTACGCTAGCTGCAAGGGATACTAGTATAAGAAATATGGCATCATGTTATGAATGAATGAACTGTAGATTAAAATTATTCTAATGTTTAAATACTAGTCGTGGGTATGCTACGGGTACATTGTCAGCAGCAAAGAAAATTCAAGTTGTTCTTCCCATCATGTATCATCAATAATCGATCTGATTAAAAAAAGGTCTTGAGTAGGAAAAAAAATATATAAACTGTATCTTATTTTATAAATTATTTGAAGCAATTATTCAATTTTGCACTGCTTTTCACAAAACTCCCTTAGAAGCTTGACTTGAAAATATATATATATATATATATTTTTTAACTTTTTTATTTGTAATAAAAGTGTGAAATTCAGAACAAAAAGCACTTATGACACAAATTTTAACTAAAGTAAACTCATGTGATCTCCTTGCTAGATCATGACCTCACCAGTGTCTGGGAAGTTGTACTTCTGTATCCTCATCTTGCGTCCGGACACGACGTTGGTGATGATGTGCTCCTGAGGAGTGTTCTGGTAGATCCGGTCCGTCCACTCTCCGATGGTGACCACGTCGCGACCCTCTTGGAAAATGGCACCGTCGCGTGTCTGCGGACAAACGGAAACTTGTTATGTGTCATTCACTCATCCACATGAGGCTTCAAACTAATTCTTCAAACAACAATATTTGTTTTGTTTTCGTTTTTTGCCTATAAAACTTTGGTTCTTGAATGAAAATATTGAAGAATATTATAAGTAAAAGATAAATAAATAAACAAACAAATGAATGAATAAAAACAAATAAATAAATAAATAAATAAATGAATGAATGAATGAATGAATGAATGAATGAATGAATGAATGAATAAATAAATAAATAAATAAATAAATAAATAAATAAATAAATAAATAAATAAATAAATAAATAAATAAATAAATAAATAAAAATAATGATACTAAAATATTACAAATTTTTATTTATTTTGAAAGGCATTTTAAGAACAAAGGGGAGCAAGCAAGCAAAGATCATTGATACATAAGTAGTAAGGTATTCTTAGAGAACTTGTGTATTTAATTATTTTACAAGGAAAAGTTATTGTAAAAAGTTCAGCAGCCAGTTCAATGGACTCCTGACGACGAGCTGGTTCCGTTGAACTGGTTGCTGGACCTCAATCCTCCTCTTTCCTCCCCCCACCTCATGCCATTGGCGAGAGCACACCTTGTCGATAAAGGTGCATCCGTGCAGGCCGGTGATCTGGCAACGTCGCACGTCGGGCACCTTGAAGTAGGTGTGCAGCAGCAAGTTGAAGCTGAAGGTGAGGTCCTTGCTGGGGTTGTAGATCCCGATGTTGAAGTGCAGCTCCTTCTCACGCAGGATCAGACGGTACGTCAGACGGAACCTGCGACCACAAGAGACAATATACCCATAGGCTTGGACCCAGAAAAAAAAATCGGAGGGAGGGGGCCGGGAAGAGGTCCTCTTCATAAGACCAATGTTTAAAAAAATGGAGTGGGGGAAACACTTATATTGCCCATGTTAAATCCAAAATTTCGAGGCCCCCTCCTTCCTCCCCCCTCTGCGCCTCTGGAGGCAGATTCGTGGAGATTAATATATATCGTCCCTTGTCCGCAATAATGAACTATCTGCTTAACATGATCTCATTGTAATAAAATGAGTTATGGTATCTTTCTGCTTTTTCAGGTGATTGCAAAAATGAGCTTCATTTTATGCTGTTAATCCATATTTAGGCTCACCTGAAAATAGCAGAAATCATTGCAGACAGCTCATTATTACGGACGAGGGACGATATGAGAAGTAATCACGGGATCACGGGCAGGCGCGGACCCAGAACTAAATTTCGGGGGAGGGCGGGGGGGGGGTCTCCATAAGGTCAATGTTGAAAAAAATAGAGTGGGGAAAATGCCTATGTGTGTTAAATCCATATATATATATATATATATATATATATATTTGGGGGGGGGGGAGGAGCAGCCACCACCCTATATATGGATCCGCGCCTGATCACAGGTTCGATTTTAGGAACTCTGGATCATTTAGCAGATGAAGTAAATTTATTTAAATTATTCAAAATTATAAACTGCAAAAATAAAGAAATATGAAATAAATAATTAACAAATAAATGTAATTATTATTATATAACGTTTACATTAATTACGTCTATAAATGATTTTTTTTTACTGTATAACTTTATAGACTTAATTTATTTTATAAATTTATTTATTTATTGTAAATTTAAATTTATTTTTTTATTATTTTAAAAAGAATGAAATTTATAAAGGGTGCCAAATTATATGCCACTCTATTTTTTTTTTTTTTTTCAAAATTTTCTAACTTGAGAAACTATAAAAAAAAATGGTATTGCTGCCACGTCCCCTGGAGTTATTTGATCTTGAATTTACACGGTCCTTAATAAAAGGATAGTGCCTAAATGCCTCCAAGGAACGTGGGTCACACTTTCAATCAAATAAATAAAAAAGGGAGAAAAGAAAGAAAAAAGTTTCAAAACTCAGAAAAAAATCATAAAAATTTATAGAGCAACTTGGTAACTTCTACTCATTTTTTGTTTGTTAAAGCTGTAGCCTGTATATTGTATCTGCGTAATTTTTCATGCAAAGAGTTTTAATTATTTTAATGCTTATAATATAATTAAAAAAGGGGTTGTATGTAATTAAATTAATGCTTAGGTCCACGTACCCACATACGCGCAAATCTATATATTATATATAATACTACGTACATGTATACAACTTTATATATTGTTTGAGTAAAATACAATTATTTAAAATTTAAAATATAATTATTATAGCTAATATAAAATTATAATAATATCTTACTATATATCCCCGTCTTTCTGCGGGATCAACTCATCCACATGCGAGTTTACAAAACAAATTAATACAGTTATTTACATAGCACTTTAAATTTAATATGTTATAAACCCCGGGACCCCCGAGTTTCTACTGGATGAACAAAGGTATGCGGTTGACTCACGGGTAGCTCCACATGGACCTGGTGAACTCGTTGTCCATGAGCGAGAAGATGGCCTCGACGTCCCCGCTGGGCAGCCTCTCTGGTGCCTTCTCCAGGTTCCAGCGCATGATCCGCGCGAAGCCGTGCTGGGGGCCGTAGTTCCATTCCCCGAACTGAGCTGTGGGGGCAGAGGGGGCTCAGAGATTCGACCGGACAATTTAAACAGTCTTAATGCAGTATTGACCTCAATTTTTTTTTATTGCAGAAATGGATAGAGCGTGCAAAGTTATGCTACCCTGTTGTTCTTGTTTTTTCCAGATTTTTTAGAGCCCGGGAACTATTTTTAAAAAATATTGAAAGTACAGAGAAATAGAGTATCGACCTCAATTTTTTTTTTTTTGTTTTGTAGAAATGGATCGAGGGTGCAAAGTTATGCTAACCGGATTTTTTTTTTCACTTTTTTTTTTTTTTTTTTTTTTTTTAGACCGGGAACTATATTTAAAAAAATATTTAGTTTCTTTTTGTGACATCATGAGGCGGCAAGTCCTATTTTTTTCTAAAGGAGCGGCGTCTCGTGACGTCACGAAAAGAATTTTCAATAATTTTTTAAAAATAGTTCCCGGTCTCAAAAAAATCTGAAAAAATTCAGTGTAGCATAACTTTACACCCTCTATCCATTTCTGCAATAAAAAAAAAATTGAGGTCGATACTCCATAGACGTCTCGCTTAATAGAAGGGGCGTGCATGGTTTCAAACCCCACCTCAGTAAAACTTGTTAGTAACACTTCCCGGGATCTAAAAAAATGTGAAAAAAATCAGAGTGGCATAACTTTTCACCCTCTATCTATTTTTCTTTGCAATACAAAAAATTTGAGGTTGATATTCTATTATGTGGGAGGTTTATTAAGTCAATCGAAAAATGTTAAAAAATTCAGCTGTGAATTTCATGCGATATTTTTTTCATTCTTAAAATGTAAATTTGAAATAGTCACGTGACCTCAGTGCAGATTCCCTTGTAAAAAAAAAGTCCGATATAATTAATATATATTATTTTAAGATTTATTATAGGTATTTTTTTACTAGGGTTTTACACTCCTCGCCTCTAAAAAGTTTACTTCTGCAGTCTTGTTAATCACCATGCCCTGTGCTATCCTTACGGGGAAAAGTGATTAAAATATATACCATTAAAAGTTTGCAGAAGGGAACTTTTCAGAGGCGAGGAGTGTACATATACGTTCATCCAGCACCAACGATGACGTCATTGAACTGTATAATTATTATACTACTATATATTAAATTACTGCTAGTATAGCAAAAACCTCGTCTTCCATTCTGATAAGGTTTATATTCTACTGATAAGCAAGTGAACAAACGACCTTCTTGAAATTGTTAAAAGTGTTTTTTTACGATAGACTATTTAAGATAAGAGATAAATATTATAAAGTACATAGTTTACAGTGGTTGTAAACAGTATGATGACGTCACAGGCGATGCGGGTGAAGCACTCAGGTCACGTGATACATTTTAGGCATGAAACGATGGTTAAAAAACTAGAATGTATATTTTTTAACCTTATTTTTTGATTGGGCAAGTAAAAAATAGAAGTGGAAACTTCATTAATTATACATATAAACAGGCGTAAATTAATTACATATTTTAATATGAATTTTGTTTGATATTACGCGAAATAAAGTCGTTTAATTTTCAGTATACAGTCCGCTCATTGTATATAATATTTAAATGAAAGAGAGATATGAAAGGGTTACATAAAATATACTTACGAAATACGAAGGGAATGCCTCCTCTTATGGCCTTTTTGCCGTCAAATACAGCCTGTTTACTGTAACATGTATAAAATATATAGGGAGTGAGCTTTATAATTAATGACATCTTTGTGTAAAGATCTTATGAAAGAGAGGAGAGGGGAAAAGGAGGGGAGGGTATCATCATTTTTCAAACGTAGCTGCCAACGCCGCCGCTCCTGATGGTCCTACAACAAAAAAAAAGCACCCTCTACTACTCTCCTACTGTAGACTAGCTAGCAGACGCATTTGTCAAATTCGGTCCGCGGGGATATACACAGAACCGTCGTCTCTACCACTACCGCCGAGGGTTTTTTGCGTGAAGGCGAGAAGGGGGAGATCGCTAGCAGGCGGAGAAGGCGGCTCCGTTGCCGGGCGTCTTCGCCATCAAGTTCACCAGCAGTGATGGGGATTGCAGCAGTACTGTGGCGGCTAAATTTATCAACTTGATTCATCAAAGTTTCTCTCTTTTTTATTTGTATTTTATGAAAGTCGCTTTTTGGATATTTTTACAGAGGTCTATCTCACACAGAATCGCATGATTTCGCAACGTACGTATGATAAAAAAAAAGAACCTATGCGTTCAGGTGTACGTGCGCACACAGCTTCGTATCGTATCGCATGACATCGTACGTTTCTCATTTACAATTGGTGTTATATTTTCATCCTACGAATTAATTCATACGAAGGGGCATTCACAAAGTCTGAAGGCCACATTTAAGGCTCGATAATTTAAAGCTTGATTTTAGACTTGTTTTTTTAGACCCAAAATTTATGGTCTTAAATTATTGAGCCTTAATTGTGGCCTTAAGGCTTTGTGAATGCCCCTTACGATAACATACGATGCGATACGAGGGCAGTGTGCGATCCCCCTTATTCATCAAATTTTCTCTCGTTTCTCTCGCCTTTTTTTTTCAGTAAAAAAATTGTATAGTTCTCACAGCTTATTTTGTTTAAATTTTTTTGGTGTGACGTCACGTGACCCTCCCATTAGAATTGTATTAGAGGACAAAGAAAAAGGTTCGTGACGTCAAACCAAAGATAAGTGGAGAGAACTATATACAAAAAAGTAATATTTTGGGGTATTTTTACAGCCTAAATTTTGTTTTTTTTTTCATTCGCATTTTATGAAAGTCACTTTTTATGTATTTCTTTATTTTTTTTTTACATCATAAATTTTCATCATGACAAATTCCAACGTACGAAAAATTTAGCATATCATCCAGTGATAAGACTTTATTATATTTTACTTGCATAAAAGTTTTCTTTATGAATTTAAAAGTTTACTATGTCGTGAGTCATAAGTCAAATATAAAAAAAAAAAAAAAAACAGAGCTAATTTTCTCTTCTTAATTATACTCTAGACTTTTTTTTATACTTTAATGTGTTATGTCATTAGATTCATTATTAGACATAATTTATTATTTTATTTCTACGCTTCTAACAACTGGAATTTCCGCTCTAAGCTCCTTGCTTTTTAGTTCAAGATGTTGATAATTATGCTCTTCTGCAGTGTTAGAAAATACGAAATAGAAATAAATAAAAAAGAAATAAAAATTGGTTAATTAAACTACAACTTTTACAACTGAATAGGGAACAATTTTACCTGGCATTTGATGAGCACTAAAGGTGGTTGAAATTAATGTAATTAAAAATAAAAAATAAGGCTGATATTTATGTTATAAGGAATTATAATCTATTGTCAAAAAATTATTTCCGTTTTTATTGAAATAAGAAATAAGAATGCAATTCACTTATTTTAAATGCATAATGATTTGCAAGGACTTGATTTTTTTATCGAATTGGAGACAAAACTTGATTTTATGAATTCGATTCCCCGCATGGACACCATTTTTTCTGCTTAATTTGTTTATTATTTATTTATTTGTTTATTTATTATTTATTTATTTTTTAGGTTTTTAACTGAACTGAACCCTAGTATGGGTCCTGGCCACATTTAAGTGACTGAATTGAATTTAAACTCCCGGCTATTCGTAGACCCTTTGATAATTTGTTTATAGGCTTTACCACGCAGTCTATGGAGGCTGGTGAAGCAAAACTTTCTTGAAATTGAAAATCTGCATCTCTCTGTCTATTAAAGCTGCATGCAGCTCTAGCAAATGAGGCCGGAGTAAAGTTTGTGCTGTCCAGTGATGTACGATACGAGGCCCGGCTATTTTAACATTAAATTTACAAAAGAATCGACACTGAAATTGTTACAAGAACGCGCCTCAGGTTTTACGACGGTCATGCTGTATAATTGTCAACTCTTCCACACCTCAATGTTTTCAACTATCATGGTGTGTCGTCGCCTAAGAATAAGGTGCTCTCTGAAAACCACCTTTAGTGTAGCTGCAATTATAGACCTGTACATAAAGTCTATTTGCATCAAAACCTTTTGTTATTCACGCACAACTGCCATGGTACCACATTTTTTTTTTTTTATTTGATATTATAATTTATTTACGACACAATACATGCATGGCATGTTGATTATATTCCAGTACAACATGCTCTTAGCTAAAATTATAATGTCAAAAATGACACAACATTCAAATTTAATCATGACTATATAATGTCAATTTTATTCTTGATTTAATTTTTATTACCGGCTGAAATTATTATTATATTTATCATTTTTTTTTTTTTAATTTTTTGACTCGCTACTTTAATGAGAAATGCTAAAACTTTCCGCATAATTAAAAAAAAAATAACAAAATGATTTTTAATTCACGAATATATAATTGACAATAATTAATTGTGAACATTATATATAAGAGCATCGGGAGAACAGAAAAGTTGCCTCTCTTCTTTGCTCCCCCCTGATAATTTAGTGTGATTATATGACGTGTGATATATAGTGTCTTTTTCTACGGAAGTTGAACATGCAACTCTTATAATAAACGTTCGTACTTATCCTGAAATGGACTTCATAATTTTGTATACAACTTACGACAGCTTTTTTTTTCTATCGGACTTCATAATTTTGTATACAACTTACGACAGCTTTTTTTTTCTATCTGTTTTCATGCACTCTGTGAATTCGAGGAAGATGTTTTACTGAATTTAATAAACTTTTTTTATATCTGGAATGGGTGCTTTCACACCTCTTTCCTCCTTCCTATATAAATGACAGTACGGTACTCTATGTCGTCTAATTTTTAGTCCGAGGTTCATCCATCAAATCAGATCTGCGCTCAGTGGCTCCTTCTATAATATTGGTCTCCATCGGCTTATGGGAAACAGCCGAAACACATTATATACCCTCGTGTCTCTTGCAAACCAACACTATTAATAGTGTAACATTTAAGCTATCTGGTGGTGTACGAGCATCTATCGGTTAATATCGGTATTTAATTGTGTTTTATTGCATATATTATAGAAGCAAAATCGTCCATGCATAGTTGAAAAATTACGTCTTCAACTCATCCTTTACACGTCTAAACCTAATCTTTTAACCTCGAAAACACATCTTATTTCCTCTTCGCTCAAAGTGAGGATGAAATGAAGAAAATATTTCTAATATTTTAAATTCAAGAAGAGGAATAAAGACGTAATCTCGTCTTTTTCCCTCTAAAATGGTGCAAAATAAGAAAAATTAGACGGGAGGAGATAAAATTAGAAATTTATTTCAACTCAGGGTAGCACACAAGTTTGATGAAAAATTATACTCCTCTACATGAATAGTTCAAACATTATTCGTAACACGTGCAGGTAAAGTAACGATGATAAAATGTTGTCGGGGCGCGGCGGTCCCCACGTGTTCACGTAACCATGGCAACGTCAGCAGGTGTGACACGTTGAGGTGTTCTCGGAACGAGCGGTCAAGCCCGACCGTTCGATCAATGCCATCACGACAATTACTACTCCCTAACGATACGCTCCAATGCACCGAACTGTGCAGCACGTACTGCACTTTTTTATTATATCGTAATATTTTTTATTGTTGTACGGTCGTCGCTTCGGAAAATTTCCCTTTACAGCCTTGTTAATCTCAATGCTTCGTAAGAATAACACTGGGTGTGGTGATTAACATTAACAAGGCTGCAATTGGGAAGTTTTCCAAGGCAACGAGGGTACTTTATGTTGTTTTTGTATGAAAACGCAATTGGAAACAGTCTAGAAAACTAAAAAAATTTAATATTACACCCAATTACATAGATGAGGTCTAACTTTAAGCAAGGTCTAAGTTTGTAAGTTCAGCCTAGATTAAAGTTAGACATCATGTATGAAATTGAGTATAAGAGTTTCGTGAATTACCCTGCAATGCATATTTTAACCTACGGTATTTATCTGAATAAAGGAACAGTGGAAACTCAGCATAGAGCGTCAGCATTTTTATTTTTGTCATGAAAATTCAAGTGAAAGTTTGTTATATTTTAAAATTTTCAATGATTTTGGTCATATCGGAAACTTAACGGGGAAAAAATGTAAGCGGAACTACGGCTTTATGATTCTCGATCTCGTTACATGATTTTACCTAGGAACTGTGTTAAAGCTTTTTTTTGTGTTAACAAATTTGATTTTTGACATTCACAAAATATTAAATTATTTTACAGATAGGAGACGTGATTTTTAAAAAAACAGTAAAATATTATATCGTCCCTCGTCTGCAATAATGATCATGCAAGCTGCTATTTTAGGTGAGGGAAATTATGAGCTTTATTTTCTAGTGATGTACAGCTCATAATGGACAATTTGCATGACATTTTTTTATTGCAGAAATGGATAGAGGGTGCAAAGTTATGTTACTCTGAATTTTTTCAGATTTTTTAGAGACCGTGAACTATTTTTAAAAAATTATTGAAAGTCGATTTTATGACGTCACGAGGAGTCTGTCCTTAGCGCTAAACGCCCGTGACGTCATAAAACTGACTTTCAATAATTTTTTAAAAATAGTTCCCACTCTCAAAAAAATCTGAAAAAATTCAGAGTAACATAATTTGGTACCCTCTATCCATTTCTGTAATAAAAAAATTTCATGCAAATTGTCAATTACGCTTACCTGAAATAGCAGACAGCTTATTATTACAACGAAATCGCACGTACATGGTAAGATTATTCCGGACGAGGGACGATATAATATTAATAAATTATCAAATTTTTATTTTGTATAACAAAGAAATTATAACTGTATTACACACGTGTATGTACCATATAACAAGTATTAAAAAACAATCGAAGGTGGTCTTTACCGAGAACCGAAAAGTTGGTAAATTATTCAACAGTCGGCTACCGTGTAGAGAATAACCAATCACAGTACAATGGGCTGTGAAAAAAGTTGACGAGCGCATGTCGAAAAAAGCGTAACAAAGTTGTTGAGACAAAAAAGTGATTGCTCTCCTTGGTATGATAGCGCGCGGTGAAAGGCGGGCCTTTGTGGCACGTAGTAGCACATTCGACATGGACGAAATTTATTATATATGAACCACCCTTTTAACATTGAGTTCTGGCTTAGGAAACAAATCAACTTTTCGGACAAGGTGCACCGGTCTGGATCTTTTACTTTAGCAAAGAAAGTTCCTGAAAATGTACATCGGGATTTCTGATATTTCAAATAAAGATTGGAGGAATCTATCCAATGAATTTCCGCGTTTATGAAACTGACGTATACATCATTAAACATCTCTTTCCAAGATCATTAAAGCTAGAGCCCTACGTGTCTTATGTCAAGAAATTTGATTGAGTTTCGCGGGTTTGATAATGGTGCCGCTAGTGAAGCACAAATATTTCTTATAATCTCTGATCCCTTTACTTATATTTTTGTCATTTTCTAATTTTCACCGATCGAGGTAAACTTTTCAACTCTTAAGGCTTCTTTCACAATCACGCAGCAACGCTTTTGCAAAAAAATCAAGCTCCACTTACGGCGGTACATTTGTTGCGGCATGTTTTTGCAAAAATATCAGACTATGTGAAACGAACTTTGCTGGTAACAACAATGTCAGGACTTAATACATACATTATGGTATACATTGTTAAATTAGGTACTAAAAATGTCTTTCTGTCTTTCGCGTCCAACGATTTTAATTCATTGTCATCAGATAATAATCAGAGATACAATTATATATGTAAGTCAATATTTTAATTTTTATTACAAATTTACGTATCAAAACTCAATCAAATTTAACACACAAAATTAATAACACATGCGATTTTTAAACAGTAAAATATTAAAAATTGTAATTTTCTGCCTTGATTTTTTGCAAGCAGGGAGAAACAAAATTAGCAACAATATTATATAATTTTTATATGAAACATTTCACCAATATTTAAATATTATTTTATGTGGAGATTATTTCAAAGAAAAGTATAAAAAAATGCTGGAAATAATACTTGAATACAATAATTTAAAAACACTTATTATACATTTTTATATTTATTTTTCTTAAAGATAAAAAAAAACACATGCATAAAAAATATTTATACCGTCTGTAATATATAAAACGCAAACATCAAAGTAAAATTTTAAACATAAAAAAAAGTTAAGTATAAAAAAAAAATCTTCAGTCGCTGTTCAAATGTTTAGCTGCTGCATCATGCAATGAATGAATGAGGTTTGAAAACTACTTATAAAAAATTACAGTGGGAAAAGGGGTTTTATTGATTCAAGTTTTGCTGTGGTAGCAAAAGCGACATCATTTAATAAAAAAAAAAGTTACATTAGTTAGCATGATATATAATGAGATTGATTTTGCCTTGTTCTCATACAGTAATGATTTGACAGTCAGTAGAGGTCTCAAAAGTTACTCGCCAGATGCCAGACATACAAAAAACTGGGCTTTGCCGCTGTTCTCCCATTGCTGGAGGCTAACACCGCCATTCTACCAGATCTCACGCCCTCAAGCTACAAAAACAATATATAAAAAAATAATATTATAAATTACTTACCTAACAAATAATTGTTCTTGATTATTTACACGCCAAGATACAACTGTAGCACCTAAAAATAAAGAAATAAAATTCAAAAATCACATTATATTTCCCCAAACGTCTATCAAAACATAAAAAATCGGAGCATCGTTTTTATCAAAAAATACATTATGGCGTATCATGTAGTGGGCATGACTTGAAATGTAAAATCCTGTTTTTAAGATTTTAACATTAATACTAAATACTTTAACATATAATTTATACATTTTTATATTCATTTAACATTCATAAACATTAAAAACACATTAATTAGCGTCTTACCGTGCAAGTTTATTGTGCAAGTTGTATTGTTTCCCCTGTCTAATACTACAACACTCGTAGCTGCTGCCATGTTTGAATTTCAGACCGCCCATTTCAAAAGTTTTTTTGGTAGGTCGCTTAAAAGTATGAGAAATTTACGTGACGCAACTGCATATATAAGCTAAGGTTATGCATAAAAAACTGCAGGGAACTATAATTTATATTATTGAACATAAAATTACCCTAACATTATTATGCATCGTCTTTTTTTCCACTTTTCGTCATTACTTTCTTTATAAATTTTATATATATATGATAAATAAAAGCTATATTAAAGTACATCTTATTAATGATAATTTATATACAGATCGATATGCATTTTAATTAAGTCAATTAAAAGTCAGTACGTGTATTGCATTTAAATGTCCAAGATAGGCTTTTTTTATGTTATTTCAGCGATCGAGCGGCCCAAGCGCACACCCCTACCACCCAACTCGACGCAACCCTTTTCTTACGCATGATCGCACGGTTGCCTACATACTAACCTTGCAGGCGGACTAAAAATGGCGGCATTCAGTTTGTTATTTTAATTAATTTAATTGTTACTTTTACATAGTAGAACTTTTATTGTGTATAGTTGCATTTAAAAACAAATATAATATTAACACTTTTTAAAAAGCGTTCAAATAGTTTTTTTTTTTTTTTTAAGTACATGCATTTTTATTATTATTTATGTCCCCATGGCATACAGAGAATCTTAAAAGGTTTTTTTCCCAGAGCAGGCGTTTCCTGAAAATTGAAATGTGCATTGGGCAATATGTCATGGGCCAGGTCATGGCGGGACTATAGTCTTTGCGTTAATTCTCATCGGGAAAAATGCCTAAAAACATGCAACCTTCTTGTCTTAATAATAACTCAATGAACCATGAACCATAATATATATATATATATATATATTATATTATATTATATTATATTATATTATATTATATTATATTATATTATATTATATTATATTATATTATATTATATTATATTATATTATATTATATTATATTATATTATATTATATTATATTATATTATATTATATATTCTGCATGGTAAAAATTGTATATTTATATACTTTCACCAATGCAGTATATTTGGTAATTCAGGTGAGGATCCAGAACCAAATTGGAAATGGACAACATACATGAAATTTTTTTATTGCAGAATTGGATAGAGGGTGCAAAGTTATGCTACCCTGATTTTTTTTTTCAGATTTTTTAGAGCCCGGGAACTATTTTTAAAAATTTACTGAAAGTTCTTTTCGTGACAGCACGAGACGCCGCTCCTTAAGAAAAAGATAGGACTTGCCGCCTCGTGACGTCACAAAAAGGACTTTCAATGAATTTTCAAATATATATATATATATATAGTTCCCGGGCTCTAAAAAATCTGAAAAAATTCACAGTACCATATTTTTACCCCTTCTTTCGATTAAGCCACTAAAATTTTCACGTTCTAATATCTCATTATACGACTATTTAATAATATAATAATAATTATATATATATATTATGCTAAAAAAAAGTGTCATCATCGATCAGTAGATAACTTTAAGTAAATTATTTATAAAGAGAAAGTGAAATTGTAATTTTGAAAATACTCAGCCTATATTTGGAGTAATTTATTTGTTTTTTATTAAATTTGTTTCTTTATTTTTCATTATTAATTATTAGAGTGTATTATAGAGTGTATTATATAGAGTGAAAGTGGCACTTAATTATCATACACAGAAATATATTAATGCGTAACATTAATTTTAATTTTATTGTGACATAATGACTGGACGGTGTGCCTTATGAACATCATTGTGTTTTATCATTCACGACCGGCAGCTTCTATAATATAATTAATTAATTATAATATATACTACCATACTACCTGCTGTCATAATGCAGCAGGATTGTAAATTTCTCATACTTGTAAAGATTTTATGACGAGGAATGAAGAATAACAAGCTCGAAGTAAAGATCTTCGGCAGTATAAAAAAATAGACAATGCTCGAGTTTATTTAGAAATAAATTGCTTCGTAACTCACTAATACATGCTTGATACGTGTAAAACTTGTGTGCTCAAATCGCAACAAAAGTTGACAATTTGGAATAACATGAAATGTGTTTATTTTTTGGATTGGTGCGTATTCCAATTTATAGTTTCATATTCAAGTTTAGATTCCTTGAAAATGAAATTGAACATCGCAAACGTTTCACATTCCAAAAGTGGAATGAACAGACGCTGAGAAAACGCGAAGAGAGTAGAGGGGCGTTTTGTTAGCTGTCATTAATCTAAACGAAAATACACACTTATCAACGTACTTTTTGTATGGGTGACAAACGTTATCAAGCACATGTGCTATAAATTTAAAAAATGTTAAAATTTGGTGGTAAAAATGACGCAAGTGCGAGTTATAAGTGTACAGTTCGTCTTTTGGAAGACACTGAAGTTGTGGAGTGCGAATTTCAGGTGAGCTCATTTATAACAATTATTCGTAAAAAAAAAATTGTATTTTTTATATAATATATAAAAAAAAATTAATAATTTTTTATCGTCGAATCAAAACAATAATACAATGTAGTTTAATATAGAAACATATTTCAGAGCACATAAAAAAATAATAATTTGCTATAACAACAATTTATACTTCCGATTTATACAGTCATACTCCTACGCACGCCCCTAAAGCCTAAAGTGCTTCCTGTATTTTGCGATAATATCATCATATATTATATCAAAATCCGCTATAAAAATAAAGCAATTAATAATATTTTCTTAACCATATAATATATATACTAAGAAATTATTTTCTTTTGTTATATATAATATAATAATAAACAAAAAATATTCTCGGAAATTAATTTTTGTGTTAAAACCATGAAATTAAAATAATAATAATAAATTTCTTTGTATTTATATCGATATTATATTATTTTTAACGAATTAATTAAAAAATTATAGAATATAATTACAATTTACAATTAAACAATAGAGTTCAATGTCCTATCCTGGAAGTTATGCTTCCTGCTATACCACGCGTCATGAACGGTTGCCTATGTAGCCAGGGGTTTTGACACCACACGGCACACGCAACGTGCGAGTGATTTTTGCCGGAGGGCGCGATGAAATCACCGCATACAAAAAGTAGTTGCATCTGCCAAGGTTGCATGACTTGCAGCAGACTACTCGCATCGCTGCCCACCGAGTGACGTCATCACAACTATTAAATATCAAAAAAATTATATGAGTACAGCAATGGATAAAGTTAATACAACTTATAATACAGTCGTCGCTTTGAAAAATTTTACTCTTGCAGCCTTGTTAATCACCATGCTCCGTGTTATTCTTACGGGAAATGGTGATTAACAAGGCTGCAAAGGGAAATTTTCTGAGGTGACGACTGTACTTGCAATTGTATTAAAATAATAATATTACTGTAATGTTTATTGAGCAAAACAATGTATATAATACAGTATATAATTATATACTTACATCTTACATACAACAATGCTATAGTGGGTGACTTAAAAAGTAATCTAACTAAAAAGCAAAAAAAAAGTTAAAGGTGTTTTCATATCGGAAGAATAAATTTTATGAAATTTTCCTGTCAAAACATGATGGGAAAATATTGATTTGTATCAAATTTTTTATAAATTTACATTTTGTCCTGCATTGTATGATTTTTTTTATCTTATTTTGATAATTTGGACTTAAAATGTATTTGTCAAATTTCTCAAGATTATTTTAAACTTTGTAACACCCTTAAAAATCGTGCTACAAATTATTTAATTCATATTTTATTGAAACGCTGTGACGTCATAGGCATGCAAATATTTAACACGCAAGTAAAATGTAAAGAGTTGCATGACTACCGGTATGACATCACATATTTTTGCAGTATGATTTTAAGGGTGTTAGAGGGTAAAAAAAAAAAAAAAAAAAAAATGAAAATATAACATAAATCGAATATCCAAATATCATAATATATGTAATGGAATTTTTTTTATCAGGTTTTCTATAATGCAATGCTAACAGCAGTGTAGTTATATCAAAGAAACAATAGCAATGTAAGTCAGGTAGTTATGAAAAACATCTGGCATTAAATGACGTCAACTGTTGAAGGTAGCTAAATTTTTTCCCTGTATTGTATTGGTGGTTTTATATAGAAGCTG
This sequence comes from Siphlonurus alternatus, assembly GCA_949825025.1. Taxonomy (NCBI): domain Eukaryota; kingdom Metazoa; phylum Arthropoda; class Insecta; order Ephemeroptera; family Siphlonuridae; genus Siphlonurus; species Siphlonurus alternatus. The sequence continues at coordinate 7,835,476 of OX463778.1, forward strand.
CTGTTAAAAAAAGTCTACTTTAAAAAAATATCATAAATTATTAGTCGATGCCTCCTTACGTATATAGACCATATGTTACTGTACGTAGCCAAAGTGATGTAATATTTATGAAGCTACAAAAGGAGGTGTATTTTAAATATTTATTCAGACATCACTACGCAAAATTATCGATATTACATTTGTATCGTATTTTTTTTTAAAAGCACACAATTAAATTAAATCTAATTACAGTACTATTATATAAAAAAATAATATAAAACAATTAAGTAAAGTATAAATTAACACGTATATGTTAGAATGTTCATTTGCGTATGTAGCAAAATTATCGAATTACGTTTATTTGTATCGTATTTTTTTAAGCATACAATTAAATTAAATCTAATTACAGTATAGGTACTATATAATATAATATAAAACAATAATATAAAACAAGTAAAGTATAAATTAACACATATGTGTTAAAATGTTCATTTACGTATAATATATATTATTATAGTGTGAATAAAAAAAAGGCGGGGGTTGTATATATATAAAAAAAAATGTGTGAGAGCTCTTTTGTGCAATTAGGCCTTGGGGGTAGTTAGTAAAGAGAGGGGATATGACGTCGACTGTGGTAAAATGTAGCAGTGTGCAGGGGGGTGTTTCTCGGCGCGCAGGCACGCTCGTATTGATCAGTAGAGTGGGATGGTCCATGAGATGTGCCCGTGTTGGTGGGAGGGAAAGATGTGAACGCTGCAGGGTGCAAGCTCAAGGGGCACTTGGTCACTTTTTTAACGAGACCAAATATTGATTTTTTCATACGTTTCACACAGAATCGAATGATTTCGTATGCGTATGTAATAAAAAAAAATTAAGGAATCAGGTATACCCTAGTTGAAACATTATGTCTTCAACTCAACCTTTACACGTCTAAAACCTAATATTTTTACCTCTAAAACACATCTTATTTCCTCTTCGCTAAAAGTGAGGCTGAAATGAAGACGATATTTTTAAAATTTTGTACTATAAAATTTTATTACACGAAATCATACGATGCGATACAATGAAGGCAGTGTGCGACTTCCCTTAAGGTTTATATTTGTATCAAATTATATTATGAAAATGAACAAATATTGATTTATATTTTAAATTATATTTATATACCAGTAGTGTGGTGGAATAATTCAATACCTTTTACACTTAGCCGCTCTGCTTAATTGACTCTTGATGTTTTGAACCACTTTATATTATAGTACGTATTCATTACTTTCTGAATATGACAAACAAGTGAATTATTAATATGTAGCTCCGAAACTAAAAGAACATTATAAAATGTGTATATAAACTATAGATTTTTGTTCTAAAGAAGCATTGAATGGATTAATTTCAAGTCCTTTTTTCCCCCTTTGTTTAAACTTTTCCCTCTACCTTCGTCATTATTGTGTTTTCTCTAATTTTTTAAAACGCACCCCTGCGAAGACTTAAAAGGTTTGCACGGCTGCCACTTCCGGAAGAAAATACGTAGGTTTTTAAAGGGCTGCTGTCCTATATAGTCGTTTCATAAGAAGGACTATTGACTGCAGCAATACAATACATATGATACATACTAAACATGCTACATACATATAATATCCTAATATTGACAATTTAAATAAATATAGCTAATAATTATATCTGTTGTTAACAATTTATAAAAATAAATAGTATATAATTATTTTATTAACTATTTTTATTTTATTATTATTATTTACTATTTCAATTTATTTCAATTTTATTTTATTATTTCATCCAGTGAAGACTTCTAATTAGGTAACCCTTTTATACAGGATACAATAAATGCAATGAACACATTATTACATATGTCATATATGATAATTTCTATGACAAAGATCTAAATTACTAGACATAAATTCAAACACACTTATTAAAATACAACATTAGCAAGCATGATATTATGACAGTGAATGTTATAAAATATAAGTTAACGAGTTCTAATTAAAATTTTAATGTTATGTAATAAGCTTTATAGTTAGAGCAGTAAAGTACAAATATTTAATGCGTGTTTACTCTCTCGTGCTTTTCATTTTTGTGATGCCATCAATTGTGACGGCCGCGTGGCATATCATGTAATTCCATTGATCGCTAGCTCGTATGTGAGACGGAAACTCAATGCTGCATGCTTGCACGGAAAAAACAAATTACTTGCTACCGGTTTCATATTTTTGCAAAAGTTATTTCTATACTTTTTTTTTATCGATTCAAAATAACATGTCTGAACTTTCTATCGATGTTTGATAAAATAACAAATTTCCTTACAGGTTAAGAAAACTTCTTAGTGATATAGCTTTGTTTTCTTAATAAAAATTTATATTACGATGTTTTGCAAGAAGGTGACTGGGCTATGTACACTTCGTGCCTTAGAAAATTTCACTGACCTATCGAGAGGACATTTAAAATAATCGATTGTCATTTCGATTGATCGATTACTTCAAAATTTATAGCGATAGTTCAACAAACTGAAAATTACTACCGGAAGTAGCCGGAAATGAGAAGTTATTTCCGGTCTTTGTGGTTGAATTTTGAAGAACCTGAGACTTTGCAGAGACATTTTGTTTCGTGCAATTCAACCTCCTGCAAACTTCAGTCCTACAGATTTTTCATGATCATAGTTAAGCTAAAATCCTTCCACTTCCGCCTTATGTTTGTTAGACCAAGAAAATATTTTTAGGAAAAATTAAAACTATTAAAACTGCTTTTCAAATTTAAAATAATATGCATTCCTCGATGCATTAAAAAATTATATATAAACATTTCAATAAAATAAATTGCATTTTTAATGCATGTCCGTTTTATGCTATGATTATAAATACAGCATAATTATACTATCAGGATAATTAAGTATATACATATACTATTAAGATATACCCTGATTTTCGATATAATATTTTATGTTATACAGTCTGAAAATTGAAATCTTCTAGAATCGAAATCGGATTTATTTCATATTCATGAAATTGAAATAATCTCTTTAAAGACAATATAATATTTTATCCAAATACAAAAAAATACATGAATGGACACAACCAAATTACAACAATTTATTTTTTTCCGTGTATCTATAGAGGACATATTAATAAAAGCTTGTCATGACTGCATTGCCACAAATATGGTATGAGGAGGATATTGGTTAACCACAAGCGATACAGCTTTATATTTTATCCTTGGTGCTTTGCTGCAGCTTGGGGCATAAGATAAGCGTGACCTTTTCCATCGCCAAGTCTAAAAAAAAAAACTTGTTGGTCCATACAAATGATAAAAAGTAAGCAAGGGTTAAAAAGCAAAGTGCTTCTTGCCTTTAAGGGATAAAAAGAAGAGATATCAAAATGTATACCAATAAAAAGAATGAACATCATAAATCACATATTGAATTTAATTGAATTGATTTTTCTTCTTGTAAGTAAGATGAATGATAGATTAATCACGTTTTTATTTTTTTTTTTTTTTATAATAGTGAATCAATTTTCAAAACTTATATTTTTAATTTTTATCTATTATAATAGATAAAAGGTTTTCTAGTAACAATAGAATAAAATTTGCTATAAAAGAAAAAAGTTTGGTAAAAAGTTATACATTTTGCTGTAAAGTTAGTAACAATTCCATTGAAAGCTATAGAAAGAAGTTTGAACAAATGTTATCTCGGCGAAGTTTCTTTAACAAAAAGCTATATGAGAGGGAGAGTATATTGATTTGTGCTGACTAAAAGGCTATCGAGGTAAGTTCTACTCGAAAGGTTTGCTCGGTGGAATTTCTTCGCTCCGTTTCACCCGTCATCTTTACCCGGGCCAACATGTGACAGATCTTTCATATTGAAGGCGTGTCTCAACCTGCAAACATTGTCACCATTCTTGTGTCACAACGTCATATTTACCTTGTGACGGTGCAGTATAAAATGTTACCTGAGCTGGTGGAGATAAAACTAAAAAATATATTAATTTGCATTTTATTAAGAATAGTAGACACATTAGGCCTGTTCGTAAACCCTGCTCGGTGTACACTTTCTACACCCAATCGACCTTATATCCCATGTACATAAGGTTGATTGGGTGCAGAAAGTGTACACCGAGCAGGGTTTACGAACAGGCCTATTGTGTGTCACATTTAATTGGGTTTTCGTCGTGTTTGTTACGTCCTCGGTCATTGGTTGATAGTTTGTAACGAAGAATCTAATTGGCCCAACACGAGCCGAATACTTCCGATCATCTCCGATTATAACCTAAATTAATGACTGAGAGTGTAGTCTCTAAGCAATCCCAAAAAAGTTTCAAGCTGAAACAAGCACTTGACGTAGTGGTATGCACAATTTTTACAATTAATCGAAAAATCGTGAGTTCTATAATATAAGCTATCTCAGACACCGGTGCATTTTTCCACATGGTGGTGTACTGCAGACAAAATAATCAATAATTTATAGCAACATATCCTCCATCAATTTTGCTTACCATTCTGACTAAGGTTTTCATGGTTCCCTCAGTCAAAACTAGGTTAATGCTGGGATATATTGCCTTATTGTCTATATGGCTGGCCCAGTTTTGAAGAGACTCACAATTGGATAACTTACATGGCAAATTTTTATTGCAGAAATGAATAGAGGGTGCTAAATTTTATCATGCTACTCTGATTGTTGTTTTATTCAAATTTTTTTGAAACCTAGAACTATTTTTAAATAAGTATTAAAAGTGCAGCCACGCCCCCTAGAGGCGTCAATAGGCGTCCAGTCTCTATCCTTTTTATTAAGAATTCAGAGGTGCCAACTGAAATCATAGGACTTTCAATAATTATTTAAAAATAGTTCCGGGTCTCAAAAACATCTGAAAAAATTCAAAAAATTCAGAGTAGCATAATTTGGTGCCCTTTATTCATTTCTGCAATAAAATTTTTTCATGTATGTTGTCCATTGGACAGCTTACATGAAAATTTTTTATTGCAGAAATGAACAGAGGGCACCAAATTTTATCATGCTACTCTGTTTTTTTTTTCAGATTTTTTTGAAACCTAGAACTATTTTTAAATAATTATTGAAAGTGCATCCACGCCCCCTAGAGGCGTCAATAGGCGTCTAGTGCGTCTAGTCCCTATCCTTTTTATTAAGGATTCAGGGGTACCAACTTAACTTACAGAACTTTCAATTATTATTTGAAAATAGTTCCGAGTATCAATCTGAAAAAAAAAATGAAAGTATAGCATAATTTGATACCCTCTATTCATTTCAGAACTGCAACAAAAAAAAAAAAAAAAAACATGTATAGGTTGTCCATTATATGTATATACTACTATATACCAGCTACAGTATATAAAATGTCTGTATAATTACAATGCTTATATTTAAAAAAAAATGTAGTTCACCACGCCTACCAATACTCATTACCGAGTGATTAGCCACAAACAAAGCAGGGGTTCGTGAGGTACATTTGAAAGTGAATAACGAGGGTTGTATTTCGACGCTCATTTGTCTGTCGTTTAGCACACACGCAAAGCGGATCAATTTTCAGATACAGACACGCGTTAAAACACACACCGATCATGGTGATATCATCACGTATGTGAAATCAATCCACTTATAGCGTGCAATCGGAGCATTCCCAACAGTTATATAGAGGGATATTAGTGCAATGTATTATACCATTGTAAAGGCATGGTTAATTATGGTGAGAGTTTTTTTTTCTATAATATGTGTACAGTCAAATCAATTCGATATTCTTTCCGGAAGTAGCCGGAAGTATAAAGTTTGCAGCTCTTCTGTTTCTAATCTAATTTTGAAACTTTACAGAGTGGCTTGAAGTAGAAGTACTGACCTAATGTGTGAAATTGTAACGCTGAAATATGAATAGGAAAACTAGAAATCTTACATTTCTGGCTACTTCCGGAGGGAATATCATGTAAATTTGACTTTATATGAATAAATTATATACTATATGTACAGTCGTCGCCTCGGAAAATTTCCATTTAAGACCTTGTTAATCACTCTATGCCATTAAGAATATAACACAGGATAATAAGGCTTGTTATTAAATGCTGCAAGTGGGAAAATTTCAAAGGTGACAAATGTACTATTATATATTATGCCCGAGTAATTATATATACATTTAACGTTTTTAAACCAGTAAAATTTTACTATAAAATAAGTATATTTTTACATTGTTTATAGATACCGTATTGATTCAAGTTAATTATAGAATTGTATTCACTATAAAAACTATAACATACGCATTATAAATATAGTCCAACACCAGTGAAAGCTTTACATTAGAGGTATTTCCCTATAGTTGAAAAAATTACATCTTCAACTCATCCTTTACACGTCTAAACCTAATCTTTTTACCTCTAAAACACATCTTATTTCCAATTTGGTTAAAGTGAGGCTGGAAGTGAATTAAGACAATATTTCTAACATTTTATGCTCAAGAAGAGGAAAAAATACGTAATTTCGTATTTTCCTCTCTAAAATGGTGCAAAATATGAGGAAATTAGACGAGAGGAGATTTTAATATAGCGAATAAAAAATGAAATATATTTCTACTCAGGTATGTTTTTTTCACATTGTTTATAGATACCATATTGATCTATTATATTCAAGTTCCCTTTAAACTACTTTGTTCAACATGCGAGCCGCCTATATCCTCTTAAATATAATCATAATAATTATCTCATTGTTAACTCCCCTCACTATTATATATTAATAGTAAACTTGAGATAAAAGTTGAATGAAATGAAAGCCGAACCCAAGCATGTTGAATGAAATACCAACTCAAATATTGTAATAGGATACAGACGAGAAAATTTCCAACGAAAAATATTATAAACAGTAAGACTAAAGTAATTTAATATTCTGAAAATATGGAGCAGCTGTAATATGGCCATTTTGCTGTTCGAATATAAGGATCTCAATTTTACATATCGACTGGGATCACTGATAAAAAACAAACACAATTCAGTAGCTCAAGAAATATATATTATACTTTATCATTCTTATTAGCGGTAAAGTTAACTTGCCTCAAGGCTAAATTCGGACCAATGTATATTAATTAACAAACTATAATTACATAGCGCGTTGTGTCGCGGGCCTTCATTCTCTGCAAAAGCAATTGTTCATGCATGAAATCCTTAATAATTGTGCTATTTCATCTAAAATTTTGATTTTGATTTCTTTGAATGCCCCTCCTCGTTACAATTTTCACACTGCAGCGCCGCACTGTGCTTTTTTCAAGCCGCCGAGGGGGCGTGTTGATGCATCAAAATGTTTGTATTTTGTACAAAATCTCTAAATTTGTATATGAGCATCGTAATGTGGAAATTATTTATTTTAACTCCTCGTTATGTCAATTTCGAACCGATTTGTTGAATACTCCGTTTTAAAATTTTGCTATTTTCACCTTTGCTGTGTTCTATTTTTAATTATAATTAGGATTTTTTAAATTATTTTTTATTGTTGAGTTTAATTATTATATTTATTTAGTGCCTTGGTTATAATATATTATAGCTTTGCTTAATAAATATTAATTAAAACAAAAAATGTGTGCGCTTCTCTTCAGCGATTTCAGATATACTGCGCATTACGTTAATTTATATTCATCGTCTTTATAACGTCCTCACTCATTGGTAGACAGTTTTTAACGAAGGAACTCATTGACTGAATTCGAGCCGAAGTAATCCCGAACATTCCCGATGAAACTTGCATGCAAAGTTTGAATATGAGACGAAAAAACTCGAATATTTGTGGCTTCTTCCGGAAAGAATATTGAATTACTTTGAGTGTATTATTTAATATACAAAAGGTCTAAGTTAGGCTCGGACTGGCCATATAAGGTTGGGTCTGGGCCTCTCCACTTTTTTAACACATGGGTATACAAAAAGTGGTCTCAGGCCCTCTTTCAGGTGGCCCCTGCTGTCTGTAATGTCTATATGGCTCGTATATACTGGCCCCTAACTTCCCAGTCCGAGCCTGAATAGTCTGCAATGCCTTCTTAAACCGAGTATGCCATGGAAATCAGACTACCCCAAGTATTATAGTATGTTCGTAAATTCACAATGAGAAAAAATTAATTTTTATTGATGACCCTTCTGCAGTACATGCATGGAACATAAAGTCCAACAATAGTAATAGATTATTTCTGATTGTGAATTTACGAACAGAGCTATAAAATTATAAATTGAATCTTGCAAAAAGCACATGGGAATTAAAATTACTTTTCCAGGCTAAATCTCTATAATATCGTAATTTTTTTTCTAATTTCTTCAATTTTATATAACTCAATGTGGGAAGTGTGGCGCAGTGCGCTTGACCGGGTCTCGTCAGATCACCGAAGTCAAGCAACGCTGAGCGTGGTTAGTAGTTGGATGGGTAACCATTTCAACAAAAACCACGGTTCCCACCCAGGGGTAAATCGTTGCGCTTTTCCACCATGTGGTTCCCCTGGCTTTGGACTTTGGACCATTGCACTTTCGGTTCATTGACAAAAGCTGTAGCGTCCATCCTGGCTGAGGTTTCCATGTTTCCCTCAGTCGCAGGCAAATGTCGGGATGGATTGCAAGGCCGTGACCGCCCCTGTTCTGGAAGAGCCCGCGAAACGCTCAAGCCAGGGTTTTGGAAGGTTCAGGGTTTCAAACTTAGTAAGTAATTAGAAGTACCCAATTGTGGTTTGATTAAAATATATAAATAAATATAACTCAATAAAATTCTCACAAGTACCGTACCTGTTGACAAGTAGTCACAACTCCAATATTCGCAAATTACTTTCACAAATTTGGCTCGCTGCTGCATAATACACTTAATGGATATATCATAAAATTGAACCGTCGTCCTCTCTTTATGTATGTGGTTATTTCTAGAAGACACAAAATTGTCCCAAGTTTTATGAGTTGGCAAATATATTTTTGGCAAAGAAACGACAATTTAGAAAAGCACTTATATAATAGCAAAAACTTGTCAAAAGAATGCATATTGTGTGTTTCAATGAACGAAAAACAAGTTTATTTTGGCAATATGCGTGATGAAGTGATGATTAAAAAAAATAAATATTGTATTTTCGCCTTCGTAATAAAATCTCATTGGTCTATTATACCACAAATTTAATACCGCCAGTAGAATCCATCGATATATCGCGGGAATATTTCAATTTTTTAGATAATATCAAAACAAGACTTCCGACAGTTTGACCAAAATTGACGAGGTTTAGGGACTTTCATGCATTTCTTATACATTATGTGCGATCATTGTGCTATCGTTAATTCCAGACTATAATAAATTCTTGTCTATATTTTTTGTTCAAATTTCTGGCCATGAGCGCTCTTTTGATACATGCTTCCTGCTTCCAGATTTTTAAATCTGCAGTGCCTTTCAAACAAGCATAGTGTGACTAATTTAAATTACTATAAGAGTTTAACTGAACTTAATGTATAAAAATGTGCTTTCGGGAGTGATACTGACAAGCGAGGAAGGGTTCAATTTTACGTCACAAAATAGATAAATTAAATGATAAAATTGTTATTAAATAAATTGAATTCTTGCATTAAAATTACGTATATACCTATTAGTAGTAATACTGCCTCTTGGGCCGCTTTTTGATTTTACGAATATTCTAAGTCCAGAGAGCTGTGAAAAATTTTCTACGGGAGATGTGCAAGCATCTCTGCTCTCGCGGCGGCAGGCGGGCACACGGGGGAGGGCGGACAGGCGGAGGGCGAGCGGGCAGGCGGGCACACGGGCGGCGGGCAGACGGGTGGGCTGGTGGAAAGGGGAGGGATGAACTACCTGGCGACTCGCAAACGTGTTCGTACACGCATAAAGACTTACCTGAGTAAACAATATTTAATCCGGAACGCCCCGATAAATTATTTGACCGCATGAAAGAGGCCGCGCTTTTTTTTTAACATTTTATCCGGCCGCGTTAAAATATTAGCACGCATTTCCGCACCACCCGAGAGGTAGCGTGCATGGCGCGTTTCCCTTGTTTAACGTGTAGGGTTCCCCAAGAGGCCTATGAACACGGACTAAATCAATTTTTTTATTATTTTTATTATTTTTATTATTATTTTTTTTTTAATTTTCTATATTTTATAATTTTTATTTATTTTTTAATATTTTTCCCCAAACACCGTCACCATTATAAACCATATTTCTATGGTTTTGTAATAAAATGGGACGTAACACATCGTGAACATTTGAAATTCTGTTTCTGAACCTTTCAGCGTCTCGAGCCATGACTTCCCAATATGGTGAACGGTTAACTTCATCTCTGAAGTAAAAAACCGTCGATGGAAAAAATCTGACTTTCTTTCTGTCAGACATATGGCATATAATTTTCAATCTCGTCACTGCACAATGCCTGAAGTTCAAGGAAACAACGTATCAGGTCCAGTTGACTCACAGCCATGATTTCAAGGTTCTCAAACGCAAGTGTTTTCACGGTATTGGTTATGACGTCACCATTCCCGAAATCCATTAATTCTGTAGAGAGCTTTTCCTTGACAGTTTTTGAAAACATTTCAAATATTGTCAAAACATCTACTTGCCAAGTGTTCATGGTATTTAACGTATGTACAAAGCAAGGGATCAAATTTACAAAACTTAACCAAGTTGATTTAGCCAAGTGAACTTTACAATTCCCATCAAGATGACTTATGATTGTCACCATAGGTTTTCCCCATTGAGTGTGTAATTCAATTTTTTCTGCCAAACTTATTTGAAGATTTTGTGGCCTACATTCGCCGTTGAAGTACCGAGTGATGCATTCCACATTACTTAGTAACGCAACAAAACTTTCATGTGCGAAGCGAACTCCAGACCAACCAGGACGCCCAATAGTAACTACGGGTGCAAAGTCCATTTGAGGATCTAAGGAGAGAATAACTTGTTTGGTTCCACATTTATTCAGTGGATAAAAGTATCTGAATATGTCATTATTCTTTAACTCAGACACCTTCATCCTCTGTGGACGACCATGAGAGCGTACAGAGTCCATGACGTTTACTCTTTGAGCTAATCACGACAAGTGCAGTACCAAGGATTTTTGACCTCCTTATACCATTACTGCAAAGAACAACAGTGCTGCCCTCCAGAGGTGTGCTTTACATTTTTGAACATTGTCTTTACCCTTGACCTGACCAACTCGTCGTTTTGAATATAATCAGTACTAAATACAGAAAGAAATCTTTTCATTGAAACACCATTCATTCTTGCACATAAATACAGCAAGCAATACTGACCACAAACATTGGACGATAAGTCTTGTAACTCGACTTGATTATAATTCCAAGATGGATACCTCGACAAAAACTCGATGTGATGCTGAATCAATGGTGTTAATCCATAACTATCGAAATATTCAGGTTTCCCATATTTAGGAAAGAAAAACGCAATCCAGTGGGTTCCAGGTTTGTCATACTCGTCAGTATTTGCAATAAAAGCCGCAGGTCGCTTGAAAACCTTAGGTAAAGTATCAGCAGCAAAAACCCCAACAGTAAAATTTTTGCCATGATTTTTGTTCACGTGACACAGTGAACGCATCAATTGCTGAGCATCCATTGTACTAATATAAAGTATTACAAGACATAACCTTTTATACATTATTTACAGTACTCCATTGAACATTCTCTGTTTTTATTGATTTCTAAAACTTCTCTAAACTCTGCATAAATGATGACCGTAACCGCTTCAGTTAAGGCTTTTCCAAAACCAAGTTCCAATCTCACATTTCCTTGTTCCTGTACACACCAATGTTGCTCATGGGCAGACAAGTCAGGTGTTAGATCAAACGGGTAGATGCAAAAACCTTTAGGCCAATCTGGCATGCTAACACAATAACCATCATCAGCAAGGTGGTTCCCCGTGTTTATGAATGACTGTAAGTAAGGTATTGCAAAGGAAGGGTTTGTGCCTTCATAGGTAGGATTGTATGGTCTACAGAACATCTGCTCACCATTCTTGAATAGAGATAATTGGTTCAAGCCAAAATGTTGAAAATTAAATGGATTTTTCTCGTAGTTGCCACTAAATGCAGAATGTGATACGAGTCCAATCATGAGACGACTAGGTATACGTCCAAGGAACAAATTTTCAAGAGTTTGCTGCTGTGAATTTACAGGCAAAGTGTAGTTATGCATTTCCACACGCTTGTATGGGTACTTTGCACTAAAGTGATGGAGACTGTTGGAATGAGCTAGTAAAATGCTTGGATTAATTTTAACCTTGCGAATCCATAATGTTGCATCAACTACTTTGATTTTAGCATCACTGGTGACTGATCTGTCTTTTAAAATACAAACTTCTGCTTTGTTTTTAACAAACATGAAGCGTAAATTAACATCATTCAGTAAGTATTTTGGAGAATTAAACATATCGCAATGCAGCATACCAGCTAAATCCATTACTTTGCTAGCTTTAGAAGCTAAAAATCGCAAGCCACACGCAGTGGACATATCTTCCATCTCACCAGGAACATCTTGGTACCAGAGAGAAGCAGTTTGGTGACTATCCTTGGCTGTACTATTGAAATTAAATAAATCTTCCATATAGGCTTTGTAATGATACATATTACGAGAATCAAATATTTGTTTTTGATTAAATTCTACTTTGACATCTGAAAATACTGTATCAAAGATATTGTTTACAGGCACAATGGAATCTGTTTCTGAGAATTTACTACCATCACCCTTAACAATTTGAAGTTTAATGGTAAATAACGTTCGCGCCAAATCGATATACTGATCTCCATTGCCTGGAACATTAAATTCAATCTGAGCAGTATCTGAAATTGATGCAGTGGGTTTAAACTGATACCAATTTCCACCAATCACACCTGTTTGCAGAACTGGTTTCTCAAAGATATCCAGCTCTCCAGACATCCCTTCTATAGCAGCTCCCTTGTTAGCCATTAGTCAAAGATATCCTTGCTCCGCTTTTTAGACGTCTTCCTTCTTTTAGAAGCAGTTGATGAATGAGCTTTTAATTGAAGTCTTTTTCTTTTATACCCATTACCAACCATCGATTCCATCTTCTTAGCAGCTTTTGTAGTTAAATTTTGACCTGCTTGGCTTATCCGATCCCGCATGCTTTCTTTAGCAGGTTTACCAGTGATGACGTCACGGAGCAAATTTACTCCTGTGGCCAGCGCTTCCTTACCCACTGCCTTAGCTCCGCTAGTAAACAACGGAAAAATTCTCCGAAACAAGCCCCCCAGAAACGACCCGAGCCCGTCTCCTTTTTGTGACGAACCCCTGTACGACCCGCCATAGTTTCCACTGGCTTGTCGAAGATAATATTGAGTGTACGCATCAGCCATTCCTTCTAAAATGAAGTATCACCGTCAATGGTTCGTGATTGAATGATACAAAATTGTTTTCACGATCTTTTATATATATCTCAACAGAGGATATTTTATCCTTACAAACAGGATAGTAATGTACAGGAGAAAATGTAACTGAAGTAGAGCATCCATGCTGGTAATTTGACGTATCAACGTTTACAATGCGCAACAACTTATCGTAACTTGATCCCACCACTTGGTGATGAATGATGTCTGTGTAAACAAAGAGCTGTTGAGGTAATGCTCTGTGTACATCAAGTGTTTTTGACCCATGCAAACTATTGCTCTTATCAAATATTATTTCCTCCATACCCATAACATCCAATATTTTCTTGCTAAATGAACAAGTTAGCTTAGAATTACCCTCTTTATCTAGTATCACATGCCCATAACGGTTGTGTACAGTAATACCAAGAGGTTTAAATGCCTCTGTCAGAGTATGGAAGAGAGCAGCATTACCAATGTATGTGCCTCCAGGATTTAATTCAAATACGTGCATTTTCTTCTGATCACCGTTCCCCTCTTCAACTAAAGCAATTGATTCAGAATGGTCAAAGATAGGAAAAGACATGGGATAAAATAACTCTACAATCCCAACCTCCCATTTGCCATCAAGATGCAAGAAGCGTCCTAGATGTATTTCAAAAATTTCAGGCTTATTTTTTTTAGATATATAAGTGTCTCCCTCACTATGGAGGGTTAGGTAGAAAGAATTATTCATTGTTGTAAATCACTAGCTCTTATCCAAGAGTTAAATTTATTAGGATAACCTAACCACTTGACGAACAGTTGACGACTGCGGCCTTTACCCTTCTCGTCTAGTATTTTATCTATTTTATAGACCTCGTTGAGAGAAACTTTTTGTAGTTCTTGAGCATAAAAGCTTCCTTCAATCACTTCATCTTTTAGATCGGTGATTACGTATCTTGCAGGAGTGGTTTTCAAGACTTTAACAACTTTAAATATTTCTCTGGACCAATTGGATTCATAGCCTTTTTCAAACACTGCTTTCTCACGTGTGATTCTAACATGTTGACCAACAGAGAATGAAGGCGTAGTGGAATGATTAAGCTTGTATCTGCCTCTTCCAGAGTATAAATAATCGTATACTTTTCTACGATTTTCTTCATTAACCTCATTTGGTGTCATGTTGATTGCTGAATGAATGGTGTTATTGTAAGAATCAATTAAATCTTGCAGAATATCACTGTATTTGTACGTGTTTGCATGTGAAAAATACTTCCACATTTTTGTTTTTAAAGTACGGTTAAACCTTTCTACCACACTTGCCTTGGTGTCTGGGTTATTGGTAGTGTAAAATTTAATATTCAGAGACTTGAAATAAGCTTGCACCTTTTTAGCTACAAATTCTTTTCCCTTATCAGATTGTATGTAACGTGGTATTCGATCAGAAAATACTTTCTGAAATGCTTTGATGACAGTTTGAGCACTTTTATCTTTTAGTGCTATTGCCCAAGCCTTTTTACAAAACACATCTATGACAGTAAGAACGAAGTTGTAGGGTTTGTTATGTGAGTATAGGGTACGCATATCACATAGATCTACTTGAAACAAATTGTTCATGTCTGGTACAAAGTACCGTGATCTTGAAAATTTTAACCTACGAGGTTTATGTAAAGTATATGGTTCTTGAGCACTCAACCATTCTTCAATTTTTGACTTTTCAAATTTTTTACCAGTTGCAACCCACAATTTCTCAACAGTGCTGTAACTAGCAGGATGCCGTACATCAAAGTAAATTTTGGATAGTATTTTCTCCATCATAATTTGAATGCAGACCAACTTATTTTAGTATTACTTTCTTTCTGTAACCGTTTAAGTTTTGGAGCTTTTATACCTTCGGCTCGTGGCTGAAGAATTTTTAAAGGCTGTAGCTCCCTCTGAGGTTTTTCTTCAAAACGCGGTCTTTTAATCTCTATCTCATCATCACTTGAATCAGAAAACTTACGTTTCTTAGAGTTAACAGGGAAAGTTTTACGATTTTCTAACTTTCGTACCTTTGGAGGTCGTGTATCAAAGTTTTGATTACTCCATATAGAATCATCAATTTTACGTTTACGTCTCAAAGGTTCAGCATCATAATCCTGGTCCTCACTTTCTTCACTCTGTGTTGAATCACCCGATGAATAATCTTGTCCTACTCGTCTTACCTTTGGTGGTTTAGTATCAAAGTTCTGATTTTGCCATATAGGAGTATCCCATTTTCTTTTTCTGCTTGGTTCTAAATATTCATCCTGACTTTCTTCATTCTGTGTTGAATCATTGTCTATAATTTTTTTATCTACTCGTGTGACCTTTGGAGGTTTTGTATCAAAGTTATGATTGTACCATATGACGTCATCTACTTTACGTTTCCTGTTTGGTCCTTGAGCATCGAAATATTCATCATCTGATGATTCTGAAGGCGGTGGTGTTTCGTAGTTTGAAGCTCTTCTTCTCACTTTTGAATTGTTTATATCAAAATTTTCTGTGGACCACAATTCTTCTTTTAATTTATGTTTAGCAGCTTTTTTTTGTAAGCCCCGCAAAGACTGTATATAATGCCACCGTGATGCGTTCTGTATAAATTTTTGTGGAATGTTAAGACTGGCTAGAACACGTGCGAACTCCTCCCATCCAAGAGGTGAACTGTGCTTTCCTGTTGTAAGCACGTCATTAAGTAGATCAAGTATGTTAGATCCATGAATAATCGTTCCTTCTATAGTGACAACCCCTTTTTCATTCCATGTTATATTTTGACATTTGGACAAGAACTGAAGTAGTGTTTGAGCTTGATATGATATGTTCTTCCTTTCTTGCACATTATTAACTGTCTCTGCATGCATGGGGGTATTTTCAACCGATATGGTTGGATAAGATTCGTCACGAGATTCCACCAAAGGAACTTGCTCGGGAGTATTGCTTGAGGTATGATTATTATCTTTGGGTTTTTCAATGCTCTTCAAATAACGCTGCAACATTTGTTCATACAATCTCCACTTATCATAATCTGATATATTGCGTAGTTTTAAAATATCATCCATTTGTTGTAATAAAGACTCAGAGGAATTATCTACTGGTTTCCTTTCGCCCAACAACAACTCCACGGGCATAAGTAGCATTTTCTGTGTAGCTTTCATTGTAATATGTGCGCAAGAAGAAACCCTAAAACTGGAACTAATAGAGGTAGAAGAAACCCACCCTTCTGATTAATAATTTTTTTCTTCTCCTCCCAAGATTCACCAAGTTTACAGAGCCGTCTTAAGGTGTTCTTGTGTTGAAACAATCTCTTATACTGAACGCCAGTAAGTGGAACATTGCTATTTAAAGTATTGTGCGCACACTCACAAATACATTGAACAAGTTTTTTGTCAGCATTTTTTAAGAGATTCTTCCTTTCCAGAGGTCCAGCTTTTCTAAGCCTTTTGAGCAGAAACACGTTGTGTCGCATCGAATCCATAACTACAAATGTTGAAGTACTATTAATGTAAAGCTATTTATAGTAATACTGACTTATCTCAGGACCTGCATCCCTCGGAACGTATACATAATTTATTTCCCCAGGAAATATGTTTGCCCTATACCTGAATGCTTCAGGAGTGTTCTGTTTCAAATCACAAAGTAAGTAAGAATATGGTTTACTCGTGGCATCAACATAGGATTCATGAATAAGTGTAGAGTTTTGTGGTTCTAATTGTCGGGCGAAGTGAAAGATCTGACTCTTGTCTCTAGGATTCTTAAAGAGCACAATATAATGCGCATTAAGTGACATGTCTCTACTTCCTTTCCCTTGATGGAACAAATTTTGTGTAATGAATATAATACTAATGTTACGATGGTGACTGCCTTTGGAAAAAAGGTCTACAACGTTCCCATTCGTTTCTCGCATAAGATCATCTATTATAAGAAGTCTCGGTACAGGTGAACTTTCAGGTGCAATTTCATCCATACTAGGTAACCCTTTTATAAACTTAATTGGAGCCTTTGATATTAAATTGGAATGTAAGGGCTGTACCTCACTATAACACCAAACTATTTCATGAATAGGTGAATCCACCATAACGTTAATGTGCTGCAACAGTCTTGAGACAAACAAACTTTTGCCACAGGATGTAGGTCCTGCAACCATGCAAGTGAAGGGATGTTGCCAAGGCATTGTTCTTAATTTCTCCCACTTATCATGCTCAGCTTTAAAATTTATAGAACTGCGAGTATTGGTATTGCGCTCTCCTCCATATTTGTTGGACTCTGATGATTGAAGGTATACTTTAGGCTGGTGATTTTCTAGTTTAGAAAATTGTGTTGTAATATTCTCTTTGCTTTTCTCACATATATGAAGTGACTCATGCTTTTTTAAGCCTTTCCTGCTTTCAAATTTCTTTTTACACTTTGAACAAAGAAGAACTTGTTTTTCAAACTTTGTATCACATGACTTTCTGTTAACATGCATTGCGTAGTTTTGTTTTCGTGTAAAACTAGTTGAACACTGATCACAGAGATACATTATGATTATTTTAGGCACATACGACCTGTTGCTGACGGTGGTCCAACGCGAACTGAGGTCCTTGTTGATATTTTTATTACTTATATGTTTGAAAAGTTGACAGTGAGATGAAGGTTGCTGCTGCTTGAGTAATACTAAAATACTTTTGATAAACATCTTTTCTTAGAACTAATCATACGTTAACGTTGAACTTATTGAATAATTTATAAATTCCCAACAAGTACCCTAGCACATATAATACTGATGGAAAATATAAGTAAAAATTAAATAATTTACAAACATGAGTAAACATATGGTAACTTCATGCAAACGGGAACTAAAATAGTGGAACTGCATGCAAAAGGGAACCAAAATAATGGAACTGCATGCAAAAGGGAACTAAAATAGTGGAATTGCATGCAAAAGGGAACTAAAATAGTGGAATTGCATGCAAAAGGGAACTAAAATAGTGGAACTGCATGCAAAAGGGAACTAAAACAGTGGAACTGCATGCAAAAGGGAACTAAAATAGTGGAACTGCATGCAAAAGGGAACTAAAATAGTGGAACTGCATGCAAAAGGGAACTAAAATAGTGGAACTGCATGCAAAAGGGAACTAAAATAGGGGAACTGCATGCAAAAGGGAACTAAAATAGTGGAACTGTATGCAAAAAGGGAACTAAAATAGTGGAACTGCATGCAAAAGGGAACTAAAATAGTGGAACTGCATGCAAAAGGGAACTAAAATAGGGGAACTGCATGCAAAAGGGAACTAAAATAGTGGAACTGCATGCAAAAGGGAACTAAAATAGTGGAACTGCATGCAAAAAGGGAACTAAAATAGTGGAACTGCATGCAAAAGGGAACTAAAATAGTGGAACTGCATGTAAAAGGGAACTCCCGAATTACAATAGTTATCCTAGGTGTGACTTTGTGCGTGTACGAACACGTTCGTGAGTCGCCAGGTAGTTCATCCCTTCCCCTCCCGCTTAAAATTTATTTTGTTCATGGTTTTATTGGTGATCGAATGATATTACGGACACATATTTAGTATACGCCAAAATAAAGGGTCTATATTATATGGAACATTTTCCATTCTGTACACCATTAATTATTATATTTAAGTAAAATCGATCAACATCAGCCTGAAATAATTTACATGATCTGTGTTATTTAATAAATGGTATATATATGGTATGAAATAACTTAATTAATTAATTCATATTCGGCGTACTGCATGCAGTAAACATTAAAACAAAGATGAATCTTGAAAGAATGTCTGCATGAGATATATGTACAGATTTAAAAGCAGATCGAGGGCCCAAGAGGGACCCCAGACTTGACGTTGGAATAAAGTTAATTCTGAATGAATTAATTTCTTTAGAACATGCAGTGACGATCGACCTCTAGAGTTCTAGAGCTCAACTTAATTATTTGCCTATAATAGATTAGAAAACATATTATTATGGGTATAATATATGTTCGTAAATATATACTATTACACAATTAGAAAATAATCAAGTATTAAATGATCTTTATTAAGTTCCCTGCACACAATTAAGGTTCATCTACATGATATATTATATATTGATTCATGCATTAATTGTGAATTGTGAATTAATACGAACAGACCTATATATACATATATTATACGCTAGCTATAATATACAAAAATATTCAATAATTGAATATATAATATTATTTTGACGTGAAGTATTATATACATACTCAAACTGATCAAAGAATATAAATAAAGTGACGTGAATGCGCAGAACTAGATGTGGGCAAATGTTGCTCCAAACCCGAAATAAAATCTCATTTCGACTTTAATTGGGTCAAACAACGATGCTCCAATCTATATAGTCCTGGTCAAATCGAAATGCTCCATAATGCAATCTCATTATAGTTCTGCGCACTTTTTTCGGCCCTGTGATGAATTCGGCTTTGGTTGCCAACATGCATGTATATTATGTGTATAATAAATTAATATTATAATTTAATATATTATGTATGCCTATATAATTTAATTTCGATGGAACGACTTCGAATTTAAAGATTTTAGAGGGGCCGGACCAGGTAGATTCGAGCTATAGAGAGAGCATATGGATGCATGAGCATATTATATTACATTTATTGTATATTTATATACATGTATTTGTATTTATTGCACATATAGAACCGTAAGGTACAAAATGCATGTTTACAATATTTTAGTATTGCAATACCTGTAAAAGAAACATAAAAATTAAAACATATTATCATCAGTTTTATATTATTATTACAATTACAATCATACATATTATAGTATTATCTAGTCAGTCCACAATACCTGAGAAATAAAAATTTTATATAAAAAAAACTAAAACATTTTTATTAATATATAGAAAACAATCTGAAACTATTATAATTCTTTATTATATTAATTACTATCTTATTAAATCAATCTATTACAAGAAAAGCATTTACATTATTTAAAACTGTTCTTTTTCTTGTTATGGCATAAAAATTGTTCTGCAGTAAATTTTTTTTTTTTTTTTTTATAAGGGTACAACCCTAAGAGCTTACAGCTCGCGGCGGAATACTGGGTAGGGATAAGGTAGGGAACGGATTAAATATTGTTTACTCAGGTAAGTCTTTATGCGTGTACGAACACGTTTGCGAGTCGCCAGGTAGTTCATCCCTCCCCTTTCCACCGGCCCACCCGCCTGCCCGCCGCCCGTGTGCCCGCCTGCCCGCTCGCCCTCCGCCTGTCCGCCCTCCCCCGTGTGCCCGCCTGCCGCCGCGAGAGCAGAGATGCTTGCACATCTCCCGTAGAAAATTTTTCACAGCTCTCTGGACTTAGAATATTCGTAAAATCAAAAAGCGGCCCAAGAGGCAGTATTACTACTCCTATTTTTTAAATGTAATATTTTGTAACGAAAATTCCCATGTTATAACTTAAAAAAGGCTGTCATGTAAAATTGACGCAGTGATATTTCAATTTCAATCTTACAGTTTGCAATGGAGTGTAAAAATAATCTAATATCATCTCTATATATTCCTTATATAAATAGAAGTACCCAATAGGGTTTGATTAAAAAAAAAAAATAATAAATATTATAGTGAGGCTTATATATTATCGATCTGGATGTCTCCAGTTGTATGTACAGTACTGCACCTTTATAGACAGCACGCACTTTACTGCTGCCTCACTTGCTACAGTTGCAGTTCAAAAATATTTTTAATTTTGGGAGAGGTGGGAAGACCACCCAGTCTAGCCATTCCTAAAATATAAAGTTCACCAATTGACTGCTTGACATCGCCCACAAACACAGCCCCGAAATGAACGTGTTAGAAAGCGATGTTGGAATCGTCAATTCTTTACTACAATCTACTCCTCTTCACGAAGGGGTTAACTTAATTGTCGGCCGATGGCGGCGCTGTTGATTGCCTCAGGAAGGACGAGCGGCAGAGCGTGTCGAAGACGCCACCCGTGAACACACTGGAGTCCCGCGGAGTGTTGTTTGTCACTGGGGAAGTAGGCTCCATTCGAATAAAGCGTACAACTGTATACAGTCTATTGCATGGCACAAATTATGTCCCGTGATATATTTCCTATAGCTCCTTTTGCTGCTATACCATTTTGTTATCTGTGATAGAGAGCTATATAAGATATGATAAAAGAAGGTCCGAACTTTAGAGGTTTCTTGTGCGGCAATCGGACTCGCATACGTCTGTAGTCTGTGTCTGTAGGTAGGAGTCATAGAGTTAATATTATATAGGAGTAGCTGACTTGGCTGTAGGTGCCGTATGTGACGCGCCGCCTGCTGCCAGCCATGGCAGCTCTACTCCTTCTACCTACTGTCCGATCGTCGCACAAAAAATATCTTATATTCGAAACTCCCTCTCTTACTTTTCTACTTCGCTCTTTAGCCCAATAACCAAAATGGTTACGAACAAAAGGAGTTATGTGAATACTACGAGACATTTTTTGTGCAATAGACTGTACACTGCCCGTCACGGTTTTCATCGTGTGTGTAGTACCTTGATACTTTGTCATCAAATGAGCCTCCACATGATTGGAGGAGCACGAACCGAGGACTCCCGAATAAATACGATGAAAAAACAAACTATATTTCAATAAAAATGCAGGCGCAGATCCATGGGGAAGCCAAAATTTTGAATTTAACATTGGCAATATATAGGCATTTCCACCCCCAATTTGTTTTAAGGACATGACACTTGAAAATTTGCTCTAAATCCGCGTCTGTTTAAAATTACTTTGCATCAGTATATGTAACTGTAGTAACAAAGACCATGCATGCAAAACATGGTCCAATTTTGTATTAAAACGATGCATAAAGTGAGCTTTCAGAACTCAAATATTTTGATATGATTTTATATAGCACTAAACATGCACGACATAATAAAATTAATGCGGGGATACTAAAATAGCTAATATATACTGTTGTATCGAGAGGGCATAAAAAGAACTTCTACATTTCATACTGCAGTTTGAAACTTTTAGCTACATCAGATATCATCAGATATGTTGCAAACGTTTTTACGAGTCAATGAATGTCGCCTCGCCGACCTGACCGGCTCTTATCTCTCTCGGACACAAGAGGTCACGCTGCTGCCGATGTGATATTCTTACAAACATAACATAATATTTAAAGGTCTGCACGGGCCGGATTTTCGAGGCCCGACCCGACCCGGCCCGTTCGGATGGGTGCTAGGCCCGGCCCGAGCCCGTGAAGTCTGCTTCACAGTGCGGCCCTGCCCGGCCCGTGGCGTCCGTAGTTCAACCTATAGGCTCGTATTTTTATTTTAGTACTATACAACCCATTATAAAACTGAGAAAAAGTCGTTTTAAAAGCGTTTTTTCCCTTCTTCTTTCCTTAGCAAAAATACATATAAAAAAATCACTATATTTTTGGTAATTCAAGAAATAGAGGCTCGGCCCGGCCCGTCTCGTTTGCAGACTGCCGATGCCCAGCCCGAGCCCGGCCCGTGCCCGTGCACATATCATACATATTAATAATGTATAACATATCGTTATATCATACATTTTTGGAATTAAGAAATTCCTTATGCCCCCGTCAGTATAGAGATTTTACATTGTCAATGTATTCTCTTTGGTCAGTACAAATATCATTTCAATTTTATAAGCAAAAGAAAAAAAAAAAAATGAACACAGATCACGTTTGAATATATTATACAGCAGGACATTTAATAGTAAATGACAAGGAAAAAATCTGAAATGTTGCCTATATATTTGAGGGAAAGGGTAGTTTTTATTTTTTAATAACGCAACCAGAAATTTGCTGTGATGGTTTGAGAAGGGAGACTTCCCCAGATTCGCTAATGGTCACAATAATTCCAGACTTGGCCTGCATCCAGTACGTGCATCTGTATGTAACTTCCGGAGGGCGGCGGAGTGTTCGATAAATCGAGCTGCTTCCATTTAGTGACGTGTTGGGCTTGCTTCCGGCTCTGCAACGCTGCCAGGATAATCTATATTGTGACATATGTGTAGCTGGCAACTCATTATCAATCAATTCTCTCCATTGAATTTCATATAATGCTATTACAATTATTTATTATGTAAGAGGTATCATTTATATGAAAGTTTGTTTTTTAACATTAAATTTCTTTCAATTTATTTAATTTAAAATTTAAATTGTCACTTGATTTATTCAAACTCGTACATGCATGTTTTGTGAACTATTCTATTTTTTATTTTCACAATGAGATTTATCTAAATTTAACGATTTATTATCTAAATATTTATTAAAAGAAATGTTTTGTTTGGCTCTGTGAACCTTAAAAAGACAATTAATTAAATGATATAATATGAATTAAGATTGCAAACTATTATTAATAATATTTCACTTATAGACAATTTCTTGCTCGCGCCACTAACTGTCGTGTTTTTTGGAAAATTTTACTCTTGAGTTCCTGCATCGACCATTCTATCTGAAGTTTCCATGGTTCCCTCAGACCATCAAATCAAAAGTCGAGCTGGACATGACCACGAGGGTGAAATGACCTATAATAATAATGTCGGTGAACCGCAGCTTGAAGATCACTTTACGTTGTATGAAGTAGTGCAGTGCGAATCATAATTATTGTTGTTTTGCTAAACATGCACTTAATAAGAATGTAAACAAAGTTGACATTTGTTTGTCCTGCTCACGATGAATTATCTTCTCATGTTTACAATATCAACACGTAATTATGAAGGACGTTATCGTGTTGTTGCTCGAGATCGCAATCAGCTGTTCTGTTGACCCTCGATGTAAAGGTGTCTGAGCAAACTGCAGTACCTTGTTTATTACAGGTATCGATGGCGAACCATCAATTTGTTCACAATTTTTTCCAAGGGTAAGATAACACAGATCAGCTGATCGACGCAGTCCTATTTGACTAATATGTAAACCTTAAGCAACCTCATAAAAATTAGTTTTGGACGAGACGATTTTTTTTTAATTAAATTTTTAGTTTAGCTCTCCATGCATGCCATGGGAAAGCCCTATAATACTGAAAATTTAAAAACTAAATGAAACAAAAACAAAAACAAAAAAAAAAAAAAAAAAAAATCGGCTCATACAAATGTTTTGAAATATTTTCTGCAACTCCAGTGCTAAGGATTGTCTCTCTAGAAAAAAAAAAAAAAAAAAAAAAAAAAAAAAAAAAAAAGAATATTTTATGAGGTTTACATACTAGTTAAATAGAACTGCGTCGATCGATTAGATGTGCTATCTTACCCTTAAAGAGTTTTGAAGTCATAAAAATTATCTGAAAATGATTACATGTCTATAATATAACTGACAAGTGAGATTCTTTATAATAATAATTTTTATTCGAACATAAAGGTCGTACAAGACAACATTTATCACGTCAGAAACATATTAGCATATAATACACTAAAACATACAATAACACATAATATCCATTGATAATGGTTAATGCTACAAAATCACAAGAGAAAAAAAAAAAAAAAAAATCTGAAACTCTAAACAATTTTCTGGCAATTTATTTGCAAAAAACATATTTATAATAAAAAATATCATACAGATATCAATTTCTGCATGGTTACGTAGGAGACTCTGAGAGGAAATACAAATTAAATGCCCCTCAGCTATACGTGAATAAAATATTACATTTCGTTGAGCATTAATTATATTTAAATACGGTGATGTGTGCAGGGGCGTTTTGTTGTCTTTATTTATAACAACCTGAGGTGAAATGAAATTGTTTATAAATGCGTTATCATTCATGAATACGTTTATTCTAATTGTTAATTTTTGCTTTCATATCTCTCTTTGTTTGGATATAAATTGAGTCTCGACTATATAAATTTATGACACCCTTGCGTCTTAATCACATTAATTAAGTTGCTCTATTGAGTTTTCATCTAATATTAGGGAATGAGTTAAAAATTTCATACGATCGATAAAGTGTATGATGATGATGGGAAAATGTCACGTTCCAATTTAAACAGTCAAATTTATTTGACTTTCCCACCGGAATTAGCCGGAAATGATCGGTTTCTGGTCTTGCTGTTCATATCTGAGTGTTGATTTTTTTGAAAATGAGTCAGTAATTTAATAACAAACCTTTCTGTAACATTTTAGATCTCAAACACGAATAGAGGCCTCAAGTGAGTGCGCTTCGCGATGCTCATTTGTGTCGCTATGGTCCATCTTGCACTTGAAAATGAAGCAGTGTTTTTTAACTTTTCTCTGTTGTAAGTAACGTAAAAAATCTAATTTTTGCATTATCCACTGTATTTTTCAGTTTGGACCAAAGTTCCGTAAAGGAATTCTCCCTAAAAAATCTTCTTCTTAGTGAAAAAACGAATCCACGTTTTGTTTTTACAATAGGTTTGTATACACTGCAAAATCAGCTGACTTAAAGCCTCTATTGGAAGAACAGAAACCTTACACTTTCGGCTACTTTCAGAGGGAGTTTTAAGTTAATTTGTCTGTATCTCAAATTAATTTCACTCCAAAGTAAATCTTTTGTTGGTAACATTTCACCTTTAGCTTGGCAGTGAGCGCTTTATGAGACTTGATTGTGCTTATTTTCAATTAATTATATAAATGGTTTTGTTATATTTTGGAGTGAATTGACTTAATGGGAAATCTTTATGACTTTTATATTGCAGAAATGAATAAGAGGATATACCAAATTATGCCATATACTCTGATTTATTTTTTTCGAGTCAGGGGGAAACTAAAAATTAAATTAATATTCATTGAAATTGCGGTCACGCCTCTTGGAGGCGTTTGGTCCTTAATAAAAGAGTAAGTTTTAAATGCCTACAGGGGGCGTGGCTGAACTTTCAATTTTTTTTAATAGTTCCGGAACTTAAAAAAATCTGAAAAAAAAATCAAAGTAGCATAATTTGGTACCCTTAATCTAAAAAATAATTCATTTATTAAACCACTAGTTATACAAGTACAAAACGGGTTACGTCAATATAAATTTATAAATATAAATTATAATAAAACATAATTTTTTTTGTTATAGATAAAAGTAATGTATGTATTGTGTTTGGATGTTATTGTTATGTATTTTTGTTAATGTTAAGTTTGACGTGAACATATGTTGTCTTGTACAATCGAAAAGGTTCGAATAAATAAAATAAATAACAATAAAACAACAATAGCACTTGTAATAATGAAGCTAATATTGTAAGAAGACAATAAAAAGTATAAAAACATATCATTAATGTTATAATTGCCATGCGTATTATATGTATAGGTTGTTCATTACACTTTTAGTTCACTTTTCTTTCAATCACATTTGAAAGATCTATCTTACTTCCGTAATTAAATTCAAACTTATACTGTATATATATGTAATAAAGTCATCCTGAGCTAGCGTTGATTTGACGTCACAAACCTTTTCCTTTGTCCTTCAATACAATATTAATGATACAGTCTCGTGACGTCAAACCAACGCTAGCCCGGGACGACTATAAAAGACTTTGATACAAAGCACATAGCCAGGGGGTGCAGTCGTGAAAGCCAGCAGACTGCTGCAGATAATTCTCTCCGCCCACACTTGCAGTTAAAGGGTCGTTGACTTCACGGCCTGCTGTTCTCCATCTGCATCCACCTTAGAATGACGTCATATGCAGGAGATAAACATATGTTTCTCTCATGGATAAATGGTTTCTCTACATCAAATAGAAACACTTGAAATTAAGTATATTCAAAACTAGTCCGAGAACTTGACGCAGTCATGGTATTTGTACTGGGATGGTCGTGAGTTCGATCCCAGGCTCTGCCAAATTTTTCACAAGTTGTAGTTGCTAAAGAACACTCACTCGTGCACTGAGAGGTTATTAACAACAATTGCCTACCATTCTGACTCTGAAGTTTTCATGATTTCCTCAGTCACAACCAGGGGAAAGTCAGGATGGAATACTATCTGGTTTGAAAGGGAACCATAATAAAACCTTTAAGCATTGATTGTTAGGTTGGGTCTACGAAGAGCCGGGAAGTTAAATTCAGTCACTTTTGACCAGTACGCTACAACAGCTTCACATACCAGGAAAAATGCCAGACAAGTGTTTTAGGGTCGATTTTTATAATGTCGTTTGTACTTACTGGGGTAGGGAGCAATTCCCGTACTCTGCAACAATCTCAGCTATACATCGGAGTCATTATAATACATCATGACAATATATATTACTATTATAGCTGTTATACATGTTATATCAGTCCTCTGTAGTTTACTTATCAATATGTTATCATCATGCTCAAGCTGTCAGAATTAACAAGCAAAAAAAAAAAAAAGGGAAAAAAAAATCCATTTCCTTTATACATATTTGTATAATATCAGTGTAAGATATAGGAAAATCCTGACCTATGACAGAAAGTTAAAGGGGTACCAAAGTGAATACTTTTTTTACATATTCGGGCAGCTAAGAATTATTTTGATATCCCTTTAATTGTCTCAATATTTTCTTACGATGCCTAATTATTTTAAAATTAATTATTTAGTTTGAAAAGTGAGTTCTATGGCCGTTGGTTGATTCAAGTCAGTGTGCGCCCGCAGCAGCCGCTGATACGACAAGAATTTCCCGCGAATCATGGGAACCTCCTCCCGCCCCTTTCTTGTCGTATCACCGGCAGGGCTATGCTCCATTGGGATGGGGGTATACGCAGTTCGAGAAAAGTGGACCTTTTAGGCCACACCCCCTGTAACCTTATGGAAATTCCACCAACTTTGGTGCCAATTTCCAGAGCTCCTGAGGAATTATGGTGAAAAATGAGACTTTCTAGGGGTAATTTGTGCTGAAAATTACGATTTTTGAATCATTGAAGTCGACCACTTAACGATAACACCTACTTTTTGAGGTTGAAAACTTCCTGTCTTTTTATTGGTCAGTTCCATTTAATGGACTTAAATGCCCATTCGAAAAGTGGACTTTTTTCTGGCCTGTGATTGGTTCATCATGTTGCTTAGCAACCAATAAAGAGCCGCAAAAAATCAGCAAGCTCTCTGTGGCCAATCAAAAATTAGGAAAGTGGTCTCAATACCAGAACGGAGCGCGTATACCCGATTCTTATAAGTATAACCCTGATCACCGGCCGCTGCGGGCGCGCATCGGCTTGAATCAATCAACGGCCATATAGAACTCACTTTTCAAACTAAATAATTAATTGTATAATAACTAGGCATTGTACGAAAATATTGAGCCACATGGATGTTAGAATAATTCTTAGCTGCCCGAATATGTAAAAAAATTATTTACTTTGGTACCCCTTAAATAAATTTCCTTTTCAATACGCGGAAATTATCAATTGAAATCCTTTCAACAGTTACATAAAAATTATTCATTTAAAATTGTATTAGGAGCCAAGTAATTTTTTGTTGTACTGTACATTAGGCAAGTATCCAAGATAATATTTTTTGTTGTTTATTCTGTATAACTTTTTTTACATTAAAACAAAGACGAAACATATGCGAGCTTGTTTTGTTGGTTAACTTGAGAGGGTGATGCCAACAGCAAGAAGTGTTTGTCGAGGGGTGGTAGAGGGGGGTACTTCTCTACCCCCATACCGCCCTACTTCAAACTACCCTAGTGTGAGACGCGTCGTGCATAATTTAGGTGTCGTATAATAAAAGAGAAAGAAACAGACTAGTGAGCTAGCTACATTTAAAGAAAATGTAAGCTTACCACCGGAAGTAGCCGGAAATGGAAGAATTTTAGCTGAGCTACAGTCAAATTAATTTGATATTCCCGCCGGAAGTACCTGAAAGTGAGAGGTTTCTGAACTTCCTATTCCAAAGTCTTCTGCTCGTTGATATAGTAAACAAAGAATTGTTGCAATGTGTAATGACTGCATGTCACGTGAAAGAAAAAACATGGGACGCTTGTAGATTTACATGCTAACTTATGGAAAATGAGCGTTAATTATGAAGTTGAAACGGTTACCTAGCGCCAACAAAGCCATTACGTTCTCTGCTCTGGTGGCAAAATTAGGCACTATGTCGTCTGACGTTTAACAATGAAAAAGGCTTCATGGGACAGACATTATAAACAATGGTTTGTTATAACCATTGCGAGTAGAATACTTTGTCCTATTCATATTTGCATTTCCAAATTTGTCTACATATTCGTAACACGAGTATTAACATGTTTTTAAAATTTTAAGACTCAGACATGAACAAGACGACCAGAAACCTCTCACTTCCGGTAACTTCCGGTGGTAACCTAACATTTGTTGAACTGTAGTCCATGAATCTTGCAGTATGTTACTCTCCGTGTTGGTTTGATGAAAATAAAACATCGGTACAAATACAGGCGAGGCATATTGACATGAAATATTTATTAGGGAATTTTGTGATGGGGAGGTTTATGTGTACATGGCCTATATAGACAATACACTTTTTGGTCTCTATAAAATGCTATACAGTATTAACTTGTATTTAAGTTTTAATTGATATATATTATTGATTTTAAATGTTTTGAGTATACTGTAGATCAGTATGATTAGTTTGAAGTTTTGCTGATGTTTCTCATATTATTTATGAATGATGAAATCGATAAAAATTTGTCAATGAAATGCCATATAGATATTATATGTATAATAATATAATCATACATTTTTCCCCCTGCTAAGGCATTGTTATAATGTATTAACGATTGACCTTATCAGTCAAAGGAAATTTCTGTCAGACGGAATCGAATAATTTTTTTTAGAAAAAATCAATTCGCTTATGGTTTGAGCAGATTCAAGGGGGCGGTTTAATAGATTTATTCAGTTCTTTAGGCTACAAATAGCAAAGAACAAGTCATATACAGTCATAATACATCACAACAAAAATACACAAAACAACAACAATAACAACAAACATAAAGTAAATACAATAACTAGATAGCCAAGTAACACATTACTTTTTTTGTAAAAACTCTTTAACGCTATAAAACAAATTCATCATAAGATATTTAAATAATTCTTTTTTAAAAGATGCAAATGATCCAGAATTTTTTATATATAATCAGGTAAACCATTTCCTCACTAGCTCCATTTCCGGTTTCGGTCCATGAGGCGAATGTTAAACTTCTACCTCAGTTTTCTCAAAACTGATATAAGACTGATCCAAAAAAGAAAGAGATTTTATTTATTACAAATTTTCTTACAATATCGAGGTGTGAACTATACTGTGACGTCAGAGACATATCCAGTTATTAACACCGTATATATAAAATCCATGATACAAAACTATAACGTCACAGTATGATTCACGCTAGGTCTTCGATCCATATAGACAATAAGTATTTACAGATTGCTCATTAATTAAATGTAAAGCTGCAGGACCTATAATATATCTATAATATCATAATTATATATTTGCGTTACATTACTTTCAATTACCCTCCTATTGCTCCATTATTTGTGGAGGGTGCAGAGGTTTGATGATTTTTGCGTCATTGCAGTCGCACAACAGAATTTAGAATGCATATACGGGAATTTCATGTTTACATTTTGGGTAGCACGGAGATGCCTGAAGCCGCCCTAAGATCTTCAGGGTGTTATAGGCAGAAAAACCTAAAATCCTATGCTGTGCAGGTTAACGAATCTTACAACATTTATTTTTTAATAATAGTTTTGGTCGCCAAATATTTTTTTTTTCACATTATTTGTTCTTCTTGACTCAATTTATGAAAGAAAAATTCTACAAAAAATGATGCGAATCGTCATGAGAAATTAATTTCGAGAACAACTTTAGCACTTATCTGATATGCCGCTGACAATGTTTTGCCTGCACAATACCCTCTGATTGCTCCATTATGGTGATGAGGTGTGACGATTTTTCTCGTTGTTTCCATTATGGTGAGGTGTGACGATTTTTCTCGATGTTTCAGGCGCATCACAAGGGGAAGTACCTTCTAGAGTACGTGTGTCGTCAGCTGAACCTCATAGAGAAGGATTACTTCGGGCTGAGATATGTCGACCACAGCAAACAGAGGGTGAGTGTCTTAAAAAAACAACCTGCATGGGGGCATGTCAATACATGATCAAAATCTGTCAATTACCCCAAAATTCCGCTAATCAATCTGTGTGACAATTTTTTGTTGCAAATATGATAGTACCAAATTAAGCAACGTTCAGAATTGTCGGAATCGGGAAAAAAAATCCGATCATTTGGTTCGTTCTAGTAAATCGTAAATTTTGATTATTGCTTTTACGTTTCGATTCTGAAGCAATTATGGACAGCACTTTATGCTACTAGCTACTATATGATTTTTTCTGAAGTCCAGGAATAATTATAAGATTATTATAATTTGGCACCCTTTATTAATTTTCAAATTCCATGTGATTTTTCCATTGTATAGTAGCAATTGAGTAGTGACGGTCCTTTAAAATATACATTAATAACTTTTGGGAGATTATTAATAATGAAAGAAATTTGCGACAGATTTCTCCACTGGAAGAATTTTGTATATTTCTGGTCTTGTTTACCATCCTCTCCCTTCCTTATCCTTACCCATATTACTCCGCCTCGAGCTCCAAGCTATATAATATAGGGGTGTATCCTTGTAAAAATTAAAATTATGTATATCCTATAAAGACTGATATAATTAAAGAATGTTTATTCAGAAGATTACATTAATTTTTTTACGTTCAGTATATCATCCAATTATATATGTAAAAGCCGGAGACATTATCTTAATTTATTTAGACTGACGTCAGCTTTTGCCATGATTGATGTGAAGAGGTTAAGAACCACGGAAAGAAATAATTTCTTTGCCAACAAAGAGGATGTGGTTTTATAACAGCAGATAACCTAGAGGTGTAATCATCAAAGGTTTCTTTCCCGGCCTTTGCCTTGCCTCTTTGTGTAACATTCTCATCGGCTCTGTTCTTCTTGGAACAGGGGGAAAAAATAACCCTCACCTTACATTTAATAAGTATCTTAATACCGCAACCAAGGGTAGCTATAAATTGCAACGTTTTCAGTGGTTTGTTTGAGATAGAAATATACAGTTGCACTTTATAATACGTATAACATTATGATTTACATATATAAATATCGTAGTACTTATTAATTCTTATATACCCTGATGTGACGATATTTAAGTTCTCTACAGAGTATAATATATAGTATATATATATAATACTTTGTTTTTAAAAATATGTCATTGCTATAGTCAAATTAATTTGAAATTCCTTCCGGAAATAGTGTGAATTTTGAGGCTGTAATTAATTCAGTTCTGTGAAACTTTGCAAAGGTTTTTATATTACGAGTACTGCATGATCAATGTGTGAAATTGCATCGCTAAACTACAAAAATATAAAGGCCAGAAACTCCACACTTCCGGCTACTTCCGGAGGGAATATTGCAAACATATAAATTTTATTGTATTATGCATTATGAGATGTTTGTATAGGCTTATTATTAGATAAAGTGAATCACTCTGCAAACTTCCCCTGTGTATTAAAATTAAATTAACTAGAGAAAAAACAATAACAGTATTATAATAGATTCCAGACTTTTTTATAAATGATATTATATAGTACTGAAGATTCAATGCTTTATTAAATTAGGTGGGGAATAGGGAAAACCGTAGCTTCTATTACTGACCATTAGTTAAATCGATACTTCTATTATAGTCAAATCGATATTTTGTTTGTATTTTTATAGTGTTATAAAAGCGGAATGTCTAAAAAAATTATATTAATTTCATGCTTTTTATTTCAGAAAAGTAAGTCAATTTTCCATTTGTTTTCATAGGTGTAAGTTTAAATTTTTAACATGGAGAAATGGAACTTCCACGTGTTAAATTAGTCAACTTTAAAATTTCATAACTTAAAAACTAGCTCGTTTTTGTACACCTGATATTTTAGCTACTGATAGGGAGTGTAGAGGAAAACATTTTAAATTTCTTCATAATTTTTATACGAGTGATTTTTTTTTTTTTTTTTTTTTTGTTTTTTTTTTTTTTTTAACATCGGGCGTGTTACATTATTTTTAAGCTGTTAGCAATTATTATATAATCTTAAGTGAAGTTGATTTTTAATCTCCATAAAAAAAACTTTCGTTTATTTTTAAAACATTTGACGGTAAAGTTGAAATAACCACAAAAATATAAATAGAAAATTGTTGCTACATATAACTTCCCGGCGTTACAAAAATAATATCTCACTTTCTGTGGCTTTACTAACAAGTGTTCGTGCTTGGGCCGTGAATTCTAATCACGTTTTATCGACTCTGCTAGCAAAGGGGTGACAATCAATAGAGCTTTTCAGCTAGACAGATTTACTACTCTGCAGTACGGCTTAACATTATATTTATCTTATATGATTTTGAACCTTAAATATTGTACAAAAAAAAAATAAACTGCTATATTGGCTGAATTTATGTTTGCCATAACACTACCAAAGAATTAATATCTACTAGAAGACTTACCGCCGTGTTAAAGTTTCGTCTCTCCTATTTTAAAAGAAAAACCTGTTCGCGCTTATGAAGTGAGCTAACGATGACATGGACACTAGATGTCCCTTTTGTCTGAGGCTATACAGTTCGGCAGGGCTAGGGTTGACTTAACGTCACGTGACTCCTATTAGTATTGTATTGGAAAGTCCGTGACGTCAATCAACCCTAGCACGGCCGGAGCACAGTCGTAAAAATTGAAGAAAGAGAGGGGAAGTTAGAGAAGGGTGAGGTTAGAAGGAGGGCAACTCAGCAGAACAATAGCAGATTTTACCGAGGCAATATTGTTATCACGATCTATTGTGTATTTATTGTTGTCGTTGTCAACAGGGAATTCTTTTAAATATTTCTTCAAGGAGTTGAAATAAAATCTTCTATTCGCTACCAAGCTCTCCTCTCGTCTAATTTGCTCTCATTTTAAGGTAGAGATAACGTCGAACAGCTGTTCGACGTAATCCCCTTTGATTAACATGTAAACCTTAGCAAATTGACAAAAATTCTGAAATTTTTTTGAGAGGCAGATATTAGTGCCTAAAAGCCATAGCAAAAGTTTAAAAAACATTTAACGAGCCGATTTTTTTAAATTAATTTTTTAGTTTGGCTCTCCATGGGAAAGCCCTATGCTGAAAATTAAAAAAATTAATTAAAAAAAAATCGGCTCGTTAAATCGTTTTGAAATTTTTTCTATGGCTTTCAGGCACTAATATCTGCCTCTCAAAAAAATTTCAGAATTTTTGTCAATTTGCTAAGGTTTACATGTTAATCAAAGGGCATTACGTCGATCAGCTGTTCGGCGTTATCTCTACCTTAAACCATTTTAGAGGAAAAGAAGAGAAAAAGACGAGATTACATATTTTTTCCTCTACTCACTACTTGAACATAAAAATGTTAGAAATATTGTTGTCAGGCACTTTAAAAAAACTAATGAAGTGCGGAAAATTATATTTCATAATTATTTTTATTGCTTTACTTTTCGATTGTACCAAAATAATGTAAGCACTCATAATAAAAAAAAATAATCACAGTATCACATGACATTATATTGACTTAAATTAAAAGAAGCATGCGCTGTCGGGGTCCACCTAATAAACAGTTTTAATATTTATTTATTTTTTAAAAATAATTTTTAATTTTAATCAGTTTGAAATTGCTGAAGATTTACATTAAAATGAGAAATCATCCTTAAACCGGGCTTTTAGTTAACGTCAGGAAAATAAAATAAAACTATAATATTATACATACAAATACACACACATATATATATATATATATATATATATATATATATATATATATATATATATATATATATATATATATATATATATATATATATATATATATATTATATATATATATATATATTGTTACAATATGTATGTGTGTATGTATATATGTATGTATATATTATTATGATAGTACAATAATGTAGAATTGTATATGAATTTTTATTTTACGATAATACGTAACATTCGTAGGATCTTTACTGAAAATATAAATTAATATAATTAATATAAAATGTTAGAAATGTTGACTCCATTTCATCCTCACATTCATCGAAGATGAAATAAGGTGTGCATTAGAGGTAAAAAGATTAGGTTTATTGTTACTGCATTGGTTGCAAATAGATTTGTAAATAAATTACAGTGGAAGAGAAAATATTATTAATTTTTTTACTATTTTATTTATCGGTCGAGGAATCCCTAGTTGAAAAATTACGCTTCAACTTGTCCTGTAATATTTACCTGCAATAATTTTCGTTAATTTCGATCGAAAAAAAAAACAACATAAAATCTTGATCCTTGAAATAAAATTTTAGTAATCAAGTTTAAAAAAAAGAAGAAGAAAAATGTTGATTAATTAAAATTGTGAAATTCTGATTTATTTATTTATTATATTTCTGAATAAATATAATAAATAAATAAATCAGATTTTCACAATGGCTACTTTTCAGCAAAAATAATGAAAAAAATTAAAATTATTTCTACTGATTGTTCGACTTTATTTAAAATAGCATTCTCTATTTTTAAATTGGCGAATCAATTTTATAAAGCATTGAAAAATTAAATTGTAAAATTAAAAAAATATCATGACTATATTAATATTGATTGAATGTTACAAAATGAACATAATTTATAATAAATATTATATATTAATATTTCTAAAGTGCTGCTACTGAAGACGATAATGCACCTGCTTCTATTTAAAAGAATGACTTTAGTCATTGTTATCCTCTGGCCATTCATCCCTAGCATACCTTCCCCCCACTCCGGCCAGCTAGATCTGCCCGTCACCTTCTTTTACTTCCCCTCTCTGCTCTGAACAAACTCGATCCGTCGATCGCGACTGTCGCGATACCTTGCGTCCATGTCTTAAAGCTTTCTGCTAAGATAAAGTGGACGAAAGCCGCCATAAGCGGTAAGTCTTCTAGTAGATATTAATTCTTTGACACTACGTTAGTGTACATTAAACTTGTTCTCAGGTGCGTTAAAACTTAAAGGTGAAATTACGTACAGTATAATATTGATTTATATTCCCACGGAAAGTAGTCTTCTTTGGAGGTATCTGCTATCTGGGTAAGATGGGGTAGCTTTAATGCTGGGGGGAAGAATAAGTATATATTTTTAGTAATTGTCATAACTACCAAAAGGTTAAAAATAATTATTTGAAACAAAACATACTGAGGCATAACTGCATGTAAATAAAACATTATAGCTTTAAAATTATAGAAGTTATGACAATTACTAAAATGTATTAATTTCAACCCCCATTACCATGCAACAAAGCTATATACCCCACCTTAATATATTCCAAAACTATAGTGAACTAATATAGTTTATATCTCCTTGAGCCCCATATGGAGGCTTCAAGTCAGCTGATTTTGCGGTGTTCCCACCGTCCTACCCGAACCTATATATATATTATAATGTAAAAAAAAAAGACTCGAAATCGCATTTTTGGTATTAAAGAATTAATTTTTTTTAGAGGAAAATAAGTTCTTAATTCATTATCAGAAGACCTCTAAATGGGGGGGGGGGGTAAGAGGAGATTTCAAATTAATAGCTTTAATAGCTACTGAGAAAAAAATTCAAAATCTCTATATAACATAGTGGCTTATGGAGAACATTTTCCCGCCGGGGAACTTTTGAGAGCCTTTTATTGTTTCTATAATATACGTGCTATAATTTTACATGAAATTTCGCACCTATTTCCTGTCTATTTTTGCAGGAACGTTAAATTAATTTTGCTGTAGCCATGATCAACCGACAAAATTCTCGACGTATCACCCAGCCGTGCTGGTGTGTATAGCCAACATTCTCCGCGGAATGAACTCTTCACTAGTCAGGTCAATGCTGGCTGCATACCTTCACACAACACATGCAATGGATTACACGTATAATTAAATATGGTTTTCATAATGTTAGTAACGTCTTCAATCTTTTGGAGATAGTTTGTAACAATAATTAAACCACACTGGTCAAACACAAGTTGAAATACAACTGAGCCTGAGCTGAAGGGAAAGGTAACACGCCCAATGTTAAAAAAAATCCCACACATGAAAATAATGAAAAAAAAAAAAAAAATTAAATTATTCTCCTCTCCATCCCTTAGCTATCAGTTGCTAAAATATCAGGTATACAAATTTCATCTGGTTTTCGAGTTATTAATTTTTAAAGTTGACTAATTCATAACTTAAAAACTAGCTCGAATTTGTATGACCTGATATTTTAGCTACTGATAGGGGATGCAAAGGAGAATATTTTAAGATACGTTTCATAATTTGCATGTGTGGGATTTTTTTTTTAACATGGGGCGTGTTACCTTCCCCTTATTCGACGAAAAACAATTATGTTTTATATTTGAACGGCAGTATAACATTTCTAATATATAAGGACTAAGGACTATAATATAGGAGATGTGCCTTTTCTTTTTATATTAGGGACATGGTTTCAACCTTTTCGGAATCAAACGCATCTTATGTCCCATGTACAAACGGTTCTTAATTCTAATCGATACTTATTAGTGCATTTACGTAGTTATATGAGACTCCCAAATTGTAAAACCTGCATCATGTAGATTGTAAAGATCTGATTGATTCATTTTAAAACATACCGATCGTATTTTAAGACCGTTAAATGAGACGTGGTTTCATGCAGAAATGTTTGGTTTATAGGGAATGTACAATTTTAGACAAGATAAGTACGTGCTGTGATGAAGCCCCGGTGAGTAGGAGGGTCGCGACGGTGAGCGCTCAAGGGTCTGGGCGTGTGCTTGCCTGGAGCCGCCGTCGGTGCAATGCAGATCTTAGAAAATTCTCTTCCGAAATCTTCTGAAAATTCTGTCAGCATTTTACGAAAAAGAAAATATGCAGACAACCTTTAAAATATATGTACAGTCCTAGACAATTAAATTGGAACACTTTCAATGCTGGAAGGTTTGAAGTGATCACCAATAGAAGCTTCAAGTCAGCTGATTTTGTGGTGTCCTATCTAAACCTATAATGGAAATATATATATATATATATATTTGACATAAAATAAGTTCTTGATTCATTGCTCAGTACGATGTTGCTTGTGCAATGCCCTGCGGCTGTCTATATTTATTTATTTATTTATTTATTTATTTATTTATTTATTTATTTATTTATTTATTTATTTATTTATTTATTTATTTATTTATTTATTTATTTATTTATTTATTATAAATTCGGGGGATGGTCCGAAAATGGAAATTTACTCATTTCTCGCATTAACATAATATCTGACATAAACTTTTTATGCATTCATGAGCTTATTGTCCCCTGTCCCTTTAAACAAAACTATAAATTCAGATTTTCCATATTATGCTACTTTTCTTTTTCTTCTTCTTAATCCGCCTTTTTGAAAAAAGGTAATACTTATAAGTCATGCACCCAAGTACTATGTTATGCACCACACGATGTTATGCGTCTGTTAAACATTGAGGACAGTCTGTGAAATAATGCATAACATCATCTTCCTTTTCAATGATTTGACGTGCGTGTTTCTTTCCCCAAGCAGTATATCGAGCTGCAGAAGAACGCAGTGACACGTGTGACAGATTCTTATCCACATACAAATCTATAATACCGCACCGGGCAGCTATTTATGAAAGCATCTTCAACTACAGAACACCCTTTTCAAAATTCACGCTGATTGGCTAAACTCTTCGCGCGCTTTTTTTGGGAGAATTTAAAAAGTACGAGAAACAACTTGATTTTACGAACAGTTAATATAACTATTAAAACATGTAGCAAATAGTAATTAATGATATGTACATCTAAACTAATGCAATTCGCAGCTAATAAGTTGTACTTAGAATTCAAATTTTAATATTTAAAATATACTCGATATTTATGAAAATAATGACTGCTATGCTATAATAATGCAATTAGCGCATTAATAATATAGGATTGTCTTTTCGTTTTACATTGTTATATAGAATCATAGGCTAATGACCTTAATATCAGTACTGTTATATACTTTTAAAAAAAAATAAAATATAGCAAATATTTGTATGGACAAAAAATAAGCATATAGTATCAAAAGCTGGTAAAGAGATCGATATATATATATATATATATAGATGATATAATTTATTTTTAGTGGGCTTAAAAGGGGATGAATAAGAATTTCATGATTCAAGATTGGGTTGAAGGAGGAAAAGATTAAAAATTTATATAAATATGGAAAATTATACAACATATATTTTCATTCTTTATTTATCGTGCATGTATATAATAATTAATATGAATAAAATGGGAAACCTGCATGTAACTTTTATTATATATATAATATATATATAATATATTATATATTAACTCATCGAGTTAAGTTTGACACATTTTTTCACATACATATTTTTTATACCATATTATACAAACTTAAACTATAAATTAAGTTGCAGAAGGAAAAAAAAAAAAAAAACAAGTATAATGGACCAATTTTATATTTTTGCTGCAGTGTGTATTTTCTAATCATCATCTCGAATTTTTTCTTATTTTTTTAATTCTATAACACCTTCAAAGTATAGTGTAAAGAAGATGTGACGTCCATGTCATGGAACTTTTAATACTTAACATATACAATCCTAGGTAAACTTTTGCCTGCATGATTATGACGTCACATGCAGCCACTCTGAAATTAAGTTCGAGCATATTATGGATTTAATATAAATATATTTAAGTAATTATACATAATAATTATATAAATATGATGTAGTTAATAGATATAGTAACTATTTATTGCCCTCATCTTCTTTCGGCTTTCAATCACTAGCAAGACTTTGACTTATTTTAATTTCCTTCGTTTCTGCTTGTTATTACTTGTTACTGAATTAATTTGAAGTTATGTACAGAACTTGAGGTGTGTCAAGACCATGCAAATATGCAGTAGAAACATTCCATGCAGGAAGATCATGATCTTTATATTGTTCGCTCCCTACAAGTAAATTATGAAAATAACTTCACCTTAGCTTAATTGAGTGTCAATGCTTTCTCAACTCCTATATAGAGATTCAGCACTATTTAATAACACTGTAGTCTCTTCAAGGAAAGTATTTTAATTACAAGTAAAATAATAACTTATTATTTCTATTTTAATAATTAATCTTTTGTTTTATATATGTATATCATGATCACCGTGCATAATATGCACTGAATTCTAAGATATTTTTGGGGAGGCCCAATAATATTTTACTAAATCAAATATATCAAATGAAATCAGAAACAAAAACGAACATTTCATATAAAATTAATTTTTTATATTTTTAGTATTTAGCGCATTATTCTTTATGCTTGATATTTCTACATGTCAAAACCCAATCATTATGATGCTTCAGAAGTCAAGTGTCGTTAATAATTACTTATATAATTATATATATATATATATATATATATATATATATATATATATATATATATATATATATATATATATATATATATACATACATACATATATAATTGCATGATACTTTTGCTGTTAATGTGGTAATAGTCATTAATACAAATAAATTGATTATGTATAATTTCAAACAACATTTAACATAATATCACCTTAACATATATTTTTACCGCAATTAAATTAAAAAAACAAATTTGCAATATTACATAAAAACGATTGGCTCCTCTCATCACAAATGCTAGAAGTTAAAGGGCGTTTTTTTATTATATGATCACTGATCTGCCTTTTGGATAGGGAGTTAGTTGTATTCAAATATTTATGGCATATATATGTATATATATATATATATATATATATATATATATATATATATATATATATATATATATATATATATATATATGGCCTAGCTAGGCTATTTGGATTCGTAAAGAAACATTTATTCACCACGACACGATAAATGAAATATAAATGAATATACAGAGGCTGCCATCATTACATATGTTATAATAATTTATTTACAATAAGTTTATTTGTTACTATTTTTCTTGAATTATTGTCTTTATTATTGGATATAATACAATTATTATACTGAAATGCATGTTTTTGTATTGCTTCTGCGATAATTATATTTTATGTAACAGCTAATAGATAATAGCTCTGCTTGCGTAAATATGTATTTTAATGCATTTTCATTGATGAACCTTTATATATGTACAGTTTCTATTCTAAAGTAAAAAATTGGAATACATGCGTTACGATCTAACATATTATCTATTCGTGTATTCCAGTTTTTAACTTTTAAGGACAGTACAGTACATGGAAAATAATAATATATATATATCAGTATAACAAAGACGCATCAATAAAAAACAATTAAGTACATACTATTTAGTCTTATGTGCGTTTAATATTTTTACAATCAAAAGTTCAGTTAAAAGTGCAAGAACTTTTTACTATCAATATAAAAGTATGCATATGTCATTGAAATAATACACGATACATATTAAAATTACGAAGATTATTTAAGGTTTTGCTGTATGTAATATCTTATTAATTATTGTTCATATTGTAGCTAGGTTGTAGCCACGTATTTATTTGTAATGCGTGGTATGTAAAAATTTAATATATATACTATAATATATCATTACAAATTATTACATCTCAGTACTCATTACAAATCTTGTTCATTTCATTTCACATAGATTAATTTTACACGTATGATGTTATGTTTATTATAGAATTTTATGTTTGATCTTAATACAGTATATAACTTTTTTACTGTAGCTCTAGCTGCATGCGGTACGTAATGAATTTCTTAAATGAAAATTTTATTAAAGGATCGATCTGTGTAAAATAGATTTTTTATTCTGTCACTGTCGTCTAAATATACTATATCCATTATAATTATTATAAAACACGTTTTTTTATTTTGTGTATTTACGAACAGAGCTAATATCCCAGAGCATGATATATAATAATAATGGTTATAGTATATTTAGACAACATGACAGTTACAGAATAAAAATCTATTTTACACAGTTCCTTTAATAAAGTTTTCTTTTAAGAAATTCATTATTTTCATTAACGTACCGCATGCAGCTAGAGCTACAGTAAAGTTATACACTGTATTAAAAGATCAAACGTAAGATTCTATAATAAACATACCATCATACGCGCAAAATTAATCTATGTGAAATGAAATGAGCAAGATTTGTAATGAGTGCTGAGATGTAATAATTTGTAATGATATATATATATATTATATTTATTATTATATTTAAATTTTTACACACCTGCACGCATAACAAATTACATAAAAACGTGGCTACAATATGTACAATAATTAATAAGATTACATATAGCCAAACCTTAATTAATCTTCGTAATTATAATATTATGATAGTGCATTATTTCAATGACATAATATGCATAATATATAACTATATATATTATATACTTATGTATATACTTATGTATTTTTTTCTTATGATAGTAAAAAAGTTCTTGCACTTTTATCTGCACTTTTCATTGTAAAAACATTAAAAGCACTTAAAACTAAATATTATGTACTTACTTCTTGTTTATTAATATTTAAAAATGAGAATTATTCGTTTGGATTCAATTTGTAATGATAATTAATTGCCAGTTAAGTAATTTCTGACAAAATCATAAAAATGCGTTTGTTTACATTTTTACTTTGTCGTCTGCCAGCTGACAGTATTTAGTGCCAAACACTGTCACCAGTTGGCGCAGTGATTAAATTTTTATCCAATCAGCGTGAATTTTGAAAAGGGTGTTCTGTGGTTGAAGATGCTTTCATAAATAGCCACCGGGCACTTGACGCAGAGGTATGCGCATTCGATTTGTAATTGGATGGTCGTGAGTTCGATCCCAGGCACCGCCAAACTTTTCACAAAAGTATAATAGAGGTTGCTAAAGAACATCCGGGAGGTGATTGATGGCATACTACATCAATTGCCGACCATCCTGACTGAAGTTTCCATGGTTTCCTCAGTCACAACAAGGCGAATTTTGAGGGTGGATTGCTATAAGCCATGGTAGCCCTGGTTTGAAAGGGAATTACAAAACTCTATAAGCAATTTACTAGGTCGGGTTCACGAAGAGCCGGGAAGTTAAAGTTACTTGTGACCAGTACCCTATACAACAGGGTTCAGTTGAAGAGAATAAAAATACATATTATAACTGGATTATGATTATAATACATAATTATATAGTATAATATAACTATAATATATTATATTAATATTATGTATTAAGGTTTAATGTAAAGCATCCGAAGGAGCTAAAATTCGGTACGCAATGCGTCACACTTAAAAATACAATTCATCATCATGCGTATAAATATAACTCATATTACGAGTATGACATGGAGCTTAAATTGTAATTTGAACGTCACAAAATTTAATATTCATATTTTACGATTCTATTAAAATATACGTCGCGTATATATATATCAAACTTGTCGACACAGTATAATAATATATATTTGTAAAAAATTGAGTTCTCCAATAACGAACATGAAGCCCCTGCGCTAACATATTTATATACTGTTTATATCTCCATCGAGATGCTCAGGTGTTACAAAAATGTGTGCTGTAACTTAATAATTATATGTATATGTGTTCTGTGGCGTGGGAAGAAAGGTCTAAAAAACAAAAAGAATTAGTGAAAAGTTATAAAGGGAGAAAAAATGGAAATGTAAGCTATTAGGGTCCATCCCTGATTATATATATAACTATAGTTCTTCCACCCAACCCTTTTTATATCTCCTGATTTTTTCCCTAGTTATGGCGCATGCCGCTGAAAGAGTGCATTTAAGAAAAAAATCTCTATTAGAAAATAATTGTTAAATTTCATTACGTTTGTATAATATAACTTTTAATTAAGCTGCATGCAGTATAATACAAAATATGCCATATCCTCCTTCACAGTGAGATTTCTTCATATTTGTAAAGTCTTCAGTCATTAGTAGACAGTTTGTAACGATCCTCCTGATTGGCGGAACACGAGCCGAGGATTCCCGAAGATACACGATGAACCCCACATTAAATGTGACTCTCCCTGCAGTTAGAGGGAGGATCTACAGTTGAGAGATCGCTGTAAATTATCGTGTCGCGATCGTCTCGCTCCACACAACATGTGCACCACCGAGGAGAATTGTTCATCACTGGAAGTGCATCCAGAGTAGCGTCATCACCCAGTGATTGTATGTACTCAGAGACCCTACAGAGACCTCCATGTCTTATGGCTAGGGATTTGATCAGAGCTTCATGCACTGTAACTGAGAGTGACGGCGCTGCTAAATGTTCGGCACGGCCCGGTTCTTGCTGGCCAAAATTGCCCGCGCAGCCAGCGAGAACCGGGCTGTGCTTCTGCGATTCAGTTGCGCCGCCACTCTCAGTTACAGTGAAGCTCGATCGGCCAAGCTATTTAAATTTCTGGCCATAAGACACGGAGGGGGTTTCTGTAGGGTCTCTGGTATGTACTGGAGATGGACTAACTTTTAAACCGGTCGTTTATTTTTGCCGCCAACGCTAAGCCATTTCGGAATCCTGGTACGTTGATTGGCTAGTACCTATAAAGGTGCCGTTTTAGCCGCCAGCGCTGTCGGATCTTTGATGTCACTAAATAGACCGGATCGAGCGCGCAGCTCATTTGGCGGACTTTCCCAAAGGTTTACGAAAATTGTCAAGTATATGTACATTTAGAGATTTCTCAATTCGATGTCCTAGACTT
The DNA here is from genome assembly GCA_949825025.1 of Siphlonurus alternatus. NCBI lineage: Eukaryota > Metazoa > Arthropoda > Insecta > Ephemeroptera > Siphlonuridae > Siphlonurus > Siphlonurus alternatus. Next base: position 7,880,424 of record OX463778.1, read on the forward strand.
TCCTTCCAGCACACTATTTTTACCTCGCGCGGGTCCCCAAGACATCAGAAAAAATGCATCCCCGTGTTTTATGGAACCATCTCGCTTGACCCGTTTTTAAATTCAGACCTCGTTTCGCACATCAATCATATTTGGCATATCGTCCCTCGTCCGGAATAATGAGCTGTCTGCTTACCATGATCTCGTTACAATAATGAGCTGTCTGCATGTTTTTAAAGTGAGCGCAATTAGAGCTGTAAATCAATATAAAATAAAGCTCAAAGTTGCGCTCACCTAAAATAGCAGATAGTTCATTATTGCAACGAGATCATACAGTATTAGGCATCAAGATCCCTTTACTTACAATTAGTAAAGGGATCTTGGTATGTATATGCACTAGGCAAATAGTTCATTGTTCCGAACGAGGGACGATATAATATCGATGTTTTACTTCAATAAGGTTGTATTTTTTTTTTGTAAGTTAGATGAAATTATGAACCTTATTGCAGTGAAATAATGTGTTAATGTAAACATAAGATAAACATCGCTATAATTATATATTTTTGTTTATAAACAAAATAGTAATTAACATAACAATGCAAGCTGACTTTTAAATTCATGGAGGGGAAGTAAATGCACACTGTTCCGTCACGATGTAATATTATTTTACGTTGGTCAGATTATTTTTAGACCGTAAATTGAAGCTTGTTAATTATGATTGTGTGTTAGTTAGTCGGACCTATGGGACGAATACATTGCTATAAGCCACGCTCTGAAATACACGCAAGTGTATTGGGGGTAGTTAATTATACAATGTCCTAGGTGACATTTACCACACGCAGGTATATCTCTGGACACCACTATATAACTTTAACCCTTGCCTCATTTACTAGAGCTATAACAGCTTCAATAAACGAAGACGTGCAGATTTGAAATTTTGCATGGGGGAGTTAAGAAGTGCACACCCATTCAATCTATACCAAAAATTTCAAATTCACTCAAGCCTCTATAAACTTCGTGTCAAAGTTTACAAACAAAGTAGGGGTAAAGTTGCATGGTGTTGTCCAGAGGGGTACAGTATAGAGCACATAAAGGACCAAGAGATGGTGCTGTGACGTCTGAAAATTTTGCTCTTAATTTGCATTGAGGATACGGCAATACCTATAGCATTGGGAGAATCACAAAAATTATCAAATTTTTAGGAAAGAAATCACTTACGAAGTCGAAATATTTTTTTTTGTTATATTTGTCCGAAAGTATTTGACAACTAATTATGGTGTTGTCATTTCTCATGTAAAATTATACTGTGGCTGCTGACAGAGCATTTACATGATTTTACAATGTTAATCATATACAGCAATCCTTGTCAGACGCACGTAATTCCAGCAGTTACCACTAGGTTCGCACTAACTTTATGACGCCAATATATACCATGAATTATTGTTTGTTGGCTTTTGTCTCTTTAAAGGGTGAAGATAATTATGATAAACGTTAAAAATATTTCCACACATGAAAATTATGAAACATATCTTAAAATGTTCTCTTCTACATCCCCTATCAGTTGCTAAAATATCAGGTATACAAATTCGATGTAGTTTTCAACTTATGAATTTTTAAAGTTGACTACTTTAACATGGAGAAATGAAACTCCCATGTTAAATTAGTCAAGGTTAAAAATTAATAACTCAAAAACTAGATCGTATTTGTATACCTGATATTTTAACTACTGATAGGGGATGTAGGAGAACATTCTAAAATGTTTTTCATATGTGTTCTCAATTAAGCTTAAAGAATTCCATGTTGATGAGGTTATGATTCAGTGGCAACATTTATGACTGACAATTTTCAGTGTGTTTTTTTTTTTATTTTATTTTTAATATTATATGTGTTGTGTATCATATTTGACGTTTCTGGAACCTCAAGATAATGTATTATTGTATAATACTTTTGACTGTAGGAGATTATGGAAATAAAAATTAAATCATGTGTGGGATATATATATTTTTTTCATTGTAACATTGGGCGCGTTACCTTATTTATATCAATAAATCCATATTTGAAACTTTAATTGACATTTTGACTAATATATACAGTTCATCAAATGAAGTGCGAGGTTTCTAGATTATTAATTCAGTTTTGAACCTAAAACTTTATATACTGTACTGAGATTTATATTATCTATCTACAAAATCTTAGATTTTTCCTCTCATATTTCAGTCAAAATCCTTCCACTTCCGCCAGCTACTTACGGTAGTAATCTTTCATTTGTTGATCTATAGATGATATTTTTTAAATCTGGCAAGTTAATTCAAAGAAAGGAAATGCAGTTACTTTTGCCCTCTAACAATTATATTGTATATAAGTATAATAATATACAGGCTATATTCCATACATGATTCCATATTAAGAATATAACATATATTTATTTACAATTCCAGTTTAAGAAACATAAAATTAATACATTTCTTGGAAGGTTAAGAAAGGTAATTAAAATTTTACTACGAATGCTTTTCTACTCAAGAAATTTAAATTGTAACAAAGTGAATGACTAAAATATTTTAATATACTGTAGTTGTCAAAGGACTTTTATTATTATAAAGTTATGCAACACTTTAGTATTTCTTTAATATGATTGTAATGACTTTATTACTTATGTTGAACAATTTTTATTACTTTTTTCTTGTCGTTATGCAAGATGAGGTAAATGAATTAACCAGCCTGGCACGCAAGCCTTTGCATGTTGAGACATGCTGAGGTCAGACAGGCTAATAAGGTTCACATTCTACTGATAAGTAAGTCTACAATAAACCTTATTGAAAATGTTCTTGCAACTGACTCAATTTATTTTTTATAATTTAGTGGGAATTCAAACACCCTCGGGGAGGGATGATCATGCGAGTTAATGAATCTCGATCATAATATTAATTGTGTTCAATTATAGACATTACGGTTATGTTATTAAAATCGTTGTATAGGATAATCAAATAGGTATATAGAGAGAAGGGAGATTGATTGTGGTATGGAAAACGTACATGGGGTGGGTGACATGGGGGTACTTTTTCAATTAACCCACTTCTCTCCCTCCACCCTCGCCTAGAGTGACAGTAAATTACCTCTGAATTATTTTGTCGCGCATGACATAAATAGTATAATATTATATATTATATATATACAAGTTAAAATTTTCATTTGTGCTGTTCACTGACTGGTTGTATTAATTAATATATAAGAACAACAAAATATTCTTTGCAATGGGAAGCTTTGACCTGCCGATTTGGTCGCCATATTCTAACTGGAAGATATTCGTATGTTGACGATCAGTAGATTTTCACACCATTGCGCAACGTTTCTGCGCAGATTTCCCGCTCCAAAATCAGAATACAAGTAATACCGCGAATTTTTTTAGAGCTTCTTTACTTAAACTGAGCTGGGGTTACAAATAATATTTTAATAGTGGCAAATGTAAAAGGTTAGTGACAATACGTGATTTTAAATTCGGAAACAGAACTTGTGTAAAGAATTAACAATTCGCGATCAAAAAATTGCTCCGTATATAGGATTTTACGTGCACCCAGTCTTTTCTTGTAAAAGTAAATGGTAGGACAAAAGTTGCATGACGTCATCGTCACAGATTCCCATTAAAAATACGTATAGGTCAGTTTACGTATCACCGATTTTATGTTAATAGCCCTCTCGATCACACTCAATACTTGCCCGCCTTCTGCTAAAGGTATAATAGAGTCAGGTGCATGGCGACAACGGCGATGCGACGCGATTTTGACGCAAAAGCTGTGAAATCCTATGCGGCGAGCGAATTCGCCAGGTTGTGGCGACGAATATCGCGTTAATTATTGATGCTCTTTCTTTTAATCGCCAAATATGGCTGCCAATGGATGTTACAGCAAGTGCGCATTTATTCGCTTCGCATCGCATGATAAAAATTGCCATGTCCCATGTGAATCTGCCTTAATAGTCTCTCTCTGTCAAAATAAAATCTATATACCATGCTTTTATATATTAGCTTACAGTTGATATGACCAAAGAGTTTACAATGTAAGATCTCTGATATGACTTCAGGAACCTTTTCCGTTGTCTTATAATACAATACTATATTCGCGTGACGTCAAATCAACTTTAAACTACGACCAGTACAGAGTATATAGAGACCAGCAGTATAGAGTTTAACAGGCTAGCTTGATCGAGAGGGAAAACAACAATAAAACTGTGATAAGACTGATAAGCATGAAAATGACCTATCACGTAATTTTTATCTACAATTGATACAAAGTTGTTTTTGTTTATCTAATATATATATTGAATATTGATAGAACCATGAACCACTGACTAAGTTTAACTAAATCATGTAATGTTTATCGTCATGAATAAAAAGTGTAAACTAAAAATAATAATCACGTAAGAATTATGATTTGGTTTCACTTTATATAGCTGCAGCCTTCTGTGAAATTCTTTGGTAAATGTGCTGACAAGCACTTTTGTATTCGTGACATTTTTTTGTCACTTATTTAGTCATTTTAGTAAACGTTGCCTTCTTGTTACCTCTCACTTTTTTTTTTTTTTTTTTTTTTTTTTTTTTTATAAAATTTTCGATTTACAACATTTTATTTCAACAAATCATATTATAGAGGAGATAATATATATATTACGTTATGCCCCTGGCAAGTAGGCAGCGCTGAGAATGCACATTCTAGCATATATATACAAAGTGTATACTATAATAAATATATTTTTTTACTTAAAAAAAATAAATCAGGTTTAAATACTGTATATACGGACACGAGCGAACTCGTATAGACAAAAACAACGTGACCGTCCCCAAATTTGCTCATGAATTCCCTATACAGAGTGAACCACAATTCGCGTGCCAACTTTTTTCGCAAATTTGGTATTGCAAAAATTTTCGTACAAACTTCAAATTTGGTACACTTGTAGCTGAGGGTTGTAAAAATTAGTCGAGGGTGTTAAAATTTTTATTGGATACCAATAACACCCCTTTCAGGGGTGTTTTTTAAAAAAATTATTTTCGCCTTATGGGAATTCAATGTTAAATACAACTTTTTTTGAAATCATTGGAATTTTGCGGAAAAAGTTTCTAGCATAGGGTAATCGACCGTTCTGAACTCAGAAATAATTTTAGATTTTTTCCCCGACGCACCCCTGAGGGTGGAGACCTACCCCTAAAATCCATTTTTCTTAAAAATTGTGCTAAAATTATGAACTTAATTTTCAAGGGGTAATCGACCCTCCTGAACTCGGAAATAATTTTAGATTTTTTCCCCGACGCACCCCTGAGGGTGGAGACCTACCCCTAAAATCCATTTTCCTTAAAAATTGTGCTAAAATTATGAAATTAATTTTCAAGGGGTAATCGAACCTCCTGAACTCGGAAATAATTTTAGATTTTTTTCCCTGACGCACCCTTGAGGGTAAAGACCTACCCCTAAAATTTATTTTTCTTAAAAATTGTGCTAAAATTATGAAATTAATTTTCTAGGAGTAATCGACCCTCCTGAACTCGGAAATAATTTTAGATTTTTTCCCCGACGCACTCCTGAGGGTGGAGAACTACCCCTAAAATCCATTTTCCTTAAAAATTGTGATAAAATTGTAAAATTAATTTTCAAGGTGTACTCTAGCTACCCTTCTGAACTCGGAAATAATTTTAGATTTTTTCCCTAACGCAACCCTGAGGGTCAACGGCTACCCACCATATCTTTTCTCCTTAATAATCGAGTAGAAATTGTGAATTAATTTTTTTTCGGAATTTATCAAAATCTTTCATAAAAAAAAATCACAGACTCACCTCTTCACTTGCAGCATGACGATGGATGTGTTCACCGTTAATTGCATGGCGTGAAGGCACATGTTGGTCTGCACAACGAGGCTATGTGTGCCTTTAACAACTGAGATGTAACCAATTCCACATAATGTCTGTCACTTTTAGCTCGTCAATGGTCTCAAATCTCTTTCTGAAGAAAAATGTTCACAAGAAGAGATTTGAGACGAATTGACAAACAGAAAGTGGAGATCAGACGTTGCATGGAATTAGTCACACCTCAGACGTTAGAGGCTATGCACCTACACACATAGCCACGTTGAGCGGACCAACATGTGCCATCACGCCAATTAACGGTGGACACATTGAGTGAAACCACTGTCATGCTGCAAGTGAAGGGGTCAGTCTGGGATATTTTTTCTCTGAAAAATTTCGATACATCCTGAAAAAAAATTAATTCGCAATTTCTACTCGATAATTAAGAAAGAAGGATATGGTGGGTAGCAGCTAGTTTCCCCTCAGAGTTGCATCGAGGAAAAAAATCTAAAATTAGTTCCGAGTTCAGGAGGGTCAATTACACCTAGCAAATTAATTTCACAATTTTTAAGGAAAATGGATTTTAGGGGTAGGTCTCCACCCTCAGGAGTGCGTCAAAGAAAAAATTTAAAATTATTTCCGAGTTCAGGAGGGTCGATTACTCCTTGAAAATTAATTTCATAATTTTAGCACAATTTTTAAGAAAAATGGATTTTAGGGGTAGGTCTCCACCCTCAGGGGTGCGTCAGGGAAAAAAATCTAAAATTATTTCCGAGTTCAGGAGGGTCGATTACTCCTTGAAAATTAATTTCATAATTTTAGCACAATTTTTAAGGAAAATGGATTTTAGGGGTAGGTCTCCACCCTCAATGGTGCGTCGGGGAAAAAATCTAAAATTATTTCCGAGTTCAGGAGGGTCGATTACCCCTTGAAAATTAATTTCATAATTTTAGCACAATTTTTAAGGAAAATGGATTTTAGGGGTAGGTCTCCACCCTCAGGGGTGCGTCGGGGAAAAAATCTAAAATTATTTCTGAGTTCAGGACGGTCGATTACCCTGTGCTAGAAACTTTTTCCGCAAAATTCCAATGATTTCAAAAAAAGTTGTATTTAACATTGAATTCCCATAAGGCGAAAATAATTTTTTTAAAAACCACCCCTGAAAGGGGTGTTATTGGTGTCCCATAAAAATTTTAACACCCTCAACTAATTTTTACAACCCTCAGCTACAAGTGTACCAAGTTTGAAGTTTGTGCGAAAATTTTTGCAATACCAAATTTACGAAAAAAGTTGGCACGCGAATTGTGGTTCACTCTGTATATCGCAACCAATTCAGGGGAAGAGAGGTTAGAGGGAGTGTATATATGCCAGTGAGTCGAGGTGAAATCCATACCGTGGCTGAGTTAATTATAGTGCAGTATGAGCGAGGGTGAGCGACATATCGAGTCAATTATATACAATGATATACTTAATTATTATTGAGCTCAGCTGTCTCCACCCTCTTCTATTGTCTCATTCTTCCTCTTAAAATATAATATATACCTTCAGTATTATTCTTTATATTATTTTAGAATTGTCCTACAGTTTCTTTATATCCAAACCAAATAGAGAAAAAAAAGAGGGCATGTACGCCACACCATTGGACACCACGATATTACTCCTGCCTCACTTGCTAGAGCTGCAGCTTTAAGCATAGGGCTGATAGTGCATGCATGCAGATTGCAATTTCGGGAGATGTAGGAGTCAGTAAGAGCGCTCAGTCTATCAATATATATATATAAAAAAAATGGTTCACCACGCCTTTATTATAGACTGCTTGGTAACGCCTATAAAAACAAAGCAGGAGTAAAGTTTGTGGTATCCAAAGGTGTCTATTTACAAGTCTTATAGGTGACGTCAAAAGCGACGTTTTGGCATCAAGCTATGAGTGATAAGAAAAGCAGCATCGACTGACATTTCATTTATATTTTTTATTTGTTCTTTTTTACAAGGATACATCCGTATATGAGCTTGGAGCTAAAATTGGGATAGTAGGTACGGATAAGGGAGAGAAAGAATGGTGGCCACGGCCTGTTACGCGTCCCAGCATTCGCTGAGGTGAGACTGAGGGAACTGTGGAAAACCTTAGTCAGGACAGACACCTTTACTTTTTTTCAATGGTCCGAAGTGATGTCCAAAACATGGGAAACCACACAGAAGTGCCTGGGTGGATAGCGAGACGAATTTACATCAGGGAGGGAGCAGTGTATTATAATTTTACTTGAAACAGTCACCCATTCAAGTACTAACCACGCTCGACTTAACCTTCACTCCACAAATTCAATACACATCGTAAACAACAAGAGACCTCTGTTCGGTACACAGACTTGGACACGGTATAATGTTTGCTTGAGAGGTTGTTATGACGTCACGGCTTACGTCAGGATTAAAGATTAGGGAGGAAAAACTTTCATGTGTGGGAAATATAGAGGGGAACCTGGGAAAAATAACTTTCGCATACATGTCACATGAAATACAAAGTTTATTTCTTTTTTGTAATATTGTGAAGTTCAGATCAACAGTATAAAAAAAGTGTTAGAAAATTGCGTTTCAATACATTTTCCTCAAATTTCTTGATATTGCATTTATTAATTTTGTGATGATGGATTTCTGTAAGAAGAAGTTCTACAACAGAAACCAATTATAACTTTGCTGTTTGTTCACAAGTTAAAATTATAAAGTTCTGACAGAAAATTCTTGCAGATACAAACTCGGGACATCACTGAAAAACTTTGTGACGTATATTATTTATTATACCTTATAAAAAAAATACCCGAGTTGAAATAAATTTCATCTTTTATTCGCTATTAATCTCTCCTCTCGTCTAATTTAATTCCTCTTATTTTGCACCATTTTAGAGGGAAAAAGGGAGAAATTAATAGACAAAATGACGTATTTCTTCCCTTTCTTGAGCACAAAATGTTAGAAATATATTGTCTTCATTTCATCCTCACTTTGAGTGATGTTAAGATGTGTTTTAGATGTATAAAAAGATTCAGGTTAAGACGAGTAAAAGGTGAGTTGAAGACAAAATATTTTAACTAGGGTAAGGAAGATGTTGCTTTAGTTAATTTGACGATAATTTTATCCAGCTTCAGAAGTTTAGTATTATATTTTACTTGCAGTTTGTTGTTTATTCTCACATTTTTAGAATTAGTCGAAGTTAAAATGTCGTATATGATCCAGATGAAAAAAAAAAAAAAAAAAAAAAAAAAAAATATTAATTAATCCATTTTCCAGTCTATGTTTATGTTATGTTTTTCTCAAAGATTGAAGCTCCAGTAAAATAATTATAACAAAATCTAAACATAAATGCATGCGAACGGGTCTTTCACCATACGTCATAATAAAATATGACGTCACGATTTTGTAGGCAAATCATTATTGTCAGCGGCATAGCAAGTACATGCTAAAGTTGGTCTAGAAATTAATTTCTCCTGGCTCTTCGCAACATTTTTCTTGGAAGTTTCTTTCATAAATGGTGACAAAAAGAACCAATGCTATTGGAAAAAAATATAATTATATATTATGTAATATTTGGTGACCAAAACTATTATTAATATAAAAAAATAAATGTTGTGAGTTACGTTAATCCGTACAACATAGGATTTTAGGGTTTTCTGCCTACACCCTGAAGATCTTCGGGCGGCTTCGGACATCTCCTTGCTACCCAAAACATTATGAAATTCCCGAATAAATACATACAAGTATATTCGTATTATACATGCAGTTCAATTTATCACCTGATTTCGTTTATCATTTTTTGAGTTTCTTTGTTACGGGCAATGACTCCACAGCAGGGACCAGATGCACGTGTTTTTTTCGTGCATCCGAGATGCGCATCCGGATGCAAATTAATTTTTCGTGCATCCATGGATGCGCATCCGGATGCAAATTTATTTTTCATGCATCTGGGATGCGCATCCGGATGCAAATTTATTTTCCATGCATCTGGGATGCGCATCCGGATGCATTAATTTTTTCCCGTGCATCTGGGATGCACGGATGCGGATGCAAGCCCATTTTTGCGCATCCGTGTGCATCTTGCATCTGCATATATCCGCATCCGATCTTTGGTTTTTATAATACACTTTGTTTCTTGCAATTTTAAATGACAAGTGGCAAATAAATGTTAAAAAAATGCCTCGTGTTAAAGATTTATTTAGAGGCCATTAGCTAAAAACCTGATAAAAAAAGAGAAAAAAAAGTGTTAAATGGATGCAAATTTATTTTTCATGCATCCGTGGATGCGCATCCGGATGCAAATTTATTTTTCATGCATCTGGGATGCGCATCCGGATGCATTCATTTTTTCCCGTGCATCTGGGATGCGCATCCGGATGCATTCATTTTCCCCTGTGCATCTGGGATGCACGGATGCGGATGCAAGCCCATTTTTGCGCATCCGTGTGCATCTTGCATCCGCATCCGATCCCTGCTCCACAGACAAGAAGTCAATACATCAAGCAATTCAATTCAATTTCGAGTTTCTTTGGTAAACATTTCTTTTATTATAATAATATTATATTTGTTAATATTCATGATCGCAAAATTATTTTTCAATGCCTTGTTATTTATTGTTTGACTTTTTTTAAGTATACCCTGCATACAGTCAATATGCGCTACTCCAACTTACAAATTTAATAATATATAGATTTATAGATGGTCTATTACATTTAATAACCCATATATATATATATATCTAAATAATATAATACAATATAATATTATATTGAATTTTAAAATATTATTATATATTATATTAAGTTAAAAATAAAGTAAAAACGATAAAGTTAAATACTCATTTTGAAAGTATATAAAGTAAAAAAGTTATAAATAATGTGTAGTAAAACATATTATTAAACCGATCGATACAGTAAGTAAGATACAGTAGTATTAAGTGGCTACAAAATCAGTAAATGTAATAGAAACGATTTTATCTGATAGCAATCATTTAATTTAGTTTTAGCTCGTGATAGTTTTTCTTTCGCAATGAATTCTTATATCACTAATAAAAATAACAATAGAAAAATAGAATTCTTATTCCATTTTTTATAACAATACGCCGCAAGTCTCTTGCATACAAATTCGTTATAACATTTAAAAGTTTAAATGTTAATTTTATTCTTAAATTGGGACATAAATGTTTTGCACAGTGCACAGTAATCGGATTACGTGAAATATCACGAACTTTTTTATGGCAAGGACAAAAGGTCAGCTGCTTGATAAATAATGTTTGCTCCAATTAATTTTACATGTGAATGTTATTTTTATGTCGTCTGCTGACATCATCATTTCGTCACCGCGGCAATGGTGTATCGACCTCAACTTTTTTTATTGCAGAAATGGATATTATAGAGGGTGTAAAGTTATGCTACCCTGATTTTTTTCACTTTTTTTTGAGTCCGGGAAGTATTTTTAAAAAAACATATTGAAAGTTCTTTTTGTGACGTCACGAGACGCCGCTCTTAAGAAAAAGATAGGACTTGCCGCCGCGTGACGTCACAAAAAGAACTTTCAATAATTTTTTTAAAATACTTTCTGGGCTCTAAAAAATCTGAAAAAAATCAGGGTGGCATAACTTTTCACCCTCTATCCATTTCTGCAATAAAAAAAATGAGGTCGATACTGCATTTGACATAAAACCTTGTTTTAAGGAAAGTAACTTCACTCTCTCGCGAACAATTAAATTATCGGAATTTAAAACAAACGTCCAATGTTAGAAATATTCTCACACATGAAAGTTATGATAATGTATTAAAAAAAAATAATTAAAATTCTCCTCTATCAGTAGTTACAATGTCAGGTTTACAATCTAGATCACAGTCACGATCTAGTTTTTGAGTTATTTATTTTTTGAAGTTTATACTATAATACTTTACCATGGAGAAATGGAACTTCCATGTTAAATTAGTCAACTTAAAAAATTCATAACTTAAAAACTAGCTTGAATTTTATTAAATTTTAGCTATACCATGATAGGGGATATAGAGGAAAACAGGCGCGAATCCAGAAAGCAAATTGGGGGGGGGGGGGCTGCTTCCATAAGGCTAATGTAAAAAAAAAATGGAGTGGGGGAAGTGCCTATATTGCCTATGTTTAATCCAAGATTTCGGGAGGGGGGAGGGGAAGAGGGGGGCTGCAGCCCTCCCAGCCTCCTCCCTGGATCCGCGCCTGGAGGAGAACATTTTAAGATATTTCATAATTTTCTTGTGTGTAATATATTTTTTTAACATCGGGCGTGTTACCTTGTACTCTTAATGCATCTAAAAATTACTTGATATATTATTGGATGCGATTCACACGTTTAATAGTGTCATTGATTTAGAAGCTTGCACATTAGAAGCATGCACAGGCCTGGGTTTACAATGGCCCTGTATTGGCTGCAAGCCTTTAGCACATAGCACACGTGCCAGGCAGAGTATAGAGGCTTCAAGTGTTCCGCCGTCGGGAAAATTTTCTCCATAAGCCTCCATGTTAGAAAATTCGTTTTTTTTTGTTTTTTTCTTTTTTTCGAGTAACTATGAAATTAATCAATTTTAAAACATTTCCTACCTCCGCATTTAGGGAGCTTCTGATAATGAATCAAGAACTCATTTTTCCCTAAAAAATTTCTTTTAAATGCCAAAAAAGCAATTTCAATTTATTTATTTATTTATTTTTACATAGGTTTGGATAGGACGGTGGGAACACCGCAAAATCAGCTGACTTGAAGCCTCTGTTGGCAATCTGCAACGGTTCAGGCCTACCAATACGATAGACGAGCAGAGGGTGAATCAAGGACCCGCGGGCCACGCTGAAATATAAAGCAGGTTTCACGAACCCTGTTTGGGCGCAGCAGCCACCTGGTCGAGCTTGGCCGGTACATGCAGACACTAAAACGTGTGGTGAGAAACCGGAGTAGATAACTTCACCAAAATAATGTACCTTGGCATTAAAATTATTTAATTAATGCTTGGTGGGGTTCATTAAATTATCCAAACGCTAAAGAATTGCATGGTCTCAAATGTTGCTAGATTTTTTTTTTTTTTTTTAATGACCGAAAAAAAGAAATTTTACAAAAATGAGAATAATATTATTCTAAAATAAATTTAAGAATCTGAAGGGGTGGTTTTCTCTCGGCAACATAATTTTTATATGGTTTCCACATCCATGACTCTAATAAAACAATTTCAACTTCTGTTTTATTTTCTGACAAACTGATAAACAGATTAATTTCAAATTTTGGATACTTTTATATTTATGCCATCTAAATTTATAGCTTCCATAGAAGTTCAAATAAAGTCTCCTTGTTTAATACAGTTAATCAGTTAACTATAATTAATATATGTCTGTTCGTAAATAAATACAGAGTGAACCACAATTCGCGTGCCAACTTTTTTCGTAAATTTGATATTGCAAAAATTTTCGTACAAACTTCAAACTTGGTACACTTGTAGCTGAGGGTTGTAAAAATTAGTTCAGGGTGTTAAAATTTTTATTGGACACCAATAACACCCCTTTCAGGGGTGGTTTTTAAAAAAATTATTTTCGCCTTATGGAAATTCAATGTTAAATACAACTTTTTTTGAAATCATTGGAATTTTGCAGAAAAAGTTTCTAGCATAAGGTAATCGACCGTCCTGAACTCATTGTCAGAAATAATTTTAGATTTTTTCCCCGACGCACCCCTGAGGGTGGAGACCTACCCCTAAAATCCATTTTCCTTAAAAATTGTGCTAAAATTATGAAATTAATTTTCAAGGGGTAATCGACCCTCCTGAACTCGGTAATAATTTTAGATTTTTTCTCCGACGTACCCCTGAGGGTGGAGACCTACCCCTAAAATCCATTTTCCTTAAAAATTGTGCTAAAATTATGAAATTAATTTTCAATGGGTAATCGACCCTCCTGAACTCGGAAATAATTTTAGATTTTTTCCCCGACGCACCCCTGAGGGTGGAGACCTACCCCTAAAATCCATTTTCCTTAAAAATTGTGAAATTAATTTCCTAGGTGTAATTGACCCTCCTGAACTCGGAAATAATTTTAGATTTTTTTCCCCGATGCAACTCTGAGGGTAAACTGCTACCCACCATGTCCTTCTTTCTTAATTATCGAGTAGAAATTGCGAATTAATTTTTTTTCAGGATGTATCGAAACTTTTCAGAGAAAAAATATCCCAGACTGACCCCTTCACTTGCAGCATGACAATGGTTTCACTCAATGTGTCCACTGTTAATTGGCGTGATGGCACATGTTGGTCCGCTCAACGTGGCCATGTGTGTAGGTGCATAGCCTCTAACATCTGAGGTGTGACTAATTCCATGCAACGTCTGATCTCCACTTTCTGTTTGTCAATTCGTCTCAAATCTCTTCTTGTGAACATTTTTCTTCAGAAAGAGATTTGAGACCATTGACGAGCTAAAAGTGACAGACGTTATGTGGAATTGGTTACATCTCAGTTGTTAAAGGCACACATAGCCTCGTTGTGCAGACCAACATGTGCCTTCACGCCATGCAATTAACGGTGAACACATCCATCGTCATGCTGCAAGTGAAGAGGTGATTTTTTTTATGAAAGATTTTGATAAATTCCGAAAAAAATTTAATTCACAATTTCTACTCGATTATTAAGGAGAAAAGATATGGTGGGTAGCCGTTGACCCTCAGGATTGCGTTAGGGAAAAAATCTAAAATTATTTCCGAGTTCAGAAGGGTAGAGTACCCCTTGAAAATTAATTTTACAATTTTATCACAATTTTTAAGGAAAATGGATTTTAGGGGTAGTTCTTTACCCTCAGGAGTGCGCCGGGGAAAAAATCTAAAATTATTTCCGAGTTCAGGAGGGTCGATTACTCCTTGAAAATTAATTTCATAATTTTAGCACAATTTTTAAGGAAAATGGATTTTAGGGGTAGGTCTCCACCCTCAGGGGTGCGTCGGGGAAAAAATCTAAAATTATTTCCTAGTTTAGAAGGGTCGATTACCCCTTGAAAATTAATTTCATAATTTTAGCACAATTTTTAAGGAAAATGGATTTTAGGGGTAGGTCTCCACCCTCAGGGGTGCGTCGGGGAAAAAATCTAAAATTATTTCCGAGTTCAGGAGGGTCGATTACCCCTTGAAAATTAATTTCATAATTTTAGCACAATTTTTAAGGAAAATGGATTTTAGGGGTAGGTCTCCACCCTCAGGGGTGCGTCGGGGAAAAAATCTAAAATTATTTCTGAGTTCAGGACGGTCGATTACCTTATGCTAGAAACTTTTTCCGCAAAATTCCAATGATTTCAAAAAAAGTTGTATTTAACATTGAATTTCCATAAGGCGAAAATAATTTTTTTAAAAACCACCCCTGAAAGGGGTGTTATTGGTGTTTAATAAAAATTTTAACACCCTGAACTAATTTTTACAACCCTCAGCTACAAGTGTACCAAATTTAAAGTTTGTACGAAAATTTTTGCAATACCAAATTTACGAAAAAAGTTGGCACGCGAATTGTGGTTCACTCTGTATAATCAAATGAAAATCAATAGTCACATTTTCCTTATGTTACCTCTGTATAATATAATACGGATGCTTCATCTGATTCTTTATTCGTGAATCGATTATGCATTTACAAGCATACCTATAATTAGTATAATGTCTAGCTTGTATAATAATTTTTGAGACTCCGATTGACTGCAATGTAAGAGATTAAAGAAAATCTGGTACAAGATAATATACATTTAAAACAAAGCCAAGTTGCATTTTGCTATAGTTCCATGTTGGTAATTATTATCTTGTACTCGTGCAGCGTCTCTCCTCGCTAGCTACGATGCCTCCCAGCATAATATCACGTGGTTCACCGTCGAGCACGCCCTCCTCAGACACCAGTGACGTCACCAGGTACACCCACAGACAAATGTATGTGGACCTCATCAGGATTATATGAGACAAAAGTATGTGGACCCCACTAAGATTGTACGAGACGAGAGAGTTTGAGTTTTCAAAGTTACGGCATTCAGAAAATCCGAGCATGGATTTGGGTTACGAATATTTTTGGGGACAATAATTAAAATTTTATAATCAATATAGGACTTCATTATGCAGGCTTCACGTAAATTGATTTTAATAATTAAAATGATAGTGTAAGATTTAACAATATAATATAGTAAATTATAATTGTTTATTAATGGGTTAATGAATACGCATATATTTATTATGCATTAATATTATAGATAGAGAAGAAAAAAAAAGTAATGACTCAAAAATTGGTGGAATGAAAAAAGGCTAAAAATGACCATACAAAATGTGATCAGCCACGTTACCAAAAATGCATCGTTTTAATTATTACTCTTTTAAGTCCCCAATAAGTATATTATATATTATAATATTAATGTGTGCATATTTCTACTTTCGTGAAAAATTAATTAAACAAAAATATCAACAACATTGAAACAGATTAAAGAAAGCCGTATTTAAAATGTTATGCAGCATGAAAAAAAAAGTTTATAATATTATCCGATTAATATTTCTTGGTTCTTTTGCTACGGAAACCATGAAAACCATCTCTCATCCAAAATAATGAACTATCTGCTATTTCAGGTGAACGCAACTTTGAGCTTTATTTCATAACGATATACAGCTTATGATTGCGCTCACCTGAAATAGCAAATGGTTCATTCTTGCAACGAAATCGTATGGTAAGCATCAGATAACTCATTATTCCGGACGAGGAACGAAATACAAACTTCCATGGTTTATTTTCATAAGACGATCGAAAGATAGAAAAGGCAATGCTTATTATTCTGTCTGGAGATGTACCAGTATAGAAGAGAGGGCAGCATAATCTTTCATATACAAACTGCACGAACAGACAACTAGTATGTATATATAAAAAAAATAAATCCGAGCAAGCAGTATAAATATTTTATTTTAGAAGTCTGTACGTGACCGAGAGCAAACTTGTTCTGCTGCAGTGTGCATGGAATTATTTTTTCACCGCAACATCACAAAGTACAGCCATTACAAGAGTAAAGGTGCTTTTACATGGAACGAACGGGGCGAGAAAGGCGCACTTGCAGTAAAGTTGTATTTCCATGGAGCGATGTCAATCGGGGCTTAGCGGGGCAAGAAAAGCGCACTTGTATCAATATCGTATGGCGGCCATGTTGGCGAAAAAATCGCTCCCCGCAAGGCGTGGAAATTCCGAGCCTCTGATTGGCTGAGACACTTGAATTTCTCGCTTTCCCCGCTCCATGAAAACGCACCTTAAAACCATATTATATGGTGGCCATATTGGCGGTAAAATCACCTACCAAAGCGCGAGAAGCGATTTTATCGCAAATATGGCCGCCATATACGAAATTGAATCAAATGCTCCTTTCTCGCCCCGACAAACCTCACTCGATCGGCATCTAGAGTAAGCTGCATCCTATACAGCGGACATTATCGGCATCGCTTCGTGGAAAAACACCTTTATATATAAAAGTTCGATCGCTCTTGGCAATAAATTCCTCTCGCTTTCCACCCAGCGCAGTGATGCATTCGTGTGTGTGGTTCGCCGCATGCGAAAGTCCATCGATAAAAAGTACAGGTGTCTGTCTTGACTGAGGTTTTCCACGGTTTCCTCAATCTCACCTCAGCGAATGCTGGGGGACGCGTAACAGGCCGTGGTCACCATTCTTTTTCCCCTTTATCCCAAACCATTACCCCGCCTCGAGCTCCAGGCTCATGCGGGCCTATCCAAGTGTGGCATACATGTACTGTCAAATTAATTTAATTTTTCTTCCGGAAATTCCAGAAAGTGTGAAATTTGTGGTTATTCTCTATTTTATAGTTTGCCAGTAAAAATATTAACCTATGAAATTGCATGCAGTACTGAAATAGAGGCTTCAAGTGTTTCCCGCCTTTGAAAATTTTCCCCATAAGCCTCCATGCTAGAAAATTTGAATTTTTTCTCGGTAACTATTAAAGTAATCAATTTGAAAACATCTCCTACCCCCCTCCATTTAGGGGTCTTCTGATGATGAATTAAGAACTCAATTTTCTCTAAAAAATTTCTTTTATGCCAAAAAAGCAATTTCAAGTTTTTTTTTTTTTTTTACATAGGTTTAGATGGGACGGTAGGAACACCACAAAATCAGCTGACTTGAAGCCTCTATACTAATAGAAAGGTCATAAACCGTATACTTCCGTATACTTTGACTAAATGTAAATTTGACTATAACCATGCATGAGAAGAATGGGGCACATACTGCAGAGATTATTTATGCTGCAAAACTGCATACTTTATTTACTTAATTGTGTATTTCTCATTTTGGCTACAAAACTGTGCATTCTACAACATGTATTTTTTTTTTAGAAATATTATCATGACACTTTATATTATTTTTTTAACAACATTTTTTGAACCCTCTTGTAGACTGGTCACAAGTGATTGAATTTAACTTTTCGTAAACCTGACCTATGACCTGCTCAGGGTTTTGTATGTCTTTTCCAAACCATGGCCTATAAAAATCCATCCTAGCATTCACCTGGTTGTGATTGAGAAAACCATGGAAACCTCAGTCAGGATGGTCGTCAGTTGATGGAGGATGTCATTAATCACCTCCCAGATGCACGAGTGGGTGTTCTTTAATAGCAACTGCCACTTGTGAAAAGTTTGGAACATTTTCAAAATCATTCAATGTTATAGGATTATCAAAAATCCAAACAAACAATAAATAAAATAAAATAAAAAGAAAGAAAAACGCAAAAAACTAAAATTAAATTATTAATGAAACTGTTATAGTACTGATAAATCAATACACGCAGAGAGAAGCAATTCAATTAAATATAGAACAATGAATGTGATTATTCGCATCAACTAATCAATTATGTTGTTTTTATGTTATATAGTATTAAATTTCTGTATTGACATGACTAATGTTGTACTGTGACAAATCATTGTCACTGTATGTACCACCTGTGGTCGAATAAATTATTCTATTCTATTCTATTCTATTCTATTCTATTCTATTCTATTCTATTCTATTCTATTCTATTCTATTCTATTCTATTCTATTCTATTCTATTCTATTCTATTCTAATGCAATTATGAAATATTATTTTTGATACTGATATAATAATAATATATATATATATGAATGCTTATGATGAAAACCGTAGCATTGAAATACTGTAAAATTATATAAAAAAAAAACGTATAAAAAATAAAGAAAAAGTTACTTCTAAAATTTTACTAGGAAATATCGCCAAGTTATTTTGGATTTATCGTTATTATTTATTGAAGATTAATTTCTGTTGATCTAATGCCAAACCGCCATCAGTTATAAATAACTGACAGATCTCGTCATGTTTTTGAACGGCAGCTGGTTTCACGTACTCCAGCAGCATATGCTCGAGTATTGACCCCGTCTGTGCGGGAACATTTATATATACAGCAGCGATGTAGCAAGATTTACCCACCCTTGTTCGCCACGGCTGGGGTCACACACATATAAAACACCCCCATCTCACGCCTCAGAGCAAACAAGCAAACGTGAAATTATACACACAAAAGAAGAGACTGGCTTTGTTAAATAAAATCCAGAGTTTAAATAATTTTCATCTATGATCTCTCCGTCTTTTTTCCTCTTGTTTTGCACCGTTTCCGAAGTAAAAAATACCATATAATAACCTTCTTTTGTCTTATTGAGCATAAAATATTAGAAATATTGGGGGGCATTCTCAAAGAATTTTGAACCCCCACTTTAGCCTCGATTTTTATCCCAGGTGAGCTTAACATGGTTAGCCCCTGGATTAGCACCATGTTTAGCCTCAATTTTTATTGAGGCCCCCCATTTTTTTTTTTTTTAATCATCCTCACTTTGAGCGAGGAAGAAATAAGATGTGTTTTTGAGGTAAAAAGATGAAATAAGATTAGTTTTAGAAGTGTAAAGGATAAGTTGAAGACAATGTGGACGGACATTCACAAAGCACTTTAGCCTCGATTTTTATCCCCCAGGTTGAAGTGAGTGCTAAACATGGTACTAAACCAGGGGCTAAATAAACATGGTGCTCAAATATATTGGCTAAATCGGTGGTTTACGTAACTATTCAACATTGCTTAACCTCGATTTATAGCCCACATTTATAGCCCCTAATTTAGTACCACGTTTAGCACTTGCTTTAACGAGGCTGAAGTGGGGTTAAAGTGCTTTGTGAATCCCCCCCCCATCATTTTTCAACTATACTGCAATGTATTATAGGGAAAGATGAATTGTTGTGAGTGATAATTTAGTTTAGTTTCCTTCTGTTTCCAGCACTGGTTGGACCCGGCCAAAGCGGTGATCAAGCAAGTCAAAGGTAAAGCAAAGTCACGCTTCTGCGTCATCGTTTATATATTCGTATGCATTATTTATTATTGTACTGCATGGCTCATATGCTATACATTTTATATGGGAACTGTATATATAATGATTCCATTATAAATACAAAGTTCTGAATATTTTATATATTTATATATTGGTTCAATATGTCACAATTTTTTGCCTCGCAATACTAATAATATATTATATATTGCAGTGATTTGAAATATATACATTTTAAATCACTAGATGGTAATTTTTTTATTTTTCATTCATTTTCTTGCTTTGTTTTTGCTACTCGAAGATAGTTTAAGATTCAATAGAATAGATTGATTCAAGCAGTATGGGAACAAAATTAAGGGGTCCATAAGTATTATATATTTTGGAGAAATGGCAAAAAGGATTAAATCCTAATTTCAGGGGA
Organism: Siphlonurus alternatus; assembly: GCA_949825025.1. Taxonomy (NCBI): domain Eukaryota; kingdom Metazoa; phylum Arthropoda; class Insecta; order Ephemeroptera; family Siphlonuridae; genus Siphlonurus; species Siphlonurus alternatus. Next base: position 7,901,008 of record OX463778.1, read on the forward strand.
AGGGGGTATCCCAAAAGTCAACCCACAAAATCCAAGTGTCATGTGAAATTGATACTACAGCAGTACGTTGATGTATCATTAAGCTTTAATTGTTCTTTATATTAAGATCAAATTGCGTATTTCTGCGGCACACTCATTAATTCAATCTTATCTCGGTCAACATTATTAAAGCCATGCAATTAAATTAATTAATTATATTAATAAATATCATAATTTATACGTATGAGTGTGTTATATTGTAAAATATTACGCAACAATTGAGACCATCAGCTTACAAATAAAAAAAAAAATGCTGCAATAATTTTTAATCTTTTGATTGAGACATAACTCTTTCGGGAAATTCCGTGGCGTTTATTTTGCGATATTTCGCCTCGCATATATGTTCGAGGCATCTTCAAGCGATTCGGATTTCCCGAAAGAATTCTGCCTAGCATTCGTCGCACCGTGAAAACTTCCATCAATATACATTTTTCAATCTAATCTTAATACTAAATTTCAAAAGTCATCAATTTTTAAAGCAGGCGGTGTCAATTAATTTTAAAATAATAAGATAGGATAACATATTTTTTATGCATGACACATTTTCAAATATTCCGATTACATAATTATGTAATTATGTAATGTCTTAAAAGGCGGATTCAGATGGCGACAACGGCGATGCGACGCGATTTTAACGTAAAAGCTGTGAAATCCTATGCGGCGGCGAATTCGCTGGTAATCGCGTTAATTACGATGCTCTTTTTCTTTTAATCGCCCAATATGGCCGCCAATTGATGTTACAGCAAGTGCGCATTATTCGCGTCGCGTCGCGTGATAAAAATCGCCATGTGAATCCACCTCAACTAAATATCAAACGTCAATTATGCGTTTTTCATTATTTATTTGGTAATTTGAAACAGGTGGTTTTGCAGGTCTTAACTATAATAAAATTATACTTTAATAATTTAGATTATAAGATATTAAACCGGGTAACATGGTATTAACATATATTTATGCATATATTTATTATGTACGTATGTAGAATGTAGACACATTTTCATGTATCAAATACTTCTATATTATTGACGCACGATTGCTTGGGCTTGTATATTCAAAATGTTTCCATTATCGATCGAGTTATTATACTCATGCACGTACGCATTCTGACAAAAAGTTAAACTTAGCGTATTGACGTTAACAATTATATAACATTGGCGGATCCATGGGAGGGGTGGCTGCTCGATCGCTGCGAGGCCCCGGTGAGTAGGAGGGTCACGACGGTGAGCGCTGAAGGGTCTGGGCGTGAGCCTGCCTGGAGCCGCCGTCGGTGTAAATCTTTGTAGTATAAGTAGTAATAGGGGTGATCGCCGCCGAAAAATATTAATGGGAAGGTAACACGGATCAGCTGATCCATGTGGTCACATATTTGATTAACATGTAAACCTTGTAATAGCATTCAGTGCCAGTCACACATCAAGTCTGAAATTTATTTAAGAGACACATCATTTTAGTATCTATATATAGCCACACAAAAATATTAAAAACAATTATTCAATTCAAAAAAAAAAAAAAAAACGGCTTGAATAATTGTTTTGAATTTTTTTTTTTTGTGACTTTTAGGTATTTGTCTCTAAAAAAAAAAATCAGAATTTTTGCTTCCAAGGTCTTGCATGTTTATCAAATTTGACAACATCAATCAGTTGATCTGTGTTACCTTCCCCTTAAGAATGACAATGGCAGATCCATGGGGGGGGGGGCGAGGGGGAGCCGCTGTCGGTGCAGATTTTGGTGGTAGCAGGGACAATCGCCGCTGAAATACATTAAAACTACTACCCCCACCCTCCCCCCAGAACCACCCCTGCAATAACACTAATCTTACGCAGAGATGGAGCCGATCCTGTTCAGCTTCCGGGTCAAGTTCTACCCCCCTGACCCGTTCCGTCTGAAGGAGGAGATCACGCGCTACCAAGTGTACCTGCAGCTGAGGAGGGACCTGCTGCACGGACGTCTGTACTGCACTCCGCCTGAGGCCGCGCTGCTCGGGGCGTACCTCATACAGGGTGAGTGGTTCTCGAGAGGATGTCAGAAAATGTATCCTTATCCACGTTAAGGGTAAGGCAAAGTGAATCAGCTGATTTTTTAGTCCCATTTCATTAACATATGTAAATCTTAGCAAATTCACAAAAATTCTGAAAAAGAATTGAGAGACAGATTTTAGTACTTAAAAGAAGACATAGAAAAAATTTCAAGACAATTAATCGAGCCGATTTTTTTTAAGTTGAGGTTTTAGTTTGGCTCATCTCCATGAGAAAATAAAAAAATAAGATATATAATATAAAATTAACAATTAAATAATGAAATAAAAACATTTTATTTCTAATTTATTTTTTACTATTACAAATTAAGTTATTCAAATTAGTTATTCATGGAAATCTTGGTAATATTTTGTTGCATTACAATGATTTGTTAATAATTATGTATGTTTTGTAGTGTTGTACTATTATATTTTTAATTTATAACTGAAATAGAATCCATATCCACTTTTTTTCCCCCACCCTAGCTCTTTATTAATATGATTAAAAGGTGTATTTCAGCAATTTTATTATTAATAACCTCTTTAAAACGGAATACATGCGCAGTCCCCCCCTGAAAAGCAGACATTTGATGTCTCTTGTTCCTGGCAGGTGATCTGGGTGACTTCGACCCCGAGGACCACGAGGGTAACTACATCGCGGAGCACAAGCTGCTGCTCAAGCAGACCCTCAAGATCGAGGAGGACATCATGGAGCTCCACCAGACGCAGATGCGCGGACAGTCCCCAGAGACCACCGAGACCAACTTCCTGCGCAAGGCCTTCCAGTTAGACACTTACGGAGTGGACCCGCACCCTGTCAAGGTACTTTACCTTCAAATATAAAGAGAGTAATATGGGTGTAACGTTATTATTGTATAAATTATTAGAAAATAATTTTAAATTTTTCATGTAATTGTGTAAGAAATTTTTGCACCTGTATTTTTTTTTTTTTTTTTTTTTTTACTTCTTGGTAGGGGAAAAAAAAAATAGCAGCTAAGTACAATTTATTTAAGTCCATGTTACTTAAAATTTGAGCCAAAAGAAGCAGCATAAAAAATATACTGCATAACTATGTTATTGTTGTTATTTGTGAGGCAGTGTAGATATATGTCCCTCATTTTTTTTGTTTTCATTATTCACAAATGGAGGTTTCAAGTCAGCTGATTTTGCGGTGTTCCCACTGTTCTATCCAAACCTATAATGTAAAAAAAAAAAAAAAAAAAAAAATGAGATTGCTTTTTTGGCATTAAAGAAACGTTTTTAGGGAAAATTCAGAAAATTGAATTCTTTGATTCATTATCAGAAGACCCCTCAATGGGGGGGTAGAAGTTGTTTTCAAGTTGATAGCTTTAATAGTTACTGAGATTTTTTTTTTCTAACATATATGGTGGCTTATGGAGAAAATTTTCCCGCAGGGGAAGACTTGAAGCCTCTATTAACATAATCTTAATTATAAAGGTGACCCTCTACCTTTTTTTTTTTTTTAGTTTTGGTCAGTACATGATTCTAAAGCAGACAATAGCACTATCCATCCCCCTTTCTTGAGGGACTCCTCCCCACCTCCCCCTTGAAATTTTCTGACTGTCCCCTGATCTCAGGACCACCGTGGCAACCAGCTGTACCTGGGCATCAACCACAGCGGCATCGTGACGCTGCAGGGGAGTCGCAAGACGCACCACTTCCGATGGAACGAGGTGCAGAAAATCAACTATGAGGGGAAGATGTTCATCGTACACCTCACCTTCAACGAGGTGAGATTCAACCTTCAAATTAGGTGACTTTGGAGGGTCACATATTACGGGATAAAAATCACTGGCTTAAGCCATGACCAATAAAGTTTTCTTACCCCCCCACACACAAATCACTCAAAACCACTGCTTTAAAAGAAATAAAATTAATTATTTGCTATGCCCATGATAATATTAATTGCATAATTACAAAGGTGCATAATATGATTCTGGTTGTATTAAATTCCTTCTCTGATCATAGTCTGTACAAATAGTCTGTTTCAAATAGAGCGTCTCTTTAATTGCTGTAAACCTCAAACTTGATATCTGTTGAGCAACTCTTATATTAGTTCAAATTTGGCAAGTTGTGGCAAAATATTAGCAGAATTAATCCATCTCAATAAACAAATTATTGAGATATTATAACTGTTAAATTTATATATGAATTGCCCTTTAAAAACCAATATTCCACCACATTAGAAACAGTAGACAGCCCCTCCCCCACCCCCTAAAAACAAAACAAAAAAACTTTCATGGCACTGATTACAGCTCAATTAAACAGATATCAATTAAAATAATTTATAACATTTTACAATTTATATTCTGATCAGCACTTACTGGGGTAAATGCTGAAAATAATCTCAATCAAATTATCTGAAATGTTTGGCACTAATGTTTTTTTTCCTTCTCTTTCATGCCTCATCTCTGCAGGATCCTCGAACTAAGGTATGTTTTTTGAAAACTGAACAAGTGTTTACATCTACTAATGCTAATTTTGTTTACAGAAGAAACACACGGTTGGTTTCAAGTGTCCCACCAGTGCAGCGTGCAGACACGTTTGGCGTTGTGCGGTTGAACAAATGCTCTTCTTTACGTAAGAATCTCAAACACACTTTGTACCTAGTATTTTTATTTTATTTGGAGTGCTGTATTTGTACTTGTCATATATCATATGACTTCTTATGTCAAACAAGAACTGTGGCAGCAAATGTCTTTACCAAAAACTTCCTTTGCTTCAAAGTTAAGGTAGAGATAACATCGGTCAGCTGTTTTTTTAGCTCCATTTGATTAACATATAAACCTAATTAGCAAATTCACAAAAATTCAGATTTTTTTTTGAGAGGCAGATATTAGTGCCTAAATGCCATAGAAAAAGTTTCAAAACAATTTAACAAGCCGATTTTTTTTAATTAATTTTTTAGTTTGTCTCTCCATGGGAAAGCCCTAAGCTGAAAATTAAATAAATTAATTAAAAAAAATCGGCTCGTTAAATTGTTTTGAAATTTTTTCTATGGATTTTAGGCACTAAAATCTGCCTCTCAAAAAAAATTCAGAATTTTTGTGAATTTGCTAAGGTTAATCAAATGGAGCTAAAAAAAAAAAAACAGCTGACCGACGTTATCTCTACCTTAACCATCCCTAGGTTCATTAAAAATTGTGTGTCCAGGGGGAAAAAATTGGTCCTCGTAGCTAAATTACAACAGAGATCGTCGCCTCAGAACATAAGTGTTGTATAAACCACGAAGTTTTGATGCAAGTTCAGACCTTATGCTTCATGTAAATAGGGTCTAAAATTGCATCAAAACTTTGTGGTTTATACAACCACAATATTCTGAAGCGACGAGATGTTGTAGATCAAATCATTATTTGAAATAATGGGGAAAAAAATCCAAATGGACAACCTGAATTAAATTTGTGTATTTTTATCATCCTTAAAATATTTTTGCAAAATGCTATGAATGACATCATAGTAATGCAATACTTTTCCCTATTCTTAATTAGGTGTTAAATATTTGCATGCTCATGATATCACAGTGGTTTGTAGAACAATTTTAAGTGTTTGTAAATAAATTTTTCGAGCAAAGGATATTCATATTGATAAAAAGATTTCTCGGACTTTTACCTTTGCCGGTGTGCGATGTAATCCTCAATGTTATATGTTAGTGTTATATTATAGCATACTACAAATATTGAGGATTACATCACACACTGGCAAAGGTAAAAGTCCGAGAAATCTTTTTATCAATTGTCAATTGAAAATAAATTGAGGAAAATTTTGACAAATCACAACTCAGAGTCCTTTATCCAGATATGAAATAAAAAAAAATCATGCAGATTGTCCATTGTGAAGGATAAACTAGATCCCAGTATTACCACTAACGATGTTAACTAATTCCAGGCTTCCGTCATCATCCGAGGCCCCAACCGTGGTTACCGGAGGTAGCTTCTTCTCCTGGGGCACCAAATTCCGCTACTCCGGCCGCACAGAAAGAGAAATTCAAGAAGACATAGGACCTTTACGAAGAGACGAACCTCCAATAAAACGAACTTCGAGTCTTCGACGTAAAGCCTCCAGCGTTCCGGCTACTCCTTCCACACCAGTTGGGACAGAATTAGGGGAAATCAGTGAGTTGAGAATCATACTAATTTTCTGTCTTAATTTGTATAATGCAAGATATTGTATACCAAGCAATATCCTAGTATATAGTTTCTTATTCAAAATTTAAAGTGACCATCTCTAAATATCCCCTTGAAAAAAGAAAAAACTTATTTTTTTAAAAAAATTAGAAAATTTGTTTCTATAAGTGGAAATCTCAATAGTAATTTTACTACATGTAATTGATATACAGCCCATTGACGGAATTGTCACATAAAATAAAGCTAGCTCATCTTTAGTAGTCTATTGAACTTTTTCAACTACGTACAGTATCTCTATAGTTTAAGAAATGTAAGGTTAACACCGGAAGTGGAACGATTTTGGCAAAATTAATGATCATGAAAAATCTAAAACTTTGCAGAGAGGTTTATATTAGAAATTTTGATCTTTCTTCAAAGTTTTAGATTTTTAATGATCATAGTTTATCCAAAATCCTTCCACTTCTTGCTACTTTCACCTGTAAATTTACATTTCTTTAACTATATATAAAATACTGCACTCTGATTGTATGCTTAATTGGTACAACATTGAACTTTCCATGCAATGGACAACATACATGAAAAATTTTTATTGCAGAAATGAATAGAAGGTACCAAATTATGCTACTCTGAATTTTTTCAGATTTTTTTGAGACCCAGAACTATTTTTAAATAATTATTGAAAGTGCGGCCACGCCCCCTGGAGGCGTCAATAGGCGTCCAGTCTCCATCCTTTTTATTTAGGCTGCAGGGGTGCCAACTGAAATCACAGCACTTTCAATAATTATTTAAAAATAGTTCCGGGTCTCAAAAAAATCTGAAAAAATTCAGAGTAGCATAATTTGGTACCCTCTATTCATTTCTGCAATTAAAAATTTTCATGTATGTTGTCCATTATTTAACTTGGTGAAATTCATCTCACTGTTCATGCACAACGTAGTAACTAACTGAGGTCCTCTCACATCAGGGTACGGCAGTCTGCCTCGAGCCAACCACTCTGCCCCGGACACTCGTCTGGACGGGGGAGGGTTGCTCAGCGGGGTGGATCTTTCTTCCCCCTACTGTCCGGACAGTACCCTGCCTCTGCTGGAGACCGTGGCTGAGGACCAGGAGCTCTCGAGCAAACCAAGAGGTACGTAGCTAGACACGTACACTGAATCTAATGTGAAAATATCGGGGAAGCAACCCTGTGCTTGTAACAGCCAAGACTATCACAATCACACAGTAAAAACTCATTATTACGCAACTTGTTAGGTAAAACTCTATTTTGAGTAAAAGAGATTGCTGTCCCGTTAAAAATAATTAGCACCACAGGTATAGGAAAAACTCGATAGGGTAATACACTATAAGATATAAGATAAACCTAATTTCCCTCGATTTTTTTAACGTAATAACACGTTTTTACTGTATTACTCACTCATGATGAGGGTTGATCTTTGATGTTGTTTATGAGTAACTTTACCGCTTTTACTGAGCTTTTTGGAGAACAATGCAACAAATAAAAGTGCAATTCACTTATTATCAGTAACAAAGGTCGCCACCAGGGGCGGATCCAGCCCGCGGCTTTGGGGGGGGGGGGGGGGGCGGTGCCCTATCCCGCAATGTTAAATTTTGGAGTGGCAGGGGGGAGCGATGGGTGGAGGGTGGTAATACCTTCAATGTATTTTGGGACCTTTTGGGGGGGGGGCGATCGCCCCCATCGCCCCCCCCCCCCCCCTTGGATCCGCGCCTGGTCGCCGCGCTGTCAACCCTCATCATGAGTGACAGGTAACTCATCATGATGGTCCTGGATTTTACAAGCATAGGGTTGCTTCTCTGAAATTTTTGTATTAGATTTGGCGTTGGGTGTACTAGTGAGTGTTAGATGACATAGGAAGAGGATCCAAAATTGGTCCCAATGTTCGGCAAAATCAGATCGGAAGTTGGGGTCTTTCTACCTCGGTCCTATTTTTATTTTCTGCCTTATTCTCCATTTTAATTTTGTTCAATGGCATGAATTTATGTTAAAGTTAATATTTTATGACTGTGGTTATATTTGTGTTGTTTTAAATCTGCTTATTTTTACATAATTACTGCAGTATCTTTTAAATATAAAATTTATACTTTAGTGTAATAATTAACTGTTATAATTTGGTAGTTAATATTAATTGTGGGTTAATTTTGTTTAACTATTATTACTTAAGCAATAAAAATTAAAATGTTTTATGGTTTAATCAATACTAAATGGGGATATTTATAAAAGTACAACTTTATTTGTAGCACAAATATTATGATTTTTTTTTTTTAATCAAAAGTATTAAAGTAGTGTGAGCGATTTCATTTTTTGGAATATTTTATTTTCTAAAAATAGTTTAACCTGCCTTCTATTGAGAAATGAAAACCAAAAAATTCCATCTCAAATAACTTCACCACAAAAAATTCCCAAAGTTGGTGTTTCGGAGGCCTTTAACATGCATCCTTATGGAACAGAAAACAGCTTTTTACTCCAACTTCGTCTGAACTATGGTACCATTTAAATAATACTAATAATAATAATAATATTAACGCGGCAAATGTGGCAATGCCACGGTGGCTCGCGAATGTTCACCAACTCTCAAAAAAAATTTAAACAAATCAAAACTCTCCGCCTCAGCAACATCTGCTGCCAACGCATTCCACTCCCTCACTGTCCTGTACGTAATCTATGATGAATTCTTTAATGGATTTTCAAATAATTTTTTTTTTACGGAGTCGTTTTTCCGAAAAAAAATATTGAAATTTTTGCGGGTTAATTCCCATAAGGATTTTCAAGATTTTTTTCCGGAAAAACGGCTCCGTAAATTTTTTTTTTTTATTTGAAAATCCATTAAAGAATTCATCATAGATTACGTACATATATTTTAATTGGTATCATAGTTCAGACGAAGTTGGAGTAAAAAGCTGTTTTCTGTTCCATAAGGATGCATGTTAAAGGCCTCCGAAACACCAACTTTGGGATTTTTTTGTGGTGAAGCTATTTGAGATGGAATTTTTTGGTTTTCATTTCTCATTAGAGGGCGAGTTGAACTATTTTTAGAAGATAAAATATTCAAAAAAATTAAATTGCTCACTCTACTTTAAATCATCTCCTGTCCAGAATATAGTAAGTTATGGGACTGACTATAGTCCAGAATAATGAGCTATTGCTGCCTACCATGAAAATGTGTGATAATAAAAAAAACTGTCAACTATATCCAGCAAATGCAAAATATAAGCTGCAATTGCTGAAGCAGAAAGTTCAATATTCCTAGCATTACCATTACCAAGAAGGGGGAGGGAGGGAGGAAGGGGGGTTGAGACGACTCGCAACTCTTTTAAAGTGGGACAAAAATGTGAAATACTTCTCCAAAAAAATCTGGAAAAAAAAAAATTAATCCTGCTATCAAGCAATGTATTCATGCACAAAAAAAAAATAATAATAATAACATGTTATTTAAATAGCCGGTCATTTCGCCCCCCCCCCCCTCCCCCCCTTCTTACCTTGGTAAAGCGTGGGACCAAAAAAGACCTTGGTAGTGCTAGGGTTAACGTTGCACTGACCTGATATAACAGAAAGCTCATTATTACATCAAGATAAACAGCTAGATAGCTCATTATATGAAAGACAAAATATTGATGCTGTTCCGCCCAAACGGCGAAGTTGCATCTGTTCATTTATTGAAAGTGGCAAAGTTGCTATGCTAACAGCATAGGAGAGTGGCAAACTTGCAATTTTGAACAGATGAAACTTCGTCACTTTCAATAAATAAACAGATGCAACTTCACCGTTTGGGCGGAACAGCATCGATATGGTGCTAAACAGCAGAAAGAATGGTGCTAATTTTCTTATTTTTCTATAAAAAAAAATAGAATAGAAACTGTTTGCATGATTTTCTCGTTATATGGTGCATTTTATTGTTTTGCTTGTTTTTATTATTATTTTATTAATTTTGCTCTAGACGATGAACCACAGGACACTGCTGTGCATGTTAACGCAACGATCATGTCTGAGCATGACAAAACAGACAATGCTCCGACTATCACTGTCTCTGACGAAAACAACGAGGTGGTTCTTAAAACCAATGGGGAAGTTCAGACGGAACCCAAAACTGAAAACAATATAGACCATAAACCTGCAGGAGACGCTGAGAAAAAAGGTATGAAACTTTAGAAAACAAGAACAACAAAGTCTTCTGCTATAAGCATTCAGTGGTGGTCCCCGTAAAATAATAACAAAATCTTTAGTGAAATAAGACCCGTTGAAAATATAGCAAGGAATACCACTTCATACCCTCTGGTGAACCGAAATCATTGTTCAGTGATGTCTGTCCAGTGAAGAGAACAACATATTCTTGAGTCGCATACTATGTACCTTATGAACTGGATAAATGAGTCTGTTAAGTAACACGCCCAATGTTTAAAAAAAAAAAAAAAAAAAAAATCCCACACATGAAAATTATGAAAAGAATTAAAATGTTCTCCTCTACACTCCCTATCAGTAGCTAAAATATCAGGTATACAAATACGATCTAGTTTGTTGGTTATGAATTTTTAAAGTTGACTACTTTAAGAGCATTGGGTGTAGCACCGGTAGTTGGCAACACTGACGTATCTTCACCATGTTAATTTTTTATCATTGCTCCTCGGAGTAATTTTTGTGCTAGAGCTAAGCTGATTGCTGTAGTATCAAGATAATTAGTAGCCCAAGTGCACAATTTGGCTAACTAAAGCCTGATTTAAAGAAAAGTATTTTTTTTTTTTTATATTTTAGAAAAATGCATGTAAATTTAAAAAATTACTAAAAAATACATTTCTTTAAATCAGGCTTTATTTAGTCAAATTGTGCACTTGGGCTACTAATTATCTTGATACTACAGCAATCAGCTTAGCTCTAGCACAAAAATTATTCAGAGGAGCAATGATAAAAAATTAACATGGTGAAGATACGTCAATGTTGCCAACTACCGGTGCTACACCCAATGTCCTTAACATGGAGATGTTAGAGTAGTCAATTTTAAAAATTCATTACTATAAAACTAGTTCGAATTTGTACACCTGATATTTTAACTACTGACAGGGGGTGTAGACGAGAACATTTTATTTTTATTTTTTCATAATTTTCATGCACGTGAGATTTTTTTTTTAACATTGGGTGTGTTACCTTACTCTTAGTTGCAAAAACCTCTTCTTCCATTCTGATAAGGTTTATATTCTACTGATAAGAAAGTGAACAACAAACCTTCTTGAAATTGTTAGAAGTGGATTTTGCAGCTGACAAGACTCAAATGATTCGTAATTAAATTAAATTATTTGATGCTAAGAAGTGCCAACAATGCTGTTGGTGGGTGAAATCAGGAACTATATTGTATCACAATAAATGAGGCATTGATGGACATTGCAACAATGATTTACAATAATATTTTATCATGGTTACAATGCATGCAGAAGACTTTGATGTAACTTGTCCTGTTTTGCATGTAAATTTTTTATATAAATGTGTTAAAATAATAATAACTCTTATTAACTGGTTCTTCAAATACTGATTGGTGTTAAGACATTAAATTAGACAATTCAGAATGCAACTCTAAACTCATAGCTGCTAGGGGTCAAAAATCCATCATATTTTTTGTAGTTACGTGATTTGCATTCTGAGGTGACAACAATCAATGGTTAACATAAATTTGTGTGATATCAAATGTCTTTGTCCTGATTGTCTGAGATAATATGCAAAATACTCTTTAGTGTTAGAAATTTGGATCATTGTTTATCAAAAAGAAAATGAGGCACGATTATTATTATTTGATATATTTATAACAATGCACTGCTTCTCTTCTTAGGAAGATTTGCTTTTATTTTTAATTTGTTTCAACTTCCTAATTTATTCAATAAGTTTAAGCAAGCAGGCATTTCTTTCTTTCAAGACAAATAATACAAAATCATCAAATGAAAGATTACCACAGAAAGTAGCCAATGGAAGGCTGAACTAAAGAACTTGATGAAATTTTTAAATACATAATCCCAAAGTTTCAGGTTAAAAATGGAATAGAGTATCAACCTCAACAATTTTTATTGCAGAAATGAATAAAGGGTGCAAAGTTTGCCACTCTGATTTTTTTTTTTTTTTTTTTTTTTTTTTTTTAGATTTTTTAAGAGTCCATGAACTTTAAATTTTTTTTATTTAAAATGCAAAGAAAATGACGTCTCCTGACTCTTCTTTTAATAAAAATATATGACAAAAAAGAGGCGTGGATTCAAACCCGACCTCGGTAAAACTTTTTAGCAATACTTCTCGGCTTCTAAAAAATCTGAAAGAAATCAGAGTGGCATAACATTGCATCCTCTATCCATTTCTGCAATAACAAATTTTGAGGTTGATACTGTATTAGTAAGTCCAGAAACATAGTACAGATAATCTTTCATTTGTTGAACTACATCATGAAATCTCCACACAAACTATTATGTTACGTAACATTACGTTTCTTTCTCGCCAGGTAAAGACGATGGTTACGACATGGTGGGTGCCCCAGGTTACGGCGAGTACTACTTCCGAGACTCATTCGACCACTCCTCGTCTGAGTCTCAACTTGACCTTGGAGGTCGAGGTTCCAGTATGACCTCCGCAAGAGAAGGTCTCGCCCTTCAGCCCCACATGGGGGGAGTTCCCCCCTCCCCACTGCCTGTCCGCAGCTTCAATCTTCTGCACGTGTTTGTACCGTCATTTCTACTTGTCGCGTGTTTACTGGCATTGGTGCTCATAGTTGTACTTGAATCAGACTCTGAGCTACTTAGTGGATTACGAGGATTACCAGAAATGGTTATATTACGTCAAGAGTATTACGAACCGGCCAAAGATTACCTCCGCCAAAAACTAGGCAAGATACTTTAAAAATAACATACACCTATTATAAAATAGTGCCTAGTGAAACAAGTGATGGAAAAAAAAATATTTAAAAACAAAAATATATATTATGTATATAATTTTAAGGGCATAATTTAAGGTGTGGTCATAAAAAAAAAGTAACAATATTTTTTTCTTATTCAGAAAAAAAAAAAGCTTCAGTTTTTTCTACTACTCTGTAGCAGCGTTTTTGCCTTTTTTCCCACTTGTAAACAAAAATGCTCAGTCCTGCACCCTTCCTCTTGTATAAAAAAATATTGTTAATAACGGTCACTTGACTTATATAAAACATGCACTCTCCACAAAAATCTCTCTGAGCAAATGGTTTGCTATATGATCATACTTGTACCTGATGGAGGTATGTTTGACTTCAGCAGTAGAATATAAAAAAAAATATATTAATATAGAAATAATGATCAGGTATTTTAGTAGTAACTTAATTATAGTCTAGTCTAGATTGGGCAGTCTTTAAAAATAAAAAAGCAAAGCACTCATTTTGAGTTGCTAGTAAAAGTAGGTTAATAAGAATCTCTTCTGTCTGTGGGTTGGAAACTTTAGCTGGGTCATGTGTTTGTACGGATTGTCACATATCCCAATTATTTTGTGCTGTGAAAAATAAGGGAGATAAAAAAAAAGCCAAAAATCAATGCTTTGACAGCAAAAATGTCAAACTTAAAAAAAAAAAAAAAATCTATTTTATACAAAAAAAAAATAATAATAATAAATAAAAATATATAAGGGTAAGGTAAAGCGCCTAATGCTAAAAAAAAAAAAAAATCCTCACATGAAAATTACGAAAAAAAAATTAAAATTTTCTCCTCTACATCCCCAATCAGTAGCTTAAGTATCAGGTATACAAATTCAAGCTAGTTTTTAAGTTTCGAATTTTTGAAGTTGACTAATTTAACCTGAAATGGAAGTTCCATTTCTCCATGTTAAGGTAGTCAACTTTAAAAATTCATAACTAAAAAACTAGCTCGAATTTGTACACCTGATATTTTAGCTACTGATAGGGGATGTAGAGGAGAATATTTTAATTTTTTTGTAATAATTTTCATTTGTGGTATTTTTTGTTGTTGTTTTTTTTCTTAAATATTGAGAGTGTTACCTTACCCTTAATTATGGGGTAGTGATAAAAAAATATATTATAAAAAAAAAATGTGTGCAAAGGATGAGTAGTGTTTGACGGTGTGTAGTTAGACTTCTGTAAAATTATGGTTAACTCTAATTATTATTATCAGATTGATAAAAAAAAAAAAGCTCTTTAACATACCTTCTAAATCATATAAAAAAACAGAGAAAATTATATGGTAATTATTCCATGACTTTTTATATTATATTTTAATTTTTAACAATTTTATATATTTATTAACTATGAGCTAACTTGCAAAACATTAAATCAAATCTCTCTTTCAGCCTTTTTCTAATTAAAAAATTTAATAATTATATAAAAAAAATGGACCATAAAAGGCTATTAGACATTCCATTAGTATTTCTTAGAAGTGAGATACAGAAAGCAATACTCAATCCAATCAATTCTCAAACAAATTGTTAATGTAGTTGATTGCTAAAAAATAAATAAAGCTTTAACTTAAAATTGCTATCTTTAATAATCCTAGCAAACTGGTAGAGTTCTTGGTTCTTGCAGGGAGGGGAAAAAAAAAAAAAAAAAAAAAAAAAAGGTTAAAAGCTTTTAAATCTTCAAAACTTTCATGCAGAACATTGTTTTTGATATTTTTGTATTTAATAAAAATCAAGTACTAGTAATAATAATAAATAAAAAAAAAAATGTTATTCAGTGCTTTGCTTTAAACATTGTCAATTACCTCTCTCAAACAGCAATATATGAGCCATTTGAATGGCAATTAAAAAAAAATGTACTAAGGTGCTTATTCAGCTTCATAATTTTGGCATTAATGTGAAATAAAAAATTTATCCACAATTTTGCAGCTTACAAATAGAATTTTTATTACATTACAAACGGAAGTACCTCCTAAACCCTCCTCTTCTGAGTGCTGATGTAGAGAACATTGTTTCCTCGGATGAAAGCATCGCCATACTTGTTCTTCAGTTGACCGTTGACGTACTCTTCTGTTTGCTCCAGGGCAATGTTCAAGTAGCCATCCAGACAGGCCAGCACTCCTGTAAACAAAATCCTTGTTAATAACAAGCAAGGGCAGCAATTTTCATTGTTAACCTTTAACTACGACCAGGCTCAGTTTCGAGAGCAATGATATTTTATTTTTCCCTGAGAATTGGGACGAAAAAAAAAGTCATAGAAGAATCTTCTTCAAATTAACTAGGTAGATTTACAATAGTCTTCTTATAAGCCCTGGTTGGTTGGTTGGTTGGTTGGTTACCAATGGCGAAACTTGTTTTTCAACATTGTTCACAGTGCTCTCTGGGGCTCCTAATACCCAGTCTGCACGCCAGACAGTTAAGTACCGTTTCTTAGCGGGGCACGTATGTTGTTTGCACAACATTCCGCGGTCTTAATCACCCCAGCGGAGTATAGATAGCCGTAAGCTACCTTCCTCCTACCAACTCTTTCATCTAGTAGCCAAGCACACCCATTGCAAGTCGCGAAAAGTCTGTCGTATTCGGGATTTGAACCGGGG
Organism: Siphlonurus alternatus; assembly: GCA_949825025.1. Classification (NCBI taxonomy): domain Eukaryota; kingdom Metazoa; phylum Arthropoda; class Insecta; order Ephemeroptera; family Siphlonuridae; genus Siphlonurus; species Siphlonurus alternatus. Next base: position 7,916,716 of record OX463778.1, read on the forward strand.
ACCTCTCGGACGAGAGCCAAGTGTACTAACCACTACACCAAAGAGCAGGTAGTGGATGTAGAGTGGTAGTAAGCCCTGATTTTCTTCAAAAAATTTAACCTCTGGATTATGAACTTATGCTCATCAATTTTGGCCAAAGAATAGCAAGTCTTGGTGACAGAGGCATGTACGGGTACTTGGCATGTCCTCTGCCAAATTTGATGACCATATAATTCATAGTTCAGTGATTAAAAAATTCTGAAGAAAATCAGGCCTTATAAGAAGAAACTTTAACAATTCTGAGGTTAAGCCTGAAGAAATTAAATTTTAAAGGGATTGATTGATGTGGAGTGAAAACACCTCTAATGTAATTGGGACCTTTTGGGTGATCTTTCTTATGTAGAAGACTTAAATTAATTGTACTGCATTCTTTATTTTTAGGTAACATTTTCTTTTAATGTGCTGTTTAAAGATTTAAATATAGTTCTAGATACAAAATCCTAAATGGACAGATAAGCGCTACTCAGAAATAAATCTAGATAATAAGTGGTTGATGGACTGAAATTTCCAGTTGAAGACTTGAAATCTCCTACTGTATGAGCAAGAGAGGAGCAGATATGCTTGCATTGCCATTGTTGTTTTGGCCAGCCAAATATTACCAAAATTAACTTCGCTTGCAGAAGTAGCTCTTAGAAAAGTTAAATTTCAATAGCAGCCCAAAGGGCCAATTTTAAAACTCAATTTCCTAATCACCATTTAATTTTACAAAGCAATGCATCCTAATTTTGGGAGTGTTTACAACAGAACAGACTTAGTATAAAGCATGTCGCATACATGCACTTGCTGGGTTCAAATTGGGGCAGTCCTGGAGCTTCTCTGTTCTCCGATTGGAGCTAGTGACACAAACTGTTACAGAAAAAGAACTGCAGCAGCTGGTGACTAGTGCCACAACACCATTGCGGTACCAATATTTTGAACTAGAGCGCTGTATTGGGCCTACCGATTGGATGTGACAAGCTTTAAACTGATCTAGTCCGCTTTGGTTTATATACTTGCTAAACTGTGCCTTATGGCCCATAAGGCACAGTTTAGCAAGTATATAAAACAAAGCGGCCTTTATGTTAATTGTAAGAACCTAATTGGAACAGTTTACAGCAGAATATGAAATACGAGAATATTGCAGTTTTAATCATCAACAAACATCTAAAAAAACAGCCAATTCCTAACTAATGGTGTACAAAGAGCTTATTAAATCTAAGGCTCATTGTCAGCTCTGACAAGGAGGTATGCTAAAAAAGGGAAGGAAGAATGACATAAACAGGTTCATATAATTATTGCAATGACTTATCGAGAAGTGGCATACGATGGTACATGCCTCGCACTTGGTCAAGGGTGGCAAAAAGATAAGCTTTTTAAAAGCTTCATAAAAAAAAAAAAAAAGTTTCTTCTAAAGGTCCTTTCACATACACTGTAGTCCGATTTTTTTGCAGAAACATGCTGCAACAAATGTACCGCCGTAAGAAAATAAAGGTGAGCTTGATTCTTTTGAAAAAGTATTACGGCGTTACAGCGTGATTGTGAGAGTTTATGAATGAGAATATAATATAATATAATATAACAAGTGTATCATACAATTGACAGAACTGCTCTCAGCGTTCAAAAGACAGCTTCTTATTTTTACACACGATAACTCCAAGTATCAAGTACCGTTTAATATTTCACGCTTTGTTTGGCAGTAGGTTTGCTTTATGATATGATCAATAGATTGATATGATCTTTCATGGATCGAATGACGAGAAGTGCCTCAAAAGTGGGGTGGCCGGTAACTTCAAGTGGCTGGTAAATAGTACAACATTTACCATATGATATGAACGAATTAGTCTAGGCATACATGTACATATTATGCATATAAAAATGCACTAGATAATGATCTATCTTCTAATATTTTTATATGTACAGGGACGGTAGATGACCCCTCTAGACCTCTGACAACTCTGGTTTAAATTACGTACAGCATAATGTGTGCATTGAATATGCATTGGTCTAAAGTATGTACTGTGTATATATGACAAATATATACATATATATATTTATATATATATATATATATATATATATATATATATATATATATATATATATATATATATATATATATATATATATATATATATATAATATATATATGATATGTGTGTATATTTACAAAGGGGGTTCTAAGTGTGAGCCTAAAAATTATAGACCCATCAGTTTGACATCAGTTGTGTCCAAGGTGTTAGAGAAGGTTGTTGTTAAATTTGTGGTGGGTGATCTGGAGAGATTGAAATTCTTTGGTGATCACCAGCATGGTTTTCGTAAGCATTTCTCTTGCGAGACTCAATTGGCAGGTTTTGTTCAGGAGTTGGCTGATGCTTTGGACAGTGGAGGTGAGATTCATGCTGTTTTTCTTGATTTTGAGAAGGCTTTTGATAAGGTGCCTCATGGGAAATTAATTGAGAAGGTGAGGCGGTGTTTGGTGGATGAAAGGTTGGTGTCCTTGATTGAGGATTTCTTAAGAGATAGGGTGCAGAGAGTTAGAGTGGGGGAGGCATGCTCGGAGTATATTGCTGTTTCCTCGGGAGTTCCGCAGGGTAGTGTCTTGGGTCCATTGTTGTTTTTGATTTTTATTGAAGATTTGTCTGATGGAGTGAGGTCAAAGATGAGGTTGTTTGCAGATGATAGTGTTGTTTATAGGAAAATAGAAAGTGAGGGTGATGTGGTTCGTCTGCAAGAGGATCTTAATACTGTGTGTCGGTGGGTTATTGATAATGATATGAGGTTGAATGTCGCTAAGTGCTGTGTAGTTGTGTTTAGTAGGAAAAGGCGCAAGAGAGATGTGCAGTATTTACTTCATGATGAGTTATTAAAGCAGGATGAAAAGTATAAATATTTGGGTGTAGTCATTCATAGTAAATTAATGTGGAATGAGCATATTAAATATGTTACATCGAAGGGAAGGAGGTGTTTGGAGTTTGTCATGAGAAATCTTAAGGGTACCAGTAGGGTAGTTAAAGATAATGCGTACAGAGCTCTGGTGAGACCAGTGCTTGAATATGGTTGCTGTGTTTGGGACCCATATAGATGTGTGGGGGTGAAGGAGTTGGAGAAGGTTCAGCGGAGAGCAGCTAGAAGGGTTACAGGTCGTGTGGGAAGGTTCCAATTTGTGGGTGATGGTGCTGATGTTAGAAAGGAGTATGTTAGTGTGTCTGCTTTAATTGAGAATTTGGGGTGGGAGTCGTTGGAGTTAAGAAGGAAAAATTGTAGACTTGGTGTTATGTATAAGATAACAAGAAATTGTGAGGGGTGGGAAGAGTTGAGTGGTCGTGTGATGAGAGCAGGTTATATTGGAAGAAATGATCATGGATGGAAGTTGGAGTATGTTAGATGTAGAAGTGATGTGGGAAAGTTTTCTTTTTTAAATAGGACGGTGAGGGAGTGGAATGCGTTGACAGCAGATGTTGCTGAGGCGGAGAGTTTTGATTTGTTTAAGAAATCTCTGAGAGTTGGTGAACATTCGCGGGCCACCGTGGCATTGCCACATTTGCCGCGTTAATATTATTATTATTTATTATTATGATACAGTTAATATAATCTATGCATTTAACAATAAAATATCACACTTGCCTCGGTAATCCACGCCGCTGTTGAGTTTGACAACAACGGGCCGACCATGAATCTGTTGGATGAACTGAGCCAATGCCTCCTTTCTGTTCATTTTTTACTGAAAATTTTAACAAAAAATTAATAAGTTAATCACTGCTTTTCACTAACATAAATACAATACCTCTATTTGTCGTCAATTTATAGAAATAAAGAAATTTTCAGTGACGCTACTTTTACTTTTTAAAATGATTTGACAGCTGTTTACATCCAGTGTTACCAACAAAAGTGAAAATTTATCACCATTTATCAAACTGAAAATAAGATTTTATTATTAATTTTTATCCAATTATGTAAACACATTAAGTACAAAATAAAACAGAAGTTTAAAAGGAACTGTCTGGGTCTACGCCGGTCGTAGACGCATTAAATCTACGCCGGAACTTTTTCAATGTTCAAAACATCCGTGACGTCACCCGACGTAGCTCTATTAAACCTACGTCGGTTGTATAAAACATATGATTCATAACGTCACTAATATAACAAATGCAATAAACGGAGCTAATTGTTCAAATTTTTTACTCCACTATGACTTGTACGTGTAATTATATTATAATTGATTGTAATAAACGGTATTATGCAGAGTCTGTAGTAATTTTTATATTTATTAATTGTAAATATATTATATTTATATAGTGCATATATATATAATATCATAATTAAATTATTAAAATATATTATTAAAAATTCGCAACTGTAAAATTAATTCTGTATATAAATAATTATATATATATATATATATATATTATAATATATACTATATAATATTATATATATAATATAATATATATTATATAATCATATACTAAATTAATTTAACTAAAAGGCAGATAGTGCAATTAAGTGACGACGAAGGTATAAAAAAAAAAACTTTCCGGCAAAACTGGCATAAGAAATAAAAGCGTACGTGAATTGAGTGAAATATATTATATAATTATATATTAATGGGAAGCTGTGACCTTGACGTCATCGCGACCTTTGTCCTAACATTATACTTTTACAATTAAGAACAGATTGGGCGCACTACACGTAAGATATCCTATTATATTTATACGCAGCAATTTTTCGATCGCGGTATTGTTAATTAATTCATTACACAAGTTCTGTTTCCGAATTGAAAATCACGTATTGTCAATAACCTTTTACATTTGCCACTATTAAAATATTATTTGCAACCCCACAGACCCCAGCTCAGTTTAAGTAAAAAGAAACTCTAAAAAAAAATCGCGGTACTTGTATTAATTCTGATTTTGGAGCGGAAAATTTGCGCAATATATGCCCATGGTGTCAAAATCTGCTGATCTTCAACATACGAATATCTTCCAGTAAAAATATGGCGACCAAATTGGCAGGTCAAAGATTCCCATTGAAATATTCCTTATGGGCAATTAAAACCCACAAAAATTCCAATTTTTTTTCCAGGAAAATGGTCCGTAAAAAAATATTTGAAAATGCATTGAAGAATTCATTATATTTTATATTATAGCTAGATAGGAACTTTTTGGACCAATTAATTAATAAGTTTCGAGTAAAAAGCTGTTTTCTGTTCCATGTAAGACTACATGTTAAAAATTTAAAAGACCTCCAAAACACCAACTTTGGGAATTTTTTTGGTGAAGAATTTTTTATCGGAAGAAAATAAAATGTTAAAAAAATGCAATCGCTCGATCGTCACTCTACTTTAATAAATATATAATAAACTGCATGGCCTGCATGACGTACATACGTACTTCATTACTTCGATTATTTGGTACGTCTATAAATTAATTCATGTATTTTTCGAGTACTAAGCTTATAGCTCCAAAAATGTACTATATAGCTAACCTTCTAAAAGCAACATCGAATATTATATACCATTTCACGTCATATTAGTGGCCACCTACACCACCAAATATTAAAGTTCTTTGATTTTAATAAAATTAAATCGCAGAGGACATGTTCGTATAATGAACCTAAAAAAATGGTTTTTGTATTTTTCAAAAATATTCAAAATTGAGGGACAATGGGCAAATATGAAATAGCGTCAGAATGCAAATGTAGCATACGGCGGCTCCAGTAACTCGGAAAATATTATGCATAAATTAAATTTGATTTTTTCTATGGATGCACAACCATATTATATGTGTCTACAACATCCTGCTTTCAGATTTTCTCTATGGGTTTTAGTTTTTTTGTTATACCGGTTCCCGTAAGCCAAGTATGACGTTTTTGAAGCATTTGCTTTCCGCAGCCCAAATATAGGCTAAATTTTTTTTAAATAAAAAATTGATTCTATATAGCTCCTAAACATCTCTTCTTACCATAAAACTCCTAAAAATATTTTTTTTTCTCAACTATATAATGGCACAGTAAACGAGAAAGGGTACAATACTACAATTCGTTAAGGTACCTATATACTTTGCGGGCCAAAAAAGTCAATGTCATTCAAACTTTAGGAGAATTTTAATGACACAACTGGAATCCTCGATCGTATCTTAATTAGTAAGAATCAAAAATAATCTCGATGTACCTCTCGAGTATTTCCTTGCAAAAGCTACTGGGGGTTAATATCAGGTCAGTCCAATAAGGAGATGGGCTTGGGTCAATAGATTTCGATGAATTTCACATATATTATGTTACACATCTAACCTAGTTTGATGAGGTTTGGGCATTATTTTTCGAAATTTCGAAAAAAAAAACGAATTTCAGGAATTTTCAAAAAATCAATAAAGAGGGCAATCTCGAGAGATAAAAAAAATGTATCTTAAATTCTGCTACACATAGAATTATAATTTAAATTTTTTCAAGTTTTTAGTCAGATTGCCAAACTTTTTTGCATTGAAAATTTTGACCTTGAAAATTTATTAAGGTCAAAAGTCAGAGGTCAAACTACAAAAAGCGTATAACTTATTCATACCAAAGCACATTGTTAAAAAAATCAAGATATGGGTTTTAAACAATGGTTATCCTTCTATAAAAAAAACTGGTTTCAAATTTATGGAGAAATTCAAAATTTTGAAATTACGATTTTTTTTACTAATTATTCCGAGGTTTTTAGAAAAAAAAAATCGAGTTTTGTCATGAATTTTACACAGGTTACTCATCTGACCCAGGTTGATAAGATTAGGAAATAATTTTTTCAAATTAAAAAAAAAAATTATTTTCAAACCTTATCAACCTAGGTCAGATGAGTAACCTGTGTAAAATTCATGACAAAACTTGAAAATATTTTTCAAAAAACCTCGGAATAATTAATAAAAAAAAAACGCAATTTCAAAATTTTGAATTTCTCAAAACGGTTTTTTATAGAAGGATTTAAACCTATATATATCTTGATTTTTTTAACAATGTGCTTTGGTATGAAGTTATACGTTTTTGTAGTTTGACCTCTGGCATTTGACCTTTATAAAATTTCAGGGTCAAAATTTTCGATGCAAAAAAAGTTTGGCAATCTGACTACAAACTTGAAAAAATTTAAATTATAAATCTATGTGGAGCAGAATTTAAGATACAAATTTTTTTATCTCTCGAGATTGTCCTCTTTATTGATTTTTTGAAAATTCCTGAAATTCGGGTTTTTTTGAAATTTCAAAAAATAATGCCCAAACCTCATCAAAACCTATAGGTTAGATGTGTAACATATGTGAAATTCATCGAAATCTATTGACCCAAGCCCATCTCCTTATTGGACTGACCTGATATTAATCTGGGGTAACTCCCTTTATATAGTACTACTCTATACGCACCGCGTGCGCACCTCGTCAGATCCGTGATAGCACGAAACGTCAGAGTGCTGTTGTGTTTATTGCAGGGACCGGATGCACGCATTTTTTTCGTGCATCCGAGATGCGCATCCGGATGCAAATTAATTTTTCGTGCATCCATGGATGCGCATCCGGATGCAAATTTATTTTTCATGCATCTGGATGCAAATTTATTTTCCATGCATCTGGGATGCGCATCCGGATGCATTAATTTTTTCCCGTGCATCTGGGATGCACGGATGCGGATGCAAGCCCATTTTTGCGCATCCGTGTGCATCTTGCATCTGCATCCGATCTTTGGTTTTTATAATACACTTTGTTTCTTGCAATTTTAAACGATAAGTGGCAAATAAATGTTAAAAAAATGACTCGTGTTTAAGATTTATTTAGAGGCCTTTAGCAAAAAACCTGATAAAAAAAAGAGGAAAAAAAGTGTTAAATGGATGCAAATTTATTTTTCGTGCATTCGTGGATGCGCATCCGGATGCAAATTAAGCAAATTTATTTTTCATGCATCTGGGATGCGCATCCGGATGCATTCATTTTTTCCCGTGCATCTGGGATGCGCATCCGGATGCATTCATTTTTCCCTGTGCATCTGGGATGCACGGATGCGGATGCAAGCCCATTTTTGCGCATCCGTGTGAATCTTGCATCTGCATCCGATCCCTGGTTTATTGACATGAAATTTATGCAAAAATAATATTTTATTGCATCTATGAAATAAACTTGCTTCTAAATTATGTCACTGAGATAATTTTCCTTCTATATATCGTCGCCTCAGAATGCAAATCACGTAACTATAAAAAAATTTGATGCAATTTTAAACCTTATTTTACTAGAACATAAGGGTCAAAGTCCCATCAATTTTTTTTGTAATTATGTGATTTGCATTCTGAAGCGACGATATTTGCTACCATTTTTACGCAAAATTCAATCCCACGTACCTAATATCTTAATTATAATAGCAAATGGAAAAGGAAAATTATCTCAGTGACGTAATTTAGTAGCAAGTTGCAAGGTTATTCCATATAGATACAATAAAATATTATTTTTGCGTAAGTTTCATGTCAATAAACACAACAGCACTCGGCCGCGGCGTGCTATCACTGTGGTCTGATGACAAGGTGCGCACGCGGTGCGTATAGAGGGAGTTACCCCAGTATAGCTTTTGCGAGGAAATACTCGAGAGGTACATCGAGATTATTTTTGATTCTTACTAATTAAGATACGAGGATTCCAGTCGTGTCATTAAAATTCTCCTAAAGTTTGAATGACATCGACTTTTTTGGCCCGCAAAGTAGGTACCTTAACGAATTGTACCCTTTTTCGTTTACTGTGCCATTAGTTGAGAAAAATTTTATTTTTTATTTTTAGGAGTTATATGGTAAGAAGAGATGTTTAGGAGCTATATAGAATCAATTTTTTATTTAAAAAAAATTTAGCCTATATTTGGGCTGCGGAAAGCAAATGCTTCAAAAACGTCATACTTGGCTTACGGGAACCGGTATAACAAAAAAACTAAAACCTATAGAGAAAATCTGAAAGCAGGATGTTGTAGACACATATGGTTGTGCATCCATAGAAAAAATCAAATTTAATCTATATGCATAATATTTTCCGAGTTACTGGAGCCGCCGTTTGCTACATTTGCATTCTGACGCCATTTCATATTTGCCCATAGTCCCTCAATTTTGAATATTTTTGAAAAATACAAAAGCATTTTTGTAGATTCATTATACAAAAATGTCTTGTGATTTTTATCAAAATCAAAGAACTTTAATATTTGGTGGTGTAAGTGGCCACTATGACGTGAAATAGTTCTAATAATATATATAAACACCAACTTTGGGAAATTTTTGTGGTGAAGCTATTTGAGATGGAATTTTTTGGTTTTCATTTCTCAGTAGAGGGCGAGTTGAACTATTTTTAGAAAATAAAACATTCAAAAAAATTAAATCGCTCACTCTACTTTAAGTCATGATCTATGCAACAGCATGGTAGCATGCCAAAAATATTTCTAATATTTTTTATATATTTTTTTCCTATACTATATAAAGATAACCCAATGCTCAAGTAATCGTATTGATTTTGTAAAATAACACAATTATCAAAAGACAGTAATGGAATTATATGAGACGTATGTCCATATTTGTCATGGTTGCGCTTTTTTTTGATAATGTACAGACCTTAATAAAAAAATGCATGCTTGGCTAATTTTTGTTCCTTGCAATATGTACCACGGTTATAGCCTAGCAATTGTAATATTGGTCAGAAAAATTCACAATAAAAAATATTAAAAAATATATTTGCCAAACGGCAGCGACGCAAAGTTGGCTCCGAGCACTATATATATAATAGGTGCAAGAATATAATGGGCTTGCCTAAAAACCTCACCGCAAAAAAGATATTTTCTATTCTATATAATATACAACAGTGCGCCAGGGGACCATTTTATGCTTATTTCGTAATATCGCTTTAACTTTTTAGTTTATATATACGAAATTCAAAAATATTTATAATTCATCTTGGTACGTCCTTAATTCTTAGTTCTTAGGCCTTCCTATAAAGTCTATAAACACATCAGATTTTTTTTAAACAAAATCTGAGGGGGGTTTATATTTTTTTACGGGACTATTTTTTCCGGAAAGAAAAAATGAGATATTATTATGGAATGTGAAAATTTTAGTGGCTTAATAATCGAAAGAAGGGGTAAAAAAATATATTGTACTGTGAATTTTTTCAGATTTTTCTGAGACCGGGAACTATAATTTTTAAAAAATTATTGAAAGTCTAATTTTATGACGTCACGGGCATAATTTTTTTAAAAAGTTTCCAGTCTCAGAAAAATCTGAAAAAATTCACAGTACCATATTTTTACCCCTTCGTTCTTTCGATCAAGGCAATCAAGCCACTAAATTTTTCATATTCTACTATCTCATTGTAATTTTTGTGGGTAAATTTCTCATAAGGAATTTCGATTAATATAATATTTCGCCTATAATGGACAACATGCATGAAAGATTTTTATTGCAGAAATGAATAGAGGGTACCAAATGCTACTCTGAAATTTTTCAGATTTTTTTGAAACCCAGAGCTATTTTTAAATAATTATTGAAAGTGCGGCCACGCCCTGGAGGCGTCAGTAGCGCGTATCCAGTCTCTATCCTTTTTATTAAGAATTCAGAGGTGCCAACTGAAATCACAGGACTTTCAATAACTATTTAAAAATAGTCCCGGGTCTCAAAAAAATCTGAAAAAATTCAGAGTAGCATAATTTGGCACCCTTTATCCATTTCTGCAATAAAATTTTTTCATGTATGTTGTCCATTCACGCTTTTATTTCTTTTGCCGGAAAGTTTTTTTTAAAGTAGAGTGAGCTAGCGAGTTCATTTTTTTTAATATTTTATTTTTTAAAAATTATAGTTTAAGCTGCGCCCTCTACTGAGAAATGAAAACCAAAAAATTCCATCTCAAATAGTTTCACCACAAAAAATTCCTAAAGTTGGTGTTTCTCGGAGGCCTTTAACGTGCAGCGCGGCATTATGGAACATAAAACCGCGTTTTACTCCAACTTTTTCTGAACTATGGTACCATTTAAAAAATACTTACGTATATAATCTATGACGAATTCTTTAATGAATTTTCAAATAAATTTTTTTTTACGGGGTCGTTTTCTTGGAAAAAAAATCATGAAAATCCTTATGGGAATTACCCGCAAAAACTTAAAGATTTTTTTCCGAAAAAACGGCTCCGTAAAATATTTTTTTATTTAAAAATCCATTAAAGAATTCATCATATAGATTACGTAGGTATTTTTTAAATGGTAGCATATAGTTCAGAAAATGTTGGAGTAAAACGCGGTTTTATATATGGTCCATATAAGGCTGCACGTCAAAGGCCTCCGAAACACCAACTTTGGGAATTTTTTGTGGTGAAATAACGTACTATTTGAGATGGAATTTTTTGGTTTTCATTTCTCAATAAAGGGCAGCTTAAACTATTTTTAGAAAATAAAATATTAAAAAAAATGCAATCGCTCACTCTAGCTACTTTAAATACCCCTCTCCGCTTAATTTCATTTGCACTGCCTTATATAATTATTTATTTTTTATTTTTTTTTTTTTAGTATATATTTTATATATATTATAATTGCTACATATAATTTAATAATATATATTAATAATTTAGTTTAATTATATATATACACTATATATATATATATTATATTTACAGTAAATAAATATAAAAAAAAATTACTATATTATAGACTCTGCATATTAAAATACCGTTTATTACAATTATTACAATAAATTATAATAATATATAATTAAGGTGGAGTCACATGGCGATTTTTACCATGCGACGCGACGCGAATAATGCGCACTTGCTGTAACATCCATTGGCGGCCATATTGGGCGATTAAAAGAAAAAGAGCATCGTAATTAACGCGATTACCTGCGAATTCGCCGCCGCATAGGATTTCGCAGCTTTTAAGTTAAAATCGCGCCGCGTCGCCGTTGCCGCCATCTGAATCCACCTTTACACGTACGATCGCGTCATTGGATCGAGTAAAAAATTTGAACTTCAGCCTCGTTTATTGCATTTGTTATATCAGTGACGTCATTAATCATATGTTTCATACAACCGACGTAGGTTTAATAGAGCTACGTCGGGTGACGTCACGGATGTTTTGAACATTGAAAAAGTTCCGGCGTAGATTTAATGCGTCTACGACCGGCGTAGACCCAGACAGTTCCAAAATTAAATACTTTTTGATTTTTTTAAAAAAATTTATTATGATTTTTCTTCTAAATATTCCAAATATCTTTGATTTGGAGAAAATTTTGCTTGTTGGCTAAACTGCAGTTCATGTTGCGCTTTTTCCGTTGCAGCTGTTTCTGTTGTTGTGAATTTGAATGGAGGGTTCTGTCTACTGTTGAAGTCTTGAGAAAAAAAGTTTCAAGGCTTTGCCTGTGGGAAAATGTTTCGGTTTCTTTCCACACGAAACTTTATTCGAGTAAGCTTTTTCTGTATTTTATTCAGAAGGATGGTCTTGTGAAATTCATGATTGACACTCATATTGAGTGTTGAAGTCACACTAAAATGAGTCGACTAGCTGTCCTGCTGTACATCATGATGTTTTGTTATAAACTGCTTCTGATTGCATACAGAATAAATTCAGAATTTTATCTTTTGGTGGGGCTTGTTTCTTGATACTAAACATGCTATCTTCGATTATAGGGTCCGCTTGTTTCTTCCTTGAGATGTCAATCAACTCAAACCGGAGGGTAAGTCTGCAAGTCAACGTTAAGTGGATCTTTATTTATGTGCTGTAGCTTTTGTAGGGCACTTTGAATGCAGACATATTATCGCTCTTTCGATTATAAAGCCTCTGGTGTTAACACTTAAATAAACCTCTGAATTTTTTGTATGCTTTATTTATATACATAAAATCTCTCATTTCAGACGAGGAATCGGAGCAATTGCTCTTGGTGTTGGTTTGGGTTCCACAATTGCCCTGACAGGAACAGCTGTCTATGCCAACCTGAACCCAGAGTTCAAAAAACTTCTTGTGGATAAAATTCCACTCTCGGGGATGATTTTCAAACCCAAAGAAACAGAAAATCTTAATGAAGAGATACCAAATATCATTGGAAAGACAGAAAATAATTTACAAAGTATTGAGGAGCCGCCTACGGAACCATTAGAGCCAACGCCAATGTTAGTACCTCAAGGAATTGTATAATATAAAATTATCAGCTGTATATAGTTTAATAATTATGTACTCTGTACGGACTATGCTTATTTATTAATAGCAGTGTACACTGCATGGGGTCCACGTACAAGCTATACCTCGATCACATCAAACACGAATGCCGCCAGCCAATGAAGTAGCTTAAAATCATGCAACGTTGCCAAATAGTGCAGTGCCGCGCCGCTATTGTTCGGCTGCATGTGTTACACCAAAATTGCAACGTCGCACAATTTGGCTCGCGGTATCGTTTGATGAGAAGGATAGCTTGGCCTCCAGTGTACATACTGCAGTACACATATTTATACATAGCTTTCGAAGGAGGGAGCTTTTAATTTTTAATGATGATGTTACATAAGTATTACTCCCAAAAAATTCACCCCCATTTCAAGGATTTCCAGCAGCTAAATTTCAAACGGCTGTGTGAATGATGTCATGTTCAAGCCACAAGAAAAGGTTTGTAGTCAAAGTGATCTGCTAATCATCACATAACTGCTGTGTGCTGCAAGTAAATTTTTCTTGTGGCGATAATTGAGCTGCTCACATCATAGAGGCACCCCCATTTGAAACTGTTGGACTTTTAGAAGGGGAAGGGTGGTGACACTTTTTTGGTGCAAAGTCTTCTTCTTCTTCTTTTCTTATGCCCACGTGTTGGCTATTAAGCCATTTTACTTCTAGTAAGCCAATAAAGAAGAGATTCCTTCTCTTCTCTCTTCATGTTGCCAGGCAACGAGTCAAGTTCCGCAGCTAATGCAGAGCATCTAAACAAATGCCCTCTGTCTTGAGGTTCTCTTTTGGTGCAAAGTGATAAAAACATAAAACTGAATTAAGACATTAATATATAATTCCCTCCTTTTACATGAAAGTATTTCTATATTTATTTTTCAATTGCAGGGAAGAGGAAAAGACTGCAACAAAAGCCGAAGTGTTAGATCGTGATGAACAAATTATCATGGCTATCAAAAATCTGATAGACCTTCAATCTTTTCTCGGCATGGCATGTCTTGCAACCGTGTCAACGTACAGCCTTGCTGCTCAGGCTGTGCGAGGTAACTTGTTCTATACTCATTTACAATAGAGTCCTTCTGAGGTTGCTTAACTAACAAAAACAAATGTTTAGGTTTGACAGATGATCTTGAGAGCTCTGCTGGAAAGTTTAGCAGCAACAAAGCGCACCAATCAGCAGCTTGCGACAACATTGTTCTGCAACTGCTGGAAAAAAACAGGGCTGCACAAGAAATGGTGCAAGATGCAGATACCGCTGCTAATCTGGCAAGGTGTGTGGTTATAATTTTTTGTGTATATTTTCAATACTTGTTGCTTATTTTTAGGAGGGGGTGGGGGGAGGAGAGGTACCAGTATCATTTATTGCGAAGGGATTTCAAAATTCTTGTGAAGTTGAATGCACAAAATTACTATCAAATAATACTGATCAAGTTTTTAGCAAATTAATTAAGTTTTGGGTTATTGTGTTGGAAGATTTATGATGTTGTTGCATGTTGATTAAAAAAGCCATTGATAACCTGCATGAAGTATTTTATTGCAGAAATGAATAGAGGGTGCAAAGTTATGCTATTCTGGTTTCTTTACATATTTTTTAGAGCCCAGGAACTACTGTATTTTTAAAGAAATATTGAAAGTACAGAGAGGCGTCAATAGGCGTCACTTCTTACCTAAAGGATAGGACCTAAAAGGGGCGTGGGTTCAATCCCAACCTTGGCAAAACTTTTTAGCAATAATTTGTAATCTCTAAAAAAAATTAATAAATAATAAAATTTAAATAAATTTAGGGTAATATATAATTATAATAATTAGAAGCTCTCTCCATTTCTGCAATAAAAAAAAACACAAAAACATGATGGTTGTTCATTGTGTACTTGCTTGCACAATCTGTTTAAGTTTTTAACCTCACAGATTGAGAGTATTGCTTTTATTGGAAGATTTTTCATTTTAAAACACAAAATTTATACATTAATTTTATGACAGGACCCACATGGATACGCTACGAAATGCCTTGACAGACATCTGTTGCTCGGAGGAGATTGAGCTTCCGGATGAAGTGGTGGAGCAAGTGGAGAACTCCCTCTCAGAGGCTCAAATCCAACTTCAAGAGGCGGAGGATTTCTTGAAGCTGGCTCTGACTGCCACGGGTCCGTCAGAAGTTCTACAAGAACGCGTAGCTCAAGTGACTGCAGACTTAGAGGTACCTGCTAATTGAGTTTTGACCCCAGTAGTTTTTATTGTAAAAATGGATAGAGGGTGCAAAGTTATGCTATTTTCATTTTTTTTTTTTTTTTTTCAGATTTTTTAGTCTGGGAACTATTTTTAAAAAAATTATTGAAAGTACAGAGAGAGTGATGCCTCTCTTAATAAAAGGAAAGGGACTAGAAGGAGCCCAAGGAGCATGGGTTCAAATCCGACCTTGGAAAAATTTTTAGCACTACTTCCCGGACTCTAAAAAACCTGAAAAAAATCAGAGTGTCATAACTTTGCATCCTGTATTAATTTTTGCAATAATTTTTTTTGAATCAATGCTCTTAGGCAATATGATCAAGCTCAGCTAGATCAGGATTGTTGCGCTGCTCAGTTTACGTGTGTATATTTTTTAATCATCATTTATGTAACCATATAATTTGTTAAATATGATTTGTTTTAGGAGGAACTGGGGTTTTCCTTAGCTGGTTCTGGCAGCAGTGAGCAGCGAGACAAATTTCTGAAAATTCTCGCTTGGCAGCTGCTGCAGCAAAGAAAAGAGGTGGATCGCACTATGGTGAGGAGGACACCCTGGGTTTGTTTGAGTGGTTTAAGAAGATCTCTACCATTACTAGTGTTACCTTGTTTTAAATGATGTAGAATATGTAATTGATTTGAGTTCATTGTTGTCAAATACAGTATTTACCAACTCAAGTTTGGCAAATGAAGTCAAGTGCTGCTGTGAATTAAAGCTTGATTAGAGCCTCTGTGTATTAGAATGTGAGGTTAATTCTCTTTGGTTGAAGGCTGAGCACGAAAAGCTCACGAGTGACTTGCTGGCTGCCCGTGGTAAACAAGGTGTGGAGATCCGACTGGAGGCACTGACGCAGGCCAAGGAGGAGGAGCTCAGGCACGCCCTGAGCGAGAAAAACTACTTTGAGGTCAGGAGACGGCTAGAATAGAGTATCAACCTCAAATTTTTTATTGCAAAAATGGAGAGAGGGTGCAAAGTTATGCCACTCTGTTTTTTTTTTTTTTTTTAAGAGAGGCGTCTAGAGGCATCATTTTCTCTGTACTTACATTTTTTTTTTTTTTAAATTCGTAATTCCCGGACTTTAAAAAATCTAAAAAAAAATCAAAGTAGCATAACTTTGCACCCTCTATAAATTTTTTCAATATTTTCTTTTTTTTCGGTTGATACTTCATTGTCTTTTAGATATCTCAATCAAAATTTAAGCCTTTTATCTGATGTCCAAATTTTGTTTCAGCTTTCCAAGTTGCGCAAGCAGCTTGAGCATGAAACTAGGGAGGAGTTGCACATCCAACAGTGGCATTCTGATGAGGCCAAGCAAATGGCGCTCAAAGACAAGCGGGCAGCTTTTGATCGAGAGTTCGCAGAGCAGTGGAAACACGCCATCTCACGTTCCTTGGAGAGCCAGGAGTCCATGATTGAAGCACTCTACGAAGCCCTGCCACATCTCAAACGTAAAAACAATTCTAATGTTCATTTATACATACATGATGATAATAACTTAACAATTAATCTCAGTTACTTCGTAGTCAAAGAATATTTCCCTGCAAACGAATCAAATGTAATATATTTTAAAAAATCAAGAATGTTCTAAAACTTAATCGCTTATATATGTGGTTTGAGCAAATTCAATCTTGCAGTTTTCTTACAACAGCTCCATTTCTAGTTTTCGTCCGTAAGGCCAATGTTAAACTTCTACCTCAGTTTTCACAGAACTAGACAGATTTGTTTCAAAATTTGTATGCCACCTATCGATTGTGATTTTTAAGTCCCCTGCAAGTCTTGTTGCATTCAGGCGCTATGATTGCGAGATATCAACCTACTGAGATTCATTCTTAAAAGAATTTAAATAAATTGACAATGAAATTATTGTACTGATTTGTTGTGTTTCTTTCAGAGTTTGAATCAGAGATCAAGCGGAGCTCTGAAGCATTGATCCTATCCACTGTGAGTCACGCGATGGTTGATGCTCTGAAAACCGACCCCTTCCCTCAGTTGGACTGGACTCACCAGATCCAGCCAATCGAGCACCTCCTGGACAAAATACAAGACTGCGGGGTCACTGACGAGTTTGTACATGTTGTCACAAGCACTCTTCCG
This sequence comes from Siphlonurus alternatus, assembly GCA_949825025.1. Lineage (NCBI taxonomy): Eukaryota > Metazoa > Arthropoda > Insecta > Ephemeroptera > Siphlonuridae > Siphlonurus > Siphlonurus alternatus. The sequence continues at coordinate 7,934,216 of OX463778.1, forward strand.
ACGAAAGCCATCAACCGAGGAGTGTACTCCAGGAATGCCCTGAAGAAACGATTTTATGAGGTGGAAAAAATGGCCCGCAAAGTGTCGATGCTCAAGGAAAAAGATGACAATTCTCTCGTCATGTACATGCTGTCGTACCTTCGCTCCCTCCTTCTCATCCACCCCGTGACGATGGTCAGTCTCTCAGAGAAGACCAATAGACCCCTCCATCTCGGCAGACTCCACAACGAAGCCATCCTCGATAGAGCCAAGTAAGTTACTACTGAAAGTGGATAAGTGTGCAAAAGTTTTATCACAGCCCTAACTGTATTTTTTCCTTCTTTCTTGTACCCACGTTTTGGCGTTTAAGCCATTTTACTTCTCTAGCAAACCAATAGAGAAAGGATTCTTTCTTTTCTCTTTTCATGTTGCCAAGCAACAAGTTAAGTTCTGTAGTTAATTTAGAGCATTTAAATAGATGCCCTCTGTATTGAGGCCATGAAAATGTCATGAAAAGAGAAGAAGAAGAATTGTTTTGTTTTTTGTTTTTTTTTTTTTCATTTCTTCTTATTTAGTGGATATAGGTTTTCACAATTTCATATATTAAAACCTTTTAAAGAGATTGCCAGTTTGTAGGTTGATTTCCAGTGCTTCCCAAAAACAGTTTTCAAGTCGCTCAAAAAATGCCGAAAACAGTTCACTCCCAATTTACTTAATATTTTACCTTTAATGGCCTAAGATGCTTTGATAACATATAATATATATTATTGTTTGCAGTATATTATTTAGGTAAACCACTTAAGGGTAAGGTAACGCCACCAATGTTAAAAAAAGTCCCTCACACAAAAATTCTGAAAAAATTTAAAATGTTCTCCTCTACACCCCCTATCAGTAGCTAAAATATTACATCATGGTATAAGAGTAGAAAAATACTGTAACAGTTCTCACTTTTTTATATATATATATATATATTTTTTTTTTGGTAGTGTCGAAACTGAACATTTGAAGTCAGACTAAAGTAGCTATAAATTTAAAAATTAATATCTCAAAAACTAGCTCGTTTTTGTATACCTGATATTTTAGCTACTGATAGGGGATGTAGAGGAGAGAACATTTTAAGATATGTTTCATTATTTTCATGAGTGGGAATTTTTTTAACATTGTGCGTGACCTTTGATATATGGTCTTTCAGGTTCTTCATGGAGCAGGGAGATTTCCGTCAGGCGGTGACCTACATGAACATGCTGCAAGGTGTGGCGCAGAACGTGGGCAGCGGCTGGTCGGAAGAGATGTACATCCACCTGGAGGTGTTGCAGGCAGCCAGGGCGCTCGCCGCATTCTCAGCCCTCCTCGTACACCACAGCATCGGTGACCTCTGTACCTAGTTGTGTCTAGCAACGTTGTTTAGCTTTGTTCCATGATCTCTTTGCATGCAGGTTTTTATGATAAAAAAAAAATGCATTTATTTTTATACCTTAATTAAAAAGACTGATTAAATATCTGTGTTTAACTTGATTATAAGATTGTTTAAAATTTAAATAAATAAAATAGAAATTAATGTTACATATGTTTCTTTTTATTGGTCATTTTGGGTTAATTTGTATTTTTTTTTTGAGAACAAATTAAAACAACAAATTGCATGGAATCTATTATTTATTCACATAATATAATAAGCATAATTATATACCTCCATATATAAGGCCAATGTTATAAAAAAATTTGGAGTGGGGGATAAAGGGGAAATGCCTATATATTGCCCACGTTAAATCCAAAATTTCGGGGAGAGGCCGTGGGAATAACTTTTTTACATTAAACAACAGATCTATAAAGTTTAATTGAGCCGCTCAATCTGTTGTGATTTACAGCGTGTCAACCTTCGAGCTATATATAATATTATCAGAAAATATAAATAGGATGTTGATTTCTCTGATGTATAGTTTATCAAATTATTAATAATTAATTGCTTATAAATTATTTTACTGATTATAATAGCCACAAAAATTAATCTCGCTGCGTTCATGCATATCCAAATTATAAAATATTTTTATTCTCACATATTTATTTTGTATTGTAAATATTTTATTTTAGAATATAAGATTTTAGAAAAATATATAAGCTAGAATTTTGTTACACGCATGCAGTTAATTTTCTCATCTACATTGATATATAATGCATGTAATATATATTATATATATTATAGCTATAATATTGCTCGGATCTGTGGTAATCCTGAATATTATCAAAATAATTCGAATACATTATAATAATTATATTCTATTTATTGCTAAACTCGATTTGTCTTTAATAATTATATAATGAACTAGCTATATATATATATATATATATATATATAAGTATCATACGTTGTTTGTTGCATATATATGTTTACGTATCAGAAAACACAAATCGAAACCAACGAAAAGATGACCTCTGCATTGCAGGGAGGAGATCCCCCTAGCCGTGGAGTCACACGGCACGTCCCCTACGATAATAATATATCAGGCCTGATATCAGGCTGATATCAGGGGGTATCAGGCTGATATCAGGGGGTATCAGACTGATATCAGGGGGTATCAGGCTGATATCAGGGGGTATCAGGCTGATATCAGGGGGTATCAGGCTGATGTCAGGTCACATCAGCCTGATATCAGGGGGACATCAGGGCTATATCAGCCTGATATCAGGGGGTATCAGGGGAGTGTCAGGCTCCATTAGTTATAAGTTTTAACGCTAGGCGGCACCATTGTTGCATCAAAGGAGAAAGGTTTGTTGATAGAAAAATGGCAGCTACTTCAGGAGAGGAGAAAATCAACAAATAAGGGTAATTAAACTATAATTCTTTAGCTTATAAGTTGTTTTGGGGGTAATATACTATGTGGGGTGTCTTTTGCTGCAGGTATTTTAGGACTCTGAGGCCTGAAATATTAGAAAATCCACCGTCTTGCTGCCTATAGCTTTGGACCATGGGACAACAGTCGAGCCAGCTAGAATAAAGGCCACCTAGCTCCTCTAGCTGCACAACATCGCATTTGTATTTAAATTTTCTTCAATTTGTTTTATTGATTCTTTATTTAGTGTTAATTATGATAGTGTTATTTATTTAATTTAATTCTAATAATAAAATGTGTTTTTATCTATTATAGTCCAAAATGGTAGCCATCAGGCGTTATAGTCAGGAAACCATCAGGGAACTATCAGGTGGAGACGTCAGGGAAACATCAGGCCAGCCTGATGTCAGGTTTCTTCTGTCCACTTCCTGATATCAGGCTGATATATTATTATCGTAGGGGATCTCGTGACATTATATTAAGTTTTATTTATTTATAAACAAAAATATAATGCATTATTTAAGTAACACGTACATTTAGAAATATTGTGAATGGAGACGGAAAATTTGATAACAAAATTAAAAAAAAAAATAATAAAATAAATTTAAAATATTTAAATATATTTTTTTTTATTGGAAAAGTATCCTTTGAAGTTATGCTTTTTCAGTATAAATTTCTTTTATTGCTTTTGTTTCTTTTTTTTTACATGCAACTTTACAACATAATAGGATCGTGGCCAGGCCAAGAAAAAAGGTTAATTTTAGGAAAGCAACTCACTGGCACAGTTTTCTTGCATGGTGACTATAATAAATCTCTTTTTTTCTATATAATTATACGAAAAATGTATATAGAAAAAAAATGCAATTATTTATATTATTCAAAGTAGAGTGAGCGATTGCATTATTTATTATTTTATTTCCTTAAAATATTTTAACCTGCCCTGCTTTATTGAGAAATGAAAACCAAAAAATTTCATCTCAAATATAGCTTCATCGCAAAAAAATCCTAAAGTTTGTTTTCCTGAGCCCTTAAACATGCAGCCTTATGGAACAGAAAACACCGTTTTACTCCAACTTCGTTTGAACTATATATGGTACCAATGCTACCAATTAAAAAATACTTACGTATAATCTATAACGAAAATTCTTTAATGGATTTTCAAATAAAATAAATTTTTTCGGAAAAAACGGCTTCATAAAAAAAAAACAATTCGAAAATCTATTAAGAAAAAAAAAGTAAAAAAGGGGGCGTGGCACCCAAAAAAATCGCACCTCCGGCGGGGGTAGGGATCGGCGATAGTGAAAAAAGTATCGATACTTTTTATATCGAGTACTTTAAAAAGTATCAATACTCATCAATAGTATCGGCCCAAAATGTATCGATATTCGATATATCGGAAAATATCGGCGGGAACATCAAAAACTACAAAAAAGCATAGGAAAGCAAGTTGTCCCGATAGTTCAAAATATCGTCACTAGGTGGCGCTGCCTGCTCTCTAATGTTAAATTTTTTAAAAATATCGGCCAACGATACTCACAAAAAAGTATCGATTACCCGATAATTATCGGCTTGGAAAAGTACTCGATACTATCGATATATCGTCAGAAAAGTATCGGGTATCGAGTATAATCGATAAATATCGCCGATCCCTAGGCGGGGGTTTTGGCCCTTCAGGCCTCTATCTTAGGGGCATGTACCGTTTTGGACATCAAGATATCTGGTCACCCTATATTATACATACCATTAAAAATGAGCCAACGACAATATTTTGTGATTGTGAAATTTCAAGTCGATGGCAAAGTCAAAATTGTTAAATCAGACAAGATTAAAAGATTTAACCCACTTAAATATAACAAAATAAATATAAGCAGTATTATGCAGTGTACTACAAGGAAGATGCGGAGGTTGAAACTACAGATACCGAGGAGGGCTACGACAAAGCTACGGTGTTATATGTTGCTGGTGAGTATGTTTATATTTTATATGCATACACACAATGTATTGTTACAAGTACAATGAAAGAAAATAAATGTAATTTTATGATCCGTTTTACACGGCTGTTTTATGCCTAGTAATCATATAGGATGCATACCAGTATGTATCATATATGATCCAGAGTCCCGTACGTCGTTATTCAAGATTTTTATTGGCATTTAGATGTAGATTTTAGATTTTAACGCTCTGCGGCAAATGTGGCTAAACCACGGTGGCTCGCAATATAGTGCTCAACGCACTCTTAAATCCCCCGTAACTCTCCGCCCCCACCACCTCGGACGGCAGGGAGTTCCACTCCCTCACTGTTCGGTTTATGAAGGAATACTTTCCCACATCGCTTCCACTACCCCTGAACTCCAGCTTCCACTGATGATCCCCCCTCCCAATGTATCTACCTTTCCTAGTTCTATCGCTAAACTCGCTCCAACCTGCCATCTCCCTGTTAACTTTAAACAAATTTCCTAATCGGTTGTACCTTCTCCTTTCCTCGAGTGGCTCCCACTCCAAAGTCTGAATCATTTTCGACACGCTTTCATAATCTTTCCACACCTTTTTGTCATCTGCAACTAATCTCCATTTTCTCATTCTACCCATAACTCTTCTAGCAGCCCTCCGCTGAACCTTTTCCAACTCCTTCTTTCCAATCTGCCTATATGGGTCCCATATAGTATGGGCATTGTATAGTTATATAAATATTTTTAATGTGTTTCTTTTTAGAAACATTGCAAGGGGCCAAAGAAAGAGAGAGTCAAGGCCGCCTGAAAATCCCCAAAATCAAGGAGTCTGCCAGTGAGGGTGATTCATCTGATGATGAGAGTAGCGGCAGCGAGTCATCCTCATGCGAATATACTACGTCGGCTATGCATCAAAAGTATTCTCAGCAAGTTGATGGAGAAAAAGAGACATCACCACCCCCAAACAAGAAACCCAAAAAAGCCAAGGTGCGTATGTTTGTGGGTTGTGCATGATGGCGCAGTGGTAGCGCTCCTGACTTGTAATCAGGAGGTCATGAGTTTGAATCCCGGTGCAGTGACTTCGGCTTATAGTCATCGTGCTGAGAACTGGGTGCACTCGGGATTCAGGCACGGACTGGGCCCAAACGGCCCACCGAGCGAGAAAGAATGACGGCCCACATAGGCGGGGGCTAACACTCTAAAGGGGGGTCTGGGGGGCGGAGCCCCCCAGTAGCCTGCCGCAGGCGCGATTTTTTTTGGATTTTCACTAATTTTTTTACTAAATTTCGCTAAATTTTTCAAAAATTACACTAAATAGCTTCAATTAAATTTTAATTTTAGCTGCAATTAATATTTACTATATTATAATACCAAGTATTAAATCTTAATTAATCAACTCTAGTGATACTTATACTTATATTACTTATATAAATTTAATTCTTATATTTTTTGAAAAAGGAAAGAAGTATAGAACTCATCCTCTCGATCCTTAATTTCGATTCCTTAAACATTTTTTTTTTTCTAAATTTACTGCATTTAGCATTTGCTTAAATTTAAAATTTTGTGTTAAATTGTTGTATAAATTATAATTATTCGTGATTTTTAAAATAGCCAACAAATAGTTTGGCCGCACTTAATTACACTGAATTAATATAAAAATCCTTCCTGGACTCGGAAGAATACCATAATACCAGCATGGGGAGGGAAATAATAATAAAAAATAGCAGAATTATACCTTCGAGAGCTCGAGATATTCGAGAATCGTGTATATATTAGGTTAATTGTTCACTGGAGAAATATATAAAGATTTTGGATTCCAAATAAATAAAATGTTAATTAATTTACTATTGTAGGAGTTTGAGAAAGCAGGACTTTTCAAGCAAACTGATAATTAAGAGAATGTTTAATTAATTTTCTTTCTCCAGTACTTTATTTAAGTTCAAGTTTTTTATACTTACAAATTGCTTATTTAGTATACTAACTTTTTGCAAGATAAATGCAAAGTATTTTACTGCGAATTTTTTATTTACTGATATGAAGTATTTGATTGTAAGCAACAGTTAATTTTAATGCTAATTTTTAATCTTTGTTTCAAGCAAGACAATTTCCTTGCTGCTATAAATGTTTTTATTCTTCTTTCAATTGAAACTTTTGCTTAGTGATAATGATTAGAAATACGCCAAATTAATAAATACGCCAGCAGCTATGTAGTTAAAAAATAAACCTATTAGCAGGAAAAAGAAAATGTTGCTTTATTCAGAATCAAATTTTGTATAAATTGTGATGCATGCAGAGCCTACATCAGGATCACTTTTTTTGTTTTAGTTTTGGTAAGTCTGAGGTCGAGTACTCGCAGTTAGCTATCGGGTACGTATGGTATTGTTAATTTGTTATAAAAAGTTCCTCTTTTTTGCGGTAAATTAAGTAAATTTAAATCAGTATTTTAAAAAACGAAAAAAAAAAAATATAATTAATACGAATCACATGTGCAGGGTCGGACTGGGGTGAAAAGGCCTACTGAGCAATGAAAGGCGGGGGCCTCTACACCATCGGGGGGTTTGGGGGGCGGAGCCCCCCAAGCAGTTTGCCGCAGGCGCGATTTTTTTTTCAAAAAAGGGGCGTGGCTTGCTTATATTTTTAATACAAAAATATCTAAACATCGCGAGATTTTATATTATTTTTTGTAAAATTTTGGATTCTAAGGAAAAATAATAATTTAAACCTTTTTTGGTGAATGATAACGCGAGTCATATTTTCTGTACATTTTTTTCTTTCATCTATTTTTTTTTTTTTTTTTTTAATCGAGGAGTTTTGCAAGAATAAAGTCCCAATGTAACAACTAAAACCTTAATTGGAACATTTTTCTGTGTGACTTTGGGTCAAAAAATGCACATTTAGGAAAATAATCTTACCAAATTATTGTGGAACATATCTACCAAAATAATTGTAGTAATTAATGTACCCGAATATGTAAAAAAAAAAAAGTGATAATTTTGGTTCACCTTTAAATTTGATTTTCAATAAGGATTATAACTACTCTCGGATTCACAAATTGAGTCACCTGAACTTTGGAGAGTTGTAGCTCTGCAGGTTTCAATAAGCCCGGCCAGAATATTGTAAAAAACATAATGACACATAGTAAATTTATTTCTTAATATTTATTAGTAATTTCATATTTTTGAAGCAAAAATTTAATTTATGTGAATTTTTTTGACAGAAAAACCTTGGGTTCTTTCAATGGATTTTCATGACTTTTCCGATTTGCGCACATGGCACTTAAAAATTCATATAAAATTAACAAAACATGTTATGAGGTTATGACCCTGAAATAATTAAACAAATGAAAATATGTAAATTGCGATAAAAATAGTGTAATTTTGTCCTAATTTGAATAATTAATTTTAATTAAACAGAAAGTGAGAAGTGTATCTCCTCCATAGAGAAACTTTTTTTCTGAAAAAAAAAAAAAAAACAATAAAAAAATCATTGCATATCCAACGTAAAATAATATGTGCCAACAAAAATTTTTGTTGGGAATAATATTTTTTTTATACGAAACTTTATCAATTTTAAAATAATTTTGTATAACTTTAGCCGGCGTTGAACAGTTAAACGATAAAAAATTAATTAATAAAGCTTTGAATAAAAAATATAGTCACAGAAAATATTTTGTTACTTAAATTTGGATGGATTGTTTATTTTCCCGAAAAATGTTTTTCCAGAGAGCAGATACATTTCTTACTTCTTATTTAATTAAAAATAGATTAAATTAGGGCAATCAAACCTTTTTTTATCGCAATGCACGTATTTTCACCCGTTCATTTTTTTTTTTTTTTATATTTCAGTGTCATGTATTATGTGTAGTTGCTTAACCGTGCTCGAAAAATTACCGAATTCATTACAAAATATATTACGGTACGTTAAATATTTTAATTTTCAGGCCAAAATTATGTTCTTTTTTTTTCCCCCATTTCCTAAAAAAAGTAGCTGTACTGCATTCTGGGCCGGCCATGCAGTTCCTCATTTAAGCATTATTTTGAGCATTAAATCATGCATGAATAGAAAAAAATACTATATAATAACAAACAAAAATATGTAATGAAAAATACAAGTACGTGCTATACATCTTTTTGTCTTATATATGAAGAAGACTACGAATTACGAAAAAGCAAAGCCAGCGGAAGATTTTGTAAAAAAACAAAAAAAAAAAAATTTAAATTTAATCTGTGATTAAGGTATTTTTAAAAATAATTTTTGTTTTTTTTTTTTAATTCAATATAATACATGTACCTTTCCGGATTGGCGTTTCCGACCGTTCTGGCTTATTTTTATCACTATAATATATTATAATATAAAAATATGATGTCTATATATATTAAAAAAAATTAAATACTGCAACAGAATATGATAATATTAAATTTGATTTAGCTAGACCAAAGGGCCTTGCCTTGCAGGACCAAGGGGCCTTCTAGCCTTCAAAAATAAATCAACTCTCTCTCTCTCTTTTGCTGTTGCCTGAATTACTTGTATTTTAATGTTATTAATTGTTGCAGCTGATCCTGCCAGCCTCGCCACATGAAGATTAAAAAGGTTGTTTTTTTAATCATAACATTAACATTTTATGGCAAATAATTTATTAATTATTAACTTTTTTTATTAACTTTAATTTTATTATTATTATTATTATTATTTTTTTTTATGTAATTTTATTATAATGTGTAGTGTTTGCAATTTAAATTAATCTTTGATCAAGACTTTTGTGCAGTACAATGTTTAGTGTACTGAACCTGTAAACAACCCAACCTAAACAATTGGTGAGTGATTAATGATAACAACCTCCTACCCTTTCTTCTTATTTATAGGGAAATTTTTGTTGATTGTATTGATGAAGGTTTTCACGGTGCGATAAATGGTTATTACGAGGCAGAACTCTTTCGGGATATCCGCAGCGGGCGTTGTTCTTCTAGCTCCTCGTTGGTCTTGCAACGTTTCAAGACCAACGAGGAGTTGAACAACACCCGATACGGATATCCCGAAAGCTTAATTTCTGCCTAGTAATAACTATTTTGTTGATTCTTTTTTCTTTGCTATAAATTTGTGTTGTGCATTATAGTATTCTGCTTTAACACTATATTTGGTCATGGCACATTAAGTTAAATATGACTGTTATTATAGTGAAATGTTTTAATTTTTGTTCCTTTGTATTACTGGTAAATTTTTGTTGTGCGTTAACTATTACTATTGGAATGTCTGCATTAAGATAATCTTTAGTCATGATATAACTGCAATACTAGTGAAATGTTTTAATTTTTGTTCCTTTGTATTACTGGTAAATTTTTGTTGTGCGTTAACTATTACTATTGGAATGTCTGCATTAAGATAATCTTTAGTCATGATATAACTGCAATACTAGTGAAATGTTTTAATTTTTGTTCCTTTGTATTACTGGTAAATTTTTGTTGTGCTTTAACTATTACTATTGGAATGTCTGCATTAAGATAATCTTTAGTCATGATATAACTGCAATACTAGTGAAATGTTTTAATTTTTGTTCCTTTGTATTACTGGTAAATAATATTGTTCTGCCTTACATTATTATTATTATTAGCATGTCTGCTTTAAAATCTTAAGTTATGACATAAGTGCAATACTAGTGAAAAAATGTGTCAGTACAATTAAATATATTCATATTAAAAATGCATTGACATTATCTGCATTTTAATATAATTATTCTTAAGTCACGGTGTAAGTGCTATTATCTACATTGAGGTTCGAACACCCAACGAACCAACACCTGAACAATGTAAGTGTTATAATTATGATACTACCCCCGTCCTCTCGTATCTTCACTGTCTGCTGTTTACAAAATACCATATTTTTTTATAAAAAATATTTTTATTTATATTTTATGCATTTGCATGTTGCATTACAATTTACATTTTTTCTTACAACTTGTCATTTAATGTTCAACTTTTCTTTTTATTCAATAAATTGTGTCTTAATAATTACAGCATTAATTAACTAACTCTACCAACTTTCCTATAATATCTTTTGCAGCTTAAATTCACAATGTAATCAGTTATACTATCATTTACATTGAAAGTAGACCAATAGAAATCTTCTAAATTTAAGGCTAAAAAACTCGAAAAAAAGTTAATACAAAATACCTAACTTTGTAGATAATTCAATAATTCAGTGGATTTTCATATCATTTATTATATTTACAATGTTAGCTTACTACAGCATATTCTGCAATATATTGGTAAGCATGTATTCAAACTTAACGACAGAAAATGTTTTGAGTGTTTCAATGTTGGCAATTTATATTGGTATTAATTATCAATAGAACTCCTTAATTTCCTGCTTATTCTGTTGCCCTATCGATTCAACGGAATAGTTAGAAGCCGAGCGTCTGAGACTAGCACTATATCGTCCCTCATCCGGAATAACGAATAATCTGCCTACCATGATTTTGTTACAATGTATGATGATCTCTTATCTTCTTTTCAGGTGAGCGCGAAGCGCGACAATGAGCTTTATAGTCTATAGGTTATAATAATATACCAATATAGCTCATAGTTGTATTCTCCTGAAAAAGCAGATACCTCATTATTGCAACGGATTCATGGTAGGCAGATTATTTTTTAATATTCCGGACAAGGGACGATATGTATAGGTAGTTGCTGTACCTCTAGGTTGTTGCAGGACGTTCAGTCTCTATAATATGGTCTCGTATCTAGTATTAATTATATTTTTTTTCTTTTAAAAAAGTGAAAGTTAATTTTGTCGTGGATCAGAATTGAGATTCAAAAACAGACCCCGCCAGTCCCTCCTCGTCCTCATTGCAGACCGAATACAAAAGAAATCAATGTAGCAATGTCCGTCGACAGCTATTGCTGCGTAGATTGAGGACGCTTGATTTTTATGCCTTCATTGATAGCGCCCAATTTCGATCAAATGTCAAAACGAGGATTTCAGCAATTTCAGGGCGGACCTGCGGCACTACGCAGATCTAGCGGATCGAGGCCATGCATATTATACAGTATGAAAACTGAAAAAAGCCCATTGGAACCCATTGGAACCCATTGGTTACATTTCTATAGAGGCTCATTGAGGCCCATGGGAACCAATGGCCTTTCGCCCATTGAAGCCCATCGGCACACATGGCCTTTCGCCCATTGAAGCCCATCGGAACCCATGGCCTTTCGCCCATTGAAGCCCATCGGAACCCATGGCCTTTCGCCCATTGAAGCCCATCGGAACCCATGGCCTTTCGCCCATTGAAACCCATCGGCACCCATGGCCCTTCGCCCATTGAAGCCCATCGGCACCAATCGGCACCCATTGGTGCCAATTGGCCTTTTTGAGCGCCAATTTTCTACAGTTTTCAATTGGTACCCATGGGCTTCAATGGATATTTTCTACCTGGGGACTCGATCGGCAGCAACAAAAGTTCACCGGGCAAATTAAGACCTCATCCACCGCCCACGGCCAGCGCAGGGCACCGGAAGAGCTCGGAGGCCGAAAAACCCCAAAAACCCAAAACAAAAAATTCACCCCCATGCAGTCCCCCCCACCCCACCCCCCGGACGTGGATTTTTTATTATTTTCTCGTTTGAGCATAGGCGCGGCCACACGTTATACCTTATACCCCCAGAAACCCCCAGGAAAAGTTTCATCGGGTTCCGACGAACCCAAACGCTCTCCCAAAGGATGAAGTGCGTCCCAGCATAGGAAATCGCTGGTTAATAATTTATTTGGGGTCCCGAAAGTGATTCTTAATAAAATATAAAGATAAAAGTTTTTCAGAAAAAAATGTAAAATTTTGAAATTAAATGTTGCCGCTAAATTAAGATTTAAAATAAAAATGACGTGCGAAACGCAAATGGAAGCAACCAACTCGCGTTTGCTAAAATTTGTGCTGTGCACCTTCGTTTTTGGTTTATAATTAGAAATACAAGGTGTATTTACTGTGCAATTTATAGAAAACATAATCTTGGACGTATTGATTTCTCAGAAATAGTATTATTGATGTGCTATGTCTAAATATATGCCTATTTTTGGTTAGTAATTTGCCGGTGGTCATCGTCTTCCACGTTCAAGATGTCTGACGCCGAAGATGACTTCATGTGCGAGGAGGAGGAAGATTACGGCTTGGTGAGACGTTTGTACAATAATTTCATCCTTGATTATTATTTTGTTTGAAAGTGCACTATTCTTAACAAATCATTTTGACCCTTTGGAGACCTACAGATCAAATATGGTTCACCAGTAAAATCGCATTGTCAGGCCCTCTCTTCATGAACGCAGCTTTTAGTGAGAAGCTGGGAACACCTGTGAACGCAGATTAATCTGATTAAAAGTTGTAAAATACAAAATCTACTACGGGAAAGATTTCTTCACTCTCTAAAGATTATGATAGTAGGGAATTTATAAAAATGTGAAAAATGAAACTACTGTATGCATACCTCAATGTCACCAAAGTGACAAGTCCATGTCGTGTTTTTTTTTTTTCATCATTTTATCATGTCAAAAAAATGCTTCAAATGTATGCATACGAAACTTACATAATTTCTTATGTTTTAGGAATACTCTGAGGATAGTAACTCAGAGCCAGATGTGGATTTAGAGAATCAATACTATAACTCTAAATCTTTGAAAGAAGATGACCCCAACGCTGCATTGGCCTCCTTCCAAAAAGTTTTAGACCTCGAGGGTGGAGAAAAAGGAGAATGGGGCTTTAAAGCACTTAAACAAATGATAAAAATCAATTTTAAACTGGTAAGACATTTAAAATTATACTTAGAAAACAAGAAGATTTAAGATTGTTGTATGTATATATTATGCATACTGTACAGTTTCGAATGTATGCATATGCATACTTCAGGAATGGACAACATACATGAAAAAAAAAATTATTGCAGAAATGAATAGAGGGTACCAAATTATGCTACTCTGAATTTTTTCAGATTTTTTTGAAACCCAGAACTATTTTTAAATAATTATTGAAAGTGCGGCCACGCCCCCTGGAGGCGTCAATAGGCGTCCAGTCTCTATCCTTTTTATTACGAATTCAGGGGTGCCAACTGAAATCACAGGACTTTCAATAATTATTTAAAAATAGTTCCGGGTCTCAAAAAAATCTGAAAAAATTCAGAGTACCATAATTTGGTACCCTCTATTAATTTCTGCAATAAATTTTTTTCATGTATGTTGTCCATTTACCGAAAGTGGAGGATTCTGGACTGTGTTGATTTAGTTTACACGCTGAACACTAAAATCCTAAAAACTACCAAATATTCATTTTCAAAGTTCCAAATTTTAAATACAAATAGTCCATAAACATACAATCATACTTTCGGTCACTGCCTACAATAAGTAAACTACATTTAAGTACATATGCATACATTGCGAAAAAGATTAATGTGTTTGTAAAGTCCAAAGAGTCTGTCGTAGTCTCTAAGGCTGTTTTCTTAATTACTTTTTCTAATTGTGAAAAACTGTAAGCTAACGAGAATTGCACTGAGGAAAATTTCACAGGTGTAGCGATCAAGTCTTCAGCACATCTCGTTAATTTTCGAAGTGTGTTGAACGATATTATCTCTTCAGTTTTCATAAAAAATATTTTCAGAATTGCTGAAAGAAATCTTGTTCGAATTAATTTAATGTACAAAATTATAATTTCATGGAACATATCAACAGCAGGCTGCTGCTAACTTATTCTACACATCTTTTTCCCTCTTCCCTACCCCCCCTTTTTTTTTTCTTTCGCATTATGATTGGAGATTTTAAAAGTTGAAATTTGATAAGCACTTTACCTAGTTTGCTCAAAATATTTTGTGATACATCCTGCACATTTATTTAAAGCAGGGATCGGATGCAAGATGCACACGGATGCGCAAAAATGGGCTTTCATCCGCATCTGTGCATCCCAGATGCACGGGAAAAAATTATTGAATTTGGATGCACATCCCAAGATGCATAAAAAATAAATTTGCATCTGGATGTGCATCCATGGATGCAAGAAAAATTAATTTGCATTTGGACAATAATATATGCATCTTGGATGCACGAAAAAAACGCGTGCATCCGGTCCCTGGTTTAAAGCATTATTTCAAGAAGTTTAACTTTCATTTTAATAGGTCTGTTCGTATACCCTAGGCTATGAAGTTGTTTACCCTCGACTTCCTTTATAAATGCACTTAGACATAAGGTAGATCATGTACAGAAAATATGCCCTGAGCAGGCATGGATCCAGAGCAAAATGTTAAGGGAACAAAGTCATACGGTCAATGTTTAATAATAAAATTGAAGTGAGGGAAATGCCTATATTGCTCATGTCAAATTAAAAATGTCGGGGGGGGGGGGGGGCAAGATTTGTAAAAGTCTGATTTTAAAATAGCAGGAGGAGAAGGGGCCAGGGTTTATGCTTATTCCCTAGCTGGCACCTTGCCTGTTATTATTGTTTCATACTTTCTATTTATAGTTCGTGACATACATATATGCCTTTTTACTTTCACAAAAAGGTCCTTTTTTATGTTTTTTCTTGCTTTCTTTTTTCCAATCCCTCAAAAAAACACCTTTTAAAATTTAAATAATAAGCCAAATCATCTTAATAGGCCCGTACTCTTTGTAATTCTCCCCCCTAACATAATCTATAATGCTTGCGTAATGTGACACTATAGTAGAGGCTTCACGTCAGCTGATTTTGTGGTGTTCCCACTGTCCCATCCAAACCTATGTAAAAAACAAAAAAAAAAAAAAAAAAATGGATATCGCTTTTTTGCATTAAAGATATTTTTTAGAGGCAGATAAGTTTTTGATTCATTATCAGAAGACCTCTAAATGGGAAGGTAGGAGATGGTTTCAAATTAATAGCTTTAATGGTTACTGAGAAAATATTCAAATTTTTTAACATGGTAGCTTATGGAGAAAATTTTTCCGTCAGTGAACACTTGAAGCCTCTATTCTTTTTTCCTTGTGGCAAAAAAAAAAAAAAAAAAAAAAAAAACGGGGAGAACTTGACGGGACGTCCCTTTGGCTTAAGAAAAGCATTGCATCGTTAGCAGATTTTTTTTTAGGACACTATTTAATGAAATTTTGGTGAATAAAACTACTTCAAACTATCAAAAATTATTCTTCTTCCTTTTTTACTGCTAAATACTTTATTCTACAGTTGTAAATTTTTTGAAGCACGTTACAGATTTTTGAAATTTAATTTTTTTTTTAATAAGATAGCATTGGTGCGCTTTAAAAAATAAAAAAAAAACTTCCCTTTACCTGCGTGACCATACTCTTTTCTTCAAGGAATTCTACTCCCCCCTTACCCCTGAATCCTGCATAGGTTTACGAACAGACCTAGTATGCATGTCAATTTTGCATGTTTGATTTTGGAGAATGTTCTAACTCAAAACGAAACCTCAATTTTCATACTGAGTTGTGCTGATTGTTTGAAAGAAGAAGTATATTATTTTGTCCCCTGCTAACTGTTGTTCTATTTCAGACCAACTACAAGGAAATGATGGTTCGGTACAAGCAGCTCCTCACTTATATTAAAAGTGCAGTCACGAGAAACCACAGTGAGAAATCAATTAACTCCATTCTTGATTATATTTCTACATCAAAAAATGTAAGTATAAACGTTTTTTTTTTTTTTTTTTCTTTTTAGGATGAACACAACTAACGATTATTTTTTGTGTTATTTATTAAAGTGATTGTGCAGATTATGAATTTATAACTACGTATTTTAAGCTTTTAATTAATTATTTGCTGTATTAATGCTTTCTGATACACCAAAAAAGGGTAAAATAGTACCTTTATTTGCGTTTTTAATTTTTTTTTTTTTTTTTTTTTCAAACAAACAAATTTCAACAATATTTTTTTAAGCCAAACAGAATTCAGATTTGGCTGCCATAATATATGCTGGGAGGGAGTGCCCATACCCTGTTCAATTAATATTCTTAAAGTTAATAGTGAACCTGGTGATAAGAGCTGAACTACGAGCACCCTACAGTTGATTTAACATTAAAATCATGAAAATGCTGTCAGGAGCCATAACATAATATGTATTACAGAATTGATAACACCATAAGTATTTGCGGCTTATTTTCGAACAAGAATTAAAAAAAAAAAATTATTTCATCCTATAAGTGATTCCCTTCATATAAGCTTTGTGATTCTCCCAATGTTATTGACTTCATGAAGCTCCAAGAGATGGCATTGAAAACCTCCTCGATAGAATCAGAATGACTCAACTACATGTGTACTTTAACCAATAGCAAAGCTCTGATATCAAAACAAAGACACTTTCAAAATTTATCAGGTAAAATCCACCAGATGTCCATACCTGTCTTCATGACGTCAATAGGTATTGCATAAACCTTGATACACACAGCCCAAAAATTATGTACTCAGAGCCATCTATTGATCGTTTACGTACTCAACAGAGCCCTTGACGAAGGCAAAGAGCTTACTGCTTACATTGTAAAGAGATCGAACGTCCGGGTTAAATTTTTTTCCTAGCATATAACGTATAAACCAAAGAAAAGCTCTAGATAAAATGAAAATAAGAACTTATTCTGGTGGGGTCCAGATGGAGTAACAATGCGGATGGCACACCCCCAAATGCTTTTAATTTGCAAGACGAGATGCTGCAATCTGCAGGGTTAAAAGTATATTTCCTCCTAAATGTGTTTACTAAAGCAATGCCATCTTCTAAACGCCCCCGCGCTGATACACATTCTTTTCGTATTCGCACTGCGTTCTATATCTCTACATTATAGAGCTGATTTCTGTTGATGTTAACGTGAGGCGAGAGTAGGGTTTCCCTATACCAACACATTGCGAAGGGAGGAGGAGGGAGGGAAAAGAGAAAGTTTAGTCAGGCCAGATTATACAGTGAGTATAGGCATAATGACGGACAAAAAATATAAAAAATACTTTTAACAGTTTTTTTGGCGGTGATATTTTTTTTACGAGTTATATCGTGTAGTGTTCAAGTATTATTGAAGTATTTAAACTTGATTTATTTTATTGAGTTAAATAAAAAAATTATTGCACACTTTGTTTTTATGCTAGTCCGTGCATTCTGGCCCTCCTCGCATGACGTCAGTGCAATCCCCTCGATAAGATCTCTGACGAGGGTAACACCAGAGAAATTGTCTGATTTTCCGTCGTACTTCCAGATGGAGCTACTGCAGGACTTCTACGAGACGACACTGGATGCGCTGAAAGACGCCAAGAATGATCGTCTGTGGTTCAAGACCAACACGAAGCTGGGCAAACTTTACTTTGACCGCGAGGACTTCAATAAACTTGCCAAAATCCTGAAGCAGCTCCACCAGTCTTGTCAGGTAGTTGGCGACTCGATGGTAGGCCAAACAAGTTAATTGTGAACGTACTTTTTTTGTCACACAAAACACTTTTTTTGGTGAGATAATTAATTAGAAGAAATTTGTAAGCAATTTAAACTTAATCATTGTAATATCAATGGTGTTAAGTTTTAAAATGCTAACTCTAAAAATTAATTATGTGATAGAATTAACAATGGCAAAAGATAGTAAACTTTAGGTTTATGGAGGATATTTTTTAGTAAGTATATGTGGCCTTTGTTTTAGCTTTGTGTAATGTATTTAGTGCTTTCATTATGTAATCTCTTCAGTTCTTTAAAAAATCATGCAGCTTATTTTCAGTTGCCTGTATCTAAAAAAATAACTGGCAAGTAAAATTATTTCTGATGATTCTTTCTTACTACTGACTTTTCTTAATATGGTGTACAGTAACTAAATTTCTCTTTCCTTTTCCTTGTAATTTGAGTTGAAGTATTTTGTACTCTCTTAAGCAACTACCAATTCATGCTTCCTTCTCTCTACTAGCCTACTGTGTAGTCATTTTAATGCTTGCAATTAAATTATTTTGCATGAAAAGAATCATCATAGGAACTTCAGTAGCCAGTTCAATAGATTCTTGATGACAAGCTGGTTCCATTGGACTGGCAACTGAACCTTCTATGACAATTCCTTCCATGGATAACAAAGAAAGAATCATCATAGAAGGTTCAGTAGCCAGTTAAATAGACTCCTGACATCAAGCTAGTTCCATTGGACTGGCTACTGAACCTTCTATGACAATTCCTTCCATGGATAACAAAGAAAGAGTCATCATAGAAGGTTCAGTAGCCAGTTCAATAGACACCTGACGACGTGCTGGTTCCATTGGACTGGCTACTGAACCTTCTATGATCTGGTTCCATCAGACTGGCCACTGAACATGACAATTTTTTTTCTATGTATTAATTAAATACTCTAAAATCATCCTATGACACTCCACTACTTGTCCTTCTTTCTCCCCTCTCAACCCAAAAGTGTGAATCAACTGAGGAGGTTACCGAAAGCAGAGCAGGGAAGTGTCACACACTCTTGTGTGTGAGGAGACTTGGTGTACTCAGGTGTGTTGATGTGCAGACGGACGAAGGGGAGGATGACCTCAAGAAGGGCACGCAGTTGCTCGAGATCTACGCCCTCGAGATCCAGATGTACACGGCCCAGAAGAACAACAAGAAACTCAAGACTCTGTACGAGCAATCCCTCCACATCAAGTCTGCCATTCCTCATCCTCTCATCATGGGCGTCATCAGAGGTGAATATACGTCTCGCCATTTCTAGTTTCAAATCATCCCTCGTCAGGAATAATAAGCTGCACCTCCCCTTCTTCCTCCGTCGTAATGTTGGATTTCATATGGGCAATATAGGGTGGTTCCCCTAGCTTTGAACCATTGCAATTCCGGTTCATTGACAAAAGATGTAGCGTCCATCCTGGCTGAGGTTTCCACGTTTCCCTCAGTCGCAGGCAAATGCCTGGATAGATTGCAAGGCTGTGGCCATTCCAGAAGAGCCCATGAAACACTTAAGTTAGGGTTTCGGAAGGTTCGGGGTTTCAAAGTAGTTTGTAAGTAGAAGTAGGGTTTGATAAAAAATTAAAAAATATAGGTATTTCCCCCACTTCAAACATTTTTTTATGAGAACTTTCTGCTATTTCTGGTGAGCGTAACAATGAGATTTATTTTGTACCAATTTACAGCTCATTATTGCACTTTCCTGATATAACAGACAGCTCATTATTGCACACGAGATTGTTGTAGGCAGATAGTTTATTGTTCTGGATGAGGGACAGTGTAATCTTTATCAGAAATGTAACAAAGTTAGTTTGAGAATAAAAGCTCCAGTACTTTTTAATGCAGAGTAGTTCAAAGTTGGACTAGAAAATGTCTTATTGTCATTGGTATTCAAAGGTAATTGTTTTTAAGTATATAATAGTGTTTATCATATTAGAATGTTACATTAATGTAATTCATTTTTAAATTTTACAGTTACAGAGAGATGGTTTTATGAATAAAATGCTGTTTGTAGGCTGCATTGGCAACCTTAAGTTAGGGGTTGAATCATATTTTGCCACCACATTAATACATTGTTTACAGAAGTTACTGCAACATCTGCACAAAATTTGCAAGTGCATGCAACATTTACTGGCAATTGTGTTTTGTTAACACGGACGTTTATTCCATGATTTTTAACTTAGCACGTTTTGTGAGTTAACTCTGTTGTGATTCATAATTTCGTTTATTTTGTGGACATATTGCCCCTATCCACAATACTGAGCTTTCTGCCTACCCTGATCTTGTTGCTATCTGCTATGGTGAGCTCAACAGTGAAGTATATGTTCTATTTAATAATAAAAGTTAAGTTAATATCCTTGACGCCATTGGCCAAGTATTTAGCCTCGTCAGTAAGAGTTATCTTGCAATCAAGCTGGGGCTTACCAGACTCCCAGAACCCTTTCCTGCACTTTTCTAGGCTCCTACCACCAGATCCGTGCAGCCTGCAGTGCAAGCACTGCAGGGCAGCGGAGTATAGACAGCTGCCTTCCTCCTACCAACTCCATCATCTAGTACATAATCAGTCACGAAAAGTCTGCCGTGTTCGGGAATTGAACCAGAGACCTCTCAGACAAGAGCCAGGAGTACTAACCACTAGACCATGGAGCTGGTATTCTATTTACAGCTCATAATTGTGCTCACTTGAAATGGCTTATTATTGCAACAAAATCGTGGTAGGCAGATAGCTCATTATTCCGGACAAGGGACGATATTAGTCGACTTGCTTCACAAAACGCTTTCCTGACGTCAATTTGTTATTTCAGAGTGTGGGGGGAAGATGCACCTCAGGGAAGGAGAATTTGAGAAGGCCCACACCGACTTCTTCGAAGCCTTCAAGAACTACGACGAATCCGGCAGTCCGCGACGTACCACGTGCCTCAAGTACCTCGTGCTTGCCAACATGTGAGTATTGACATCATAAAGTTGGCAGAGAACCTGGTGGTAAAATAGTGAACTAACTACCGAGGATTGTTGTATATGATTAACATTGCAAAAATCAAGAAGAGCTCTGTCAGCAGCATAAATTTACAAAATTGACAACACCATATGTATTTGCGGCATACCTTTGGACAAGTACTAAAATATATTTCAACTTCATAAGTGATGCCCTTCATACAAATTTTGTTGATTTTGTGATTCTCCCAATGCTACAGGTATTGCCGTATCCTCGGCAGAATCAGCCAAAATTTCAGCAGTCAGAGCCTTGGTCCTTTATGTAGTCAATTCTGTTAGAAGCCTGACATGTGAGGTGAAGTCAAGTCTCTCCCATTTCCCCTAATGTCTGGAAAAATTAATTGGAAATTCATTCTACTGCATCACGTATCAGAGGCCATATCACAGGGGAGGGATCCTAGTAGGATATAATGTAGCAATGTTCCTTTATACCAGGTTAAGCCACCGATGTTAACATTAGCCAATCACATTCAAGCATTGCACCGCAAAATTTGAAATGCGTCCATCATGCAATTTTAAAATTTCACAGTGCTGGGTCCTTAAAAATTGATGTACGAAATTTCGTGAATGTCTTAACCTGGTACAATATAAAGGAACATTGCTAGGAGTAGCCAAATTGCAGCAGAAGAAATGATTTTTAGTATTCAGCGAGACTTTGAGTTGAATGTCATCAGCAAATCTAATTCTGGTGTATGTATAAAAGCTGTCCCTGGTGGAAGCAAATTAAAGTTGTTTTCAAAAATTGTAATAATTTTACTTTTTCACTTTTTTTTTCACTTTTTTTTTTTTAAATCATAAGCAGAATAAGATACTGTAGTTGTTACTGTATCTTATTTTATCTGCTTGTATAATTGAAGCAAATATGTAAGTGGACAACATACATGAAAAAATTTATTGCAAAAATGAATAGAAGGCACCAAATTATGCTACTCTGAATTTTTTCAGATTTTTTTGAGACACAGAACAATTTTTAAATAATTATTGAAAGTTCTGTAAGTTAAGTTGGCACCCCTGAATCCTTAATAAAAAGGATAGGACCGAGACGCCTATTAACGCCTCCAGGGGGCGTGGCCGCACTTTCAATAATTATTTAAAAATAGTTCTGGGTTTCAAAAAAATCTGAAAAAATTCAGAGTAGCATAATTTGGTACCCTCTATTCATTTCTGCAATAAAAAATTGTCATACAGTATGTTGTCCATTGTAGTAATTTCATGTTAAACTTACTAATTTTTATTTATTAACATTAATTATGCAGATAATGACACAATAAATTGAATAACAAAGAACTTTGTGGTGTGTCCGTGGTTAAATATTTTTAGCAATAGACTTCATTTTTGGACCAGATTGCCAAGTTTCTTCATTCAAAATAAGTATTAGCGACCTTCCCAATCAGATGACTAATGTTTGTTTGTGTTCTCAGGCTGATGAAGTCCGGCATCAACCCCTTCGACTCTCAGGAAGCAAAGCCCTACAAAAACGACCCTGAAATCCTAGCAATGACCAACCTAGTTTCTGCTTATCAAAATAATGATATTAATGAATTTGAGAAAATTCTTAAAGAAAATAGAAAGAATATTATGTATGATCCTTTCATCAGAGAACACATTGAAGGTTAGTATCTCACAAATTTTAATACGACACAACGCTAGACATCAAAGATTTGTCATGGTAATTTAAATGACCATGTAAGGTAATATGCACACTGATAGTGAAAGTTATTTTGAATACTTTTTGGTGTATAGAATGATTTTTCTTAGTTGTCAATAGTCACATATTATATTAGATATTAGAATTATTATTTGTTATTGCAAAGTCCTCTAAATAAGTATTAAGTAATAAGACTTCATAAACTGCATACAGTAAAAACTTGTTATTACATAAAGTCAAGGAACCTAGAAAATTAGATTTACCTTATATCAATTTTTTTCCTATACATGCAATGTTAATTATTTTTGACTGGACCACAATCTCCTTTACTCAAAATCGAGTTTTATCTAATATCATACATAATAACATGACGCCATATCCCTTTACGGGGTAAGCCAGCAGCATTATCACCTCGTCCGTCTACAAATTGTCTAATATTAAATTGCATAATAACAGGATTTTGCTGTAATATACAGCATTAGATATTATTGGTTATTGCAAAACCCTAAGTAAATATTGAGGGTAGACTTCATGCACTACATAATTATATTAATATAATTTGTATTTGTCTGGATTAAGCTGGTCTATGAATCATTATCAAATTGTATGGTTATTGTCTGAAGTTCATTTCTTTTCAATGTTACCGTGATTTGAACATGAAAACACTTTGCACAGCTGAAGAAACTTTTGTCCTAACAAATATTAAGATTTGTATGCCTACAAATATTATGTTGCATTTGCCAAGAGTAAATTTCCATTTGTTAAGTGTTGTGAAAAATAAGGCTTGCGTGTATGTATACTTTCATGAACGGAAGTTAAGTTATTTACAAGATACAATTTTTTTAATAATTGAATACAATTTTTCCTTACAAGAAAACTTAAGCTCCATTTTTGTTTGTATGGAAATGAAATTTTCTTGTAAGGAAAAATTGTACTGTAATACCGGCTTTACGCTTCTGTTTACATAGTATAAAATATTGGACAAAAAACAAATAGCATTAAGAAATTTTGCAATTTCCAGGCGTTATGTAAAATTTGAAGGACTGTAATCTATTTTTTTTTTATCTCTAACGTAGACTGAATCGTGAAGTTACTGTGCCTCCTGTGTATATTGCAATACTTTGCTAAGATGTAGTAACTGCTGTGTGAAATGTCAACACTTGAACAAGAATTAAAACGTGTTTGTTTCCAGACTTGCTGCGTAACATCCGCACGCAGGTCCTGATCAAACTGATCAAGCCTTACACGAGAATCCACATCCCCTTCATCTCGAAGGAGCTCAACATTGATGCCACGGAGGTGGAGAGTCTGCTTGTTTCCTGCATATTAGACAGGTGAAAACAATGTGCTGCCTTGTCATAGCTTCTAACTTGTATCACTTTAAATATTTAGTGTCTGATATTTTAACCGTCAAATTAACACCTTGTTAAATCCTTCCGTCATTGGACTCCCAAAAATCTTATAATTTTTTTCTTGTTTTGATGGAATAAGCAGCCATGATCATTATATTTCACTGCACTCAAAGATAGGAAGATCCTCTGTTTGTCACCTTCACTATTATCCTGCCAATCAACATCCCTAAAAGTACTCTCGGCAAGCGAGGAATAGTCATTAAAGAACAAGAAAAAAAAATGCTTTTCTGTTACTTTTTCACTTTTCCAGATATATTCTCTGTTGATGCTGAGCAACTAACCAGATAATTTTGTGCTGTACTTTTTGTACTACCTTTAGGGTGTTGATTTTTTTTTTTTTTTTTTTTTTTTTAAAACATCCAAGATATAGTATCCTAGCTGCATCTGCATCCATACTATTATAAAATAAAAACCGCTGCTAAATATGTTAGTATATGATCCCCCATTGGTATCTGTTTTGAAAATTCTTTCACTAAATGCTAATAAATTACCGTATGTTGTATTTAAAATGACTTCATTTTACAGGAAAAATGAGTGCTTCAATTTGAATCTTTGAATTGAAACTTGATACTGTCTTTAATTTTTGACGTTCAGCTTTTTGTTGCATTAATTAATTAAATAATTACTGGTAGCTTGTCACTTGTTCCAGTTGTATCGTAGCTGGACTGACAGTCTTCTGTACCATGTTGTCGCTGTGTCTCTCACTTCTGGAAGTTGTCTCTGACACTGTCGCTGTTTCAGTGTGATCCGCGGTCGCATTGACCAGGTGAACCAGGTGCTGGAGCTGGACCGACAGTCACTGGGAGCTGCGAGGTACACTGCCCTGGACAAGTGGACGAGCCAGCTGTCGAGCCTTCACCAGGCGGTGGTGAACAAGATGGCCTAGCACGCGGCGGGCGTACCAAGCCAGTGGTGTCAGTGACTAGAGCAGACTTAAAGCTCAGACTTGTGACAAAAGTGATCAACAGTTTGTGTTGTGATGATCATTTATATGGTTCTAAATTTCCTCTTAAGAACCAATTTTTTTTTCTCCCTCCCAAATCTCCCCAGTTGTTTTTAATAAGGTAGCGCCACAAGATTGTTGAGTTCCTTGCTTTTCATGATAACGTCCTGATGTTTACCTCCCCTCCTAATGAGCAACCTTACGATCTAAAGTATTGAAAAAATAGAAAAATTGACTTTCTTGACAGTTATAATTATTTAAGAACACAAAAATGTAAATGGTGTACAGTATTCTTTATAAACTAGCAGATGATATGAAAATGATATAAATGTAATAATTGCCCTCTATAATTTATAATTAATTTTTTCCATCATTTTCATTTTTTCCAATGCTTTAGAGCGAAAGAGGAGGGGAAAGTAGGGGAGGCAAACCTCAGAATGTTATCCTGTAAGCAGGCAACCCAACAATCTCGTGGCATTACCTTTTAGCATTTATCTAAATAAAAGATGATGAAGAAGAAAAGTCATTGATTTTTAAGTAAATTCATAATTTTGCCTAGACTAATTTTCTATAAAATCTTTTTCTTTAGATAAACGCTGTTGATATAAAATGCTATTTAATGAAGAGACAAAAATAATGTTTATTATTTTATACTCATGGCAACAATTTTAAGTCATAGATTTCTTAAAATGCATTGTTTATTTTGACCATGTGTGGTTATCAACAAGTACATTATGAAACAATACAACACACTACATAGGTAATCTAGTTATCTTTTTTACTGCTCAGCTATAAAAAATATCTAACGCTTATTTCAAATGTAAATACTGTATGTTTAATGAAGCACTAAATAGCTGTGACTGCTGTTTTAGTTACTAAAATGCACAGATGCAATGTTGTTTCTGTTGAAATCTATGATTTGAATCGAGACAAAAATATGTTAAGACAGGGGAAAAACTTTGAGCCCGATATTATTAATAAAAAGTAAATTAATAAAAAAATGCTTATTTTTTTTGTGATTGTCACTATTTGGTTTTATTTGTAGTGATTTTGTCAGAAGAATATTAATTTGATGAGCTAGTTGTGTGAAAAAATATCCAAAAGAGAAAAATCCTGATTATTATCAAGAAATTTAGTCTAAAGAAAGATTAATTTTGAATTGGCACACTTTTAACGTAACTTAGTGAGATCTATTTCAGATGAATTCAGTCAGTACTTTTATTTTTTACATACTGTCTTGTTGTTCAGCTAACTTTGGTATTGTGGCTATGTTTTTCTTATTCCTAAGTCAAATACAGTAAAAGCTTGTTATTACGTTAAGTCAAGGGACCCAGAGAGTTAGATTTACCTATAGCTTGTATCAAGTTTTTCCTATACCTGCAATGCTAATTATTTTTTATAACACCGTGATCTCCTTTACTCAAAATTGAGTTTTACCACTCCATCCTATAGTTTTGGCCTAGAGATGACATTTACTTATAAAAATAGATAAAAATATATAAGTTGAAACCGTTTTCATCCTTTAATAAGGCAAGGATGATGTATTATCAGTATATCAACTGCTTACAGAGCTGATTTCTGTTTATGTTTACGTGAGGCGGGAGAGGGGTTTCCCTATAATAATACATTGCGAAGGAGGCACAGGAGGGAGGGAAAAGAGAAAGTTTTGGCAGGCCAGATTATACAGTGAGCATAGGCAAAATGACGAAAAAAAAATTATAAAAAATACTTTTAACAGTTTTTTGGCGGTGAGATTTTTTTTATGAGTTCTATCGTGTACTGGTAAAGTATTATTGAAGTATTTAAAGTTGATTTATTTTATTAAGTTAAGTAAAAAAATTATTGAACACTTTGTTTATATGCTAGTCGTGCATTCTGACCCTCCTCGCGTGACGTCAGCGCAATCCCCTCTACAGACTGCTGTACATACAGATCCAATTTGTAATGAGAGGTTTAAAAAAAATGTGCAAATATTTTTCCACAGTTTATTACAAAATTTAGTAATACAGGTACACATATTGCAAATTAAGTCCACATTAACTGTAGATAGTTTTTTTTTTTCTTTTTAAAAGTTGCCAACGCATCTAAAATCTAAAATAGAATTATAGCAAAAATGCACATGTATAACTGTAATATGCATCTTAGCGTAAATATAGTTTACATCTTAAAAATTTAAATATTTATTTTTTCAAGTCATAAATTAAAATTTATGAAACTGATTTAAACAATGTTGAAATAGGTTACAGTAATTTATTAAAAAATACAAACATAAAGTACGTACAATTAACTATCATCAGAAAGCATTAATGTTAATACTCTAGAATTTTAGAAAATATACAGTTACCCAATAATTTAGAATCATGAATTACAAAATAATGAACTATAGTACAGATATTTTTCTTAGCTATTGTAGAAATCATATCTCAGATTGAAATTCATTCATCCATTCATAAGATAACCCAAATTATAATTAATAATTTTGGTTCTCATATGACAAACTTGCAATTATTAATTTAAATAAATTAAAACAAATGTGCATCTAAAGTGACAGAGAATTTGCAAAGGGGTGGTAGGAATGGAAGGAGGCCCAACACAACAATGGAGCCCTTAACAACAATGGAATGAAAACCACCCCTTTGTCATCACTGAGTTAGCGGGATTAATATAGGATGAACCAACTCATTACTTTGAAGACAAAAAAATGACACAAACACTTTTAGATATTTCTTTTATAGTTCCTTTGCTTTTAAATTTGAACTGAGTTCATCACATACCAGCAGGTCACTGCACCAACTTTATTGAAAAACAAACAACAGCAGGTGCAGATCCAAAAAAACAAATTTTGGAAGGGGGGGGGGGAGAGTCTCCATAAGGTCAATGTTAAAAAAATAAGGAATGAAGTGGGGGAAATGCATATATTCCAAATTATAAAAACATTTTAATAAAATAAAATAATGTTTCATAAAATATTTTGTTAAAAATAAATTTCAAACATTTTTTTATGTAATATTTTGTTATAAATCATCAATCTGACTCCATAATGCTTGCTATATGGTTGTAAAATTAACTTAAAATTCTTTCCTGTGAACTACGATAACATTAATACCCCCTGTGATGCATATAATATGCTCTTTATGTACTAGTACATAATATTTTAGCTAAATTAACTTACAAATAAAAAAAATTTACACTTAAACCTACTTCAGTCAAAAACTTAAAATAAAGAAAAACAATTTAAAACAAATTTTACTAAATATATCAAACATATAGGGAGCTTTCCTTTCACAAGGCACTGAGAATTTTATAACTTTAAACAAATTACATAAAATGATCATGACTGAAATTAAGTCAATTATAAAATTGTGACAGCTTGCTTTGAGAATGCCCCCTTAGAAGTTAAACAAACAAATATTAAATAAGAAAAAGTGACGCAAATCTTAAATCATTCCCTGACACAATCCTTATTCTTATTTTCCAATACCAACATGCAACATTTTTCTTATTTTATATTAAATACTGTAATGAATAGTATAGATTGAATCAATGTTGTTTAAAAAAATCAACCCATAAAAATTAATATTATTACAAAAGTCATTCAAAAATTAAATTAGTGATTACATTACTTATTGCTGCAAACAAAAGCTCAAATTTAACTTTGACTACAAAACATGAACTTGAAATTTAAACTCAATGAAGTTTATATTTTGCTTCAACTTGCAGTAACTACTGACATATTTTTAAAGAACTGGGAATGGCTGCCATGTATCTTGAAGGGAGGATTGCTACACAGAGTTACGAAGATAGTAAGATTCTCCAGCAACTTGTATGGAGCAAAGACACCTACAAAAAAGTACAAGAAATCTGCTTCTGACCGGTTCAGGAGCAAACACCAGACAGGAGGTTGAAATGGAGACAAAGGTCGCAGCAACAAAGTAGACGAAGCTCTCCACTCAACTGCTCAACCACGAGCTGCTTCAGTTGGCGAGCATGGTCAGACCACATCAAAGTTGAGAAACCTGACAATAATTATCAAACATTATTGACACTGAATGATAAAACAAAGAGTTTTTTTTTAAATTCATAAATACACAATTAGATTGTAATCAATTGAAAGAGTTTCCTTATACATGTATCGTCCCTCGTCCGGAATAATGAGCTATCTGCCTACCAAAATTCATGTGCAATAATGAGCTGTCTGCTTTAATACCTTTAACCTTGTAATTGCACTCACCTGATATAGCAGATAGCTCATTATCACACACGTATTTTGTTAGGCAGATAGCTCATTATTCCGGACGAGGGACGATATACAGTAAAAACTCGTTATTATACAACTTATTATTAGGTAAAACTCGAATTTGAGTAAAGGAGGACATATTTCCGTAAAAAAAATTAACAATTCGTGATATAGGAAAAATTCAATAGAAGGTTAAACTCGATATAAAATACATAAACCTAATTTCCTGAGTCTCTTGACTTTACATCACAAGTTTTTACACAATTACGATTGAAAGATTTTCCTTAGACATAATTGAGACTGCCAGCTTCAAAACCTGATTGATAATCTGATAAAGTCTACCTTTCAAGTGTTGTGATAAAGAATATAGCTCTTATTGAAAATTCAAAGAGACGGTTTTGAAGCTGATGGTAATGTATTATTTTTCATTCTCTTTAAGTATTCTTTTTTCTCTTATTACTGGGTCAATGACGGCTAAAAGTTCAAACTATCTCTTTTCCCAATATATCTTTTTCTATCTTATATGTTGCTATCTTTCTTTTAAAATAAATACTATAACTTATTTTGATTTTTCACAAATCAAATTATTTAAAAAAGAGTAACACAAACAATTGTGAACAATGCTGAAAAACAAGGCTATGTTTTTCTATTCCGAAGCCCGACCTCTGAGGTCCTCTAGCTGATATTTGCTCCCCACCTCTCATGACGTCACACACATTATTGGGAGATCTCAGCTGAAAATCGGACACCGGCTACCAATTTCTAAGCCACCCACTGGCGCATGCACAGTTGCGCTTTCTGAATCTCAAGGCTTTGGTGGGAAACTTCTAGGGGCGGAGCATGCTTGGCGGGAAAATATTAGGGGCGGAGCTAGAAGTCTGAGGTCTAGGGTGGGGAAGAAAAAAACGTAACCCAAGTTCCGCCTTTGGTAAACAACCAACCAATTATTTAAAAAAGAGGAACACAAACAACAAGTTCAACTCACCACAGAGTCTAGAAGGTCTGCATTACCCTGCTGAGGGCTTGAGTCAGCAGCGAGTGGTGCTCCAGAGGAACGGCTCGACCGCACACCAGGCTCTGAACGACCCAACTGGTGCGCACGAGGGGAGTGTTCAGCTGGCGAGCTTTCTCCAGGAGTTCTTCCGTGCATTCAGAGTCCGTGACGATCACGTCGAACTCCAGCATGTCTGAGGAAACAAGTTATTTAAATCCTGATTTTTGTAATAGAAAATAATTCTAGGAAAACCTCATGGTCCCTGAGCACTTTCTAGCATTCTGATGTTTAAACAACAATCACTTGGGGTCTAATAGTCTCTCACCAGAGCGCCTGAGGAAGTCTTCACAGGTAAATGAGATGACACGAACAGCCTTGGCGTCGGAAAGGACTTTTCCCCAGAACTCGAGGAATCCTTGTCCGACGTTGCTCACCAGCGCAATCTGGTGCTTGGAGAAAGGTCTGGCGTTCTTGGGTCGTTGATCCCACTCGACCTTGACTCCAGTCCGAGAGTGACCCACGGGAAGAATGTAGTTCCTGGGGACGATCAGTTTCTCCTGGAATAAAAAGTCAATGGTGAGGACTAAACTGTCCTGCATGTACATAGAAATCATGTACATGTTTATGGTTCATGTTTTAGAACATGTGCATGTTTTAGAGAAATCAGGCAACAAAAGCGCATTGTAATGAAAGCTTCAAGTGCTCCCCGGCGGGAAAATTTTCTCCATAAGCCTCCATGTTAGAAAATTTGAATTTTTTCTCGGTAACTATTAAAGCAATCAATTTGAAACCATCTCCTATCCCCCTCCATTTAGAGGTCTCTTGATAATAAATAAAGAACTCGTTTTTCTCTTAAAAAATTCTTTTATGCCAAAAATGCAATTTCAAGTTTTTTTACATAGGTTTAGATGGGACGGTGGGAACACTGCAAAATCCGCTGACTTGAAGCCTCTATAGACGGTACAAACAAAGTTGAACTCTTCCTTCCATCTTATCACAGCGTTCGGCCAGTGTTACATTTATCAAAAATGCACGCCTGGCTTGGCCTATCTCCTCCCTCTATGTCCCCAGAAAATCTAACATTCTGAAAATAAGGAGGCCAAGTAAGGCATTGGAAGGCGTGCATTTTTGATAAACAAGAGAGTAGCCGAACGCTTTGATAAGAAGGAAGGAAGAGTTGAACTTTGTACTGTCTATTACAAAGCTCTTTTGTTGCCTGATTTCTCTAGACATCTCTGTACACCCAACACCAAATCTAATGTGAAAATCTCAGGGGGGCAACTCTGTGCTTGTAACAGCCGGGACTATCCCGATGATGAGCCACTCATGATGAGGGTTGACAGCGCGGTGATCTTTGATGTTGTTTATGAGCAACTTTAACTATGTTCGTCGGATTGATATTGACATGATCTATATTACTAATGTAATCTACAGATTGAAATAAAATTCTGTTCTATTCTATTCTATTCTATTCTATTCTATTCTATTCTATTCTATTCTATTCTATTCTATTCTATTCTATTCTATTCTATTCTATTCTATTGCGTCTTTGGTCTTTGTGCGGAACAATGAGAGAAATAAAAGTGAAATTAAGTCATAAACAACATCAAAGGTCACCGCAATGCCAACCCTCATTATCGTGATGGTCCCAGCCCTTACAAGCACAGAGTTGTCTCCCCGAGATTTTCGCATTAGATTTTGCACTGTCTGTACCTCTGTCTAACTTGTTTACTAATCTCCAGTTAAAGACAACAACGGCAGAAGAACTAGATAGTAGATAAGTCAATATCCCTGTGATGTGCATCCCTACCTTCGCAGGCACAACTCTGTATAAATTCTTAACAACAACAATGTATCAATACAGAGCTTGAATTAATTATAATGTACTGGCCTCTTGATTTATTCTAATCCTTGGCCAATAAAACTAAAAAAAGACGTGTGAGGACAAGCAATGGAACACTTTAAGCCTTTAAATGAAATAGAAGGATGTGTTTTGTCGAGAAAATGTATGTATTTTACATAATTTTACTGTACAAAGTATAATTAACGTTAGATTATTTTTGTGTTGATACAGCTTCTATCATTATTTGTAATTTTTAGTACTGATTCTTAATTTGCTAGAAATTTTTTATAGAGAGAATCTCCTTTCCTACAACTAAAATGAAAGAGAAAGTACTTAAGTTCTGTAAACCAAGTTTCCTGGGTCCCTTGACATAACACAATAACAAGTTTTTAATCTATTGACGTCATAAAGTTAGTGCGAACCTGGTGATAACAGCTAGAACTATGTGCATCTGGCGAGGATATATTGGCTGTTTAACATTGTAAAATCATGTAAATGCTCTGTCAGCAGCCACAGCATAGTTTTACAGAAATGACAACACCATAATTAGTTAATGAGATTAACTTTTGGACAGATATAAAAAAAAAAATATTTCAATTTTGTAGTGATGTACGGTATTTCATATAATTTGTGTGCGTGTGTGTGATTCTCCTAATGCTATAGGTATTGCCATATCCTTGGCAGAATCAGTCAAAATTTCAGCGGTCAGTGCCAACTTTTGATTTGATCTTTTATGTTTTATGTACTCAATATCAGGAACAGTGGGATGTTACAACTTGGTTCCGCGACTCACTTGCTCACAACACGCAATGACCCACTTGTGACCGACACTCTGCACTCCGAGGGCCAGGCACATGACGGCCTTGGCGGTGTAGCTACAGCGGTTGGTCACCAGGAGGCACTTGTTGCGTGTCCTCAGCTGGTGGGCCTCAAAGAACTCCACCACGGTTCCCCCGCCCTTGCGCAGCTGCTTCTCCAGATGAATCTTGTTGAAGGCAGGAATCTCAGCTGCCCGATCTGTGGCACGACAAGTTCTTTCATTGGAGGAATCAATTCAACTGATTTTGTATTTTATCCTATCTAACAATAATTCAGTAATTAAAACTCTTTATTTTATATGTAGAAAGGCTGCATGTATCATTTAATCCTAACACCAATTAATTTTTTTTTTTTTTTCATTCAATTCAATTCAATTCATGTATGTTGTAAATGGACAACATACATGAAAAAAATTTATTGCAAAAATGAAAAGAGGGTATCAAATTATGTCACTCTGAATTTTTTCAGATTTTTTGGAGTCCCGGAACTATTTTTAAATAATTATTGAAAGTCTTGTAATTTAAGTTGGCATCCCTGAATCCTTAATAAAAAGGATAGGACTATTGATACCTCCAGGGAGCGTGGACGCACTTTCAATAATTTTTTAAAAATAGTTCCAGGACTAAAAAAAATCTGAAAAAGCATAAAGAGCATAATTTGCTACCCTCTATTCATTTTTGCAGTAAAAAAATTTCATGTATGTTGTCCATTGTAAATTACAAATTGTAATTTTTAACTCTATCTTGTAAATTACAGGGTTCCGGACCGCCGGTGAAAACGGTCCGGTCAACCGCGGTCCGGTCGTTGATTCGTCGGTCAAAAATTTGGACCGGTCGAGCGGTCTCATCGCAGCGGCGGTCGCGTGACCGGTCGCGGTCGGGGCATGGCGGTCGGGGCATGGCGGTCATGTTGGACCGGTCATGACCGGTCGCGTCAAAATACGCGGTCATTTCGGTCAGATGGACCGCGGCGGACCGTGACCGCGGTCGCATATATATAATATCATCGTGATAATCGGGATTTTCGGGCATAATTATATTTTATATTTATTATATAAATTATATTTTATACTAGGCTTACAGTTGCCTTCTTTTAACAGCTACTATTCTATACTTATTATTCGTTATACGTATACTTATCAAGAATTCGGGATAAATTTTCTCAATTTTTAATTTATGCTTTCGTAAACTTGTGCTGACGATGATGTGTGGTTGATCCTGCATGGTTACTCATAACATTACTTACAAACGCCGGTAGTGCCGGTACATGGTCGTTCAATTTGATCGTCGGTCCAACTTGATTTTTGAGACCGACCGACCCACTCGTACTTCATTCTCGTCAATTTAGTTATACCTGCATGAGCATTGCGAGCGACAGTATGTCATCAATAACCAGCAAGCAGACAGCATGATTAGTTTAATTTTTTAAAGTATTGATTATGTACTTCATTATGAACTAAAAAAAAAGTAAGTAAGAACATCAAAAATAATATGTAGTTATAATTTAATAATAATATAAATATTTTACTTTTTATATTTTATACTATAACATATAACTTATAAAATATTTTAATGATGTATAACTATATGAAAACCACAATCGCAAATAAAGTTATATTGACCGCGATCTTAATTACGATCACGGTCGGTAGTTCAAGTTCATATTGCGCGGTCTTGGTCAGACCGGTCGCGGTCACTGTCCGGCCGGTCGCGATCGATGGTCAGACCGGTCGCGGTTGAGCATCAACGGTCATTTATGGACCGGTCATGACCGGTCAAGCAAAATGAGCGGTTTTTTGCGGTCATGACCGGTCTGAACCGGTCCGGTCCGGAACCCTGGTAAATTACAGCTATTTTTTTTCTATATTATTTTGGTTGCATGGTGGTTTACTTAAAGCCAATATAATTTTAAATTGAATTCAATTCCTCTCCCATCTAAAGGGTCCAAAGGCTGTTACTTAATTTAACCTTTGCTACCCCTGAGATCTTTCGTTTTGGGGGTAGAGAACTGATATCTTGATATCTCCCGAAAGAGCCGTCACGTCCAAAGGAGCTAATGGAATACTGTATACGTGGAGGGAAAGTAATATCTAGATATTTGGCTTTGAAATAAAAAAATATACTATCAAGAATTGGAAATATGTACTTTTTATATTGATCTAGGATGTTACATTGCTACTATTTCCATCCTTCTTTCTTTTTTAAACACCAAGCAAGGCTATTCAGTCACTTGTGACAGGGTTCAGTTATTTAATTGAGCATCGACCTCATTTTTTTTTACTGCAGAAATGGATAGAGCGTGCAAAGTTATGCTACACTAATTTTTTTCGGATTTTTTTAGAGCCCGGGAACTATTTTTAAAAATTTTTTGAAAGTCCTTTTGCTGACGTCACGCGGCGGCAAGTCCTATCTTTTTTTTAAGGAGTGACGTCTCGTGACGTCACAAAAAGAACTTTCAATGATTTTTTAAAAATATTTCCCGGACTCTAAAAATCTGAAAAAAGTCAGGGTAGCATAACTTTGCACGCTCTATCCATTTCTGCAATAAAAAAAAATTGAGGTCGATACTCCATTGATATTTGTGGTACCTCTCTCTGCCTCAGTGTCCTGTGACTCCATCTCGGAATCTCGTTCACTCTGTGACTCGGAGTCCTGTCCGTTAGAGAAGTTGAGGCAGAAGACGTAGTCCTTGAAGATGTTTTTCTTGGGGAACGGACCGAGGTTCTCCAGCTCCTTGGAGGCTGCAAAATGTACAGTTACAACTTTAAGGATGAATCTCAGTAGATTGATATCTCGTAATCGTACCGCTTGAATGCAACAAAACTTGCAGGAGACTTAGAACTCACTAGCAATAGGTGGCATACAAATTTTGAAGCGAATCTGTCTTATCAATTTTGTGAAAAATTAGGAAGAAGTTTAACATTGGCCTTATGGACGGAAACCGGAAATGGAGCTGTTGTAAGAAAGCTGCAAGACTGAATTTGCTCAAACCATAAGCGATTAAGTTTTAGAACATTATCAATTTTTTAAAATTTATTTCATTCAATTTGTTTGCTGGGAAATATTCTTTGACTCCAGCAGTAACTGAGATTAATTGTTAAAGATTATTGTCACTAGTCTTAGGAGATGGTGAATCACTCTGAAAATTACAGTAAACCTTTCTTACATTACAACATAAATATTCAGTGAAAAAAATGAAGTAAAAGTCGGTCTAGTTTTATTAGATATTTAGGATATAAATAGTGAGAATATCATTGGAAATCTAGCAGACATTAGTTAAATCAAGTCAAATCATCATCTTTTTTAAATAAAAAAATTAATATCTCAAAAACTGGATTGAATAATTACTTTTTTTTTTTGTTTTGTTTTTTTACTTCAGAAAGTGAACAGTCGTTTTGTTCTTTATGTTCTGAACTAAATTTTATATTTTTTTTTACCATAAAAAAATAATTACCATAGTGACAATAATCCTTAATAGTGAAAAAAATTGTTAGCAGAGGTTCAGACATAACTTAATTGTTTTGTTGAAATTTTTCCTCCACTTCGTTGCTTAATAAAAGCGACAGTTTCGTGGCAGAATTTTCTTATATTTCCTTAGACTTACTGTTAGATTAACGTCTTGCCGGTTAAGCTTGAGGAAGTGAGAAAATTCTCTCACAAAACTGTCGCTTTTATTAAGCAACGAAGTGGAGGATAAATTTTACCTAATCAATTAAGGTATGTACAATTGCGATCAATTTAGTTCACTAATCACTCTGACACAATCTTTACAACTAACTTTATCCTGGCTTTGTGTTACAATATTACTATGCAGTTTATGGAGGCATTTTGGAACTATTTTATATGTGGTGCTCTTCTTACCTACCCTAAAATTGCATATGTTTATTTTTTATTTATTAAAACTACAGCTCTAACAAGTCAGAAAGGAGTGACGTTCGTGCTGTGCAGAAATGTACATTAAAAACGAAGCTATGAAAGTACAACATATCAAACTAAACTTTATAACGTCATAACTTGAAATTGTTATTTTTTCAAAGACTAGCATATTCTTCTGATATTAACATTACATTCGGTGGCACACACGGATCGAGGGGGGGGGGACTGCTCAAATTTTGGATTCAACATGGGTAATATCAGCATTTTCTCCACTCAAATTTTATTTTAACATTGACCATACATAGAACATCGGCCTATGAAGATGGACCGCATTATTCTTTCCAAAAGTTATATAATAATCTCCCCAGTCAAATAAAAAGTGAAAGTGATATTGTGCATTTTAAAAAAGAAGATTAAAATGCATTTACTGGAAATGAACATATTATATAAAATTGACTATTAACACAAATTAATATTTCATGTATTTTTGTTGACATGTCTTTCGAAGATGAATAAAATTTTTAATTTGAATTTTTTTTCTTATGGAGATGGTTCCTTCCCCCCCCCCTCCCCCCCCCACCCCCCACTAAATTTGGTTCTGGATCCATGCCTGCCTGGTGTTGATAAACTGTTAACGTTCAAACTCTCTGCAGACTTTTGCACTGTAAAACGTACCTCCAGGTGTCTTGTTCTTGGAGTCTCCCGAGGCAAGTTGTGGCCATGCTGCGTTTTCCACGCCCGGCAGAGACTCCCACTCAGCATTCCACGGAGCCATCTCAGCTGCACTGTCACTATTGCAACAAAAGTGGGACTTGGACCATGGGAAACTCAATAATATATTAACAATGGACAAACTGTAGGCTTGTTTTTGATGATTTTAAAGTCGTCAATTCTTTTTATATCATTTTAGACTTTGTAAAACCCTCAAAATTGAAGCGAAAAACACTGTCATGTACAATATTTATTTTTATATAGCCTTTTCACTTGCTTTCATGCTAAATATTCATGTTTATGATATCACAGCGTTTTACAGTATTTTTTTTCAATTTTACCTTCCCTTTTATTTGAAAATGTACTTTAATCAAATGATAAAAATAAAAAAATTACATATTATTCATATTATATGTTTAAATATTTAAAAGTATTAATGAAAGTATGAACAATAAAATGGAAATATAAAACTTGAGATCACTGTATCCAAATCTACAATTATTTAGCCAAGATGGGCAGCAAGATTCAATTCAGGCTCATATCAATTATGCAGTGAAACAGAAAGTTAATCTAGCCTGAAATAATGAAGTAAACAATAAAGTAAGGGGAGACAGTATACAGTACATATTTAAATAAGCTAAGACCAGAGTCTTCTGCGCGCAATGTTTTTAACAAAACATTGTTCAATGTCTGTCGCGTGGTGTAATTTTCGATTGTTGAACGCGAGAAAGGAAAAAAGTAAACAAACTCCGTTGTTTACAATTTTTTGCCGCTGGCGGCGCCACCAGCGAGCGGTAATTTTCAAGGGAAGCATTATGAATAACATGAAAACCTAATGGAAGTAATTAAAAAAATCAGGAAAAGTTTTCAAAAATCAAGTGAAATGGAAAGAAACATGCGCGGAAATTTTATAGAAAAAATTAAGAATTTTTAACGGTTTTTTATCATTGAAACGGTCGAAGAAATGTTGAGCGGTAACTCTGGTGTAGGTAATGTACATCATTTCTATGTTCCCAAGGGCTTGTAAGCTCTAAAATCTCTTAGCTAGCAGTTCTGGCAGAACTT
This sequence comes from Siphlonurus alternatus, assembly GCA_949825025.1. Lineage (NCBI taxonomy): Eukaryota > Metazoa > Arthropoda > Insecta > Ephemeroptera > Siphlonuridae > Siphlonurus > Siphlonurus alternatus. Next base: position 7,972,906 of record OX463778.1, read on the forward strand.
GGCTGCTCTTACCAGCCGCACCAGTGTCCATTTGTTGATTTATTTAAAAAAAAAATAGCAATATAATAGGGTTTTAAAATTTTAACTTTGAATTTCTATATACTGAAGATATAGCAGTAATTTGATATGCTACAAGTTTCTATGCTGTTAGACTTTAATGCTGGAGTGACTGAAGTCCCGTGCAACATTTATGATCGCACAGAATCTCGTTAAAGGCAATGAAATGCTAACCTCAGTCTGCGTCTTCTCTTTTTTGTGTTAAAAATAAGATAAAGTACAGTAATATTTGCTAATAATTATTTTTTTTGCATTACCTGGATCAATGTAGTACGAAGTAATGATGATTTTTTTTACTTTTGGTGCTGTACTTTAGAAGATATCGTTACATTTAGGCGTCAACTCTCGAAATTCCTATGTTAAGCAATGGCGCATAGTCAACAAAAACCGCTCGCTAGTGGCGCCTCTGTTGGCTCTGGCGGGCGTAAAATGGAACTAAAGCGTCACGCAATAATCGGGCCACGCGACAGACATTGAACAATGTTTTGTTAAAAACATTGCGCGCAGAAGACTCTGGCTAAGACTCATATTTACAATAGACTCAAAGACATAGCTCAATTCAATTTAGATACACAGGTCATGATTATTTTGGATGCTACCAATTATATACAGTAAAAACTTGTAACTTGTTATAAGGTAAAAACTTGATATTGAGTAACAGAGTAAAGGTCCCGTAGAAATTAATTAGTATTGCAGGTATAGGAAAAACTTGATATAAGGTAAACCCAATTTCCTGGGTCCCTTGACTTGACGTAATAACAAGTTTTTACTGTATATATATATATATATATATATATATATATATATATATATATATATATATATATATATATATATATATATATATATATATATATATATATATATATATATATATATACGGCTTTGTCGCGCTGAATGCACCGGTTCTCGTTAGATCACCGAAGATAAGCAACGTCGAGCGTGGTTAGTACTTGGAGGGGTGACGCTGTAAAAAGTGACACTGCTGCCATCTACTGGCACGTGCTGTATGTACGTACGGCGGCACAATTGATCACGGTGCTGCCATCTCTCGGAATATTTCCGAAGGAAGTGATCACCCCTGTAAGTTCAAATACTGCAGGCCTCACAGATCTGGTAGTCGAGCCCAGAAGAGTGCAGGAAAGGGTTCTGGGAGCCTGGTAAGCCCCAGCTCGGTCGCAAGATAACTCATACACACAAGGTTAAATACCTGGCCACACCCAAAAGGGTAAAATGGCGTCAAGGATATTATTATTATATATTTTTTTTAAATAGCCCGGACTCTTAAAAAATATGAAAAAAAAAATCAGAGTACTGTAGCATAATTTAATGTCCTCTATTCATTTCTGTAATAAAAAAAATCATATAAGTAGTCCATTAATAATACTGGCCCATGTTTTATTCTAATCCTTAGCCAATAAAACTAAAAAAAAAAGCTGGAAGTTAAAAATCTGCACTCACGTTACTGGCAGTGAGTCATTGTCCTTGGAGCACCCTGGTTGGTTGGAGGCCCTTGACCCCGCCGCCCTGGGACTTTCCGGCATGCACAGCTGACGTTTGCTGCGACCGCGCTTTCCGTCCATCAGGTTGTCTGTAACATATTCATATTAATTGATTTTCGATTGTACATTACAATATAAGCTCGTCAATATCAGTGTTATTAGCAACCTCGTGGTGATTGTCAACTATTCTAAACGTAACAAATAAAAACAAATTTAACACAAGCAATGCCACTCACAATATCAATCCAGAACCCAGAACAGGTCAAAATTATGGTAAACAATTGAGACAATTAGACAATAATATAGCAAGTATATTTAATATAAAGAGCAATAAATCATATTATGAACAACATAATAAATAAAAAAAAAAACAATAATTTCATATGTTCAACCTAAGACTCTAATACAATAATTATGTAACATTGGGCACACCGTTCTTCAAGAAAATATATAAGACTAGCGATATTTATAATGAGCATTGGTCATCCTGCATTATTTTTTTATTGCAAAAATGAATAGAGGGTATAAAATTTTACTACTCTGATTGATTTTTTTAAGATTTATTATTATTATTATTTTAGTCCAAGAATGGAGCGAAAGAGAAGTCAAATTCCCCCCCCCCCCCTCATTCCCCTCTTTTTTTTTTTTTTTTTTTTTTTTGCTATAGGAAAAAAATAATTGAGTATTGTAGCTGATGTTAATGAACTTGAACTAAGTGTTAGCATCTCCAGACCTCATGAGGCTCTGAGAATTCAGGTCACATGTTACATCTGTGTTAACTTACCAAGGCTGAGGTCTGGTCGGTGAGGAGTGGTGGGTGCAGACAGATTGTCGCTCAACGTCTCCCGCAGAATCTGGGCCTGGTCGGCGTTCATCAACAGCTGACTTTTCTTGACGACGATATTCCCCTGCTCGTCCAAGTCAACCTGGTATCGCACCTCCCCCTCCGGACTGACTCAGAAAAATCAACAGACAACGTCAAATCTAATGTGAAAATCTCAGGGAAGCAGCCCTATACTTGTAAGAGTCAGGAACATTATGATGATGAGTTTATTTTTTTATTTATTAAACATTCACTATACCATTGATGTGAAGTGTGACATGATGTGTGTTTATATGATGAGGGTTGACAGCCCGGCGACCTTTGATGTTTTTTATGAATTACTTTACCACTTTTTCTGCATTTTTTTGGGGGGACCAATGCAACAAATATAAGTGTAACCAACGCATTATTAGTATCAAAAGTTGGCTGTTATTTATAATAACATACTCATATTTTCCTACAACTCCTTATATGGCCTGAGATGAAATAACAAGGGCGTTAATTTCTCATAAAGAGACATAAAAAATCCTATCTTTTTACTTGTTTTGGCATTTAATTAATATTGTACAATCCTTCTCTATCACTTTCTTTAGCTAAATAAACAAGACAAAACTTGTTATTATAGTACGTCAAGTTAAGGAACCCGGGAAATTAGATTTACCTTGTATTAAAAGTGTTACCTTATATTGAGTTTTTCCTATACCCACAATGCTAATTATTTTTTATGGGACAGCGATCTCCTTTACTCAAAGTCTTGTTTTACTTAACAACAAGTTGCATAATAATGAGTACCTTTTAATGTGTTCTATGATGATTCCTGGGAAGATTTTGTCACCAGAAGGGTTTGGAGTGACGTGGATGGGCTGTCCGACTGGCAACGTCTCAACCGCAATGACGTGTTCTTCTAACACCGAGCGACGTGCTCCGTCGTCAAACAAAATCTCCCAGCGTTTCTCCACACGGTCCCCTATCACGCCGGAGTAGTACAACATGTCTGACCACATAGCGAATACTGGCTGGCCTGCAACCACAACAAAAAGACAAAAAGGACAAGATCAAAATTTTTATTGCATATTTGGATAGAGGACTTCGAGTTTTGTAACATCAATATTTTTAAAAAAAATTTGAACCCTTTGAACCCTTTGTACTATAAAACACTGTGATGTCATAGATGTGTGCTAAATATTTTCATGACTATGACGTCACAGCGTTTTATAGCACAATAGCAAAAATGACAGCGCCTTTCTCCTTGATTATAAAGGTGTATAAAAGTCTGGGAAAAAAATACAGTGACATTACAGTAATTTACTTTTTTTCATTTCTGCAATACAAAATTTTGAGGTCGCAAGCAGATGCGTCACAAGTTTCATTTGATGAGGATGATTCTTACCTCTGGTTGAGGGTGGACCACCAGATAACGGTGTATCACTGAGTGCTTCTGAAAGAAGTTCTTGCAAGTCGTGTTGTTCCAACGGAATATCGTTCTTCTTTCTCTGTGATGACTTCGTCGGTTGAACAGCTGGAGTCTTGCGGCTGGTTGACCCCTTCTTGCGTCCTCTCTGGGATGTCCTGGTGCTCTTACCATTGGAAGCCTTGACAGCGGGGGTCTCTGGGACGTCGGGAACTACCGGGGGCTCAGCCGCAACGACAACTTTGTTCTCGGGAGCTTCGGTTGCTGGAGGGGCAGCATTATTTTCAGTCAGGGAACTTTTCAGGACTAAAAAATTTTGATTTGATATTTTTGGGTCTTTATGTAAAATAATATTACGTTCAAGATCTGAAACACAAAATAATATTTTTTTTATTAGAGATGTTGTAACCCTGAATTTTATATAACACCACTGCAATGACAGACAGGCAATGGTGTTTGCCTCAACTAGATAAATCTAACCTAACTTGTAAGACATGTGACTACTCTAGGGTGACCAGACGTACCGTTTTGACTGGTACAGTACCGTTTTAGAGTACCATGTCCCGGTGTCCCCAAAGAGGCTCTCGGGACGCCTAAATGTACCGCTTTCGGACAAAATTTATAAAAGGGACATTTTTTAAAATTTTTATCATTAAAAAAATAAAAAATTCATAGGAATGTGGTTTTGAATATTTACGAAAATGTACGGACGCAAATGATTTTGCAACTCCATGCCCCTTTTTTGTCGATCGCATTCGCAAAACAGCATATTTCTTCCAAAATTGCGGAATACATATATTTTGCATATACGCGCAAGTATGCATATACTATGTGAAATGAAGTCACTACTTTTCGATTAAATTTTGAATAAAAAATAAGTAAAAAACTTTGCACAAAAATATCATCTCCTTTAATATTGATGATATTCACTTGATGGAAATTTCCAATAATATATGAAATTGAAAAAATCATTCTTATGCATTGTGACGAGGCTGAGACAAAAATTTCTTTGTCTTTCTTTTTTTTTTTTCACAATAATCGTGCATGGATATTACGTAAATAAATAAATGGAAAATGATATGAGGGAAAAACGCCACAAATATTATTCATACAATCAAGTAATTTTAGCTGTTATTAAGCCCTATTTGAATGCTATAAATTAATTCAGCTATTTCACTCTATAACAAGAGTTCACACTATTTGCAAAATGAACTGCAGTTCGATTAAAAGTATTAATTCAAATTAATTTCTTGCTTTATACTCCATTTTTTTTTTTTTTTTTTGTATAATTTATCTCGTGACATTATATTAAATTTTATTTATTTATAAACAAATATATATTGCATTATTTAAGTAACACGTACATTTAGAAATATTGTGAATGGAGACGGAAAATTTGATAACGAAATTAAAAAAAAAAAAAAAAAAAATCAATTTAAAATATTTAAATATAATTTTTGTATTGGGAAAGTATCCTTCGAAGGTATGCTTTTTGAGTATAATAAATTTCTTGTATTGCTTTTGTTTCTTTTTATTTTACATGTAACTTTACAACATGAATAGAATCGTGGCCAGGCCAAGAAAAAAGGTTAATTTTAGGAAATCAACTCACTGGCACAGTTTTCTTGCATGGTGACTATAATAAATCTCTTTTTTTCTAATTCTATGAAAAATGTATACATAAAAAAATGCAATTATTTATATTACTGTATTTAAAGTAGAGTGAGCGATTGCATAATTTATTATTTTATTTCCTTAAAATATTTTAACCTGTCCTGCTTTATTGAGAAATGAAAACCAAAAAATTTCATCTCAAATAGCTTCATCGCAAAAAATCCCAAAGTTTGTTTTCCTGAGCCCTTTAACATGCAGCCTTATCAGGCTTATACAACCCTGCAGCCTTATGGATTATGGAACAGAAAACAGCGTTTTACTCAAACTTCGTCCAAACTATGGTATCAATTAAAAAATACTTACGTATAATCTATGACGAAAATTCTTTAATGGATTTACAAATAAAATAAATTTTTTCGGAAAAAACGGCTTCATAAAAAAAAACAATTAATTTGAAATTCCATTAAGAAAAAAAAGTAAAAAAGGGGGCGTGGCACCCAAAAAAATCGCGCCTCCGGCGGGGGTTTTGGCCCTTCAGGCCTCTATCTTGGGGGCATGTACCGTTTTGGACATCAAGATATCTGGTCACCCTAGACTACTCATAAAGTAGTTCACGGCTTTCATCATTTAATTTGCAAATCTCCTGAATTTCATATTGCTGATTCAACTTGTATTTGCAAACTATGTAATCAGATTTGCAGTTTGTGAATTTTTTAAAACATTTGAATATTTGTGTTGCTAGAACCAAATCTATCAATGACTATGCCAGGGAAGATTTTGTTTGACTCCTAAGATCTAACACTATAACTACAAATATCCTAAATACAAATAAATTACAATCCGACCAAACTCTCAATCTTTTATCATTAACAAGAGACTATAATTGTAACTCAAATTTTATTCCTCTTAATGAATTTGAAGTTTATAATTGCATGCAAAGCCTAAAAAACAATAAAGCTTCGGGCCCAGATTTTATTACAAATGAACATTTGAAGCTAGTAAGCAAGTCGTTAACCCCAACAATCACCAACATATTTAACCTCTGTATCGAAACGGCTACAATTCCGGAATTGTGGCGGATCGCCTACCTAATGGTATTATACAAAGGGAAGGGTAATATTATGTCACCCGACTCATACAGAGGTATTATCCATGGTGATACCATGTACAAACTCTTCTCGAGATTAATTGCAAACAGGCTTTTTGATTCCACCCACTATCTTATTCCAAAAGAGCAATACGGCTTTATGCCAGGACGTTCCACAATACAAGCTGTATCCACAGTATATAATCAAATTAAACTAGCATTGGAGAAGCCAAAGGGTCATTTATATATTGCTTTTGTAGACTTCAGAAAAGCTTTTGATTCGGTCAATAGGAATTTGCTCATTGAAAAGCTGAAGTCACTTAAAGTAATTCCTTCTGAAATTTTGAATATCTTAGCTGTTATTCTAAATATCAATTATGTATGTGTTCAAGATCGTTTATCATGTTCTAGTAATATCATTCAATCTAACGGAGTTTTGCAAGGAGACCCGAGCAGCTCTCTTCTTTTCAATCTTTTTACTGCAGATATAACCGAGATTACAAAAGATATAAACTGTGAAAATGAAAATGATCAAGTCGTACTAAATTTATATGCAGATGATCTTGCTATTATTTCAAAGAGCAAAGTCAAGCTACAAAAAGCGCTAAATAATCTATCTATCTGGGCCAAAACAAATGGTCTAGAAATTAACACAGAGAAAACCAAGGTTGTTAAGTTTAGAAGAGGCGGACCGTTATGCAAAAACGATGAAATTTATTGTGACGGTCAAAAGATTGAATTTCTAAATTCATTTAAATATCTTGGCATAATACTTCAAATGACAGGGCATTCTTTTTCTAAACATATAACAGAAAGATGTAAGAACGCTATCACTGTTATGTACACTATCTCAGGGCTGTCTGGTCTATCCGTCAAAACAGGGCTCAAACTATTCAATTTAAAAGTCGCCCCTGTGGCTACTTATGGTATTGAAATTGTATGGCCTCATTTATCTGTATCCGATTTTGATAAATTAGAATCAGTAAAAGCCATGTTTGTTAAAAGATTACTGTGTCTGTCAAAATTTACCGAAACTAGACTGGCCTATAAACTGATAGATTCCAATTATTTTATTACAGAAATCAAAGAAATGTTTAAACTTCCAACGACAGATCAATATTCCAATTTTATAGCTGTCAGGAATCAAAAAGCTCAGGATATTAATCCTGAGTTTTACAGCACTGATGCTATGACATGTAAATATTGGTGTCTGCCCCAATTGGATAGATCCAATGTTAGAAATGTTTTAACTCGCCAGGCTGTTCACGGCTTCCACCATCTAATTTGTAAATCTTCTGGTTATCATAAAGCTGAACAATCTTGTGTATGTAAATTATGTAATGAATATTGTAGCCAATATCATTTAAATATCTGTAAATCTAGAATTAAGCCTATTAGCGATTATGCCAGGGGAGATTTCATATAGTCTATAGATTTTGAATAGCAATGAAGCAATAAGTTTTTTATTCTATCTATTTTCTATGTCATATTTTGTTTTATATATGTGATTATATGTGATTATATATATGATATATTATTATTATGATGTAACAGGCTGTTAGTATCATCTGTTATTTTATTTTATATTGTTTTATTATTATTTTCTATTGTTCTATTATTCTGTAACTATTATATATGTTTTGTATGTATGTTTTATGTGTTCTATTGTAATGTTTTTCTATAATGTATGTTTCTAGTGCTGTTAATATGTACACTTTCTGTGTTTAATAAAAGACTAATAATATATTTTGAATAGCAATTAAGCAATACGTTTTTCATTCTATTTATTTTCTATGTCATTTTTTGTTTTATATATGTGCCTATATATATGATATATTATGATGTAACAGGCTGTTAATATCATCTGTTATTTTATTTTATATTCTTTTATTATCATTTTCTATTATTCTATTATTCTGTAACTATTATATATATAGTTTGTATGTGTGTTTTATGTGTTCTATTACAGTGTTATTTTATAATGTATATTTCTAATATTATTTTGTATGTACACTTTTTGTGTTTAATAAAAGACTAATAATAACTACATATTATTATATGTATATTTTTAATTACATTTATAATCATAAAACACTGAATTATGTTTTATTTCTATGTTCCATAACTCTTTTTGCGTATGTGATCTATGTATATTATGTTTATGTTATCTATATTTTTTTTATCTATATTTATGTCTAATTGTATCTGTACACTATTTGTGTTTAATAAAATAATTATTATTGATAGGGTGAACCAAATTTAAAATTCAGCATAAAAGTATGGATTTCTAGTGACAGCATAGATCTCTTAACACAATCTCTTAAATTTAACATGAATTTCCACAACAGGTTACATATAAATTTCAACCATCTTCATTTTAAAAAAAACATTGAATATGTTGTGCTTTATATAACATTGTCAGCTTGAAAACCGTCTCTTTGCACTTTCTGATAAAAGCTACTTTTCAGTTGTTATGACAACGAATTATATGTATCATGCATATATATATATACAGTCAACCGGGGTAACATTGAAGGGTTTTTACTACCTTTCTGATCATAACTTTAAAAAAAAAAATATCTGGCAAATAAAAAAATTACCAGTTGTGTAACTTAGCTAGAGATGTCTAAAGATGTTTGTAAAATTTTTTTGCCCCAATTATTAACTGTAAAAAAAAATTAAAACAAGCCCTTCAAAGTTACCCCGGCAATGGGGTAACATTGAAGGGCCTTGCGGACACTTATATTCAAGCAACTTAAAAGTGTAATTTTTTTATTAATGTGTCCTACCATGTAATTTACTGTTCTGGACATATTTTTCAGTAACTTAGTATCATATTAAACCATTATTTGCAGTTAATTAAAGGTTAATTAGATAATTAATTACAGTAATTAATTAAAATCCTCAAAATATTTTAAACATTCATTTTATTTATTTATTTTTCTCTCTCTGAACATAATATTGTGTCATATATGTTTACAAACATTAATAATTTTATAAGAATGCAGAAGAATTTAAAAAGTTAAGTTGAAACTTTTTAGAAATTTCTTCTCTTCATGTTCAGGCTTGAACTGGCATCATTTCCGGAATAGTATTCGGATGGTTAACAGAGAACTTGAAGTCCTTGGTCAGTTGGCTGTTCAATTATGAACATATAGTTGAACCATTTTGAATATCACAATACATCTTCTTTAACTTGACAAGCAGATAAGTTCCAGAGGTGAAGCCTCAGTTCCGTCGCTAAGTCGCTAATCCCAGTGACGAGCTCACTTGTCAGTTGTAGACAGGGTCATGTTTTTTTTTTGTTTTTTTTTTATGTCACTATAATCTGTGTTATTCCCATTTGTAATTTTTTGTCATCATTGTTTGAGCTCTTTTTGTCATTCACACTCTGATCACTTACTCTTGACTTTGCAACAGACGAGGAATGTCGACACTCTTCACTCTTACCTAGTGCCATCTTTAGGCAAGGGAGGGGAGGGGTCATGCATGGTTGGGATCATTCGTGTTAACTAAATATACCACCCATTGCCCCTCCATCTTCCATAACCCCACCAGACTCAGCTGACTCACTCTGACTTCAGACCTGGAGAAATGTGCTGGAGACACACTTTTACCTGATGCCACCTGTAGACAGGGGGGAAGGGGAGGGAGGGGGAGTCCATGGTTTAGGTCACCTCTAGAATAGTTCTTAAGTTCAAAAAAACTCCCATAACCCACTGCTCCTTCTAGTCCCTGTACCCCTCCATCCCAAAACTTTTAGCGGACTCACTCTGACTTTCATACTCCGACGAGGAGCAATATAACTTGAGGCAGTGGCTTGGTTGCCTGGTTCTACTTGAAGGCAAAAGGGGTTCCATGGGGGGGGGGGGGATGACTAGGTGACCTACTGGTAGGTCTAAATATTCATCAGTGCAGTCTTGATTGTATACACTCTTTGTATTTGTTGATCTCTTCTGTACTCGAATCAGGCCTACCGGTAGTCCGTAAGAGATTTCTTAATGAGTCTGAAATTAAAATTTAATTAGTATGATTGTAGTTCTGTTCTAACCTTTATCATAAAATTAATAAATTAATTTAACAGTAACTGCATGAGTCTTAAAAATGTTCAGGCATGAAATGAGACAAATATAGTTTTAATGTCAAACAATAGTACAGTACCGGTAATTACAGGTAATGGCATAGACAATCCCCCCCCCCCCCAATTGATGTTGTGGTACATAGAGAAATACATGGGCAATGGGTGGGTTCACTTTCCCCTACTCACTTCTCATGGGAGAAACATTCTGAAAGATGGAAGACTTTTTTTGGAACTTTTTTCTGGCTCCGCCACGGAGTACCGGACCAGAATAAAGTGCTAAAAATCATTGTGGTGGACTTAAAAGAGAAAAAAGTAGTTCAAAATTAATTGAAATGTATGATGCAATGATATATAGTATGATTTGTGCACTAAATTTTGTATCAGATTCTTTTTAAAGCTTCATTCAAGTAAATAGTGATGTTCTCTAAAGCCCTTCAAAGTTACCCCGCCGAGCCCTTCAATGTTACCCCATTGAAAGTAAAAATTCATAAAAAAAAAAGTTACAGGAAAAATTTCAAATCCTTTGGTACATTTGTTAAGAAGGGTTGAAATATAACACTGAATAGCATTACAAGCTCTAACTTGTATTTGCTTACCTTGTGGATGGCTTATTTCCAGACTTCTTATTTTGGTCACATTTTTCATTCTTCAGTAAAAAAAAATAATTATCTCCAATTTATCAACTGCAACCCTTAAATCTATTTTTCTCTATTAGCTAATAACATGTTCCTACCATATAGTGAGAAAAAACTTCAGTGTACACATTAGATTGGTCTATAAAAAATCACAAATCTTTATTTTCCTCATTTTCAAAGTTACCCCGGGCTTTCAAAGTTACCCCGGTTGACTGTATATACACAGTGGTGAAAGTAAGCCGGTGCGCGCCAGTGCGCCGCACTGGTAAGACATTTGACGCCAGCGCGGCGCACTGGTAAGACACTGATCGAATTTTTTTGAAAATAATCAATAATTTTAATTAAAATTAATAATATTTTCAAAATCAAAGAAGTTACGTTGTAAAACATTAAACATGCTCAAATAATGAATGACATTTCTTATACTTCGTACTTTTGTATCACGAAATTTAATTTACTCTTTCTTTCGAGTTAAAAAGCTCCTAAAAGGAAAACAATTAAAATCAACTATTTACTATACTATGTCAAGCTGACGATTATTATTTTTTTATTTTTTTTTTAAAAAATAGTTCTTAATATTTTTCTCAATTTATTTAAACTCCTGTAGGCTTACTGGGTTTACTATTTTATCTTCGATTTTTATGAAGAGACAGATATTTGTGAGACCGTATAGTATTTCTTTCAATATATATTTATTTTATTTTTTTAATTCTTGAATGACTAATAAAATTAATTAAAATAAATTCAAAACAACTTTTCGCTGATGCGTTGTAATTTGTATAATTTATAATATATACTACGCCACGAATTTTATTACATTTTTTTTCTGTCTCATTTATTGTGCAAAATTAACACATTTTTATTAAAATTAATTTTTGTTTACAATAAAGTCAAGAGGCAGAGGAAGGAGTGCCTTCTCTGGCCCACATACCCACCGAGGTAGGTATAATAGTTTAGAGGGTTCATTTACGAAAGGAGTTTAAAAAATTATAGGGCAAAGGATTCGGGATCGTAGGAGATCAGTCACAGTCAGTGTTAGATTAATAATATTAAGTCTTCGTCTTAAAAAATTCCTCATAGTAATGACTTTTTTAGAAAAGCAAACAACAAATTTTAAGCTCAGTTTTTTTTTTTTTTTTTAACGATATTCGAGTTTGTAAAAATTAAGTGTAACAAAAATTTAGTTACATGCATGCGACTCAAGCATTGCTAGCAAGTAATGAACAGAGTAGCTCACAGTAATGCAGCAGCTATTAGGGCCGAGATGACTGCATGTTTGGACCGGATTTAATATGGCTAATAGATTTTAATTCCTGTCGATGACAAAGGGGAACAATAATTGCCACAAGATCTAGAGTAAATAAAAATTAATTACCGAAGCAAATATATAAACATTGCAATTTATAATTATAAAAAGAATTCTCTTGCGTTTTTTTTTTTTTTTTTTTAATTTTGTTTAAATATTTTTTTAGGCATATTCAAAACATTAATTTAAATTTTAAATATTTGAGAATGTAATATTTGAACGTATTTGATTAAATTATATCAATTAAAGCATTCCAAATCGTAACAGTTAAGTAAAGTATTTTTATTATATTAATAGATTAATACTGCTGTTATATGATCAATGAAGATCGAAGTGCTTTCAATTTAAATCACTAGTGATTTTCTTTCGCATTAAAGTTTTTAATAACTATAATTATAGCTATAATATTTTTAAATATTTTTTTTATGCATTTAATGTGAGAATCACGCATTTTTTTTTTTTTTTTTTTTTTTTTTTACAAAATTTGGATATTTATTTAATTAAAACCACTTTTCAATGTAAAAAAATAAAGCCACGCCCTTTTTTCTCAAAAAATCACGCCTCCGGCGGGGGTTTTGGCCCTTCAGGTCTCTATCTGAGGCACACTAGTAAGAGATTGAAACTACTTTCACCACTGTATATATACATTATAAAAGTCCCTCCTCCGAAAGAATGAGCTATCTGCCTACCATGATCTTGTTGCAATAATGAGCTGTAGTAAGAATCACATACGAGTATCATTTAGTAGTTCTGGTTCTTACTGTACAGGCTTCTGCACAAAGGGATCCAACCTCAAAAAATTTAATCCTCCAAATGGAGTATCGACCTCATTTTTTTTTTTTTTTTTTTTTTTTTTTTTAATTGAATAAATGGATAGAGGGTGCAAAGTTATGCTACCCTGATTTTTTTCAGATTTTTTAGAGTCTGGGAACTATTTTTAAAAAAGTATTGGAAGTTCTTTTTGTGATGTCACGAAACGCCGCTCCGTAAGAAAAATATAGAACTTGCCGCCTCGTGACGCCGCAAAAAGGACTTTCAATCATTTTTTAAAAATAATTCCTGGGCTGAAAAAAATCTGAAAAAAATCATGGTAGCACCCTCTATCCATTTCTGCAATAAAAAAAAATTGAGGTTGATACTCCATTTTAACATACAGTACAGTAGTTATTTTTAAATCTCACTGTAAAAATTTTATCTGAAAAGAAAAACATGTTTAAAGTATGCTCAAAGTCTATGTGGCATTTTATCATGCAATTTCTTTGGATATTTAGTTAAGTAGCTTTTTCATAGAATTGGTGTGGATGGGTGGGTAGTGTAAAGCATACATAAACAGGAGGAATTCTTGTATGTGATTCTTACTATACCTCCTATTTCAGGCGAAATAAGCTTTAAGTTATTAATTACTATTTATTTTACAGCTTATAATTGTGCTCAACTGAAAAGGCAAACAGCTCATTACCGATATTGTAGCTTAATGTAGCTTAATTTGGCAAAAAAATGAGTGTTTAATTAAGCTTTTAAACCAAGACGTTTAAATCTCCAGCAACTACTCACACTTGAAGGCCCCCGTGGCGAGCTTTCTCTCCCTCGGTGCCGCCTTGCTAGCCGGTACTGCGAAGGGGGGGTTGGTACTGCCAGCTGACGATGACGAACTGGACGAGGCCGTTGACATCCTCGGGCCGGGAAGCGGGTACGGTTTTACCTTGTCGTCGCTGCAGAAACATGGGTGTCAGTCAAGGTTGGCTTTATACCACTATACAGCATGGGGAGATCTCATATTTAAATCAGCCAGAACTCATACTTATAATAGACTCACGGACACTGCTAAATTCAGACTAGAGACAGGCCATGACTATCTTGGATGCTATCAGAAGAAATTTAAAATCCAGGATAGTGACATTTGTAAATTATGTAAAAATGAACCTCAAGATATAGGGCATCTATTTAGATGCTCTGCATTAACTATAGAACTTGACTTGTTGCCTTGCAATATGAAGAGAGGAGAGAAAGAGTCTTTTCTCTATTGGCTTGCTAGAAGTAAAATGGTTTAATATCCAATACTTGGGCATAAGATAAGAAGAAGAAAGAAGAAGACTATACCACTAGCATTGATCAAATCGATGGCTTAAAGTCACAAATTCTTACCTTGAGATGCTCAAGGGCGAGGTGGAACTTCTGTTGTCCGACAGAATTGACGATCGAGAGTCGTGATGCATATCAATGTTGACGATCATTTGCTGTAAACGTCAACAATCAACATTGTACACAATTCGAACGAAATAAGTGTGAAAATGCTATTGACTGATCAAGAATTCTGCAACAATTTTTACTAAAACAAAGAAAATCTTGAAAACACATTAAAATTTTGATTTTATGAAGTCTTAAGGAACACCCCCCCCCAAAAAAAAAAAAAAAAAAAAAACATGAATGGAGTATCAACCTCAATTTTTTTTATTACAGAAATGGATAGAGCGTGCAAAGTTATGCTACAGAAAAATCAGAAGTTCTCACTGACTTTGCCAACTCTTGGTCTTATTGAAAAGATGCTGCTTACCTATTGTAAATTTTTTTATAACGAGGGAAATATAATAAAAATAAAATAAACACGGAACTCAACGGTCACTGCTAACAAGAAGGTGACTTACCCACACAATCTCCGGGTCGTCTATTGTACATTCTTCTCCCGCGGTGTACCCGACTTTCACCAGCACAAAAAATGCCTCCTTCTTTTTGTCGAGCGTTTTCTTTTCTTCTGGTTCAATATCCTGAAGAGAAAATATTTAATTTTGACGTTACACGCTTTTATAATTCAATACACCTGCTTTTATTTAAGTACTTTCAGAACAAGAAAAACTAAAAAAAAAACACTTCCCTTGTCTGGAATAATAAACTATTTTCAACACCATGAATCCGGGCATGATCATGTGTAATATTTAGGGGCCGGATCTCCAGTTTTCTCAGTTTTACAAATATTTATGCTACATTGATTCTGACTTCAAATGTTCACGAATTATGAAGTTTCATTGCCAAAAATTTTTTAAAAAAAAAAGTTTGAATTGGAAAAAAACTTATTTTAAAAAGTGAGAACTGTTTCATTTTTTGACAAACTTTTTCCACTTTTATAAAACTGAAAACGCAGTTTTGTCTAATAAAAGCGCAATTTTCATGATGAAAATTGACTTTAATATTTTGCCTGAATATTTTTCCTGACCCCATCCTGGCACAACACTGATGGTATTTCACTGAAATTTTCTTCACTGTAAAAAATCGGTACTTTATTGAAATATATTTCCAGAATTTTTTATATGAAGCTGGTATTAAACGATACAATTTTTCTAATTATTGCATACAATTTTTCCTTGCAAGAAAACTTCAACTCCATTTGTTTTTATGGAAAAGAAATTTTCTTTGTAAGGAAAAATTATAAGCAAAATTGTATTGTGTAATACAGGCTTAAGAAGCATACATTAATGGCAATTATATTTTTGGTCTTAATGGTAAAGAGACCGGAAAAGGTAAAATATTAAGTAAACTGGATTTTGCTGGAAACTTAAAGTGAACAGTTTTTTTTACTTTTGTTAAGAAATTTGATAACTGTTTTAGGGAAAAAAGGGACTGGATCCAGTGCTGGAAATCACACTTTAAAAAACTGGAAATCCGTCCCCTAGTAATAATTAACTGTCTGTTATAAATGTTGATGTACATTTTAAAATACCCTAAAAATGAAGATGCAAAACAATGTGACATTGTCATTTAACATGCAAGCATAGAAGTTATGACCTCACAGCATCTTTCCCCTCAATTTTAAGACTGTTAAAAAAAAAAAAAAAAAAAAAACTGAAAGTTGTCAGATGTTCACCTCTGGACATCACGAACTTCACTCCTGCCTCGTTTGCTAGAGCTGCAGCTTCAATAGACAGAGAGATGCAAATTTGCAATGATGGGAGATGTAAGAAGAGCACTCAGTCTATCAATATCAAAAGAGTTTTGGTTCATCACACCTCCACAGACTGCGTGATAGTCTAAAAATAAAGCAGTGAGTAAAGTTCGTGGTGTCCAGAAGTTTACATAACTTGAAGACTTTTATCCAAATACAGTACATTCATTAAAATAAAATAGAGGCTTCAAGTCAGCTGATTTTTTGGTGTTACATCTAAACCTATGTAAAAAAATGAAATGCAAATTTGATTTTTCACTAATTGTAAGAATATTTTTTAGGAAAAAGAAAAAAACAAAAACAAAAAAGTCCAAACTGAAAAGTACAGTTCTTAATTGAAGATTTAGATTTTTACGTTATTTATAACGGAAAATAAATAAATAATAGAAAAAAAAAATCTTCATTTTCAAGTGCAAGATGGACCTTAGCGACACAAATGAGCATCGCAAGGCACACTCACTTGAAGCCTCTATTCCTGCTGCAACCCCACAGGCAAAGCTTACTGTACTTACCTCTGGAGATGATTGTTTCTCTTGGGAGCTGATGACTCCCACACTAGGAGAACTGTCAAGCTGAAGAGTGTCGACCACAGAGACCTCATCTTTCTTCTCCACCTCCACTATGGTAACACTACCGTCTAAATCTTCAGGACTAGACTTAGTACCAGCTGCCAAATTATTAACTAATTCAAAAATTTGATTAGAATCCGACCCAGAACTAGAAGGAACATCTTTAAAACTATTATTTAATTTTTTAAAACTACCTGATATTTTTTCTAATGATTTATCGCTAACGTCTTGAGACGGAGAGAAATGAAGTTGAAAATCATCTGCGGTGTTTTTTTCTTCTGCGATTGGGTCAAGGTGGATTGGTTCGAAAGACACGTCCGCTGCTCTGAAGGGAGAAGAGCTGGCACGGAGTGGCGTGCTACTTTGGTAGACCACCTCCACGCTCAACCGTTTTCTCTTGTGTTCCTCCACCTTATCTTTATCAACTTCCTCCACATCAGAGTCTGAATCCTGCGACACTTTACGTTTGCTGGGAGTGTGAACTGGAGCCAACGAGCCGAAACTTTCGGCCCCCTCATCCATCGGGGTGTCAGTGGGAGCATCTGGAATGTACCGAGTCATTAGATTAAGTTGAAACACAAAAGAGAATCGAACATACCTTCTTCTATCACTTTCAATTGACGAACAGAAGTTAGATTGTTTTTTGATAGTGAAAGAGATCTTGATGGGCTGCAACAAAATTATTAAAGATACATGTGGGGGGGGGGGGGGGCATTCTCAAAGCATTTTAACCCCCACTTTAGCCTCGATTTTTATCCCTGGTGCTAAACTATGAGCTTAACATGGTTAGCCCCTGGTTTAGCACCATGTTTAGCACCAGGGATAAAAATTGAGGCCAAAGTGGGGGTTAAAGTGCTTTGTGAATGCCCCCCAAGATTTTCTTTTTAATAAACACACAATCTCTGTGTTTTGTTTTAAGTAGTCCAGTCTAATCAAACTACAAACCAACCTTTTCCGTGGTTTTCTCGCGGGGCTTTGTGGTGGCGTGCTGCCAATCAGACGCTGCTGGCTGCTGAACAAGTTTTGTTGAGGACGTTGAGGGGGCACTCCTGCCAACGTCAACACATCGTCAACAACTGTCCTTATTAGTGTGTGTACAATGAAGTATCGGTGCAAAGCAGCTCTTCTAGCCTCATATGGTATTTCAAATCTACCTCTTTTACCGGTCAACACGGCCCTCAAGCTATTCCATCTTAAAATTGAACCCATTGCCACGTACGGCTTAAAAGTGATATGGCCATATTTGAAAACTACAGATTTTGACATACTAGACTCACAATCAGTAAAATCAAGATTCATTAAGGTATAACCTGAGAATTTGTCTGTCAAGGTCAAGAGGCGTGGCTATAGTGGCAACACTGTTTGCATTGGAATACGCATAAATTTTTAGGAGGGGGTGGTAACAACAGTCCTTGAGAACGTTGCCACATTTCTCATAACATATAGGAAATGATCATCGCCACGGTTCAAAATATATGAAAACAATTCAGAAAAATAGTCTAAAAAATTAGGTTTTAGTAAAAAAAAAAGTAAAGGAATCTGTTGTATAGTTTTTTTGCAATGCTAATTAATAAATTTAACATTGGAAGGATACAAAATTCTCATTTAAGTAAATTAATTATAATTAAACCAACGGTTAAAAAATTCCGAAAAAATTCAGAGCTAATTTGACGATTGTTGTGGGTCCACCAAATTAATTTGAAGAAAATCTGTTGTAGCGAATTTTTCGTCCAAATTTCTCAGGTTAAGCCTTAAGAGACTATTATCTGTCTCTAAATTTTCCCCATCTAGATTAGTCTATAAACTTACAGAGGAAAATTATTTTGTTTCGGAACTTCAGCAAAAATTTAATCTTCCTCAAACTGCAAATTACAATAATTTTCTAAAAGAAAGAGCTCTCAAAGCCTCCCAAATTGACCCTAATTTTTATAAAACCCCTGCATTCAACAACCAAGTTTGGAAAAACTGTCAATATAAAGATCGGCATGTCTTCTCAAGATTCTCAGTGCATGGTTTTCATCATTCTTTATGCACTAACCCAGTGTTTCATGTGAGTAATGAAAATTGTAAATGCAAGCTTTGCGGAGAGTTGTGTGAAACATATCATATCCTAAACTGTTCACTGCGTAAACTCCCCCTGTTACCCTATGCCTGTCAGACTATCTGAAAATATTTGTGCTATTTGATAGTTCCTAAAATATATATATATTAATTATATATAATATTATAAATATATTATATATCTGCATACTGTGTATATATATATATATATATATATATATATATATATATATATATATATATATATATATATATATATATATATATATATATATATATATAATATATATATATAACTATAATATATCATAAATGAATTGACAAATGTTTAAAATTGGAACTACAGTATTATTACAATTATGTATACTAATATTATTATGTATTGTGTTCTTATTTTGTTTATATATATAATATATTGATTATTATTATTAATATATTTTTTGTTTATATAATATATTGATACTGTACAATATAGGTACAATTTTGTTTGTATTTTGGGAAAATTATACTTCATTTTGGTTTGTATAATAATAATAATAATATATGTATGTATGTATAATATAATCAATATTTTTTTTTTTATTTTTTAGGTTATTATTATATAATATTTTATAATCTATTCTGTACACTGTTTTTGTGTTGAATAAACAATTTTAAAAAAAAACAATGAAGTATCGACCTCAAATATTTTGTTACAGAAATGGATAGAGGGGGCAAAGTTATGCTACTCTGTGTTTCAGATTTTTCAGAGTGCAGGAACTATTTTTTAAAAAAAAATATTGAAAGTACAGAGAAAGTGACACCTCTAGACACCTCTCTCAATAAAAGGATAGGACCTAAAAGGGGCGTGGGTTCAAACCCAACCTTGTAAAAAAAAAAAAAAAAAAAAAAAAAAAAAAAAAATAGCAATACTTCCCGGTCTCTAAAAAATCTGAAAAAAATCAGAGTGGATAACTTTGCCCCCTCAATCCATTTATGCAATAAAATTTTTGAGGTCGATACTGTATTTTCACTACACTTCAAGCAACATTTTGGTTACATTTTTTTCATTCCCAATCAAAAACTTACTTATTTGCTTCCCCCACCATTCCAAATATTTGAGGATAGAACTCTGGCTTCTCCAAATATTGGAAGTGCATTCACAGAGACGCTAATTGGAGAGGGGAAGGAATATCAAGAGAATCAGTTGAATAGGGTTTTAAAATTATCTTGTTGTTTACATATGGTATCTGCAACAATGTGCATTGAATTTGTGGAGTGAGGTCAGTAGCTGCTGCTTCTCTTATCACTAATACCTTGATATCAAATGCCTTTAATAACATCACCCATAAGGCCTATGTATAAAGTAGACACTTTTTAAACTCTTTTCAGTACAGTACAATTGTATTTTGAACTTAAAAGACTGCTAATAGTTGACTTATTAATAAATACTTTGCTCAAAGGTGGTAGAGTCACTAGAGTCAGCTTACTTCTCTCTGATTCCTAATTACCTACACTGGTGCTTTTTTATCAGTTCCCCTCTTCTCCCCCCTTTAAGCCAAAAGTCATTTGATGTCACCCATAAGGCCTGTGTATAGACATATTTAAAAAACCCGCTAGTGCCGTCAGGACCATAATAAATGTCTATACACAGACATTATGGGTTATGTCATAAAAGACGTTTGACCTTGATGCAGTGATATACGCCTCTGATTCATAATCAGATGGTCGTGAGTTCAATCCCAGCCATGCACCACCAAACTTTTCACAAGTGCTAAAGAACACCCACTCATGCATCCAGGAGATGATTGATGGCATCCTCCATCAATTGCCGACCATCCTGACTTAGGTTTCCATGGTTTCCTCAGTCACAACCAGGCGAATGCTGGGATGAATTGCTTAGGCCATGGCCGCCCTGGTTTGGAAGGGACTTACAAAAGTAGGGTCTACGAAGAACCGGGAGGTTAAATTCAGTGACTTAATTGTGCCCAGTACCCTGTACTAGGGTTCAGTTGAAGCAGAAAAAAAAAAATAAATATAAAAGACGTTTGGCATCAAGGTATGAGTATTGCAAACAGGCATATTGACTGATCTTCATCCACAAATTCAATACACATTGTTGCCGATACAATGAAAACAAATATGCATTTTTTATGGTCCCTTCGGTACGTTAGGTCTAACTGTTGATTCTGAAAAGACCTCTCGTTGACTCCTACCTTCTGTGTCTGGAGAGTCAACAAGGAATGCAGCGTCAACGTTTGTCTCCTTACTGTCGTTCTTACTGTCGTTCAGCACTTCCAAGCTCGGATCGGCAGTCAACGGTTGGCTGTCCTCAAACAACAATGGAGAACTGCTGAAATGATAGCGCATACATCAGAGATGGCGCAGTGGTAGCGTCCCTGACTTGTAATTAAGTCATGAGTTCGAATCTCAGTGCAATGACTTTTAGTCATCGTTATCAAAACTTGGGTGCATTTGGGAGGTAATTGAGTTTATGCCTGACTCTATGTGGCGTCTAACTTCTTTAGTTCAGAGTTCCAGACAGACTGTCGCCGGTCTATATCTGCCGGTATAAAATTACCACAATTGCCACCGCGTGCAGTCGTATCTACATGTAGACTAAAATCTGTAATCCACTGTCCTAATAGGTACCGGGTATGTATTAATGATACTACAGTACTGTGTTAGGGTGGTTATCACTGAACTACTGTATATAATATAGAAGGTAAACGCTACATAGCTCTGTTACACGGTTCGTGTTGAAGCAAGTTTTGGAAGAACAGTTACAGCTCATAACATGAAAAATTGCGGGAGAATTTTTTAAGGAAGTGCACATAGTCAATAGCAGGAAAGCAGCAGCGTTGCCTAACTAGTGGGAGTTTTTCTGCTTCTTTATATCCCCACTACAGTATAACGACTTGGCAACGAATTTTTTCATGTTACGTCCGCACGCTCAGCTGCCTGCTTGTTAAAATTTGCCTCGACCGCAAAGGCAGGCTTAGTTTCACCCCCTGCATGGTTGTTATACATGCAAATCTTATATTTTATGCATACTGCCAGGCACACTGTCTGGAAGTGCTATATACATAGCTCCGAGTTCAAAGTTCAATATGCATATACCCTCCCTTTTAATATATACAGTAATATGGTTTATATGTAGCATACTGTATGCATATGCTTTGCTGACTACAGCAATTATGCATACAGCATGCACACAAGGCGTTTGGTTCTGCATGCTCTACTATACTGTATGCATGCAATCATGCATACTGTATGCATATACATACATACTGATTATACAGTATGCATTACACTATGCATATGCATACAACCAACATAGCGTAAAACTAAGCTAAATTATTACAATAATAAATGAGATGCCAGGACAAGCGTTAATAATATAATAATAAAATTAATGCGGCAAATGTGGCTACGCCACGGTGGCTCGCGAAGGGTTTGCTTGTCTCAAAACCCTCTTAAACAACTCATAACTCTCCGCTTCAACAACTTCTGCCTTCAGCAAATTCCACTCTCTTACAGTCCTGTTAATGAAGATATTTTCCCACATCACTTCTACTGCCGACAAAATCCAACTTCCAACTGTGATCACTCCTTCCAATGTAAACCCCTCTCTTAATACGAGAGCTCAACTCCCTCCAACCCTCACTATTTCTTGTTATTTTATACATAACACCAAGTCTACAATTTCTCCTTCTCTCCTCCAGCAACTCCCACCCTAACTTATCAATCATCGCAGTCACACTCTCAAACTCTTTTCTGACCTCCTTTCCATCTCCCACCAACTTCCATCTTCCCATACGCCCCATAACTCTTCTCGCTGCTCTTCTCTGCACCTTCTCCAACTCCTTCACCCCAACATTCCTGTATGGATCCCAAACACTGCATCCATACTCAAGCATCGGTCTCACCATGGCTCTATAAGCGCTATCTCTCACGAACATACTAGCTCCCTTCAGATTTCTCATAACAAACTCCAAGAACTTTCTACTCTTAGAAGTAACATACTTAATATGTTCATTCCACATCAATTTTCTGTGCAGCACCACACCCAAATACTTGTACTTCTCAACTTCTTTCAAAACTTCACCCCCCAATATATACTGCAACACCCTCCTTGTCCTTTTCCTGCCAAACACAACCACACAACACTTCGCCACATTCAACTTCATCCCATTATCATCAACCCACCCTTGCAAAATATCAAGATCCTGCTGAAGTTCAACAACGTCATCCTCACTTTCCACCTTCCTATACACAACACTGTCATCTGCAAACAGTCTCACCTTCGACTTCACTCCTCTTGGCAAATCCTCTATATAAATCTGAAATAATTTGCACCCAGAAAACCAGCTTACCTCCTCTCGTTGCCAGAGCTTGTTGCCCTTGTTGGGTGCGACATGTTTTCCAAATTTATGGTTGCACCTAACTATACAAACGCTGCAAATATGTTCTATACAACTAATGGAATACTTTTCGAAGTGTAAAGTAACGTGAAACTACCGAAAACTGCAATTTTTAAGCAAAATTAGCTTTGCTTTATTGATGCTAACATTGCTAACACTTTCCACGCATGGCCGGCAAAACAGCTGACAGCTGATCAAAAATTTACTTTCGCGCCTTTTATTTTTTGAAAAATGCGGGAAAACATTACCATTTTTTGAATGTAGGCGGAGGTATCCAAAGACGCCAAAGACTCCAAAGAGATCGATATATATGGATATTAATTTATCATGCATATACCTTTTGGGCGCTATCTGAAATAATCTGATGGCAAAGATTTAGCTTCTTGTCTTATATTTATGCACTCTGAAATTTTACAAAAAATTTCAGGTGGTTGATGACACTATAATATATAGCTGCAATTATAGAGCTCATTGAGGTATAAATAATAGGCCTGTTCGTAAACCCTGCTCGGTGTACTCTGAGCAAGTTTACGAACAAAAATCGTGACGTCATTTGCACTGCACTCCCTACACCACCCTCTGCGCTGGTGTAAGAAAACGGTGTAAAAGTGTACACCGAGCAGGGTTTACGAACAGGCCTATTGTTTATTTAAAAAAAAAAAAAAAAATCCCGGGACGGTATTATAGCTCGATCGCCAATTAATTTCAATTATGCTCTAGGAGAAGGTAACTATATGTAATTAATTATTTATAATTAATACCTAATATTTATATACAGTTAAATTTACTATATATATACACATGTAATATAATAATTATATGCTACATAATTCATAATTGTAGTAATATATATATATATATATATATATATATATATATATATATATATATATATATATATATATATATATATATATATATTAATATAGAACATTAAACAAAAGATATATTATATATATAACATTAAAAAATTGCTTGTACAATTTTAAGAATGAATGAAATTTAAAATTATCTTGCCATGGTTGCCACAAATGAATTAATGGCGTTCCCCAGTACAAATTTCTTAAAATCTTGGGGTCTATAGAATATTTTAATATAAAACAGTATATTATGTACTATGTCTGTTTTATATATGAATAAACACATTTAAAAAAAATATTATATTTTCATACATATACTGCCATGTATATGGTAAATATAATATTATCCAATTTAATTAATATTTTTTTATGTGTTTTAATATATATATATATATATATATATATAAATTTTCAAGAAAATTAATTTCAATAAGTATAAATTTTATTATATTTTAGTGCACACAATTAACATACAAAAGTAAAATTATAATGCTGCTGAGATGTAAATGTTTAAGTATATATTAACATTTATTTTGTTTATCTTTTACAAAATTTGATTAAAGTATATTTAATTAAAGAATTATTTGATGCAGAATCTTAGCTATCAATGCATTCATAAACATGACCCTAATATGACCAAATTTTTTCTCAAATATATATTATCTGAAATGCATTAAAAATTTCCAAATACAAATTTTCATAAAAAGTGTATTGGAATGTAACAAAGAAAATTTCACAAAAAAAAATAATTCATAAAAATAATAATAATGGAACAGATGTACCTTACAAACCAAAAATTAATTGATTTAAATTGCAAATAGATCCCCCCCCCCCCTTTGTAATATTATTAATTTTGATCATCAAATAACTTTTTTAATTGTTACAAATTCATGAGATTTCAGCTCCTATATTCTTTTTGAAAACATCCTTCATTTATGCAAAGGCAAGAATAAGCACAGACAACCCTGCCTAAAGTTCGGACACTTCCGAAATGGACAACCTGCAAGAAAAAAATTTACTGCAGGAATGAATAGAGGATACCAAATTATGCTCCTCTGAATTTTCTTCAGATTTTTTTGAGTGCTAAAAATATTTTTAAATATTAAATTTATTGAAAATCCTGTAATTTAAGTTGGCAATCCTCAATAAAAAGGATAGGGACTTGACGCCTATTGACGCCTCCATGTGGCGTGGCCGTACGTTCAATAATGATTTAAAAATAGTTCTGGTACTAAAAAAAAATAAAAAATAAAAAATTCATAGTAATATAATTTAGTACCCTGTTTTTATTTACGCAATAAAAAAAAATCCGTTCCTACAGGACTGCCAACGGTTCTCTACGTGTCCTTGCAGTGGATCATGATCTTGACGGCACCGCCTGCGCCCGTCTTGGCCGTCTCGAAGGCTTCGTGAGTCTCCTCAAGGGAAAAGTTGTGCGTGATCAGCTGTTTGACGTCAACCTTGCCAGACGAAACCATCTCCAACGCCAGCGGGTAACTGCAGACAATAATAAATGTTATAGAGTACAAAACACAAAAGTTTTGTGAGTTAAAATAGATGCTCAAATAGATGCAAAATCAGACAGAGACGTTTGCATTAGTTCAATATGTACTGATGTAATTGAATTTTTCTACCTTCTCTTATAAACTAAATATACCCTTTTTACTTTCATCAAATTATATAGAACTCCATGACACTACAATAAAAAAATTATTAAGAAATGGTTACAGATGATGGAAACTAAAAGATATACTGTACTATGAATTGTTTTACAATTTAAGCGCTTGATCAATCAAAAAGAAAGTAATATGCATTATCAATTTTAAATTCTGCATATATCGTCCCTTGTTCGGAATAATGAGCTATCTGCCTACCAAAATTCAAATGCAATAATGAGCTGTCTGCTTTACCAGGTGAATGAAATTTTAATGTAAAAGGAAAAGCAGACAGCTCATTATTGCATTTGGATTTTGAAAGGCAGATAGCTCATTATTCCGGATGAGGGACGATATATACAAAATTATACTGTTAATAAATAATAATTAATCAATTTTTTAACTTCCACCCAGCGCCACTCCTATACACCACAGTTCTGCAGCTCCTCTCTACTCACTCATTGGCGTAGCGGAAGACTCCGCGAATGTCCACCTCGCGGGCGCAGGCGTTGACGAGAGGAATGGTGACCTCCGAGGAACTCATCCCGACGATAACCACCACGCCCCCTGACTTGGTGGCCTGAAACACCGTGTGTTAACGTCAGGCCACCCAAAGTCTTGTACTCGCAATGGTTGTAACAAACCATTGTTATAATGTCTGTCGCATGAAGCCTTTTTCATTGAAAAGCATGAGACGGTGCAGTGCCTAATTTTGCCACCAGAGCAGAGAACATAATGGCATTGTTGGCGCTAGTTACCCGTTTCAACTTCATAATTAACTGTCATTTTCCATAAGTTAACATGTAAATCAACAATTGTCCCATGTTTTTCCTTTTACGCGACAGACATTACACAACAATACTTTGTTTACTAACAACGAGCAAAAGACTTTGATGTTCACCACAAGGAGGAAGGATCACTTGAGGATTTGCAATGGACAACCTGCAAATTTTTTATTGCAGAATGTGCAATAGAGGGTACCAAATTATGGTACTCTGAATTTTTTCAGATTTTTTCAGAGTCCTGAAACTATTTTTAAATAATTATTGAAAATTCTGTAAGTTATATGTTAGCCTCCCTTTATCCTTAATAAAAAGGAATGGGCCTAAACACCTATTGACGCCTCCAGAGGATGTGGCAGTACTTTCAGTAATTATTTAAAAATAGTGTTGGGACTCGAAAAAATTCAGAGTACGTATTATAATTTGGTACCCTCTATTCATTTCTGCAATAAAAATTTTCATGCACGTTGTCTATTCATGGGAAGTATTATTCTCCACCCATAGTCCCAAACTAACATAATATACTAAAAATAACATGGCACCACCACTCAAAATCCATTTGTCTAAATTCAAATTCAATAAATTTTACTTCCATAATCTCTTACAATCAAAGCAATAAACAATAATAAAATATCTTGAGTTTCCAGAAATGTCACTCACATACACAAACGACACATTAAAAATATTAAAACTTTTCATTCATAAATGTTTTGACATGGAATATTTTTATCTTGACCTAATCCAAGTTTGTCATTGTACAACCAACATGATTGAATAAAATTTTGAATTTGAATTTGAAAAATAGTAACAAACGTTGAGAAAATCTCAACATAAGAAATATGGGGTGGTATTCACGAAAAGTTAAGGAGCGTTTTAGGGAGAGATATTTTAAGAAGCGTTTTTCTTACCTGTTACCTGGTATAAAAAAACACGTCTTAAAATATCTTTCCCTAAAACGCTCCTTAACTCTTTGTGAATACCAACCATGAAAACCTCAGATAGAATAGTCGTTAAGTCAGTAATACCACTTTGAGTGAACTGAAAGTCAAGGTCTTTGCAAAGCAACCTAAACTCACAAACAATGTGTTACTATGCTAGGAGATGACAGAACCCAGTTGAAAATTATTGATACTGTTCCAGCTGTTCTTTGCATACCCATTTGGTTAAATACCTGCTAGATTAGTGCTTTGTATTTTATTTTACAGTTTTTTATACCCTTAGTAACATACTTTACACTTGAGTAATCTATTGAAATTTGATGAATTATTTACAAAAACAGCTGGTACAGTCAGTAATTTTATAGGCCACATCAATCAATCAATCAATCAATCAATCAATCAATCAATCAATCAATCAATCAATCAATCAATCAATCAATCAATCATAAGCTCTCTATGTTCCTTAAATTTGATAAAATTGTACTAATTCTATGATTTATTCTGTAGAAAAGCCATGTCGGACCACATTGGTAGAACTAGATATTGTATAGTAACATAACTTTGTGATGGTTTTCCTACCTTTGCATACACAATTCACAAAATGCCAAAATAAAATCTTCAAGCAACAAAAAACAGACACAATTAAGGTCTGTCGCTATGAAAAAATGCAACTGAAATTAAATGAGATGTCGCTACCTGCCTATAGTAAAAAAGATACGGGATTCGGTGATTTTTATTCGGCATTAGCAATGAAAATAAAGAAAATTAAGCGTTTTTGTTGAACTTTGGGCTTAAACGTGTTGTTTGCCTATGCCTTCTACCGATTCATTATTTAAAATATTCATTATATATGGAGTTATAGCAATTAAAAGTATGCAACATTTTACTGGAGAGCAAAAGCTGAAGGCAAGGAAAGAAACAAGGAGGGCAGGCGTGCCGTTGCGAGTGCGTCCTTTACGTGCCATGCGTGCCGTGACGAGTGCATTGTGAGGTCGACTCCAAAGTATTGTACTGTAAATTGAATAGAAAATAGAAATATGGTAACAGAGTGTTTTGTATACAGCATTCTCTGTTATTATTATGAATTATTTTTTTTAAATAAATTTAATTTTTGTAGTAAATAATAGGTATCAAAAAATGTTTTGTTGCTTTTTTGTATAATATATAGATAAAGAAACTAACCTAATTAATTTAAAAAAAATACATTATCGGTTTTATATAGGATAAATCTGAATACTATAATCACCAATCGGACATATAAAATCATATATTTTTTATATCCGTTCAAGCTATACTTTTTCAGTTTTATCATGTCAATTATCTACTGGAAGGAGTAAAAAAATTAAATTTATGGAATATGAATAAAATGCTAATGTATGCTCAAACTAATAAGGAACTGTGGATTAATTTTTAAGATGTATTTTTAATTATGTCAAATTATAAATTAAATTAAAAATGTGACGTTTAGAAAAAAGAAACTATTTTTTATTGTTACAGTAACTTTTTCACATTGAAATTCAATGTATTTTGCTCCTGTCCGTGGACCACATCATGAGTGCGAATGCTGCTATCATGAGGTAGAATATGCAATTGCCCCGCGCTGCTACTGCTTGCATTCGCGAGCTGCAGTTTTCTTTTCTTCACTTCCTTCCTGGGTCCGGAGAGGACGGGGGAGGATGGGGAGAAGGGAAAAAAAGAGCAGGCGTTACGTGCTGAATGCGTTGCTGTACGCGTAAAATGATCAAATTTTTTTTAATAAAAGTTAATTTTCAAGGCACATTTCTTTTTATCAAAATTATTATGATATATATTTTTCAAATATTTATATATTATATATACAGTTTTTTTGTGTGGTTTTAATGATAAAACTCCCTCCAAACTTAATATTTTAAAAAGTAATTAAAATATTCTCGACCTGTATTATATAACGATGAATTTGAAATCTGAATCTGTTTATTATAATAATCCTTCCTTTTTTTTTTTTGTATCCTCTCAAGCAATACTTTTCAAGTGTTTCATGACGATCATCTATACTTGGAGAGACTGAAATTAAATTTATTGAATAATAATGAAAAAGTGAAATCAATATACTTTATTATGATTCATAATTTTCCTAATAAAATATAGATTAATTTTTTATAAGTTTTCATTGTTATATAATTACAACAATTTTCACTGTCGCGCGCAGGTCAGAAGGGTAAACGAACTCAAGAAAATAATTTGTCTTTTACTCCCCCAACCCTTGCTATCCTCATTCATAAACCTTTCTTTTCTTTGAGAAAGGTGAAGAAAAGAATGTAGTATATGTTTTAGATAGAAACCTAGTTACAAACAGACTTCAATGCAATGTATAAATATTTTTGGGAACACCACTTTATATTTCATAGGAGAAAATGAAAAGATTGCACCAATCAAAATGCAGTAAATTATGCATAATAAATGCATAAATATTGCAACATCATATATACATTTTAAATATATATATATATATATATATATATATATATATATATATATATATATATATATATATTAATATATATACATAATATGTATATATAATGTTGTATTAATATGTTTCAATTTTTATAAAAAAATTTTAATATTATATTAAATATTATATTATATTAATATTTTAATATTATTTTATATTTTGTATCATTTATATTTATATTTTTATATACTCTTTTATAAATTTATATTAAATGTATGTTATATTTATAATATTTATATCACATTAATAAATGCTGCATTCATTGCATTTTGATTGATGGTGCAATATTTTTATGTATTCATTTTTCCTGACCATAGATAAGGTAAAAGCACGGCCCGCGATTATATTGTGACGATAGTCTAATTTATATTTACATAAATTAGACTACCTCTAATATACAACCCGCCTTGTGTCGTATCACTGTGCAAGGTATTGGATCAATAGTACTCGTTTTCTAGGAAGTACATGTAAGCATACAAATATATATTTCTTATGTATTTACCATCTCTTCTAATGAGGGAAAGGCATCATTAACCCTTCTCGTCGTGTGTCCTGTCCACCCGCACTGACGCGCCGTGGGTTCTGCGCACCCTCACCGACGGGAGCAGGCTCATAAAATTTTAGTACCCTGCACCCGGAGCAAGTTAATAAATTTTTATGTATTACTGTGTACTATATAAAGGCAATGCACAAAGGGAACAGACAGAGAGAGACAGGAGGGAGACGCTGTTCGATTCCAGAACACTCACATACACACCATCATGGTGTTTACAGTTATTGACACTTAGTTTTCTCACTGACTGTTCCACTCTGAGCATCCTTCATTCTTCTGTATTTGCAATGTAAGTATTATTTCAACTGTACTTCTATTATTTCTATTAATAAATATATATGTTAAGATCAATGCTAGTTTTATAATTTAAAGATCTCACAATCATAAGATAGGTTTACGCAAGTAGGCTTGGGTTTACGATCCTGGTGTCATGGGGTAAGATTATAGAAAAATATGAATGATAATTAGACGCCCTAGTTAAAGACAGAAATCCCCGTGACAATTTGGTGGAGGCGACCGTGTTTAAAATCGACTGTATTTAAAAGCGACCGTGTTTAGAAGTGAACGTGTTTAAAAGTGACCATGTTTAGAAACGATTGTGAAAAAGATCGTGCTTAAAAAAGAAAAAAAAAAGTGTTTTGAAAGGATCTCGTTTTGAATTTAAAATTAAATGTTTTAAAATTTTGAATTGCCGTCGTTTGCTGCATTATTGCAATTTGGTTTGACTAATCGTTTTTAACCTGCGTAATTTGATGCTAAATATAATTTAATGTAATAGGTCTTTTGGATTATATTAAAATAAATAAAAAAAAAATATAATTAAAAATAAATTGTAAAAACAAAATCAATTTGTAATGCCCGTATGTTATAACAAAAATGTTATACAAATTAATATATAAAATATTTGTGTAATTATTCAAAATTTATACGTCAGATAAATTCTTTTTAATCTCTAGCCACGATCTATAAAACGTATTAAAATTTAAAAATTTGCAATTAAAAAAAAATAATAATAATAATTATAAATAACGAAATAAATAAAAAGAAGAAAAACCCTGTTTAAATTTAAGTTTTTCTTGCAATGTGTGTTATACTCTGCTAACAAAAATAGCAAATGTAAATCAATAAAGTGCGTTGTTTTCAATAGGCGCTTAAAGATTTCATAAAATTGATATTTATTTATTGACAATAGTTTATGAAACATTAGCGGAAATTTAAATTTTATTGAAAAGCTTTAATGAAATGTAATCAAAAGAAACAGAAAGGAAGTTCTAAGTTATGAGAAAAAAAAAAAAATACTCAGAGAAATTTCAGAATTTAAAATTATCAAGAAAAATTAAATTTACTTATTTTATTGAAACATTGAATAATGGATTTTTATTAAAATAATACTTAAAAAAAAAATAATAATAAAATAATTGCATGACCTGATATTCGTTTGTTGCAAATTTTTGATGCGAAAATTTAAAATAAAACCTAATAATCTTTTAAAAACATAAAAAAAAAAAAAAATAAATAAAGTAAGTGAAAAATTCATTTTTATAAAAAGAAAACATAAAAATACATTAAAATTTGAAAAAAAAAAGTAAAAATCAAATTTTATTTCATAACATCATGGCTAAAAAAAAAAAAAAAAAAAAAAAAAATGATAAAAACAGAAAAAAAAAATGTGACAAAAACCCACCCACCCTCCCTTCGTTGAAAATATATTAAACGTTCATATAAAAAAATATATATAAATATGTTTAGCAATTATTTTGTAATTTTGCATGCACTATAATACACATATTTTGTTTTGATTTATAATCATCTAAATTTAACAATAAGATCATGATATAGTAAATTTTTAACTCGGTTGTGTAAAACGATTTTAATACAAGGTCAAATAGAAAGAAAAATTTTTTTAAATTTTAAAGTCAAGTATGCGGACTTCGGACAATTAATGTTAACATACAGAATTTAAATGTCTTCATGTAAAGATGAATTTCAGTTACTTCAGTGCCAAATCATAATTATTTTTTTTTTTTGCATGCATTAAATAAATCGAATTAGATCAAAACATTCAATAAATTAATTGAATCAATCAATATATTAATAAATAAATAATGATCGAAAATTTTTAAAACACTTATGGTTTGAGCATATTCAATCCAGCAATCCATTTCCAAATTTCATCCATTTAACCAATGTTAAACTTTGAAATCAGTTTACACAAAATGATGAAACAACTTTACTCAAAAAAATTTATCGCACCTGTTGAAGGCAGTTTCAAATTTCCTCATGAGTCTTGCTGCAAACAGATATCAATAATCTAAAATTTTCCTGTAAATTAATAATATTTTTATCACACAAGCATGCAGTATAAAAATAAAGTTTATATATTCATGTTTATATCATTATATACCGGAAAAAAAATATAAGTAATATTTCAAATCTAATTCCTTAAAAAAAAATATATAATATTCATATACCAGAAATTAGTTCAATAATTTAAAATTAATAGGAAAAAAGTAAGTAAATAATTGAAGTAATCAACCAATATTCAGCGGAAATAAATAGGTTAACGATAAATGAAGTATTATATTTGATTTATATACATATATATGTTTGCTTGATTTAGTTTAAAATATTTTTTTTTGTGATAACATTCATAAAAAGCAAAAATAAAATATAGGACGTTAAAATGAAATTTATTGAAATTAATAAAATAGCCAAATTTATAGACCTTATTTGCCAATATAGATTGTCAAATCAAAAGTAAAGTTTATATCAAGAAAATATTACGATCAATCAAGTTTGCATATTTCAAAGCATATGAAAAACTAAAAGAAAAAAAAATAAGTTTTGAAAAAAAAAACAGCTTACATTTAATGTTAAAAATTGGTTAAAAAGAGAGTATAACACACCATAAAAGAAAAAAAAAAGTGATTTTTCGAATAATTGTGCTAACTATTGTATAATACAAAACGTAAAATATTTTCTTGCACGCGGTGAAAAAAAAAAAGAGATTAAAGTATTCTTATTTTAATAAAATATAACATAATTTTAGTAATATTGGTTTTCAAGCAGAGAGTGGAACTTAGTATCTTTTTATAACGAGAAAAAAACACGTGAGAATAAATTCCAATTTTAAGGTAAATCGAGGTTAATTGAGATTTTAGTATTACGATGTAAGTAAGTTTTACATGGTAAATTGTAAAACCTATTTTAAAAGATATACAGTGCAATTGTTGACATGATAATAAAATGTTTTTGTGTGTAGTAGGATGCAATATGTGACATCGCGCAACCACAGCATCACAAGGTAATTGTATAAGTAAGTATAAAAATCTATTCGCGTCGCACGGAGAAAAAAATTAACATTTTTAAAATTTATGGAACGATATTTTATCCATACATTCCCGTAAGTAAGTTAATGCGTATTAACTACATGAACAATATATTAAATTAAACACTTTGCTCCATTTATAAATTTCTGAATATTTAATTTTATAAAACTAGTATAACTAGTATTAACAGAAAATAGAAACATGATGTTTTCATAATTAAGCAAAATATAATGTTACAATAAAAAAGTAAAATAAGACAATTGATATTGAATAAATCTTAAACAATTAAGACTTAATAAATAAAGAATTAATGTATTGAAACAAATGAAGGCTAAAACATTTGTGTAAACTTTGAATAAGGAATCATGCACATGGAAGTCGGCGCTTACAGTGCACTTATCTGAGTTACTATTGTAAAAGTAAAACAATATAATATATAAGATAAGAAATTGGGAAATCTTATGAAATAATCAAGAATTTAAACATTACTATATTATAGTATATTATAAAGTTAAAAGAAAAAAATGGTACCATTTTAAGTGAAATGTTGAATAATGAAGTTTTGAGAGTAAAAGACAAAATATAATGTTAAACTATTAATCCTAGTAAAGGTCTAATTTTTAGAATACGATAGTATAAGAAAGAAGCATCATGATGTAATTGAAAAATAATAGTATATTTTCAAGAGTTAATAAATAATATTCAACAAAAAAATTAAATAACTTAAACCTGCATTAAGAGAGAATAATCGCAGAAAAATAGTCTTATAAAATAAAGCAGCATTGATAAAGATAATAAAAAAATGAAAAATATTGTTCCTAAAAATGAAATCATTCCTTAATAGCTCTAAAGATGTTTAAGATTGCTAAAAATATTGATGATTTATCGAGAAAGACCTATATTGATAATTAAAGTAAACTAAATGTAATAGTTAATATAAAATAAGTAAAGCAAAGTATATAAAAATGCTCTCGAAAAGATAGATGTCACTTTAAATGTTAAGCTAGCATATGAAATATTACGTTGATCTGGACGCAGGGAGTAATATTTAAGTCCAAATTAACTGTTAAATTCAATTCTGTGGCCAAAGGATTGTTTTCATACAGTTAAACATGGCAAGTTATATGAATTTAATTAAAAACAATACTGAAAAAGAAACAGAATTATTAATGAGTATAAACGATTTAATAATAATAGACATTGAAATTTTAAGGACATAAAAATTAAATAAATAATAAAACAGTTATGCAGGTATGAAAGGAAAGTAAATTTAAAATAAAGAATTCATAATAATATTATTGTATTGAGCATTCAAATTGTTTGTAACATTATCTTTGTCTAACAATAGCGAAAAGTATATACTGCATATCAATTAAAAAGTGTCTGAGAGCCAGTGAATAATATTTAATTGAAATCAAAATGGAGCAATGTAAAATATTAAACAAAATGAAGAATATAGTTAAACATTTTTTTTTTTTGTTTATTCCGTGTATTCGTAATCATATATAAACGTAAAAATAATAGAAGAAAATGTGAATTGGAATTTCACATTAAAGTAAGAAGTAAATGAACTAAATACATAATTCATTTAATTAATAAAATTTGGAAAAATAATTATTAAAAAAAAAATGTTATTACCTTATTACTTACAAAATAAAAAAAAAAAAAATACTGCTTAAGAAACAAATAATTGTTTAAGATACGCTAATATTAACCTATTTCATGTTATAATAACTCAGTGTCGACATGTGAAAAAAAAAAAAAATACTATTAGAACATTAGGTTAAAAGAGTCTTGAAAAAAAAATAACATAATTGTGTTTTTGATATTTACAGAATTTTGATTTTACTACATGGCATAATTTTGTGCCGGGTCGCATATAAATTGAAAAACAAAATGGAAATTAAAATGCTGTTTGTACTTTTTTTAATTCAAGCGTGTTAAATGAATCATAGTAAAAACAGTTAAATTAAATGCAACTCACTTAAACGAAAAGTTTTAGAATTAAAATGAATGTTAGAAATTGTATCAAGTATTATTATTAAATAAAACAAAATTTGATCGCAATTTAAAGTAAAAGAAGCAAAAATTGCAACTAAAAAGTAAATTAATAAATAAAGAGGAAAAAAAAAATGAATAAAAGTTTAAAGGATATTAATTAAAATTCTATATATAAATTTAAAGTAATGAAAAAAAATATTTAAAAAAAAAAAAACAATATTGTAAAACGTTCAGAACTTGAGAAAATTTAAATTTTCTTTTATGAACCAAACAAGTAAGATTTAAAATATTTAAGTTGCAAGTTTTCAGAAGTGAGTTATTAAAATTTGACAAATATAATAGAACAAAATTGAAACCATATATACAACAATTTAACAAAGATAATTATTTTGGTTATAAATTAATACTATTCAGTAAAATCATTTCCATAATCAAGACACAAAAAGAAGACATACATTAATATTTGATAACTTCAATATTCAATTTACAAATATTCAAAATTTTCCTATAAATATTATAACTTATTATCGCCTATTCTTAAATACACAAAATTTTTTTCACATTGTCTTAATGAAAAACGTTATTTATAATAATCTAAAACGAAATGAAAGAAAACAAAAAAAAAAGAAAAATAATATATTTGAAATCTTTAAAAAAATTGTATGTATCAAAAGTCGTAAACAATATGATAGAAAAATGAACCTTGGATATTTTTATTAATTAATTATAAATATAAAAATGTTTAAAAGTTTAATGATCAATATTTAATAATAAGTATCACTGATTAAATAACAAAATAAAATCAACTTGCATTGTAATTCTTATGTAAAGAAAATAAATTTTACAGAATCTATTTCATATGATTTTCAATTAAAGATATTAAAAAAAAAAATAGATATATATTTTATCATCTCTTTTTAATAGACAACATACTGCAATGCAACTCAAGTAACTATTACCAGAATTATTCATAATTTGATCAAGTTACTTTTCTGGTTTGAACTATTTTGAATTTACGATTGTAAAAGTCCAAGTATTGACAAAAATTTAAGGTGTAATGGTTTTCGTGTCTTACATTTATAATTATAAATAATCTTTTTCTATTAAATTTTAATTCCGATTTTAATATTACCGTAATCTTATAAAAGATTTTAATTTTAATGCGTGATTTTCATACAAAATTCTGGATTTAAAAATTATTATAAATAATTGTATCCGAGCTTAAGTAGCTTAACAAAACTTTAATCCGTTTGTTTCTTACCAAATTTAATAATTCCATAAAAGATTTGAATAATTAATGTGAAAGCAATGTATTACAATAATAGTATTAAATAACTTTTATATTAATGCACGTTAAATTATTGAATACAATACAAAATTTAATAAAATGATAAATTTGTAAGCATTTCATTCGTAAAAATTATAATTAATTTGCAGATATCAAGTATATAAGCTTTCGTAAATAAATATTTAAGTCATATAACATTTCTATGTTCCATATAAAATAGAAAAAAAAAATAAATAAATAAATAGCAATAATTAAAAGTAATATAAAATATTCATAAATATAAAGTGAGTCTAAAAGTAAAATACTTAAAACATGCAGAAAAATCTTTTTTAAAATTTAATAAAACTTAAAAATAATTAGTTTACATACTATAAGTGTGTCAATATTAATAACTACTATATGTTTTTATGAATATTTTCTTACAAAATATTCAGCATGGAGAGTAATAAAAGTAAACTATAAGAAATTATTTAAAATTAATAATTTAATTATTTGCATATAAAAAAAAAATGTATTGTTATCGAATTAAAATACCTGCAAAAATAATTTTTACTTTAATAAAATTGTTTGTAACAAATGTAATTCATTTCTTACAAAATTGCAAAAGTAATAAATTTTTCGCAGAGCAAAAACTATTCAAAGTATTTTCAATATTAAAATTATGTTCATGCTTTCAAGTATTAAAAAAAAAAAATATAAGAACAATTAATAATAAATTAAATAAATTAATTAAAGAATATTATTGTGGAATTTCATGTTTCTATTCTAGAAGGACATACTGAGCATGCTATACTATTTATGTATTTGTTGGTTTTGTACTATTGCTGACAGTAAATGATATCAAATTCTTACTTGAAAATTAGAAAAAAAAAAACTAATTAGTCTAACCATTTTTTAAAAATAATAAATAATTTTCTATTTATCTTAATATATAAATAAATACATATTATCCAATAAGTAAATGATAACAAAACTTTTGAAATTTTTAGAAAAAGGCATAACATGAATATCTATATGAATTCAATTACAGTCAGCATTAGTGAAAGTATCTCTGAACACACCTTTATATGTACTTTATTTGTTAAATATGTTAAAATTGTAAAATAATGTAATGTGTAATTATTGAATATTTATATTGTAAATCAAAAGTCTTAAAATTAATTAACATTTAAAACTTTCAAAGTTTAAAAAAGTTTAAAAAAAAATATATATTTACTATTGAACCTAAATAAATAAAAATTTTAAAAATTTTAGTCATATATATTTAAAATATATCATATAATAACAATATATCATATAATCAGTAGTGTAGTCTATTCAAATTACAACCTTATCAAATAATTCAAAAAGCTCCATGATGGATAACAGGATAAGAGTTTTTTTCCTGTGAAATTGTAAAACTAAAAAAAAGAAAAAAAAAAAAATGATTTAAAATTTCTATAATTATAATTATTTCGTTATGCAATTATAAGAAACTGAAAAATTACTGTTTAAAACTGTTTGTTCTATAGTGTAAATTTTAAAATAATTAATGCAATTTTCACTATTGAAGCACATAAGATGAAAATAAAATTTATTAATTTTTTTAAATGTTTAAGAATATTTATATGCATGTAACATAAACCAATTTTGGTTCAACCAAAAATGTATAAATAAAACTGAAGTTAAATAATAGAAAAAAATAAAATAAAAAGTGATGAATATATATAGTGCAAATGAAATTAACTATTTATAAGATTGAAAAAAAAAATAGAAATATTTGTAACATATTTATCTTTCTTCAAATTTTATCAAAATTTTCACCAGAAATTCTATGTTTGTGCAGCTTATTACTAAACGAATTTGGATTTTGTCACCTCAGTGTAATTGTTTAAAAACTACTTGGTTTCGCAAATGGACAATTACAACATGGTTCTATGTCTTCAGAAAGTTAAATTTATATTTCAATAATTTAGCTACATTTTTCCTTCTGTGTATATTCACAAACCTATGTATTCATTGATCTCCATTAAATCATATTGCTGTCATTATGTATAACATATGAGCAAGAACAGATATTTCAGCAATATTTAAAACTTGATCCTGATCAATACATCTAATTATTGTAGTGTGCGTTAAAAACATCTTAAATTGTTATCCAATGGCAATACACACTATTCCTGCTATCTAACAAAAACTATATATTACATTAAAATACAACAGCAGCAGCAGTAAGTGGATCTACTATAATATGTCTGTATATGCCACCACTTTTTCCCTCGCAAATCTTCTTCGACAAGTTTAGTGCATATATACTTTTTTCCACAGTGATTTTCCTTTTCGGCTGGTCTGTGAACTTGAGTTCAACTTTGCCCATCCATAACGTTTTCCCTATGCATCAACTATAAAACTTTATCCAAAATATGTCCTATATATCCCCACATCAATCCAGCAGTGCAACGCAACAACGGACATTATATCTAAAAACGAGTGACAAATCTTTCTGTGAAGTGCTAAAAATTCATAACATATGTAACAAATTTGTGTGTAAATCATCAACATTTAATTTCAATTGCATTAACTTCTTAGAAATATATCCATGACCATTAAATTGCTTAAAAAAAAAAATGTAGTAACCAAAAATTTGTTTAACTGTTGCATGCATACTAGTAAAAACTTTATGAAACGTGACCATATTATTTGTTATAATTTCATCTAAACTTCAAAAATAATTAAGATAGAGAAAATTCAGTTAAAAAAAAAATAATAATAATAATAAACATAATATATATATTTTTGACTTGTGCATGATAATTCTCATTGCTTCTTTGTAATTTGAAAATAATTTAAATTTAAAATGTTTTTAACTTTATTCTTTTGCGGAAAAAAAAAAGTTAAAAAACTATAATATTTCTATTAATAATACAATAAACACAATACTTATAAATAATTGCTATATATGTTCAAAGAATTTTGTTGTCGAAAATTTTAAGTCAATAAATTTGAGGACAAATTTCATATAAGTCGTGGAGAAGTAATAAATAAATAAATAGCAATAATTAAAAGTAAGCTAAAATAAGACAATTTAAACTAAATAAGACAATTTAAACCAAATTAAGTCAATTTGAATTAAATTATAACGAAACTAAGTTAAATTAACTAAATGAAAAATAAATTAAATTGAAGAAATTTAACTGCACCATTTGAATAAAATATCATTTGAAACTATGAAATTTAACAAAAAAAAAAAAAATTGTCAATTTTAGAGGTAATTATGCATTTATTTAAATAGAGCTTGGGATTATATGTAATTAATATTCATGTTAACTCTTTTGTCTTTTGTAGTCCTTCTTATTAAAATATATGTCTTAATAATCACTATCAGCAGTAGTGCAGTAGTTAAAAAAAATTCAAGGGTATATTAATTATAAATAAATATATCTTTCAATGCTGGTACAATTTTAAATATGAGTTTCAATCTCTATTTCACTATATTGTTTAAAATATATTGTTTATATTGTTTAAAAAAAAAAATGTGAAAACTTACTGTAATTTGTACGATTTAAGGGAAAATTGGTTATTAAATAATTGTTCTGTAACTGATATGTAAAATTTAAAAGTAAAAATAGAAATTGGAAAAAAATATATATATAATTATACGTTAATTGCCAATTCTTCGCTAAAGTGTTCAATAAATTTAATTATTTTATTATGATAAATAATCATTTGTTGCTTCATGTGTTGAAAATATGTATAATAATAGCATATCATTGTAAGACAAAATGAG
Organism: Siphlonurus alternatus; assembly: GCA_949825025.1. Taxonomy (NCBI): domain Eukaryota; kingdom Metazoa; phylum Arthropoda; class Insecta; order Ephemeroptera; family Siphlonuridae; genus Siphlonurus; species Siphlonurus alternatus. Next base: position 8,014,058 of record OX463778.1, read on the forward strand.
TTCTTTTGACCAAATAATTTTTTTTAATAATTAATTGATTAAATTCTAAATAAAACGTAATAAAAAATTTTTGGAAGTCAGGAGCCTTCCACTTTAAAGCGGGGAGTGTGACGATAGTCTAATTTATATTTACATAAATTAGACTACCTCTAATATACAACCCGCCTTGTGTCGTATCACTGTGCAAGGTATTGGATCAATAGTACTCGTTTTCTAGGAAGTACATGTAAGCATACAAATATATATTTCTTATGTATTTACCATCTCTTCTAATGAGGGAAAGGCATCATTAACCCTTCTCGTCGTGTGTCCTGTCCACCCGCACTGACGCGCCGTGGGTTCTGCGCACCCTCACCGACGGGAGCAGGCTCATAAAATTTTAGTACCCTGCACCCGGAGCAAGTTAATAAATTTTTATGTATTACTGTGTACTATATAAAGGCAATGCACAAAGGGAACAGACAGAGAGAGACAGGAGGGAGACGCTGTTCGATTCCAGAACACTCACATACACACCATCATGGTGTTTACAGTTATTGACACTTAGTTTTCTCACTGACTGTTCCACTCTGAGCATCCTTCATTCTTCTGTATTTGCAATGTAAGTATTATTTCAACTGTACTTCTATTATTTCTATTAATAAATATATATGTTAAGATCAATGCTAGTTTTATAATTTAAAGATCTCACAATCATAAGATAGGTTTACGCAAGTAGGCTTGGGTTTACGATCCTGGTGTCATGGGGTAAGATTATAGAAAAATATGAATGATAATTAGACGCCCTAGTTAAAGACAGAAATCCCCGTGACAATATTATATCTGCGTCGCGCGAGCCGCAAGGCGCCAACCCTTGTGAAAGTCTGCAGGCCAAGTGGCCCGCCTCGCCTGCGTGACCGCTAGCGAGCAAGGTGCAGGCCGGCCGCTCGTCCCCAACAATGGAACAATGTACAGTACAGAACGGTACATCTGCGGTGAAAATAAATCAGCAAAATGGCTTGTGAGGAAGTAGGGAAATATTATATGTATTTTTTCGTACTAATAAAGTCATCAAAATCTTACCGAGACGAATTTATATTAACAGGTTTCCTAAAGATTTTATGTATGAATAACATTATATCATCAAAAATGGAATATAATTTATCGTTCTGCAGAAGAAGCCGAACAAAATTCATCCAATAATTATTTTTTAAAAGGCATACGTCGCGCCTCTGGTGGCTGGCTGCATAGCGACAGACCTTAACCAAAAAAGTAGCTTTAAACAATATACAAAACATCTTGCTTTTAATGGAGTATCGACTTCAATTTTTTTTTTTTTTTTTTTTTTTGCAGAAATGGATAAAAGGTGCAAAGTTATGCTACCCTGATTTTTTTCAGATTATTTTGAGACCGGGAACTATTTTTAAAAAATTATTGAAAGTTCTTTTCGTGACGTCACGAGACTACGCTCCTTAAGAAAAAGATAGGACTTGCCGCCTCGTTACGTCACAAAAAGGACTTTCAATAATTTTTTAAAAATAGTTCCCAGTGTCAAAAAAATGTGAAAAAAACAAGGTAGCGTAACTTTGCACCCTGTATCCATTTCTGCAATAAAAAAATTGAGGTTGATACTCCATGTTAACCGTTCAGTCATTTGATTAATGGGTAAATATCGAGAGAACAACTCACCAAGATGGCCACTCTCATGCTGAGCTGTGCTCCGGTACAGTCGACACTCTTGTCGGGCTGCTTGCCGAGCAGTCGATGGATGTCGGCGACTACCGTCTGCTCGTCAGCATCTTTGGTCAGCAGCACCGTGTGGTCAGCACCCATCTTGCGAGCAAGCTCCAGTCTGTTGGCCATCAGGTCTGTCAAACAGCAGGGATATTAACATGGGGGAAATGGAGACCTCTCAAGTAACATGGTAACTAAATTATTACTTTCTACATACAGTATATAATTTTGTTACTATATGTGTACTGAAATGTGTACATGTCATCATGAGGAGCACTATTTTATATATAAAAAAAAAACTACATGGGAATTTTTCATTGCAGAAATGAAGAGAGCTAGGGCATCTCTCTTTTTATATATCTTAAGGGTAAAGTAACACGCTCCATGTTAAAAAACAAATCCCACACATGAAAATTATGACATTTTTTTTTATAAATCTTCTCATCTATATCCCCTCTATCAGTAGCTAAAATGCCAGGTATACAAATTCAAACTAGTTTTTGAGTTATGAATTTTTAAAGTTGACTGATTTAACATGGAAGTTTCATTTCTCCGTGTTAAATTAGTGAACTTTAAAAACTCAAAACAAAAAAACTAGCTTGAATTTGTACACCTGATATTTTAGCTACTGATGGGGATGTAGAGAATATTTTATTATTATTATTTTTCATAATTTTCATGTGAGGGATTTTTTTAACATTTGGAGTGTTATCTTCCCCTTAAAGGCCAGGAAGCATTGCTAAAAAGTTGTTCATAAAGTCCAGGTTTGAACCCATGCTCCTTATATTTTATAGATCCTAGATTATCTTTTTAAATTATTAATGCTTATATATTGCTTATTGATGTATGCTTCGATCTCTTTAACTATACTTTCAATATTTTTTATTAGTCGTATTTAACACAATTAGTGTACATTTAAAATATTCATGGGCTCTAAAAAATCTGAAAAAAATTAGAGTAGCATAATTTTGTACCCTATATGGCCTATATTCATTTCTGAAATAACAAATTTTCATGTAGGTTGTCCATTATGATATAAACTTACTTTACTTAAAAATTAACTTCAACAAATTTACATATAATACTTTATTGAAAATTAAATCAGAAAGGTCAGAAGATGCTTAAAAATTTTGTTGTACAAAAATTTTTGCTAAAAAAAAAAAAATATGTGCAATGAGTGAAAAATATATGAAATTAATCCCAAAAAAAAACTCTACGAATTGTCGCCTCAGAATACAAATCATGTAAATACAGAAAACTGATGCAACTCTAAAAGCCTTATGTCACTACAACATAAGCGTCAAAGTTCCATCATTTTTTTTTTTTTTGTAGTTACGTGATTTGCATTCTGAGGCGACGAAATGTAAAACATGGTTATCATGTTAACTTACCGGTGATGATGACCTGGGTTGCTCCCATGGCCTTCGCACTCAGCAAGGTCACGAGGCCGATTGGTCCGGCCCCACAAATGAGCACCGTGGAGCCTAGGACGACATTGGCTCGACGACAGGCGTGCACTCCGACCGAAAGCGGCTCCAGCAAAGCACCTTCGTCCAGAGACACATGGTCAGGGAGCCTGCGAAGTAACATGTCGTTGACTCAGAGAAATTATGAAAAATTTGGATAGAACTTTTTTTTATAAATATGAAAAGTTGTTTATGTATTTATAGTACTTTTATTTCTTTTAAATTTAGATTTTTTTAGCCAGAGTCCAGGCAATATTTTTAACCTAATATTGAAAGTTCCATTTAAGTACAGCATTAAAACTTTAATGTGTATTTGTGATGTTGAAAAGTTTAAAATAGTTCCAAACTCAAAAAACTGAACAAATTACTGCAGACTCTGATTGTATACCCTAGGGCAGCAATCCTTTTGGGGCATAAATGTATCTCCCCTGAACCTCCCAGAATTAAAGCCAATTTCTAAACGCTTTTGATACAGGCTTTTCTTGATCTTGATCTAGGCTTTTCAGTAAATACTACTCTGAATCCCTTCCTTCTTTCATTTTCCTCTTGGGTTCAGCTATTTGAACCAGCTATGTCAGATTAATGAATAATATATGAGACATACCATAAATAATTATCTTTTACTTTTAATTTTACTCCTTTTTTTTTACTTTTGATAGTTCTTTTCTTTTTACAAGTTTTTTTTTTTAAATTTACATGCAAGTGATGCAAACAAGAAGTTTTTTTTTTTTTTTTTTTTAACCATTTCTCTTGCAATTAAATTTTCAGTGCTTAAAAATTTTGCAAATATCTCAGGGCAAAATTTTTCTGCATAGAAAAGAATATGCAATGAAAGAAATGTAGTAATAATGATGGTCTTACTTGTAGCAGAAGTCGGCTGCGTGAGTGTAATATTGGCAGAGGTTGCCGTCACACGGTGGGGTGGCACAGAAGATGATGTCGGGGCACAGGTTGTAGCGACCCTCCTTGCAGAAGTCACACATACGGCATGGCACACCCGGCTCAATGGCAACGCGGTCCCCTGCAATGCCACAAATTGTTACAAAACCAGAGACACAAGTCCTGAAATAAACTTTAAACTATATAGATAGCCTCGCAAAATAAAACTTTTTGTATCCATTATCCATACATCCATACTATTAGAAGATAATATAATGATTTAACAATATATTTTAATAGCTCGTCATACACTTTTTAACAAGACACTTTTTGAACCCCTGAGTTGTTTTGTTTATTTTTCCTTGCAAATAAAGTTCAGATATAGGCTACATTGTGAAGCATCATTTAATAATTAAAAGTTAATAATTAAAAGTTAATAATTAAAAGTTAAAATTAAATTTAATATTAAATAAAATCAAGGAAAGATTCAAACTTCAAAATAAAATAAAGTTAAACAAGATATTTAATAATGCTATTTCGAAAACTCGAAGGACCACGCACCTATCTTGAGGGTGGTGACATTTTTGCCCAGCTTGGCGACCGTCCCGCTGGCCTCGTGACCGATCACCATCGGCGCCTTGACGACGAAGTGGCCGATGGCTCCGTGGACCAAGTAGTGGACGTCCGAGCCGCAGATCCCCACGCTCCCCATCTTGAGAAGCACCTCTGAAGTCACATCAGTGGTTAGAGCTCAGTCTGGGGAACGTCTGTATTACGGAACTTACCATGGTCCTTCGGTTCAGGAATAGCCCTTTTCTCCTGGAAATCAAAGGTACATTCATTAATTGAAAATGTATAAGCTTTCATATGTAAAACTGCATGTGTGCATGATTCAATGATATAACTGATAATTATTATTAGTCTTTTATTAAACACAAAAAGTTAACTGATAATTAAATATAATATATACAGTTAGTGTATGTATTATATATGCATATTGTATATTATTTTGCTCCATGATCAAGCTTCGTCCATGCACTGCAGTTTACAGTGGATATTGTATGCACATTTTAAAGTATAAGTCGCGGCATAATGCATATTGAATGATATTAAACTACATAAATACTGTTAATAAAATGCATGGATTGTGAACAGCATCCTCCCACATATTATATAGATGAGTCAAACTTGCAAATTACTTATAGTCCGTGCTCTTGTGTCCTCGGGAACAGAGCGTAACAGACGCTTAATAAGCCTGCATGTGTCAAAATTCCCTGCATTTCATGCATCACCTAGCTTATATATAATTTCATGTTGGCACCTGCATTCCTCTTGGGTAGAATGATAAAATGGAGATTAGTTGCAGATGACAAAAAAGTGTGGAAGGATTATGAAAGCGTGTCGAAAATGATTCAGACTTTGGAGTGGGAGTCACTCGAGGAAAGGAGAAGATACAACCGATTAGGAAATTTGTTTAAAGTTAATAGGGAGATGGCAGGTTGGAGCGAGTTCAGTGACAGAACTAGGAAAGGTAGATATATTGGGAGGGGGGATCATCAGTGGAAGCTGGAGTTCAGGGGTAGTGGAAGTGATGTGGGAAAGTACTCCTTCATAAACCGAACAGTGAGGGAGTGGAACTCCCTGCCGTCCGAGGTGGTGGGGGCGGAGAGTTACGGGGGATTTAAGAGTGCGTTGAGTATTATACTATATTGCGAGCCACCGTGGTTTAGCCACACTTGCCGCAGATCGTTAAAAATCTAAATCTTCACACCATGCACGTCCATGCACGTCCGCAGCACGCCCCATATAATACAAGTACGTACAGTATATCACAGATATAGCATTTTGTTGAATGATAGGAACAAAAATTTTGTTCACCCATCCTATCATCCTACTTTATAAAAAGCCTAGGCGCTAGTTGAACTTACGTATACAAAATGTTAATTAACTGCATGACTGGTTAACGTATCAAGTAAAACGAAAACGTATGCAACTGGTATGCATCTCGTATAAATCTGGTATGGAAATCCTATGTTAATGCTATGGCAAAAACTGGTATGGAAAAAGGTTTGTTCGAAGTATGGAATTGAAACAAATCCATACCAGATGACGTCACATTATTTCAGAATAGTTACAGACGAGTTTACATACGTGCATACCAGTTTACATACGTGCATACGTGTTCCAACCATATTTACTACAGGGCCTGGGCCACGTGGTAAACTCGTATGGATTGGTTTGCAATTCAATTGCAACTGGTTTGCACAATAGTAGCGTCCCCTGCCCCCTCCTCCATTTCCGCCCCTCCCGCCTACTTCCTGTTTCCACTACAATTTATTCTCCACGTGCAACTAAACTTTGCCATAATGGCGACCGGCCGGCCTTCAGCTATAGAGTTCTTTCTGCATGGATGGGAATTTGCAGCATCAGGTCATCAGATGATTTTATTTTTTCGAATATGCTAGATGCTGCTGCATGCATTCCAGCTCCTCCACTAAAAACATATAAGAGAAGATAATTAAAATACATAATATACATCTTTGATTACATTATCTATTTTATTATTACTATATATATTAATCATTCAAAGGTATATATAATATAGTAAGTACTTATAATTATGGAGAATCAGATCAAATTTAATTTATCCATGTAATTTTACAGAGTAATTTTTATTAATAATATTTATAATGATCAATTTTAAAATTTTAATAGTAAAATTGACAAATAGAAAATTAAAGTTTGAATTTAAATGAATTTGCATGCAGTTATAAATTGTACTGTAATGCATTAAACTATATATGTATATACATAAAAGTTAAAATGAGTATATTTATAAAATTATATTAATTGTAATGTTTACCTGATTCCTTGCTATAATAATATTATATTATAGCAACAGCATTATAATATGTCCGCTCTGCTCGGAGTCCATGGCTGCTCTGCTGCTTGCTTGCAGCTTGCTGCCTTCGTGTTTGGAATGTTAAAGTTAAAGGGTATGCAACAACAAATTCTATTGGTTTAAAAAGAGCTGAAATTTTTTTAACATTACTTCTAAACCAATGGCAAGCCATCTTTTACACAGCTAGGAATGAATCTTCAAATTGATGCATACGAGTTTCCATACGTTTAACGGTTTTTTGAAGGAAGTTTAAGGTCACGTACACATTGCATACGAGTTGCAAACTAGAAGAGAGTTGAGAAAAAATACAAGAGAGTTCCAACCGAGATTTTTGTGTGCAAGTGAGTTCCAACCGAGAGTAGGGTGTGCAAGTGTGTTGCAACCCAGTCGTCCAACCTAGTTGCATACTAGAGAATGTGCAAGTGTGTTGCAACCCAGTCCGTCCAACCTTGTTGCATACTAGAGGATTTTGCGTTTTTGCTGTGCATACGTGCTGATACGTGTTCCAACCGTATTGCATACATTTTTAGCCCGTTCCATACCAGATTTATACGTGATGCATACCAGTTGCATACGTTTTTGTTTTACTTGATATACTTTGACCGGGCCAAATGGTTTCTATTGGAATTATTAAAGTACTAGTAAACCCGGATTAACATGTATTTTTCTTTTAATGACAGTCTATAGCAAGGCCCAATTTTAGGTTTAAAACATGTGTCACACTTCATTGATAATTTTAATTATTTTTTAAAAGTACGAGGGTCTGACGACAATGGGCCACAAGGCTCCTCTAGCTTGAATACGATGTGTGAGACCCAATGCAATATATCAGTTTCTTTTGACCGAGGGGTGTCAGCGTGGTCACGGTTGATCATGTCAACAACACGAAGAGGACACATTGAGAAGGCAATTACTATTATTTTTCTTAGTTGTAAATTTTTTTCAAGGAGTTGAACAATAAGGGTAACCCTCCCTGCGGCACGCCATCCATGTGTGGGTCATGTGGGAGGAGGGTAGGTTTGTAAGGAGACAATTGTCGCACCCTCGCCCGCCGGGGAGTCGAAGGCAGAAAAAAAAAGAGAAAGTCTTCCGACAATTTCAGTGATTTTATATCGTCAGATTAAATTATTTTTCCTGATCTTCACAAGCATCGCAGAAAAATGACACTCCGCAGGTTCATTTATGGAATATAAATTCATTTGTTTAAAAAGTGTCAACTCTGTGGCAGAGTAAACAAACCTTATATTTGCTAGCAAAGTGAGCAAATCGGCAAATGCTTTGACTTTTCTTTCATATTTTGACCCAGCCGCTTCTCTCTGTGGCCTGATGTCGTCACTGAATAGCCGACGTTACAAGCTGTTTGTATGGGAACTTTAGGGTGGATGTTGTTTTTTTGTACCCAGTATTTTTTAAATACCTATGATATATGATATATATTAAAGACAAGGCCGGGGCTTACTAATCCTTTAAAGAGTTGGTCCTTTACAATTCAAGTTAATCAAAATAAGAGGCGTTCAGTGAAATAGGAGTGACTTTCTTACCAATCTGAGATCATTGATCTTGTAGAGCACAGCAGTAAGATTCTCGTTGCCTTTAGACATTTTTGTAAGCCGTCTTCTACCAAATTGTGAACTGAAATGAAAACTTAAAAAAACTTTATTCTCCGGACTCGAAATAAAAGACCCGCCTCTCTCAAAACCAGCTGATTGGTAGGTGAAAGGTGATTGGTTTAAAAGTTGATGACGTCATTAATTGACCAATGAGGAGCGTGAGGAGGAAGCGGGAGGAAGTATTCCTCTAAAGTGCGGCATATTTTAAAAGGTCAATTTACGAGGTCAAGTTTTCTTTTTAATGTGAATTCTAAAATAAAACAACATAATATATTATATATTGCAAAACTTGCAGTGATCGAGACATAAAATTAGCCTCAAATATATTATACACTCTTTCTGTTGTATAGCAACAAATGAAAATATACCGAGAATACATAATAAAATATATATATATATATATATATATATATATATATATATATATATATATTTGTGTTTAATAATAAAATACTTATAATAATTATATTATTATGTGCTTTTCAATCCCGGCTCCTCTGGATCGATCAATCAATCTGCATATGGATCATGCATCAATCATTACAAAATATATAATATAATTATAATATATATATCCTTGCAATATGCAACATTATTACCAATAAACGTTGTACACCATAATAATATATATTATCCATGATTTAAGCTTCTATATATAGGTTTAATTAAATTCTAAAAGCTAATTTATATATATATAAATTAGCTATATATATAAATATATATATATATGATATTTATGACTTAATTTGCCGATTTATTATCAACTTGCATTATAATTTAATATATATATAATATGGTACACATGGCATTAATGTATAATTAAACCTATAATTAAATTAATTGCCAAAATCTCATCCATCCTATACTGCAGCTACTATATCTCTAACTGATAATTATTATATCATGCAGTAATTTAATTTAAATAAATTTTATACCAATTAATTAAGTTGCTGAGATCGGCAAACTATAATATATATATATATATATATATATATATATATATATATATATATATATATATATATATATATATATATATATATATATATATATATATATATATATATATACCCACACAGCACACAAAACTCAATATCTAGATATTTTTTGGATATTTTTTGTATATGCAGATATTAAGTGGATATGCCACAATTCAAGATAACGATATCTAATATTTATACAATATTTATCTAAAGTGCCGAGATAACATGTAGATATAAATTGGATACTGCTATCTTTTGTCTTAGCTTATTTTGGAAGAGATATTAAATAGATAAAGTTATCCAAATTTTAAACATGCACATGACAGTTAAAATTTATAATAATTGATACAATAATACAGATTTATTAGATTTATTGTATATTATACAAAGTATAAAAAAATGAACACAAATTATTATTATTTAATGTTATATTATATACTTATAAATAATAATTTTAATATATAAATTTTATGTACATATTTGTTTATTCCATTGAAATTTTGAGTAATTTAAATTTTGAAATCTATGATATTAATTAAAATTTTCTTTAATTAACGAATTAATTAATTAATGCGTATGTAAACTTTTTAAAACTGACTGCATATTTTATAGATAATTTTATCTATTATTTATCTGAGGATATTTTTATCTAGATATTTTATAGATAATTTTATCTATTCTCTATCTGGAGCGATTTTTTTGCATCGCGGGTACAATTTTTATGTGACGTCATCAGTGTTGCCAACCGTGCGGGTATTACCCGCGGCGACGGGCGTTTTTACTAAAAATTTGCAGAAACGGGAAAAAGGGTATTTTTGTCGATCAATGGGAAAAAACGGGTATTTTTACTCAAATGGGTGTTTTAATGCAAAATTGTGTGCTTTCAACATATTTTTGTACCAAAAACAAAACATTTTTAAAAAAATATTATCAATAGGAGGATTCGAGGAGGATTGGAGTCTCTTAACCAATCACATTCAAGAATTTTATTTTTTAAAATTTGATTGGCTATTGACGCTAGTAATAAAAAAGCGCGAAATAATTATATCACTTAAAAATTACTTATTCAAATTGGTGGCTGCGTTTGCATGCATGCATTGATCGATATGTCGTAAAATTGTCGTATCCAAAAAGTGTAAATCATATTAATTAATAGAAAAATATTAAGAAATCGATGAAGTATAATATAATATACGTATAATTATGGGATCAAGAATGAGTGGCACATAAAATATTTTTCCAATTAAAAAAAAAAAAAAAAAATGCCAGAAAAAAAAATTAAATCAAACGAACTTCAAATTTCAAATGTGTTTTTTTTCCGTTTTCCAGCAATCAAGAAAAAACTTTATAATGTTATAAAATGAACACCATGAATTTGCTGCCCAGTTTTGGATTTTAGCCCTATAGCTGTTTTGGTTCCGACCTGCAGCCTAGGCTTATAATTAAAGCTCGATCGATCCTTTAATTATATTAAGCAAAAAAAGTAAAAAGCGAAAATTGTAACTGATCTGATTAACCATGCAAACCCTCGAATCCCTTCCATGAAAATAACAACTGATGCAATACCTTAATTAATATAATTGATAATTAATTTTTTTACTGGCTAAAAAAAAAATAATAATAATAATAAATAAAACAAAATAAATAATTAAAAAAAAATAATAAAAAACGAATAAAAACAGGGTTTTTTCAAAAAAAATACATGTTTATTTGTTATAAAAACGTCACAAAACGTTTAAATAACATGTCAAATCCAAAACCGGCACTTTTTCAAAAATCATTGTCTCCGCACAAATTTTTTTTTTTATACTCAAAGAGATGCTCTCTGATAAATTTATATGATGAACTTAATTAATTAACTGCTATATGCTATACATTCCACTAAACGTGTTTATAATTTTTTTGAATTTTTGGGGTCCGAAACACGATCGAGGTGTATCATGCAAAAAAAAAAAAAAAATGTATATATTATACATCATGCATGAAAAGTAGTAAAACGTGATAAAATGGAAAAATATACAATAGTAACAATACATTATACATAAAAAAAATCCCCCCCCCCCGCTCAACGACTCGAAAACGTGTTTTTTTGGTAATTTTGCATTTCCAAAATAGCATATACGGTGACGGGCATTTTTACTCTGAAACGGGTATTTTTGAGCTCCAGATTGGGTTTGATGGGGATTTTTCATCTCATCGGGTTGGCAACACTGGACGTCATGCGCACTTCGAAAAGTCTGCATGTTTGTTGTAAACACAACGGTTTTTTCGTGAAAAATATGTAAATTTCTCATCTAATACCGAAAATATCTTCAAGTGGAAGGTAAGAAATCAATTATGAGTATTTTCTGCTCATAAATCTTTGGTCAGCTTTAACAATGTGAGTTCTTTTTGTCCAGAAAAGTGGGATTATATGGGCTGTGGCGGTTGACTGCGCTGCACCTTGGAGTATTGGAGAAGCCATGCAGATTTCAAGTCGTCTAGTAATTTATAAGGTATGTAATCAGGGTTTAATTATTACAATGTCTTTGCCAGTGTTAAAATTATCATTATTTCAGGCCAGCACTTGTACTTATATATTATAATATGAAAATATTATTAACAATTTTAGGTTGTATTCCTCGACCGCGGTGCTTATGATATCATATGCATACTGTATACGTTCGGAGTATACGTATGCATACGTTTTACAGCTGTGTATTAATGGATGCTGTATTTTTACTATAATATTTATTCCAGGAAATTTGTATACTGTAATGACTGTATACACAGTATAATTCTATAGCAATATGTCACAATTAAGCAGCATATTTATTTTCAATTTTCAGTACAGTATTTCATATGCAGAGGTGCGCGCAGAATGCATACATATTTATAAAAGTTTTCAGCACCGGCCTTATTGTTTTCCAGGAGCAAATTTCACATTGGCCATACAGTGGCTATATTCATAATGACCAATGCAGCCATTCTGCTGCTTAAACATAAATATAGTGATGTTAATATGTTTTGTTTTTTTACTTTACAGGTGCAGACATGTGACAACATCCAATACCCAGGCCCAGCTCATCTAGCCAGCATGGCATAATTTATATAGTGCAACATTTGGTTCTGAAAACTGCAGCCAGCTGTAATGGGCAATATTTTTTTTAATTTTTAATCAAACCCTATGGGCAATATATCATCAGATCATCACTACAGATCAGCAATGCTGACCAGCAAAAGAAGCCAAGCAAGTAGGGAGAACAGTGTGTATATGTTTTTAAAATGAATAAGTCAGATAATTTTTAATGTATGCATACTAAATTTAAGTTGTTTTAATTGTACTTTTATGTAGTCTTGCATATAATATATATAAAAATTTAGTACATCTGTATTGCTCAATTAAGGTTCTTTTACTTTTTTAATAACAAAACACATACAATGCATACTGTATGCATACTGTTGTTTTATAGAGAATTTGTTATACTGCATGCATGCAATTAATGACTATATATGGATTTAATATATTAATTATTTATATATATTGAAATGCTAATGAACATGCATACATGCAGTATTATTTAATTTATGTGTTTATGTTATAATATGTCAGCAGTCAGCAGCAGTTAAGTTTTGTTAAAAATTGAAAACCACTTTGGTCATTATTTTTTTATCATTGTACAAGTATGATGCATGATTTATCACAATATCTTTAAAATTTCCAATAATGTGTATGTTGATTGAGAAATGTTATAAATAATAAAAATGTATGTTAATATAATTATTTATGTGTGTTTTTACTTAAAAATAGAAGCATAGTATATAGGAGGATAATATAGCTAGATAAAAAATGTATAATTATAGGATAAGATATTAACAAGATAACTTTATCCAAAAAATAGAGGACATTTAGCTAGAAAATATCCATGAAATTTCATAGATAATATCTATATAATTTTTAGATAAGTAAAAAGTTCTATACAGATTATATCTAGATATCATCCAAAAAATATCCATTGTGTGCTGTGTGGGTATATATATATATATATATATATATATATATTAAAAATTTCGAAGTTCAGATTTTAAAAACCGGCCCATGAACAATTTGAAATACCACACGTGCGTACGTCCTTCGATCATCTTAATTAATTTAATTTCACTCCAAAGGAATTTTTAATTAATATTTTTTATACACGCCTATATATATATATATATATATATATATATATATATATATATATATATATATATATATATATATATATATATCACCGCTGCATGGGGGGTACGTACGATCCCAGATCTTTTAGATTGCCGGTCTACTGCGTTACCAATTACGCCACAGTGTATTAACTTCCTCAATCCAGTCTAAAAGAAACATGACAACTTTTTCAAAAGAGTTTGGAACTTGATTTTAAGAACACATATATATGTTACAAAGATGGTGTAAAAGCCAGAGTAAAAAATATTATCCTTTATATTCAATTGCCATCTTTTCTCTTCTTTACCTTTATATTCTCTTATATATATATATATATATATATATATATATATATATATATATATATATATATATATATATATATATATATATATATATATATATATATATTATATATATATATCTGATATCTAATGTGAAATAAATAAATAAAATAATATATATATATATATATATATATATATATATATATATATATATATATGTATATGCAATTAATTAATTAATTTGTCCAAGCTATAGCTTAAGTTTGTCAATTGTATCATATATATTATTATTATTTATGTATAGAGCGCGGAAAAAAGTCATTTTGCCTATTTGTGCACATTAGGACTATTTTGTTGTCATTTAGGATATGTCCACCGATCTCCAGAAGTGGATTAAAATAAGCCTATAAAAAAAAGACTATTTATAGACTATTTTTGAGACTATTTTGGCAAAAGATGACTTTTTGTGACTTTTTGACATATTTTTAGTGCATTTCAGCTCTTTTCTTCATATTATCAAAAAAAAAAAAAAAAAAAAAAAAAGGAAAAGAATTAAAGAAACAAAGACTTCAGTCTGTAAGGGAATTAAGTCTGTTTAAAGACATATAAGAAAAATGAAACTGTTATAAACACACTTTTAAGTAGCACTTTTGAAACGCCTTTTTGCTGCATTTTCTAAAAAAAAAAGTGATTTTTTTATAGACTATTTTTAAAAAAGTGACTTTTTTGTAGACTTTTTTCCAAAAATAAGTTGACTTTTTAGGCGCCTATTTTTTGAAAAAAATGTGACTTTTTTCCGCGCTCTATTTATGTAATTTTTGCTATACTGCTAGCTGTTGTGGTGAGAATTCAAGCTACAAGAAATAGCAAATTACATTTTAAGCTCAGATCTGCACACATAATAAAGTCCTGAAACGGACCCTAACTTCCTCCCCTCATCGTAACTGATAGATGGGCCTCAAGTTGTCTAGGGGGCGAGAGGAGGAGAGCGTGGGTGGGTTCCCAATCTGGCAATTACTTTACCACTAGCTTAAATTCAACTAAGCGCACTTCTTTTTATTATCTTTATACTATTTTTATATAGGAATGGGTGTATATTATAAATTAAAAGATTATAATTTAATCAACAAACACTGACTCTATTTTATTGCATGTAAAACAAATAAACTGGGAAAAATACACTATTGACAATATTAATATTATTATGATTTTATACTGTAGCTTAATTTAATAATTATGATAGAAGACAAATGTGATATAATTAATACTTAATTGAAAGGACGTTGAATAATCTTGAAGTAAATCACGTAGCAGAAACACAATGAAGATCTAAACAGACAGCACCCGATTCTACCAGGTGATTTTGTTGATTACCAGCGGGTGGATAAGCAACAAACGCCACCTGTAGACAGAACTATGAAATTCACCGAACAAAGGAATGTGAGCCGTCGCGGGACCAGCAGCGTGGCGCCGCAGTGAATCAACCGCAAGGACTGACTTGACATTTTTGGGCACGAGCTTTTATAACCTCGGTGCCCTCGGTCAGCTGTGTCTATTGTTTACCTGGAATTTTAGTATTGCCACCTTTTGAGTATTATTGCTGTTATGTCACTTCCCTAGTTTTGTGGAAAATTCTTCACACTTTCAATAAATCAATATTGACGTTAAATAATAGAAAACATAATAAATTGCATGTGACAAATTAGACAATACTATTGTGCAGCTTTTTTACATAATTAGGTAAGCAAATTGTATGAATTACGGCTCGTTTTGCGAACCGGCAATATACGATTTTACATTATTTATATTTACAAGAAAAACAACTTTTATGATTAACAGTATACTTCTATGCACACTTGAAATAATTATTTATAAAAATATATTAACTATTTTACATGAAACGAAAAATTAACGATGAACTGTTATTTAATATGCACTGGTATGCATAGGAAGGAAGTTTAGTAAATATAAGATTGCACAACAAATATACGTAATAATGAGCTCATATATCATTTAAAAGAAAGTAAATAAAATTTACTATGAACAGTGCTAATAGGTTTAGTTGGGGAATTTTTACTTTTGTTGTAATAATAAATTAAAGAAAATATTTTGTTTACGTTCACAATATGTGCATAGATTTGGCGGGAACAGGACAGCTGTTTATTTAATATGGTTGGTACCTCCCAATATTTATTGGGTGCACCAAAAATTTAAAAGCAAATTGAGAAGGTTAAAACTGAAGTAAAGCATTATAATTAAGACATAAAAAGTAGGGAAGTTACATTACCCCCTTTGTAAATTTGGAAATACTATTTTGAAATTTACAACAAAGAGTAACACTCTACTTTTTATGACAACTGAAAAATAAACACAATGAACAATTATCATATTAAACAAATTAGATCCAAGCTTGATTTACCATGCTTCTGCCCTTTCTGTAAGTGTTGATTGGGAACATCTTGGACTGCAAGCTGAAGTAATATCCGTAGCCCGTAGCTCATTGAACGTTGCAGCCATCATGGCATTTGATGCTTAGGCTGATCTGAAGACTAGGGGAACATTGAAGCCATCTTGGCATGTGATGCTTAGGCTTACTGGTACATGAATGGGGTCGGGGCATGATATGGCATAATTTGTTTGTTTAGGTAACTGTGGGTGATGATGGGGGTAGCTTTACTTATCACTGAACTAGGACAGCGCAGTTCGTGAACAGAAGCTCATTGGGGGGAGTTGACTTGTTTTTAAGTCTTCCCTTTTTCTTCTTGGTGAAAAGAGGAGCTGTTGTTTGGTTTCTCCCCATCACTACTGAAGAATTATCTTTTTGTCGTGGTCGATTCTGGGGTAACATGGTTGCTAGTAAATTATAGTCGGGTTCAGATTTTGAAGAGCCACGTTGCAGTGGGTTGTTGTGCTGCACTGGCGAGGTTTTAATAGGTATTGTAAGGTTAGGTATGGCAGGGCATGATGTTGAGTTTGCTTCCCTTAACCTTTTCCTTTGTCTCTTCCAAAATCTTTTCCTTTTTCTGTTGCGTCTTTTTGTCGCACAGCGTTCTTCACCCTCACGCTGACTTTTTGATTGCGTGAGGGTCTCTACACGTTTTTTGGCTCCTGCTGAGGGGTAATTTGAGGTCGTTGATTATTTGAATCTCGACCCCCTGTCTCCCGCTTTGCAGTAGGTTGACGGGTGTCATCGAGAGAGTTGGGCGTTGAGGTGCGTGACGCTGGGGATGGGGTTCCTGCTACCTCAGTACTTGTACTGTATGGCTCCGCCGAGTAGCTGGCAAAAGGGAGGGTGTGAGACATTCGTTGTTGCAAAATTAAATCTTGGATGTCGCGTGCATCTCTGGCGAGCTCGTACAAACTATGGTAAGTTCGTCCGTGAGTATAGTAATAGTACTCGGGTAACATTTGGGTTAACACTCGATGTACTTTCTCAGACTCTGTTACTGGTATATTAAGACGTCTGAAAAATGCTGCGATTACTGTGATAAATTCTGGGAGCGTCTCTCCAGGGAGTTGAATTCTTTCGTCGAGTTGTTTCCACAGTAGCTCCTGGTAATTTGGCTCGGCAAATTCACGCATAAATTCACCTATGAAAATGTCCCAGTTGTAGAATCCGCCATGCAAATTCCACCAACAATTAGCATCACCCTTTAATGCTGATGGCATCTCAGAGATAAGTATGGCTTGAGGAACATAGGTGCTAGAACGAGCGTATAGTTCGAATGCACTGATAAATTCGGTTGGGGTGAGTTTATCTCTGCGGCCACTATATGTAGGCAACGGTAAGCGGAGACTTGGCATTTCCTGTGGCACCTGCCGTGATGTGGGCGCAGGGAATGTTTGGGGGTAGGTTTGGTAAGTAGGGGGTTGAACAACACATGCGGAAATACGCGGCTGGTAGCCTGATCCCTGCATTTGGTTGTTGAAAGGTGGGGGAGGAATGGTGCCTGACGCTGACTGAGCCAGCGGGCGTCCTTTTCCTCGTTGGTTAAATTGATTAAAATTTGCACCGAACTGATATGTTTCATTTGTTTGAAGAGGTGGCATTATTTTTGACTGAGACTGTACTTGCAGCACTGTTTGATTTAACCCCCTGGTCTCGACTTCCAATGCAGCTGAGGTAAAATCATATGGTCGCTCAATTAAATTATCACAACGTACTGCTGAAGGAGACCGGAAGGGTTGATGAGACAGGGGTTGGAAGGGTGTTAAGGTATTACTGTTACGATACTGTAAGTTCAGGGGTGGGGGGTGGTGATTGTTTTCGGTTGGAGAATTAAATCGATTTGCTTGTTGTGAAGAAACAGGCGAATAATAATTATTTTGATTGTTATCAGTCGGTGACGCTTTTGTAGTAGTCTTGTATAGTTGACTATGGGGGTGGTTAGGTGGGTTTTCAGGGTGTCGGGTTAGGTTGTGCCGCTCTTGGCTTACATAGCCTTGTGTGAGAACTGGTTGAGTATCTTCATGTCTATATGCTAGAGTGAACTCGGTTTCCACAGTTCCCTCAATAGCATTTCGTGTCTTGAAATATTCTTGGCGATAATTATAATTTTCACTGTCACATTGTTCTTCATTCACGGATTGCAAATTTAAATTAGCAAATCTGTCGTAAACTCGTTGACTTTGTAGGGGTTGGTAAGCAGCAGGGTTGTTTTGCAGAATGTCGATAGTTGAGGTGGTTGCTTGGTTTCCTCTCTCTCGATGTATCATTGCGCGATGCATTTCAGTATGCTCGAAGTGTAGGTTGTTCGTCGTGTAATGCGAACTGTCTCCAAATTCAGCTGGGTAAAGCACATATGGCGTCCTTGCTGATAGGTCACCAAAGTGCGTAGGAATCGCGTCAGGTCCGACATTGCGACCCCTACCGGCCTCCTCACGGGGCGGCCAACGGCTCGTTCTCCCACCCCCGCCCGCACGCGGTTGTGAGAAAAGTCCGTGCTCCGCGGAGACTGACTGACCCTCTTGGCTTATCCACAAGCCCCGACTCATTTCCGATGAATCGTGATGACACACCCTACTCGGTGGCCTCAGAGGTTGCTCCGCGTGCCGTTGTGGGGCTTGACCCTCCAAGTCTTGCCCCCTGGGTACTTCTTGCTCCCCCGGGAAGGTTGAAGCACCACTCTTTGTCGTCATCGCTGAAGGTTTTGTGAAACTTGTCTTGTCGACGCTGGGTCGAAAGTGGGAGGAGGAATAATGCCAGTATATGATAGCACCGACAAAAACTACCCCCACATCAAAACAATTTCCACTTAACACTGCTTTCACTTATTGTGTTCACTTAACTTGGTATTGAGAAGATAATCGTACATGAAGTTTCGGCGTAACGCTACTGTACACTCTTTCGAGTGTAAATGACACGCTCGGGCGAGCAGACCTGCGTGCGAGCACGACAAGGTTACCCTAATCCCGGACACGGCCACCAAGGGTGAAACGGACCCTAACTTCCTCCCCTCGTCGTAACTGATAGATGGGCCTCAAGTTGTCTAGGGGGCGAGAGGAGGAGAGCGTGGGTGGGTTCCCAATCTGGCAATTACTTTACCACTAGCTTAAATTCAACTAAGCGCACTTCTTTTTATTATCTTTATACTATTTTTATATAGGAATGGGTGTATATTATAAATTAAAAGATTATAATTTAATCAACAAACACTGACTCTATTTTATTGCATGTAAAACAAATAAACTGGGAAAAATACACTATTGACAATATTAATATTATTATGATTTTATACTGTAGCTTAATTTAATAATTATGATAGAAGACAAATGTGATATAATTAATACTTAATTGAAAGGACGTTGAATAATCTTGAAGTAAATCACGTAGCAGAAACACAATGAAGATCTAAACAGACAGCACCCGATTCTACCAGGTGATTTTGTTGATTACCAGCGGGTGGATAAGCAACAAACGCCACCTGTAGACAGAACTATGAAATTCACCGAACAAAGGAATGTGAGCCGTCGCGGGACCAGCAGCGTGGCGCCGCAGTGAATCAACCGCAAGGACTGACTTGACATTTTTGGGCACGAGCTTTTATAACCTCGGTGCCCTCGGTCAGCTGTGTCTATTGTTTACCTGGAATTTTAGTATTGCCACCTTTTGAGTATTATTGCTGTTATGTCACTTCCCTAGTTTTGTGGAAAATTCTTCACACTTTCAATAAATCAATATTGACGTTAAATAATAGAAAACATAATAAATTGCATGTGACAAATTAGACAATACTATTGTGCAGCTTTTTTACATAATTAGGTAAGCAAATTGTATGAATTACGGCTCGTTTTGCGAACCGGCAATATACGATTTTACATTATTTATATTTACAAGAAAAACAACTTTTATGATTAACAGTATACTTCTATGCACACTTGAAATAATTATTTATAAAAATATATTAACTATTTTACATGAAACGAAAAATTAACGATGAACTGTTATTTAATATGCACTGGTATGCATAGGAAGGAAGTTTAGTAAATATAAGATTGCACAACAAATATACGTAATAATGAGCTCATATATCATTTAAAAGAAAGTAAATAAAATTTACTATGAACAGTGCTAATAGGTTTAGTTGGGGAATTTTTACTTTTGTTGTAATAATAAATTAAAGAAAATATTTTGTTTACGTTCACAATATGTGCATAGATTTGGCGGGAACAGGACAGCTGTTTATTTAATATGGTTGGTACCTCCCAATATTTATTGGGTGCACCAAAAATTTAAAAGCAAATTGAGAAGGTTAAAACTGAAGTAAAGCATTATAATTAAGACATAAAAAGTAGGGAAGTTACAGTCCTTGAACTCTGTGCAATCTTCTCCAGTCAAAAGGTCAGATTGTAAGAGAAAAACAATTTTTTTATACAGTTGCATGGACCAATCTGACCTCACTCTCTTATAATTGATGTGTATATAATTAGCAAAACAATAACTATTAAAAAAACTTGATATTGAAATCTCTTTTCTTACATAAACAAAAACCTTTTTATTTATTTTTTTTATATATTATAAAAATCTACTTCTTTCAAAGTAAAACAATAAGAGAGAAAAAAAGGACCAATATAAAAACAATTAGGAAGTTAAGGTCTGTCGCTATGCAGCCGGCCACCAGAGGCGCGACGTATGCCTTTTAAAAAATAATTATTGGATGAATTTTGTTCGGCTTCTTCTGCAGAACGATAAATTATATTCCATTTTTGATGATATAATGTTATTCATACATATAATCTTTAGGAAACCTGTTAATATAAATTCGTATCGGTAAGATTTTGATGACTTTATTAGTACGAAAAAATACATATAATATTTCCCTACTTCGACCTCACAAGCCATTTCGCTGATTTATTTTCGCCGCAGATGTACCCACGTCTAAATCTAGACTACATCTGAACTGCAGCAGTCCAGATCAGTTCAAAATTATGCTAGTTCAGATAGTTGTAAATAGTATAAAATTGGCCGGTTTTGAACTGTTTGAGCTACCAATTTTGAACTGGCCACAGTTGTAAATAGCTCATAGCAGTCCAGACAATACAGCTCAGAACAGTCCAGCCTAGCTCAAACTAGCTCGTTTACGCTGATACTCAGGCAGTCCATTATAGCTCAAAACCAGTTCATTGCTGCTATACATGCAACAGTCCATTCTAGCTCAGAACAGTCCAGCCTAGCTCAAAAGAGTCCAATGTACTGTAGCAGCTGTACTGCAGTCCAGGGCAGTCCATTCTAGCTCAGAACAGTCCAGCCTAGCTCAAAAGAGTCCAATGCACTGTAGCAGCTTTACTATAGTCCAGGACAGTCCATCGCAGCTCAGAATAGTCCAGCCTAGTTCAAATGCGTCCAATACATTATAGCAGCTGTACTGCAGTCCAGGACAGTCCATCGCAGCTCAGAATAGTCCAGCCTAGCTCAAACGCGTCCAATACATTATAGCAGTTGTACTGCAGTCCAGGACTGTCCATTCTAGCTCAGAATAGTCCAGCCTAGTTCAAACGCGTCCAATACATTATAGCAGCTGTACTGCAGTCCAGGACTGTCCATCGCAGCTCAGAATAGTCCAGCCTAGCTCAAACGCGTCCAATACATTATAGCAGCTGTACTGCAGTCCAGGACTGTCCATTCTAGCTCAGAATAGTCCAGTCTAGTTCAAACACGTCCAATACATTATAGCAGCTGTACTGCAGTCCAGGACTGTCCATCGCAGCTCAGAACAGTCCAGCCTAGCTCAAAAGAGTTCAATACATTATAGCAGCTGTACTGCAGTCCAGGACTGTCCATCGCAGCTCAGAATAGTCCAGTCTAGCTCAAACGAGTCCAATGCAATGTAGTAACTTTACCGCAGTCCAGGACTGTCTAAAGCAGCTCAGAACTGCACACAGGTAGCGCTACAACATTCAAATGTTGACACACAAAATGGTACTCACCCGCTACCTTACTGCCCCCGGGTGTCGGTCCGGACGGTCGTGGCTAGGTCCAGGTTACTAAACACAGGTAGTGCTACAACATTTACCTGAACATTCAAATGGTGATCTCGACACACAAAACGGTACTCACTTATAGCTACCTGCATGCCCCATGGTGTCGGTCTGGAGTGTCCTGTCAGTCATGTCTTCGTCAAAGTTGTAACAGTAAAGTATTATATAAATGCACTCACTCATGCTACACAAAAAGAAAATACTGGTAATGTGAAGAAAATGAACTCAATAGATAGCTGTTAACACTAAAAACCCTGGCAAATGTACAGTATCAATAATTATGCATACCCAGTACTGTAAGTATTTTTATATGGAAAAAGTGTAAGTAAGAGAATCAAAGAAAAACTACAATAGTGTATATATTATACAAAACTAAAAAAAAAAAAAACATGCATACAGATAGAAAATGTATTAAGCTTCTTACACATAATCAAAAATTGCTGCAGAGTGTCTTATAAATAGAGATCCGAAAGAAAATGAAGTAATTTTTCTGCGGAAAGCCGTGGCAAATTACGACTTTGCATGTAGTATGCATATATGCATAATATGTGAAAGCTCTTTTACAGCAATAAAAACAGGCATAATGCATAGAGTATTATGTATGCATACTGTAATGTTACAGTACAGTATATGTACAGTATGCATGTCATACCGGTACAGTGTGCATACATAGTTGTTAGGCTCGAACATACACTATGATATACAGTATGCATACAAGGCCTCAATATTTAAAAGAAAGTTACTGTACCTCTGACCACAGGATCTTACTGGTATACGTTATCAGTGAGATGAGGTAGTATTCGTTCCCAAATATTCACACTTTGGCAGCGTCTCGGGCCTGTTAGAGAGAGAGTGCCACTTGGACAGCAGCAGGGAAAAGAAAAATATTCCGATCAGATTTAACCCTGATAGTTGTCATACGGACTTAATACACAAAATATCTTACCTTATAAAGTTCCTTTCACATGGTCCGATTTTTTTGCAAAAATATGCCGCAACAAACGTACCGCCGTAAGAAAATCAAGTGAAGCTTGATTTTTTTGCAAAATGTTGCGGCGTGATTGTGAAAGAAGCCTAATAGATTACATGCCGAAGAGTTTGAAATATAGTAGTTTAATTAATACGTCAAATAGTACACAAAACAATAATTTGTATCACAACACCACACGCTAGCTAGCAGCCAACTATAAGCAGCATTGAGATAAAATAATAGCAGCGACTGGTCGCCGGTCGGACCGATACAAATTTCAAAACCGTTTCAAAACAAGATGGCGCTTTGTGCGGCTCAGTTCTTGGCGCAATGCATGATGGGCATTGATGGTGAAAACACACCACTTTCTTCAAAATAAATGCTGCTGCACGACGAAAGTTCAGTTTTTATAGTTTATTATTTCTACCTCTTTGATTTTTATAGACTTCACTAATTATGTAATTTAATTAAATTTTGTAATTTATATGTGAGCATTTGCATGTCATGATGGTGTTTTATAATTATAATATCTTATAAATATGTAATAAAAGAACTAAGCTAGCTTCTCAATAAACTAATTTGAACTAGACTGGACTGTCTGAGCTGCATTGGACTGCCGCTGTACTGGTTTGAGCTAAACTGGACTGTCTGAGCTGCGGTGGACTAACCTGGACTACAGTGGACTGTCTGAACTAGACTGGACTGTCTGAGCTGCGGTGGACTGTCCTGGACTGCTGTGGACTGTCTGAGCTTCAATTAACTAATTTGAACTAGACTGGACTCTCTGAACTGCATTGGACTGCCGCTGTACTGGTTTGGGCTAAACTGGACTGTCTAAGCTGCGGTGGACTGTCCTGGACTACAGTGGACTGTCTGAGCTTCAATGGACTAATTTGAACTAGACTCTGGACTGTCTGAGCTGCGGTGGACTGTCCTGGACTGCAGTGGACTGTCTGAGCTTTAATGGACTAATTTGAACTAGACTGGACTGTCTGAGCTGCGGTGGACTGTCTGAGCTTCAATTAACTAATTTGAACTAGACTGGACTGTCTGAGCTGCATTGGACTGCCGCTGTACTGGTTTGAACTAAACTGGACTGTCTGAGCTGCGGTAGACTGTCCTGGACTACAGTGGACTGTCTGAGCTTCAATGGACTTATTTTAACTAGACTGGACTGTCTGAGCTGCAGTGGACTGTCCTGGACTGCAGTGGACTGTCTGAGCTTCAATTAACTAATTTGAACTAGACTGGACTCTCTGAACTGCATTGGACTGCCGCTGTACTGGTTTGAGCTAAACTGGACTGTCTAAGCTGCGGTGGACTGTCCTGGACTACAGTGGACTGTCTGAGCTTTAATGGACTAATTTGAACTAGACTCTGGACTGTCTGAGCTGCGGTGGACTGTCCTGGACTGCAGTGGACTGTCTGAGCTTTAATGGACTAATTTGAACTAGACTGGACTGTCTGAGCTGCGGTGAACTGTCCTGGACTGCAGTGGACTATCTGAGCTTTAATGGACTAATTTGAACTAGACTGGACTGTCTGAGCTTCAATTAACTAATTTGAACTAGACTGGACTGTCTGAGCTGCATTGGACTGCCACTGTACTGGTTTGAACTAAACTGGACTGTCTGAGCTGCGGTAGACTGTCCTGGACTACAGTGGACTGTCTGAGCTTCAATGGACTAATTTTAACTAGACTGGACTGTCTGAGCTGCGGTGAACTGTCCTGGACTGCAGTGGACTGTCTGAGCTTCAATTAACTAATTTGAACTAGACTGGACTGTCTGAGCTGCATTGGACTGCCGCTGAGCTGTTTTGAGCTAAACTGGACTGTCTGAGCTGTGGTGGACTGTCCTGGACTGCAGTGGACTGTCTGAGTTTCAATGGACTAATTTGAACTAGACTGGACTGTCTGAGCTGCGTTGGACTTTCGCTGAACAGGTTTGAGCTAAACTGGCCTGTCTAAGCTGCGGTGGGCTGTCCTGGACTACAGTGGCCGTTTGAGCTTAAATGGACTAATTTGAACTAGACGGGACTGTCTGAGCTGAAGTGGACTGTCTGAGCTTCAATAAACTAATTTGAACTAGACTGGACTGTCTGAGCTGCATTGGACTGCCGCTGAATTGGTTTGAACTAAACTGGACTTTCTGAGCTGCGGTGGACTGTCCTGGACTACAGGACTAGTTTGAGCTAGCTGAAGCTACTTTGAGCTGCATAAAGGTTATGAGCTGATATGAACTAATTCAAACTGCATTGAACTGCATCAATTTTGAGCAGGAAACAGCTCAGAATAGTTAAAAAAACATTTGAACTGATTTGAGCTTCACTGTTCAAAACAGTCCAGAATATTAGCTCATTTGAACTGCATGAGCTGATTTGAACTACCTTAATCAGCTCAGACCAGTCCAGATTTAGACGTGGGTACCGTACTGTACTGTTCATTGTTCCATTGTTGGGGACGAGCGGCCGGCCTGCACCTTGCTCGCTAGCGGTCAGGCAGGCGAGGCGGGCCACTTGGCCTGCAGACTTTCACAAGGGTTGGCGCCTTGCGGCTCGCGCGACGCAAATATAGTATAATCGCGGGCCGTGCTTTTACCTTATCTATGGTCAGGAAAAATGAATACATAAAAATATTGCACCATCAATCAAAATGCAATGAATGCAGCATTTATTAATGTGATATAAATATTATAAATATAACATACATTTAATATAAATTTATAAAAAAGTATATAAAAATATAAATATAAATGATACAAAATATAAAATAATATTAAAATATTAATATAATATAATATTTAATATAATATTAAATTTTTTTTATAAAAATTGAAACATATTAATACAACAATATATATATATATATATATATATATTTAATTGATTGGTGCAATTTTTTCATTTTCTCCTATGAAATATAAAGTGGTGTTCCCAAAAATATTTATACATTGCATTGAAGTCTGTTTGTAACTAGGTTTCTATCTAAAACATATACTACATTCTTTTCTTCACCTTTCTCAAAGAAAAGAAAGGTTTATGAATGAGGATAGCAAGGGTTGGGGGAGTAAAATACAAGTTATTTTCTTGAGTTCGTTTACCCTTCTGGCCTGCGCGCGACAGTGAAAATTGTTGTAATTATATAACAATGAAAACTTATAAAAAATTAATCTATATTTTATTAGGAAAATTATGAATCATAATAAAGTATATTGATTTCGCTTTTTCATTATTATTCAATAAATTTAATTTCAGTCTCTCCAAGAGACTGATCTCCATGATCGTCATAAAACACTTGAAAAGTATTGCTTTAGAGGATAAAAAAAAAAAAGGAAGGATTATTATAATAAACAGATTCAGATTTCAAATTCATCGTTATATAATACAGGTCGAGAATATTTTAATTACTTCGATTACTTTTTAAAATATTAAGTTTGGAGGGAGTTTTATCATTAAAACCACACAAAAAAATTGTATATATAATATATAAATATTTGAAAAATATATATCATACTAATTTTGATAAAAAAAATGTGCCTTGAAAGTTAACTTTTATTAAAAAAATTTTGATCATTTTACGCGTACAGCAACGCATTCAGTACGTACCGCCTGCTCTTTTTTCCCTTCTCCCCATCCTCCCCCGTCCTCTCCGGAACTCCGGACCCAGGAAGGAAGTGAAGAAAAAAAAAACTGCAGCTCGCGAATGCAAGCAGTAGCAGCGCGGGGCAATTGAACATTCTACCTCATGATAGCAGCATTCGCACTCATGATGTGGTCCACGGACAGGAGCAAAATACATTGAATTTCAATGTGAAAGAGTTACTATAACAATAAAAAATAGTTTCTTTTTTCTAAACGTCACATTTTTAATTTAATTTATAATTTGACATAATTAAAAATACATCTAAAAAATTAATCCACAGTTCTTTATTAGTTTGAGCATGGCATACATTAGCATTTTATTCATATTCCATAAATTTAATTTTTTTACTCCTTCCAGTAGATAATTGACATGATAAAACTGAAAAAGTATAGCTTGAAAGGATATAAAAAATATATGATTTTATATGTCCGATTGGTGATTATAGTATTCAGATTTATCCTATATAAAACCGATAATGTATTTTTTTAAATTAATTAGGTTAGTTTCTTTATCTATATATTATACAAAAAAGCAACAAAACATTTTTTGATACCTATTAATTACTACAAAAATTAAATTTATTTAAAAAATATAATTCATAATAATAACAGAGAATGCTGTATACAAAACACTCTGTTACCATATTTCTATTTTCTATTCAATTTACAGTACAATACTTTGGAGTCGACCTCACAATGCACTCGTCACGGCACGCATGGCTCGTAAAGGACGCACTCGCAACGGCACGCCTGCCCTCCTTGTTTCTTTCCTTGCCTTCAGCTTTTGCTCTCCAGTAAAATGTTGCATACTTTTAATTGCTATAACTCTATATATAATGAATATTTTAAATAATGAATCGGTAGAAGGCATAGGCAAACAACACGTTTAAGCCCTAAGTTCAACAAAAACGCTTAATTTTCTTTATTTTCATTGCTAATGCCGAATAAAAATCACCGAATCCCGTATCTTTTTTACTATAGGCAGGTAGCGACATCTCATTTAATTTCAGTTGCATTTTTTCATAGCGACAGACCTTAAATAAATATATATAATTTCATTCAACATATTATTCATTTCTTATTTTTATTTATTTAGTTATTTATTCAATTTCAGACCAACCTGATGAATGCTCTGTTTTAAGATTTTAGGCATTTTTTTTTTTTTTTTTTTTTTTTTTTGCTATTTACTGTGCATGACTATTATTTTACTTTTACTTTTTTTTTTTTCTCTTATATTTATATTATAGTCATTTTTTTTATTAGTACCATTTTTATGTGTTGTTATTTTTGTATGTTGTGTATTATTGACTTTATTATATTTGGTCATTGGTTCTGAAACTGTTGCCGAATAAATAAGAATTTGATGAAAGTATTTTTATTATACTTTTAACAAATACCAGTTGCTTTTAAAATATTTTTCCCTTCATTGTATTAACAAACTTTAATTATATTGATATTGCCAAAGTGCTTGTACATCTGACTTAAAGGCCTTATGAACCTTTGCACAATATTAAGTACACGGTTAGCTTTGCTTTAGTATGATTCGGCTGCATAAATTTTTTGTTTCAGCAGCACAAATATCAGAGATAATAGCCGATGAAAAGGAACCTGTGACGTCACTCCTCACGCTCATTCAGCGGCGACAATATAGGGAAATCCCTGCAAAAGATAGGTTCACTTCCGCTGCAACCACGGCCACAATTTTACTTCTGGAATTTTGAAACTTTACCAGGGCAGTCTTGATAGTATTTGTCAAATAGCCTGAAAGATTTTTTTTTATGACATTCATACAAACAGAGTTATTGCGGTAGAAAGAGGCGCGAAAATGTTGTATAGGAAAACAATGTTAAATTTTTTACTTATCTTGCTACCGCAATAACTCCGTTTCTATGAATGTCATCATAAAAAATCTTTCAAGCTATTTGAAAAATACTATCAAGACTGCCCTGGTAAAGTTTCAAAATTCCAGAAGTAAAATTGTGGCCGTGGTTGCAGCGGGAGTGAACCTATCTTTTGCAGGGATTTCCCTATATTGTCGCCGCTGAATGAGCGTGAGTGACGTCACAGGTGCTTCTTCATCGGCTATTATCTCTGATATTTGTGCTACTGAAACCAAAAAAATTATGCAGCCGAATCACCCTGAAGCAAAGCTAACCGTGTACTTAATACTGTGAAAATGTTCAGAAGGCCTTTAATATTTGTGAACCATTTGCAGTAAGCACTATTATATTTCTCTTTAAAATGTTAAACAGATACTTTAATTTATAGTTAAAATAAACAATCCATTAAATTTACTCCTTTCATGTTAAGGGTTTCTGGGCACTCTGTGTATATTGACCACGGCATCTCTAGTGGTTCTGATAGATTGGTTGGTATTTTGGGGTAATTGACACATTTTGGTCATGTATGCCCCCAATCTAGTGGTTCTATTCTTTACAATAGGTAAGTTAAATGTACAGGAAAGAGTTAGCAAAAAAAAACAAATATGTATACAGTAAATAAACAATTTAATAAGACGTTACAAGTTAGTCCCCCCACCCCCAGATTCCGGAGCTCTCCTTGATAGTGTCAGAGTTGTCTCTGCGAGACCGCGTGACTGCGTTGGCCTCCCCCTTGGCCTTGATCCTGCGACGAGCCGCCGCTTGCTCGCGACGTCCCAGCAGGCTCTTGACTCGACTCTGGATAACCTCGGGGGCGATGGTTGATGTCGTGGAGATGCTGCGAATGTCGCTGCCTGGGCCACGACGACGAGGCATCGAGAGAACGTCGGAGACTGAAAAGTGAGGAGGGGATGAGATGTAATAATGATTACGTAGCTGTGTGGTCTGTTGTGTGTTTATAATAAAAAATAGACAATTATTCAAGACATTTTTTTATTTTAAGTTTTTAATTTGGCTCTCCATGGGAAAACCCTATGCTGAAAATTACAAAAATTATTAAAAAGAAAAAAAAAAAAAAAAAAAAAAAAAAAAAAAAAAAGGGCTTGAATAATCGTCTTGAAATTTTTCTATGGCTTTTAGGTACTAAAATCTGTATCTCAAATGTTTTTCAAAATTTTTGTGAATTTGCTAAGGTTTACATGTTAATCAAATGAGACTAAAAAATCAGCTGATTGGCATTACCTTACCCTTAATTGACTTAAAAAAAAGTTTTTAGTAAAGTTAATTTAGTTTATTACTAAGAATGAATGTCAATCGGCTTAGTAGATGGTGAACCACTCTGAAAATTTCAGTAAACCTTCCTGACACCATGAAATAATTTTACATTAAGGGTGTAAGGCCACCTATGACTACGGGGTAGACAGCGCCATCTCTTGGCAAATTGGTTTTTAATTTCTTACGGGCAGAGTTTTGAGAGTATCGACTTGAAACTGAATTAGGGTATGGACATTGACACTTTTGATACGCAGTAAAAATTTCATTGTCGTAGATGAAACCAATTTTTAAATTTAAGCCCAAAACTGGTTTGGTTCCCGCCCATTCCCGCCCGTTTGAAAATAGCGGGAACCAAACCAGTTTTGGGCTTGAATTTAAAAATTGGTTTCATCTATGACAATGAAATTTTTACTGTGTATCATAAGTGTCAATGTCCATACCTTAATTCAGTTTCAAGTTGATACTCTAAAAACTCTGCCCGTAAGAAAATAAAAACCAATTTGTCAAGAGATGGCGCTGTCTACCCCATGGCCTTAGGTGGCCTTGCACCCTTAACAAAATTAGACCAAATTTGGTGAACTTTTTGAGATATTCAGCATTTTAAGATAGCATTGTTTTAAATGGTGACTGCTGTGAATTTTAGTCAAATCAGCATCTTTTTCACACACAACATTTGTCCTTTATTCTATGGAGTAAAATTATTTTTAGTTTACCATCAGAAAATATTGAGCAATGGCCACCATGGTGACATTAATCCTTAACTTTATTTTAACTTTTTTTTTTTTTTTTTTTTTTTTTAATCAACAGAAAATATTATAAATAATTTTGTAAAAAGTTAATGAAAAATATTTGTCTGTGTTGTAGTTAAAATTTTCTAGTGTGTAGCATAATTGATGAATACAAAATTGTTTCTTAAAAGCTGCTGTATCTAAACTAAAGGCTATGAATAAAAATGTTCTCTGAACAACCAAAATAAAAGATGGCAGTACTTGGACCTTTTTTCTTGTATTATTACAGTAGATCTAAGAAAAGATGGTCTGAAATTGCTGTCCATGATTCAGTAATTTGAATTCCATTCTTAGATGATGTATACAGTAATTAAAATCATCAACTTACATGTATCAAAGTTATCCGGTGGCTCAAACTCTTGCATTGCCTCTCCCATCACAGTGCTGACATCACAAGCATTTTCCAACTCCGCTGGTTGTGGTGGTTCGACTTGACTTGGGCCCTCGTCCTGGGTTACAGCGATGTCACACGTTGGGACGTCAAGCTCTGCAGACGTCTTGTCTGGCTCAGTTGCTTGCTGAGGCTCACCACTCATTTCTGTACTTGCAGCTGAAAACACAGACAGTAAATTAAATTTTTGACTTTAACAAAATTGAAGTTTTTGGTTATCAGTAATTATTTTCACATTATATTCAAATCATTTTTCAATGTTGTTGTAGCTAAAAATAAAGCATACAGTAATTGAGAATGGTTGATAATGATAACATTTTCCATCAATTGCCCACCATGCATTCAGAGTTTATGGTGTATTTTAATAAGTGAATTGTTTTTCCCTGCTTACACGAGAAGAATTTTTGAATGCAAAGGGGAACATGACTGATAGTCCCATCAAAAGTCCTCACCTGTCTGCCTGCTTTCTGCTGGACTCTCTTCATCCTGCAGTTTGAGGGACTCCAGATCAGGTTCCGGCTCCTCCCCCTCCACCTCTCCTTCTTCTAGACCCATCTCCACGTCAAGGTCGCGCGCCATCTGTCTCGTGAACCCGCTGGCAGACACTTCAACGTCCATGCTGTCCTCACGTCTGCATAAACATTGTGAGTTTTTAATGTAGAGAAATAAACTTCTTACAAAATAAGGATGAAAGAAATTTAATATTATTTTATATTTCAAATTTTCTGCATTTTTGTAAGACACTGTGAATAATAATGATTCGCCCAATTTCATAGATGAGGTCTAACTTTAAGCCAGACCTAAGTTTATTGATTTCAATTATTGCAATCAAAATAAACAAACTTAGGCCTGGCCTAACGTTAGAATTCATCTATGCAATTGGGTAAATGTAAGAAAAGTTAAAAACATGACAAACAACAAAGAACAAACCCCACCTATTATACTGTAAAAGACAACCTGCAAAAAAAAATTGCATTAAAAACTGTCGAGTGTCAATCATTAGCATGGAGGTGAAAATTTTAAGCAATTAACTATGAGTTAAAAATCTTACACAAGTATATAGACTTACGCAACATCGCTGAAGGTCGGGTACAAACTGCTCTCGTAAGCAAAGCGTCGCTTGAAGAATTCTCGAACACACTTCACGTCACGGTCAAAGAACCTGAAATAAACAGTAGATATAACATGGACAATATACTATAGCTAATGTTTTGATTTACAAGCATTTAGAAAAAAATGAAATGAAATGGAGGAGCTCAACATTATCAGACTTGGCATTATGAAGAAAAATCATTCAGTTTTTACTTTTTAGTGGCTTTACTAGAGTAAAATATCTTGAATACCAAAAATTTGGAAAAAATACAAATTTACAGTGACATAGAAAAAAAGGATTTTTGTTTTTGCCTCCCCCTCTTTCCCCAAGACAGTTTGCAGTATGTAAGATTGGCCAAGGGTCGCCACATTTAACTTTTAATTTGTTGTGAATTATCAGAAGTACCTTTTCTCATTTTCAACCATTGAATTAAAGACAGTAGTTGACGACTTACATCTCTGCGTTCTGGTGGGAGGTGGAGACCATCTGCGGGAAGTCTATGATGATTGGCTTGTTGTCCGCCCCGACCATGATGTTGAACTCGTTGAAGTCCCCGTGGATGACTCCGTGGCTGGCCAGCTTGACAATCAAGTTCATCAGGTCATCGTAAAGTTCCTCCACGTCAGGAACCTCGTAAACGTGGCTCCTGAGGAATCACATCAACGTTTGTAACAAATTAGCACTGCAGATACTGCTACTGTACGTGTGTAATTTTTAATTTCTTTACGTATATTGTTTTAAATTATTTCTGCATTTTCTGCAAGTTTCAGAACTGAATAGCATTAGCAAATTAAAATATATTTAAATTTGAGAAAGGCTTTCTAGCCTTGAGTACATAAACAATTGTTTATACAAAAACATATCACTATGAACTAGAAAGAGAAAGATTGGCTTACTTGACAGTACCCAGGCATAAAAATGAGAAATAGACAATTCTGAATTTAACTGGAAGCTTTTTCAGCACAGTATTCAAATTATTGATTTGGTAAGTTAAGTTTTGAAACAATAAAACAAATTATATTTATGCCTACAACAGTCAGCAATTCAATAACCAATACTAATATTTTGTAAATATTTAAAAAAAAAAACAAAAAAAAAAAAAAAAAAAAACTAGCTTGATGTTATTTCTACTTTTAAAACATTAACATGGACTTCTTTAAAGCATGTTCCATTATGCCAAACAAACAAAAGGGAGCAAAATTTTAACAATATTTTTAACACAATTATGTTAATTTTATTGATTTTTTACATCAGCTTTCGTGTTGGAAGGTGGAACACGAAAGCTGATGTAAAAAATCAACAATCGACCCCTTGAAAACTCACCTAAGTGTTTATTTTATTATCATCATTCTCACTTTAATAAATCATAATTTAAATATGTACTGATAATTTTTATTGTAACAAAAAGTTGATTTGTGTATTTGATGAAGCTCTTACAACATTGCATTTACAAAGTATGTACATTACTCAATTATAGCTTCATAAAACCAAGGTTTTACTTAACATCTCACGCACAATGATGATCAGACTCACAATGTGACTCCCGCGATAAGCTGCATCGCCACGCAGTGTCGGTTGAAGTCAATTGGCTTGGGCACCGGCAGCCCTCTCTCATATAAGGCCTTCATGTAAGCAAACTCCTTGGTGGCAGAGATCCTTGACAGGTAGAGCCACGAGGCGGTGCGACGGTGCTGATGGTAGTCCCTCTTCTCCTTGAGGTTACGGAAACAAGTGCGACCGAGCCTGCAACGTCACAATGTCAGAGAGGAACCAAAAAATTAAATGAAGTTAAAAAGTTAATAAAGTTTTACCTTAACACCATTTTACCCTTTCAGGTGTGGCCAAACCGATATTTAGCCTTGTCAGTAGGAGTTATAGTCCAGCAAGCGAGAGTTCGACCATGAAAATTGCCGGAAATGACAAACGGGAACTTCCGATTGCGGGTTATACCATGGCCACCGGAAGCAAAAACTACTGAAATTATGTCATTTCTGTGGTCCAACTCTCGCTTGCTGGACTATATCTTGCGACCATGCTGGGGCTTACCCAGGCTCCCAGAACCCTTTCCTGCACTTTTCTTGTCTCCTACTACCAGATCTGTGCAGCCTGCAGTGGCAGTGCAATACTGCAGGGCAGCGGAGTAAAGACAGTTGTAAGCTGCCTTCCTCCTACCAACTCCATAATCTAGTAATCAGTCACACCCATCCCAAGTCACGAAAAGTCTGCCGCGTTCGGGAATCAAACCGGGGACCTCTCGGACCAGAGCCAGGGGTACTAACCACTACACTACAGAGTAGTTAGTAAATGAAGTTTTTTTATTAAAATTTCTTTCCCATGTATCCAACCCATCTAAAGGATTAAAACCTGTTGACATGGACAGAGAGTGGATAGGAAAGCCCTATACAGTATACATACATAAATCATGTTCAATGGAGTACCAACCTCATTTTTTTTTTTTTATTGCAGAAATGATTAGAGGGTGAAAAGTTATGAAACTCTGAATTTTTCAGATTTTTATTAAAGGCCAGGGAGTATTGCTAAAAAGTTATTCAAAATAAAAGTTTGAACTCACACCCTTTTTAGGTCCAATCTTTTTATTAAGAATTGACGCCTATTGTCTTTCAATAATTTAAAAATAGTTTCAGGACTCTAAAAAAAAAAACTGAAAAAAATCAGAGTAGCAT
Source organism: Siphlonurus alternatus (assembly GCA_949825025.1). NCBI lineage: Eukaryota > Metazoa > Arthropoda > Insecta > Ephemeroptera > Siphlonuridae > Siphlonurus > Siphlonurus alternatus. The sequence continues at coordinate 8,049,282 of OX463778.1, forward strand.
AACTTTGAACCCTTAATACTGCAATGTAATAAAAAATTGTTAAGTTCAATGTATTCCATTACCAATGGAGGAAAATAAATTTAGAAAAAACATTGGTGAGCTTTTTTATGGTGCTATTAACTGCAAATTCAAAAACAATCAACTGGCGTGTTACCTGTGAATTTTGAGACAAATTGCTTCTCCTTCTTCATTTCCAACGACGTATATATTTGACTCCTTTCCAGTTCCAATCTGATTTCCAAAAGATGAAATAATATTTCTGCTGCTCAGCGCCTTCAGAGCAAGATAGTCGTAGCCTGAGTTTGTCAGCCGATATCCGTCATCTGTAACCAAGCAAGTTGTTTGTGATGGATGACCGACATGACTTTTTTATTGCACAAATGAACAGAACAGAGACAATTATGACAATGACTTTTTTAGAGTTTTTTTTAATAAAAAATTAATATTTTTAAAAAAATGACAGTAAAATCAATCTGCAACTTTTTGGCATTATTTCTCAAATAAAATGGCAAGGTTTTTGATGCCAAAAAAGAAATGTGATTTGTCAAAAACAGAAATTTCTATAATTTTAAAAATACTCTAAAACATCAGAGCAACATGACATAACTTTGTACTGCATTATTTTTTAATTTATAAGTGGGGAATAAAAAGTTATAAATTATAAACACAGGCAGTTGAATGTGCAATACAGTACATGATTTGTGTCTTTTAATTAAGATTCACAACAAAACTTATCTACTGTCAGCCTTAAACTGCTATAGGGAACACCACACATTTAATCTCCATTTACAATGGAGTATTGTCCTCAATTTTTTTTTATTGCAGAAATGGATAGAGCGTGCAAAGTTATGCTACCCTGATTTTTTTTAGATTTTTTAGAGCCCGGGAAGTATTTTTAAAAAATTATTGAAATTCCTTTTTGTGACGTCACGCGGCGGCAAGTCCTATCTTTTTCTTAAGGAGCGGCGTCTCGTGACGTCACAAAAATAACTTTCAATAATTTTTTAAAAATAGTTCCCGGGCTCTAAAAAATCTGAAAAAAATCAGGGTAGCATAACTTTGCACCCTCTATCCATTTCTGCAATAAAAAAATAGAGGTCAATACTCCATTATTTTTGTCACCCTGTAGCTGCGTGGTAGTCTTTCAAATACCAATTTTTAGCCTAAAATATTTAGAGAAGGTCTGTTTGAAGGGAGGGCGGTGCTACCATAGTGTCATTCCACTGGCAAAGTAACATCCATTCCCCTACCCTCCTCCCTTAATGGAGGCACTTTTTCCCTGGAAACAGTCATAATCTAAAACTTTTGTTTGGAAGAGGCTGGTCATGAAATATGAGACATGAATATCTCTGATGGTGTCTCCAGTATAATTCGTTTCTCTTCTGCAATAATGAGCTATCTGCCATTTCAGGTGAGCGCAATTTTGAGCTTTATTTTATAATAAAGGGCATTCACAAGGGCAAGGCTCGATTTAGGGCTCACTAAATTCTAATATGGAAAAATGGAAAACTGAGCCTAAAATCGGGCCTTTGTGAATGCCCCTTATTAATAATTATAATTAGCTCATATAATTACACTCACTTTATAAAGCAGATATCTCATTATTGCAATGAAATCATGGTAAGCAGATAGTTCATTATTGCGGACAAGGGACGATATATCAGTTATCACTGCTTGACTTGGCAACGTTGTCTACTCACAATGTTTCCCTCGCTCGTAGGTGACGAGGCGGTGCTTGCAGAGCTCCCTCATGAGCTTGTGAGCCCCCCCGTGGTGGAGGTTGGCGATGCTGGCAGCGAGGGCTGCGGGGACCAGCTCGTGATTCTTCATGCCCATCTCCACCTGCACAAGCGTTAGTGATACTCATGGACGACAAGCAAGAAAACTATTAAAGTGGCAATGATGAGAACATGCAATGTAATATGTGATGTATGCATAACCAAGCAAGTTACCGGTATATTATAAGAATAATGCAAACAATTTCAGTGTATGTATACCATACGGTAACTGTTTACCCTAGAGAAAGTTTAATACACTGTATACAGAGTACATACAGTGTACTGTATGCCATGCATAATGCAATAAGCTTGGATCCAGGGTTGATCCGAACCTCCTGGGGACTAGAGGAGGGTCAAATTCTTCCCAGATCCAGCCTTGTTGATGTACTGTATCCCATGCAGTATATATGCATACAGGGTGTCGAAAATGTGTTGGACCAGTATGATACTGCAACTATGCATACACATACTACAGTATACAGTTAAACAAGCCTTAGATTACGCCTGAGATCACAGACTAGACGTCGCCAAGGCGTAGTAATCTTAATTTTTTAAAAATGTCCCACAACAAGGTTATTTTAAACTATGGAATTTTTTAAAAATATTACATGCTTCTATAATATGTATAACTATTGGAAAAAAGTATAAAAAAGTAAGTTTAATTTGATTTCAAAATCGCGTCGCCACCACTTCGACCACTTTGCACCTCTTCCAGACGAAAGCCTGGGGCCAGTGGGGCCGCACGGAGCCGCTGTTGTGACAACACGTCGACACCAAAAATGCTAAAAACTTGAAAAAAAGTGGTGAAATTAAAAAAAATAAGCACCCTTACGCATTTAAAAGTAACATTCTGGATTTATTATAGCTTCTGGAGGCGTATATAGACGTATATTCCGATCTGTCTTTTATTTTAAAACAAACGCCTTTTTTCAGCTCAGCTGATCGGTTAAGTTCGATTCGGTTCGATTTAATTAATCGATTTCAAGCTCCTGTGACGTCACAATAACAAAAATCATGGCAGCGTGCCTTTTCTGTTCTGGTTTTAAAGTTCGCTAAATTAATGAACATTAAACCATGATGTCAGTACTAATAATAGGTTAAAAGTATATTAGATACTTGGGATGGCCGCTAGGCAAGCGGATTGCCGCGCCCATGACGGCCGTGGCGTTCTCATAAACCGGCAAACTAAACTAGGGATGTGATGTTTTTTTCTAATCGAGCGCCTATCGTTAAAAAATGAAGGTCGTAACGCAAAACGGTACTATTTTCTATTCAAAATGTCTTCCATACGTAAACTAAGGTTTGTGATACTGTATACAGTAGTGTTAATTAGCACAATACCATACTGGCCTTATACAGTCTCAGCACTGGACCAATGCTGGATTGATGTCCATCAACTCTGCAGAGTTGGGTTTATATATGTACAGACTGCATGGGATAACCAAATCTTGCCAAATCACTTGAATCACTTCAACCAAATACTGTAATGCATGTAGAAATCATGGGACGGTGGGTGATGGGACCAATATATTATACATACAGAGCATGACATGAAAAAGTTAAAAAAATACAGACAGAGGCTGCAAGAAGAGTGACTATCACAGAGCAAAATTTATAATGAGGAAATTGAGAGGAGCAGAGGACTATGCATACTGTACAGTAGGGTAGGAGTTACGTGAAGTAGAATACGCGTATATTATTATATGCTGTGTGCTGATTTATATTACTTACTGCAGTTAAAACTCTGAAGTCTTCTTTGGACAAGTATCGCAGCACAGTTACGTTCAATTTACCCATTTTTCTAGATTTTCTGTGAAAAATCTATAAACACGTGTAATCAACAAACGCCATTAAACAACTGACGGACGATATTGAAATTGCGGTAAAATTTGAATTATTCAAAATACTTTTTTTGTGTTGTGTGGATTTTTGTCCCTCAGATCCTCTCAGAAAAGATATGTTTTTCTCTGAAATAGTATCAGAGCTAGATTATTATGGCCTGAAAGTTGGCCAAAAGCTTCAAAAGACATTAATTTTTTCCTGATGGGACCAAATCATATGGCAAACACACTATCAGCTATATATGTAGATTCGAGCTAAATAAATATTTTCTTCCAATGTTTTTATGAATAAAATATTATAAAAAAAAAATGTCAGCTGGTCATAAAAGGTCTGTTCGTAATCCCTGCTCGGTGTACACTTTTACACCGTTTTCTTATTCCAGCTCAGATGATGGGTTAGGGAGTGCAGTGCAGATGACGTCACGATTTTTGTTCGTAAACTTGCTCAGAGTACACCGATCAGGGTTTACGAACAGCTAGGCCTATAATGTCAAGACCCGATTTTCTTACAAGAGAACAGCCCTGACCGCCATATTTGAAGCTTTCGGTCATGTGTTAGCTCTGATCTACTTCTTCTATACAAATATAATGTGTGTGTGGTAGATAGCTTAAATAGATAAATATATATGGACATATGGTAGCCTCTCTTCATAATTATCTTTCTTCTAAAATTCTGTTTATTAAATATTATTAATAATATTATATTATTATAAGGTATATAATATCAACTTTAGTAAAGAGTGAAAACATATAAAACAAAAACACACAATAAAAGTCAATTAATATTAAATATTTTAGCTTGATATACTTTCGATTGAATATAATATACTGACACCTTTATATTTTGTACTATTTTTATTGAAACAACAATATTTTCATTGTTTTTATATCACTATCAAATTATATAAAAACAACAATTAAGGCACATGAAATATATTACAAAATCAGAAAACATTTTTAGCTTAAATCTTAAATGATACACAATACTATAGAAATTATAGTGCATCTTACAATTAGAAAATATAAACATAGTAATACTGTTTGAGATAAGTAGCTAATGTAGCTACGTAGTAATCATAAGTTAATTGGTTGGTTGGTTACCAATGGCGGAACTTGCTTTACAACATTGTTCACAGTGCTCTCTGGGGCTCCTAATACCCAGTCTGCATGACAGACAGTTAAGTACCGTTTCTAAGTGGGGCACGTACATTGTTTACACAACATTCCGCGGTCTTAATCACCCTAGTGAAGTATAGACAACCGTAAGCTGCCTTCTTCCTACCAACTCTTTCATCTAGTAGCCAATCACACCCATTCCAATTCGCGAAAAGTCTGCCGTGTTCGGGATTTGAACCGGGGACCTCTCGGACAAGAGCCAAGTGTACTAACCACTACACCAAAGAGCTGGTTAGTAAGATCATTAATAAAATGAACATGTCTGGACAATCTGGTGTGACTACTAGCCCTCTTCCTCCTCATAGAGACGGTCGAAGAGCGGAGAACGCTGCTCAGGCTCCGCCTCCACGTTTGGAGATGTGGTGTCCGTTAAGGAAAAATAAAACAATAATTCACAGTGTACACTGTAACGTCGCTTCAAAAATTGATGCAACTCTAAACCTTATGTCACTAGGACGTTCCATTAATTTTTTTTGTAGTTACGTGATTTGCATTCTGAGGCAACTTGTTGTACATCTCTGGATAGTATGAACGTTACTTCTGTCTGTAAGTCTTACCACGCAGTCTATGGAGGCGTGGTGAACCAAAACGCTTCTGGATATAGGTAGCTGGATGATGCGCTCCCCCAAAATTGCAAATCTGCATGTTCCTGTTTATTGGAGCTGCAGCTCTAACAAGTGAGGCGGGAGTAAAGTTTTTTGCTGTCCAGAGGTGTACATTGAAATATAAACAAAAGCCAACATTGATTCCTCCAAGGTACACTACTTGGAATGGCACAAAATTATCCATGATTAATTTTCTAGAGCTTTAGTATGAAGAGACACATTTTTTTTTTTTTTTTTTTTATTATTATTTTTTTTAATTTCATACATTCTTAAGGCTTAACCTGAGAAATTTGGACGAAAAATTCGCTACAACAGATTTTCTTCAAATTAATTTGGTGGACTCACAACAATCGTCAAATTAGCTCTGAATTTTTTCGGAATTTTTTAACCGTTGGTTTAATTATAATTAATTTATTTAAATGAGAATTTTGTTATCGTTCCAATGTTAAATTTGTTAATTAGCATTGCAAAAAAACTATACAACAGATTCTTTTACTTTTTTTTTTACTAAAGCCTAATTTTTTAGACTATTTTTCTGAATTGTTTTCATATATTTTGAACCGTGGCGATGATCGTTTCCTATATGTGATGAGAAATGTGGCAACGTTCTCAAGGACTGTTGTCACCACCCCCTCCTAAAAATTTAAGCTCATTCCAATGCAAACAGTGTTGCCACTATAGCCACGCCTCTTGACCTTGACAGACAAATTCTCAGGTTATACCTTAATTGCTATTGCTTGGATTTAGAAAAGCACACAGAAAAAAAAAAAAAAAAAATCCAATAACTTTGAAGACTTTAAATTTGCACATGTTACAATTATATAATACTTTGTTAAATATTAATTAAAATATGAAAAGAAAGAAAATAGACTACATCTTGAGTAGAAACATTCAGAATATTTTTACTAACAAATCTGCATGCAATATTAAAATTAAAGAGTTCTCTAGTTATCATGAGAGTTAGGAAGAATACATCTAAAGAAAAGCCGGCATGGCTGGTGTCTGACATACTGCAGGTCAAAGGATATTTGTAGAGCAGGGTGCAGAGACCGGTGCCCATGGGCATGGGGTTGCCCATGATGATGCTCTCGCTGACTCCACTCAGAGTGTCCCTCTGGCCGTGGAACGCAGCCTCGAAAAGATGGTCTGACGTCTTCTCAAACTGAAACAAAAACACTTGCTTGATTCACCTGTACTTTCTCAAAAAAGGCAAAACGTTATGGCTGTTTCAGTAAGTTTTAGAGGAAAAAAAGTCCATAATTAAAAGTTAGAATATTTCTAAATGGAAGAGTAGAAATAATTACTAAGGAAAAAAAATCAACATTTTTAAAATAGTTGCTCAAGGACAGATTTTTCTGGCTGTAGTACAACTTAAAGAACAGAAATTTCATTAATTACAAGTCAGGACAGCCAATCTCTACTTGCAATTGATGAAGTACAGTATCTGAATGTTGCTAGTTGTAATTATAATTTCTCAATGGCTGGATTCAAAACAACAGCTGATAGTATGTACTGTACTTAAAATATGAATAGACTATTTCAATGATCTTTAATTCCATATCAACAAATTAAGTTGAAATATCAGATGGACTCATGTCAAATTAAATGAAGAATTATAGGCCAACAACTGTGAAGTTGTATTTTTTTTTTTCTTGAATATAGTTGCCACTTTTTTAAAAAGCTATAATTCTTTTTTAATACATATATTATATTGATTGATTGAAATAATATTTGAGTATATTCATTGCAAATGTTACAGTAACAAGGTAACCCAATGTAGTACAAACTAAAATGGCACGTTGTGTGAGAGCTTACCGAGGCGAGCATGAGAACGGACTCCTTGATCTTCTCGAGTCCGAAGCGTGTCATGCCGTGGATGTCTCCCAAGGAGGTCATGAGGTCGGCCAGCAACATGAGGTGGCGCACGTCCAGCGTGATGCCGTAGTCCTGCATCGTCAGTCGGATCTCCTTGATGATCGTCGCCCTGCACATCACTCACTTTAGACACTTGAACACTTAACTGCAACATTTTTTTTTATTATTTTTTTTTTACATTGTTAGCTTACTACAGCATATTCTGCTATTAGTTTAAAGGGGTACCAAAGTGAATACTTATTTTATATATTCGGGCAGCTAAGAATTATTCTAACATCCCTGTGGCTCAATATTTTCGTACAATGCATAGTTATTTTACAATTAATTATTTAGTTTGAAAAGTGAGTTCTATGGCCGTTGATTGATTCAAGCCGATGCGCGCCCGCAGCGGCCGGTGATATGACAAGAAAGGGGCGGGAGGAGGTTCCCACGATTCGCAGGAAATTCTCTTCATATCAGCGGCTGCTGTAGGCGCACACCGACTTAAATCAACCAACGGCTTTTGAACTCACTTTTCAAACTAAATAATTAATTTTAAAATAACTATCGTATAAAAATATTGAGACACAGGGATATCAGAATAATTCTTAGCTGCCCTAATATGTAAAAAAAAGTATTCACTTTGGTACCCCTTTAAGCAGTCAAACTTAACAACAGTATTAACAACAGTGGGATACTAGGATAGGAAAGGGGGAGGCTGTGACCTTGTGTTAGGAACTGCCCCGGCATTCGCCTGGGAGTGAAGATGGGAAAAAACAGAAAACCATCATCAAGACAGATGGCACCAAAGTGAACTTTAGAACCTCCCAATACAGTGTTTGACTTGCAAGTTGCAGCCACCTGGCAAGCACACTCAGGATCACTCACAAAATGGCAGGCAGTCGGGAAAGGCTAACACTAGCTTCTCTATACGGCTACCTTAAAAGCAAAAGTTTCTCCTTCCCCCACCACAGCTCTCTCGCTCATAACATGAAAATAATGTTGAAAAGTTCATGTTATCCCTTAGTGAAATCAGCTGGCAGGTAGAATCGACTTTTATTTGCTTTAAGGTAGAGAAAATGTCGATCAGCTGTTTTTTTAGATTTTTTTTTTAATTGAGTTTTTAGTTTGTCTCTCCATGGGAAAGTCCTATGCTGAAAATTAAAAAAAAAAAAAAAAAAAAAAAAATAGCTCATTAAATTGTTTTGAAAATTTTTCTATGGCTTTTAGGCACTAATATCTGCCTCTCAAAAAAATTTCAGAATTTTTGTGAATTTGCTAAGGTTTACATGTTAACCAAATGGAGCTAAAAAAAAAACAGCTGATCGTCGTTATCTCTACCTTCAGTACTAGAGAGTAGTCTTGCCCCCTGCACATGACCAACAAGTAAACCAAATTGTGATGTAAAGTTGACCTTGTAACCCCTGTACTGTTATGTGTGTATGCTTCATATTCTTGATACTAGCTTTGTATCATCCTGTAATATTGGTAGCTATGTTTACTATTACTGTAACTACCATAGTCTTCTTCCTAGGACATTTTAAATAATGATGCCATAATATTCTCTCAGCTTTAACAAACTCAAAGTTAGATAAGAATAAAAATCAATAAAAAATTGTTAAAAACATTATAAAAATAGTAACTGAATCATCAAAATTTTGACGAAGCAATTAATTTGTTAATTAATAAGTCAGTGTACCAGGACAGAAGTACATGTTAGACAGTACATGAAACCATGGATTTACTCCTCTAGTTCCTCACTCCTCCTCCAAGTACTCACCTGGCGGCCTCGATGCCCAGTACGTTGCGCACCTCCAGTATGTTGTTTGACGAGGTGGTGCGCCAGTTGATGCCCTGGGTGGCGAGCACGTCACGCAGACCCGAGCCCTCGATGGCCAGCTCCAGGGTGTCCTTGATTGTCTCGCTGTGCACGATCACTGCACGACTCACACTCGGTATGCCCTGTGGTGAACACAACAGTTAGTAATGTGCTAACAATTATTGTCTACTAAATGATTTTTTTTACAATATATTTTCCCATGTATAAATAATTGAACCGACTCAAAAAAACAATAATAATACTGTTATAGCTTTAGTCTGATTTTGTTGTATATTTTTATATTGTTGATTAAAATATTCAATTTTTAAGGAAAATAAACCATTAAGGTTGTAATACATTATTTAAAGAAAATGACAGGAATCTCATTCAGTAGGACAGTCAATCTCTACTTGCAATTGATGAAGAATCAATGATGCAAAATGTTTTAACAGAATTTAAATAATTTTTTAAATGAACCTGTAACTACAGTACAAGACTTTTACCTGCTGTGACTTTTTCGATCAGTAAGGTCTTGCTGGTATTTCCTATCCTTTAAATAATGTATCACAACTTTTAAGGATTATTTCCTTAAAAATTGAATACTTAAAAGCAAAGGATAGCAATAAAAGCTTACAGTTTTTATAACCCCACTTTGCCTCAAACTAGACTGCTGACCATGACTTATTGTCTTTGCAGTCGGAGGAGCAACTGAAGCAAAGAATAGCAATAACCAGCAAGGCTTCGCAACCCCATGTTGCCTCAAACTCATGGCCATGACTGCAGACGTACCGAGACGACCACCTGTGGCAGCAGCACGGCCAGCTCTTGCAAGACCTCTTGAGGGTCTCTCTGTTCCTTGTCCATCCTCGGGGTCACCTTGATCACCGAAATACTCATCACCTCAACCTTGGCCTTGATCTTCGGCTTGCTGCTGTCCTCCAGCCTGACACAAAAACATTTAACGTCGGTAATGTTGCAGTCAGTTTGAAAACTAGTTAGGAAGTTAGGAGAAAATCATGAATTTATATATTTATAATGTACATAAATACTACTAAATACAAATCTGACACTCAAAAACTGTGATTTAAAATTCAGTAATAATGGGTGATGTCGAAGCATTAGCAATAGTGCAGTCATAAAAGCCAATGGAATGGAATAACGTATAGCTAATATTATAAGAGAAAACATTGTAACATGTAATACTGGAATTTCTGTTTATTTTAAATCCAAAGCAAGTATTATGAAACTGCGAGTGAAACATGCCAGAAAAATTAATTCTTCTAGTCAAACAAATCTTATAATCCATCTGCTTTTCATCTATCTTTTTAATCAACTGTTTCAAAATTGCCTTGTAGCTTCAAACATAAATAAAACATCTGTTAAAAAAACAAAACCAAAAAATAATAAAAGAAAAAGAAAATGTTTGATTTAATTTTGAGACATTTAACATTATTAGTCGTACTTAGGCACTTTTCAAAGTGACTCATGTTGTGTTATCATAATCTAAGATCATTGTCACACCAAGTCAACTCACATGTAGGCCACGATGGATGAGTTGATCTCCAGTTTGAGCAGTCTGATACGTCCCAGGTCAAGCCGCACGATGATGAAGAAGTCGTCAGGAAGAATAACCTCCTCCAGGTAGCGACACACCTGAACAACACAAGTGTCAAGAAACTTCTTTCTTTTCTTATATCAACATTTTGATACTAAAGCCATTTTTACTTCTAGTAAGCCAATATAGACGGGATTTTTTCTCTTCCCTCTTCATGAGAATTGCAATTAATAAAGAGAAGAGGAATGATTGTTTCTCTCTTGATCTGCTAGAAATAATGGCTTTTATGTAATGTATGCCAAAACTTAAACATGACATTTTTTCTTCTTTCAAATTATTTTTAAAAAGATCCATCTGGAAACAAAAAAAAAAAAAAAAAAAAAAAAAAAAAAATGAAATTTCTGAATTTTTAAGAAGTTTTTTTAACACACCAAAATGAGTCCATGCACTGATTCAATTCCATGATATCATAATGTCTGATTAATACCTGTCATAGATGACTCTACAGCAGACCAAGCACATCACTATAAAAATGATGCTTCATGTGCAATTTATGGATACATAAAAACATAAACCTTAAACTATAAACAAACTTGAAACATTACTTAGCCAAGAAGGGCAGCAAGATGACACAACCAGTAACAAACATAAAATCCATTCATTCAAGTCAAGCTCATATCAATAGTGCAGTTTAACAAAAAGTTAACTTAGCCTGGAAAGAAGCAGCAAGTACTAAAGTGTGGGGAGACGATATATTTAAATTATCTAAAATTCATAATTACAATAGACTCACAGACACTGCTAAATTTAGATTAAATTTAAGTCACAACTATCTTGGATGCTATCAGAAAAGGTTTAAAATCCAATATAATGATATTTGTAAATTATGTAAAAATGAACCATCTACTATTTAGATGCTCTGAATTAACTACAGAACTGAACTTGTTGTCTGGCAACATGAAGAGAGAAGAGAAAGAATCTTTCCTCTATTGGCTTGCTAGAAGTAAAATGGCTTAAACGCCAACACACAGGCATAAGAAGACCTTGAAACATTACAACTTTTTGATGGAATGAACTTTTTAGTAAACCGGCATCTCTATCTCCTCCTCTACTGCAGTAGTCAGATCCATCCTTGACTTACGTCTCCCAGCAGGGTCTTCTCTATGCGCCCCTTGATGAGACGAGCGAAGGAGTCTCCTGGCTCGTCCAGCTGGGCGGTTATGAGGGGCGTGCTCATCGTCTTGGCAGCGTTCATTATCTCCAGTATCCTGAGACAAAAGTCTTACTTATCTCTGCCGCCTTATCACGAAATTTTACTGAATAGCAGTGGGAAAGCTTGAAACAATTATTATAAGGAAAGGTTATGTGGTTGGAGGTATGATATATGTACATTTTTATGAAAGAAATAGGGAAAAAATAACAACATGCCTGACCATGATGAAATGTCCGTAGTAAGGAGAGTAGTGATGTCACAGATAACACAACATTTTTACAATATTCAGACGTTTCAACCAACATTTCATGATGTAGTCTATTTCAATCACAAGAGAAGAAGGATCTTTTTAATAACATCTCAATAATGTATTTGTAATGTAGTTGTACCATCCATACTCTCCTCACTACGGACATTTCATCGTGGTAATTAAGGCTTGTTTATTTTTTTCCTATCTCTTTCCTCTTATCAATAGAGAGAAAATAATACAATCTATTACAGTATTAAATAAGTTTATTTTGAGAGAATTGGTTGTCAATATAGGAAATTGAAACACCGCAGGTCCTACTTGTACTCACACCCTGATTTTGTTATCACAGGTACAATCAAGAGTACAAAGATAAATTTCAGTGTATACCTGGGTACTCCGAGGGTTATGTTCATGGCCGCCACTCCGGCGAAGTGGAAAGTTTTTAGCGTCATCTGCGTGCCCGGCTCACCAATAGACTGGCCGGCCAGCGCTCCCACTGCCGTGCCTGCAACCAAACAATCATACAATGAGCAACTAAACAGCTCTCAAGGGGATGTTATAATGTATGAATAGAGGCTTCAAGTGTTCCCTGTCGGGAAAATTTTCTCCATAAGCCTCCATGTTAGAAAATTTGTAATTTTTTCTCAGTAAATACAGCATTTTTTTTTTTTTTTTTTTTATTACAATATTAGCTTACTACAGCATATTCTGCTATTGGTGTAAGCATTCAAACTTAACAACAGTATTAACAACAGTTGGAAGGATTGATAGGAAAGGAGGCGGCTGTGGCCTTGTGTTAGGAACTGCCCCGGCATTTGCCTGAGAGTGACGATGGGAAACCACAGAAAACCATCATCGAGGCAGACGGTACCAAAGGGAATGACCTTCAACACCTCCCAAATACAGGTAGCATAGTGGAAGGACATACATGCCATCTCTCGTGAACTTACCAGAACACGCTGCCATACCTCAGCTCGAAGTGACGAAAAGTCACCTGAGCCAAGGCAGGAAGCGATCCTGGGTCTCCCGAGCGATAGGCAGAGATCAAACCACTACGCTACGCTGCTCGGTAAAACTACTAATTTGAAACCATTTCCAACCCTCCGTTTAGGAGTCTTCTGACAATGAATCAAGAACTTATTTTCCTCTATAAAATTTCTTTAGCGCCAAAAAAAAAGCAATATCTTTCTTTTTTCACAAAGGTTTGGATAGAACGGTGGAAGCAATGTAAAATCAGCTGATTTGAAGCCTCTATTACAACGGTACTTCTAACCCACCTGGCTCGATCTTGGCCTGGACGAACTTGTCCCTGCAGGTGGTGAGGAACTCGATGAGCTGGCCCAAGGTGAGTCTCTCGAGCCAGGAGCGAACGTCCTTGTTCTCCAGCACCTCGTCCTGCTTGAGGCCGAGACTTCGATGCAAGTGATCCACACGATCTGCCACACCCTCCATGAAGAGCCTGTGTGGTCATCATCATACAATTTACTTGAAATAAAGTTCACCTTTTCTTGCAAGCCTTTGACATGTAAAACTACAGTAGTTACAATTTTATTTTAAAGTATTTTCACCCAATTTATTCAAACAAAATTATTTTTAAATACTTACGTTTTAAATTGTTCGCAAGACAAGAACAAAGAAAAAAAAATGATCAAAATTTGATAAATTTATTTTAATTACTTTACTGTAATTCAAAAATTAAAAAAATTATATATTTTTTTAAAAAAATCATTGGATTGGAAGAATTTCCACAAATTACAGCACAATACAGTACACCAGTAATATTGACTTAAATGTAAAGCTTAAGAAAATATACATGTGGTAACAGTAGGAAAGCTAAAAGTCAGTCTACTCTTTTACTGGTGACCACAGAAGAAGATTAAAATAAACTGTCCTTTAAAGGAGGGGGATGTCTTCAACTTTTATTTTTTTATAAAATTGTTGATGCAGTAAACCCGAGGGGTGTTTAGAGAGACGCGCTGTGATTGGCTGCTTCCCTTTGCTGCGAAATTATGTCACTGAATGCAACTTAATTTTCAACAGGCGGAATTTGGGGAAGAGAGGTGGGAGGTGGCATTTATTTTGGTGCAAACATACGTTTCACTGTATCAACAATTTTATAAAAATATAAAAGTTAAAACCAATTCCCTCCTTTAAACAGTCACAATTTACCTGAGTCTTCTCTTGAACTCTCCTCCGTACGGACCAAGTTGCTCGAAGTCCTTGGCCAGCAGACTGTCGGTGTACGAGAGGATTTCTTGTCCAGGGAGAGGATGCTCTTTCTTAAACGGAGACTTGGCTTTGACGTGCTCCAGGACTCGCTCAAACTCCACTGGCTCGTCCTTACCTGCGCAGACAAGGTCATTCCCGTCCTCAAACAATGGACCACCTTCATTTATATATTGAATATTTGGATAGAAGACCTTGAGTTATATTGTTGAACTGTGTACATTGTCATAAATTTGTTAATTTTTTTTTTTTTAGAACACTCAACATTTTCAAAATCTGGGGAAAAGACGCTGTGACGTCATAGTCATGCAACATCTTTCCCTATGCTTGTGTTTAATATTTATTTTGCATGACTATGACGTCAAAGCATTTGCAGCAAGATTCAAGGGTGTTAGAGGGTGCAAAAAATTTGAAAAAATATTGACAGTACATAACTAAAGGTCCACTTTCCAGATGCATACTATATTTCATGAAGTTTGTTCATTCTACATGTAAGCAGCAGTGGTTTGGTTTTAATTCATTCATCCTAATTTTCCAGGAAAGGAGTCATTGCAGAAAGTTCTGTAGCCAGTTCAATAGACTCCTATCAACGAGTTGGTTCCATTATACTGGCTACTGAACCTTCTATGACAATTCCTTCCAAGGATAGCAAAGAAAGAGCGATCATAGAGGGTTCAGTAGCCAGTTCAATGGACTCCTGATGATGAGCTGGTTCCATTGAACTGGCTACTGAACCTTCTATGACAATTCTTTTCATGGATAACAAAGATAGTCATCATAGAAGGTTCAGTAGCCAGTTCAATAGACACCTATCAACGAGCTGGTTCCATTGGACTGGCAACTGACCCTTCTATGACAATTCCTTCCATGGATAACAAAGATAGTCATCATAGAAGGTTCAGTAGCCAGTTCAATAGACACCTATCAACGAGCTGGTTCCATTGGACTGGCAACTGACCCTTCTATGACAATTCCTTCCATGGATAACAGAAAGTCATCATAGAAGGTTCAGCAGCCAGTTCAATGGACTCCTATCAACGAGCTGGTTACATTATACTGGCTATTGAACCTTCTTTGGCAATTCCTTTCATGGATAACAAAGAAAGAGTCATCATAGAAGGTTCAGTAGCCAGTTCAATAGACTCCTGATGACGAGCTGGTTCCATTGGACTGGCTACTGAAACATTCTGACAATTCCTTTGATGAAAGTTCCATTAAATTTAAGGCTAGCTACAGAAAATCCTGCCATGACCAAGTTTTCATTGTTGACGACATACCCTCCATGTAGGTTGGGTCGAGACCGTCCTCTCCAAAACAAAACTGGACCACCATTCCGTTGCAGTTGCGCACCGTATTGTCGTACTGCACGCTCAGATCCTCTAGGCCCTGCGACACACAACAAATCAAGTGCCTGACAAAGCATAGTATTTTTAGTAAATTCTTCAAATACTACCAGATACAGTAAAAACTTATTGTTATGTAAAGCCAAGGGACTTAGAAAAATAGGTTACCCTTATATCGAGTATTACCTTATATCAAGTTTTTCCTATACCTGCAATGCTATTGTACTTGAAACAAAGCTTTTAATCACTGTTTTAGTTTCAGCACCAATATGTGGGGATAAATCAAGTAATACACAGTACAGTTCATTGTAAAACATAGCACTAAAAATATGTACTAAGTCAATGCTAAAATATCTTTGCATTATGCATTGTATACTGTACACAATATATATATATATATAAAGTTATATATATATATATAAATATATATATATATAAAAAAATTAAGATAAAATTACAACTAGTCTAAAATTTAATTTTGTTTCTATCTTTTCCCATAAAGAAAGGTAAATTACAGAAACAAATGAGAGTTACTCCTGAAAATTTCCGGAAGTGACGCAAATTACGCACATACGTGCTATGTATAGATAACAATTTTTGTATCTACTGTATTTGTTTTGGGTGAAATAATAAATAAATAAATAAATAAATAAATAAATAAATAAATAAATAAATAAATAAATAAATAAATAAATAAATAAATAAATAAATAAATAAATAGTTCTACTTTTATTTAGCCCTCAATCGAAAGTGGAAATCAATAATAAATGTGTCAATTTCAGAAATTATCAGGCGTAAACTCTCGCTTGCTAGACTGTAGTTGCGAGATTTTTCCACTTGAACGGACCTTCATGAGTCGCCGCTGCATGTAGCCCGTCTCTGCTGTCTTGACTGCGGTGTCCACCAGACCCTCACGACCAGCCATCGTGTGGAAGAAGAACTCGGTCGGCGTCAGACCGGAGAAGAAGCTGTTGCGAACAAAGCCCTTGGCAGCGGGCACCTTGGCTGTGTACAAGAGACATATAGCAATAAATACAAGGGCAATGAGATATTAGAATGTGAAAATTTTAGTGGCTTAATCAAAAGAAGGGGTAAAAATATGGTGCTGTGATTTTTTTCAGATTTTTCTGAGACCGGGAACTATTTTTAAAAAATTATTGAAAGTCTATTTTGATGACATCACGGGCGGCACTCCTTAAGAAAAAGGATAGGGCAGTGCCGCCCGTGACATCATAAAATAGACTTTCAATAATTTTTTAAAAATAGTTCCCGGTCTCAGAAAAATCTGAAAAAATTCACAGTACCATATATTTACCCCTTCTTTCGATTAAGCAACTAAAATTTTCACATTCTAATATCTCATTATGAATCAGTATTAGTTGTTAATATATCATGGCTCAAATTATGTTTAAGAAGAAGGTGGACCACAAGTTTCTAGATGCCATCAGGGTCCGTCACAATTTAAATTAATTTTTGTTGTGCTTTAAGGGGAAGGTAATATGCCTAACGTTAAAAAAAATCCCTCACATAAAAATTATAAAAGAAAAAATTAAAATGTTCTCCTCTACATCCCCTATCAGTAGCTAAAATATCAGGTATACAAATTCATAACTTAAAAAGTAGTTTGAATTTGTATACCGGATATTTTAGCTACTGATAGGGGATGTAGAGGAGAACATTTTAAATATTTTTCATAATTTTCATGTGAGGGTTTTTTTTTTTTTTTTTTTTTAAACATTGGATGTGTTACCTTACCTTTAAAAGTTTTTATCTCATTTGGTTATTGAGTAGCATCATTAAACAATGCTACCACTGAGATTTAACATTTTAATGTGTTAGAGAGTATTGACCTCAAAATTTTTTATTGCAAAAATGGATAGAGGGTGCAAAGGTATGCCACTTGAATTTTTTTCAGCTGTTTTAGAGGTCGGGTTTGAACCCACACCCCTTTAAGGTCCTACCCTTTAATCTTTTTATTAAGAGAGGTGTCACTCTCTCTGTACTTTCAATAAAAATAGTCCCTGGACTCTAAAAAAAAATCTGAAAAATCAGAGTATTAAAACTTTGCACCATTACAGTTAAAGTTTTTGAGGTCGATAAATTCCATTCAGTTGTACTGTACATAATTCAAGCATTATTTGGATATATATTCACTAATTCCAAATAAGTATTGTATTTAATTTTTTTTAATTTTTTTCGTTATTACTAAGAGGTGGGGAGTTTTATTCAATTTAAAAAATATAAGTTAATGTGACACGGTGGTTGACTCACAGTAGTGGGGGAAGTGGGGCAGGGCTCGGTTCTCAAATCCGTCGGGCACTCTCTTGCCGCTGATGGCCTGCTGACCCACACACGATATCATCTGCGAGATGTTGATGGTGGAGCCTGGAACACGGTAACATTATCAATATAAATGTAGTGCATGATGCAGTTAGTAAAATAGTCTTTATGTGGACAATTTATATGGAATTGAGACAGAAACTAAAAAAAAAAACAAAAACAAAAACCATTGAAAATAATAGTATCATACACCCTAATTACTTCTTCACATTTGTGTGAGCTGTCCAGTCCTTATTAACTCCTTTTTATAAATTTATTAAGCTGTAATATATATATTTTTTTATCAGGTTGATTTGGTGCATTTTTTTCCCAGTTTTTTTCTTAAATTAAGAGCTATAATTTGACACACGTAGCATATGCATTCCCTTATTAACAATTAACAAAACAAGTGCATTATTTTCCCAAATTTTTTCTTAAAATGAGGCCTAAATTTATTATTTACAATGGAGAACCGACCTCATTTTTTTTTTTTTTTTTTTTTTTTTTTGCAGAAATGGATAGAGGGTGCAAAGTTATGTTACTCTGATTTTTTTCAGATTTTTTAGGGACCGGGAAGTATTGCTAAAAAGTTTTGGCGAGGTCGGGTTCGAATCCACGTCCCTTTTGGGTCCTATCTTTTATTAAGAGAGGCGGCAGGAGGAGGAGGCACTTTTTCTGTACTTTCAATAATTTTTAAAAAATATTTGCCGAGCTCTAAAAAATCTGAAAAAAATCAGAGTAGCATAACTTTGCACCCTCTATCCATTTCCAATAAAAAAATTTGAGGTCGGTACTCCATCAGCATTTCCTAATAAAAAATTAACAATAATTACTGTACTACCACTAGGATAGAAGGCTTTGATTATTTCAGAAAAATCTAAGCATTTATCTCCAGCCATTAGAGAAAACAACAATGATACAACAATTTTGCTTACTAGAAGTAAAATTAATTGCTTAAATAAGAGACTGTAGGCATAATAAAACCTGTATTTTGCATACAATTTTTCATTACAACATTACAAGAAAATTTCATCCCCATACAAATAAATTGATTTCAAGTTTTCTTGTAACTAAAAATTGTATACAATACATAATTAGAAACATTGTATCATGTAATACGAAAGGGGTACCAAAGTGAATACTTTTTTTACATATTCGGGCACCTAAGAATTATTCGAACATCCCTGTGGCTCAATATTTTCATACAATGCCTAGTTATTTTACAATTAATAATTTAGTTTGAAAAGTGAGTTCTATGGCTGTTGATTGATTCAAGCCGATGCGCTCCCGCAGCGGCCAGTGATACAACAAGAAAGGGGCGGGAGGAGATTCCCGTGATTCGCGGGCAATTCTCGTCATATCAACGGCTGCTGCGGGTGTGCACCAACTTGAATCAACCAACGGCTTTTGAAATTTGAACTCAATTTTCAAACTAAATAATTAATTTTAAAATAACTAGGCATCGTACGAAAATATTAAGACACAGGGATATCAGAATAATTCTTAGCTGCCCGAATATGTAAAAAAGTATTCACTTTGGTACCCCTTTAAGAGAGGAAGAACACATCGATACACACCCTTTGAGCCGCAGTTTGCCATGATCATGGGACTGTTCTGCCTGGGTAGGGCCTTGAGACAAGCCGCTCCTGCCTTCTCTCGGATGTCAGAGAGCACACCAAGCAGTTTCGCCTCCAGAGTCTGGTCCAGCGAGAAGCCAGGGAGACACTGCAGGGTGTGTCCGTTGAACTGGGCTATCAGACTGTCGCACTCCGTGTACCTGAGGAATATACATGCTTTGGTAAAACTGCTGTGTTCATCTGCTGGTGTATGATATGTGCTGGGACTGCAGTAACAGGACAAGAATGTAGATTATGAAAATATAAGTTAATATATTGTAATTACATCAAGTTATATTGTAATAACCTTGTCTGGTAAGCCCCAGCATGGTCACAAGACCATTTTTACTGGAAAGGCCTGGCCACACCCAAAAGGGTACAAATGGCATCAAGGATATTTCTTTATATTATAAGAAATTTTCCTAGTGAACGTGTGCCACAAGATTTTCTCCTTCTGTGACTTCTCGATTGATAAATGGTTATTTTGATGGTTATTTCTGTTTTTTTCTTTTAAATATATCTTTATCAGAAGCAAAGTATGTAAACAATGGTGATTGTCTGAATTATACTCCAAGCTTAAAAAACTAGGCCAGTAGTGATAGCAATATTAAAAATTAATCAAATGTAGCAGAATTGGCATCTGAATCATCAAAATCAATGCCATTATAATTTAAAAGATAATGATGGTTCATTGATTTTTTTTTGTTTTTTTTTTTTTTAATATTGCTATCAATACTGACTTGTAGTTGCCAAAGCTGTGAGCATATTTTGGCCTTTCACCATTCATTTGTAAAGAATCAATGGAATTGAAAGAGGGTTGGTTTTTGTGACTTTTAACATGAAAACCAACCCCCTTTCAACACAATCCATGTAACCCCATTATCCTTGCAAATCAATGGAATTATTTGATATCACATGATCTTACAATGTAAAGTAATATAAAGACAATTAACTGAATGAAAACAAAACAAACTATATTTCAATGTCATTAGTACATACCTTACTCTCTGCATTTATATGATTCCACATCAATATGATAATGTCAACCAAAGTCTTCTACTCACAATGGTTGTAACAAACCATTGTTTATAATGCCTATCGTGTCAAGCCTTTTTCATTGTTAAACATGGGACAGTGCTTTGCTTAATTGCTCCACCAAAGCAGAGAACGTAATGGCATTGTTGGCGCTTGTAGACACAACAACTTTTATAATTAACAGTCATTTTCCATTAGATAACATGTAAATCAACAACTGTCCCATGTTTTTCACTCATAGGATAGTCATTACCAACAATACTTTGTTACAAACTTGCTTAGAAATAAAGCATTGTTGAGCAGAAGACTTTAATGTCAACTCAGTACAACTTCTGGACGTCCACAAGACTCACTTCTCCGCGACGAGCCTCTGCTTGGTAGCCACGAGGTCTGGTTCCGGCATGACATCCTCGATGCCGATGGAGAAACCGCGGTTCATCAGGAAGTCTGAGGTGAGACGTGACAGGCGCGCCATGGCTCTGATGGCGGCGTCCTCTCCCCAGTCCCGCAGCAGCACGTAGAACATGTTGCTCTTGCCGCCGGAGCCCAGTGTGCTCTTGTCCAGCGCTCCAGCCAACAGCTCAGAGTTGCGGATCACCACATCTGTAACAACAAGAAAGTCAGCAAGTTTTGCTGCTGTCAACAAAGTTAATATACTGTCCCTCATCCTGTATATGGAGGACATATGGTTATGCTATTCAGCTGAGTGCAATAATGAACTTTATATGCCTTTACATGCACTCACCTGATAAAGCAAATAATTTGAAAACATCAGCTTCAAAGCCGGCTCTTTGACTTTTTGATAAGAGCTATATTTTTTATTACAACAACTGAAAGGTAGACTTTATCAGAAATTCAAAGAGACGACCTCACTCATTATTATTATTTGAGATCATGGTAGGTAGATAGCTCATAATTTCAAACAAGGGACAATAAAATTGATTAATATAAGGTAGCTATTGCTATTAAACTACACACAGTGTTTCAGACTTTTCCATTATAATTTTACCAATGCATCTATATAACTATGTATCACACTAAGGAATTCATTCTTTCAGTCATGAGTAAACTTTAAAATAGAATGTTTTATAACGATTATTTTGAAACCCTAAATCTCTTCTCTATTTATGAAAATTGGCCTGTGTTAAAAAGAGAGCTCATTTTCACAATATACTGTACATATATTTGAATTTTAATTATAATTATGTCCAACTGTATCTGTGCACTATTCGTGATCACTAAAATAAATTAATTTTCAAAACGACAGGAAGAATGAATGAGGTACATCACAGAAAGTTTAATTTCTAAACATTCTTCAAAAGAAAACTCTTACAGGAGTCGTCCACAGCCAGTTCCTCGCCACGTCCTTTGTACGGCTTTCCTTTGGCCCGTAGGTTGCACAGGATGGGGCACTTCTTGTTGGGGCGCAGCAGAATGTTGATCAGCTGTTTGCCCGTCCACAACATCTGGGGCTGCAACACGTCAACAGTCAGCAAAAAGTTTGCACATACAGATTTGTAACCGATGCATTTCAATGAAGTTATCATTAAATATCAGTAATTTTAATTTTAAGCCCCCAGCTGTAAAAGGAGAATGCATACTTTGTTGTTTCTTATCTTTTATTTTTATAAAAAAAAATCCTGTGTGCCGTATTATGCAGTACACTTTGATGGATGAGTAAAGTTTAAAATTTCTTGAGATATCTACACCAACGTACATCTCTGGACAGCACAAACTTTACTCCTGCCTCAAATTAACTAGAGCTACAGCTCCAATAAACAGAGAAATACAGATTTGCAAATTTTGGATAAGGTATATCAATATCAAAAGAGTCTTGGTTCTTGCCTCCATAAACTGTAGATAATATCCAAAAACAAAGCAGGAGTAAAGTTCGTGATGTCCAGAGGTGTACCGGTACATACTTTCCACAAAATTGAAATCTGCACCTCTTTACCTCAGTTACAAGCAAATCAGGTAGAAGCAATGTATATTGTCCCTTGTCTGGGATAGTGAGCTATAGAGTTGTTTATGTTTGTGTTTACGAGGGAAAATAGCATAGCAGGTATATGGACGGTCAGGAAGGTAGAAAAGAGAAGGTGGAGGTCCAACTACTATAGCATCAGATAGGAGAAATGACATAAATAAATAGAAAAAAATTGTTTTGATTGTTCTATAATGATGCAATTTTTTTTATGCTATCTATCGTTTATTGGTGTATTTTTACAATTTTTTAAACCTGATTCAATTTGTTTCAAGGAGGGGAACCGCTTCAGCTTTTATATTTTTAACGTCTTATAAATAATATCAAACTTAATTGTGCACCAAAAAAATAGTCACCACCCTCCGCCTTCCACCAGTTCAGCACTTGAAATTCAAAAAGCGCGCCAAAGAAAATTGGGGCTTATGACGTCAAGATCAACGATTCGTTGCGCTTGACCAATCATGGCGCTTGACGTCATATGCCCCAATTTTCTTTGGCGCGCTTTTTGAATTTCAACTGCTGAACTGGTGGAAGGCGGAGGGTGGTGACTATTTTTTTGGTGCACAAGTAAGTTTGACATTATTTATAAAACGTTAAAAATATAAAAGCTGAAGCGGTTCCACTCCTTTAACAAAGTGAAAAAAAAAATCAATACATAATTTGTTTATATACTAGTCTGTGCATTCTGGTCCTCCATAGGGCAGCCTAACTTACAGGGGCATGAAGTCAGCACAATCAGCTCTATATGCCTACCATGATTTCGTTGCAATAATGAGCTATCTGCTGTTTCAGGTGAGCACAATTATGAGCTTCATTTTATACTGATTTACAGCTCATAATTGCGCTCACTTGAAATAGCAGATTGTACAGATAGCTCATTATTGTAACGGAATCATGCTAATTCAGACAGCTCATTATTCCGGATGAGGGACGATATGTTGTCCCAAAATTACAGGACCTCCTCAAGGTATGTACCTTGATGAAGGTGGGTGGTGGCAGTTCGATGTGCAGCAGCTCGTCCTTGCCCTTGAGGAAGGAGCTGATGAGCTGGCAGAACTTGTCCTTGGTCAGGAAGTGGTCCTTCTGGGTGAGCAGGTAGGCTCCTGTCAGGAAGTCCTGGGTGGCTCCGATCATCAGCTCTCCGCTGCGAGGGGTCAGCAGGTTCGACTTGTTCTGTACAACACATACTGACAGATGTAACAAGGACAATCAAGAATACAGGAAATTAAATACTATTGTTATCTTTGGTTTGACGTAACGTGACCCTCCAATTTAGTATTAATTGTATCTAAGGACAAAGAAAAAGGTTCATGACATCAAACCAAAGATAACCAAAGATATGCTACGAGGACTATACATGCATTTAAACATCATTCAAGACAAGCCACTTAATTGCTTTGCAATATTGATAAAATATAATGCTTTTTGAGAATCTTGCTTGTCCCAATAGTCCCAATACACATTCAGCTCATTAGAATGCATGTC
This sequence comes from Siphlonurus alternatus, assembly GCA_949825025.1. Lineage (NCBI taxonomy): Eukaryota > Metazoa > Arthropoda > Insecta > Ephemeroptera > Siphlonuridae > Siphlonurus > Siphlonurus alternatus. The sequence goes on from OX463778.1 coordinate 8,073,378, forward strand.
AAATTTATCAAATGGACATACCTGATTTTTATTTTATTGCAGAAATCAATAGAGGGCACCAAATTAGGCCACTGATTTTTTTTTTTTTTTTTCACATTTTTTAGAGACCAGGAAGTATTGCTTAAAAGTTATTCAAATTTCAGAACACCCCCCCCTTTTAGTCCCTATCTTTTTATTAAGAAGTGACAGTTATTGACGCCTCTCTTTGTACTTTCAATAAGTTTGTAAAAATAGTTTCCGGGCTTTAAAAAATCTGAACAAAATCAGAGTAGCATAATATAGTGCCCTCTATCCATTTCTGCAATATATATTTTTTTTAGACTGAACATGTAGCTTGTCCATTGTCAAAGAAGAATATAGAGAATTTGATAGTAAGTAGTGAGTACTCTACTCTTAATTGATGCTTTGATGGATATAAATTTACGGGATAATAAAAAATAAATCAAATGTATTCTGAGGTGACATTACATCACTAAACATTGATTTTTCACTGCAACACTTACGCCCATCAGAATGAGAGCCTCTGCCCTCGCCTCTTCTGTCTGGGGCACGTGAAGGTTCATCTCATCTCCGTCAAAGTCGGCATTGTATGGCGTGCACACACACTCGTTGAAGCTGTGAACCACAGAACATGAAAATTAAACAATGAGTGCAATATTTGCACGAGAAATTTTATAAAACACTAGTCAGTCTGAACACATCATCTAACAATAAAAAACTTGAATAGATTAGCCAAGGATCTTGTATACTATGGATAGGCTAGGTCTATACCAATAGCATTATAGCTACTGAGGCAAAAGGCCATGGTATCATGGTCACCGAGCACAACATTCTGTATTGTTTTGGCTTCACAGGCCTTGGTAAGATGGTGGATATCATATTGTTATACCACCCACTTCCTCCTCACGACCTTGCCTCACTGACGATAGTGCTTCCAACTATTCATAGTATACAACATCCTTGATATTAACTCAACATTTAAGAATATCAGCTTCCTCATCAATAGAGGAAATTATTATTAGTCTTTTATTAAACACAGAAAGTGTACATATTAACAGCACTAGAAACATACATTATAGAAAAACATTACAATAGAACACATAAAACATACATACAAAACATATATAATAGTTACAGAATAATAGAACAATAGAAAATGATAATAAAACAATATAAAATAAAATAACAGATGATACTAACAGCCTGTTACATCATAATAATAATATATCATATATATAATCACATATATAAAACAAAATATGACATAGAAAATAGATAGAATAAAAAAAAAAAACTTATTGCTTCATTGCTATTCAAAATCTATAGACTATATGAAATCTCCCCTGGCATAATCGCTAATAGGCTTAATTCTAGATTTACAGATATTTAAATGATATTGGCTACAATATTCATTACATAATTTACATACACAAGATTGTTCAGCTTTATGATAACCAGAAGATTTACAAATTAGATGGTGGAAGCCGTGAACAGCCTGGCGAGTTAAAACATTTCTAACATTGGATCTATCCAATTGGGGCAGACACCAATATTTACATGTCATAGCATCAGTGCTGTAAAACTCAGGATTAATATCCTGAGCTTTTTGATTCCTGACAGCTATAAAATTGGAATATTGATCTGTCGTTGGAAGTTTAAACATTTCTTTGATTTCTGTAATAAAATAATTGGAATCTATCAGTTTATAGGCCAGTCTAGTTTCGGTAAATTTTGACAGACACAGTAATCTTTTAACAAACATGGCTTTTACTGATTCTAATTTATCAAAATCGGATACAGATAAATGAGGCCATACAATTTCAATACCATAAGTAGCCACAGGGGCGACTTTTAAATTGAATAGTTTGAGCCCTGTTTTGACGGATAGACCAGACAGCCCTGAGATAGTGTACATAACAGTGATAGCGTTCTTACATCTTTCTGTTATATGTTTAGAAAAAGAATGCCCTGTCATTTGAAGTATTATGCCAAGATATTTAAATGAATTTAGAAATTCAATCTTTTGACCGTCACAATAAATTTCATCGTTTTTGCATAACGGTCCGCCTCTTCTAAACTTAACAACCTTGGTTTTCTCTGTGTTAATTTCTAGACCATTTGTTTTGGCCCAGATGGATAGATTATTTAGCGCTTTTTGTAGCTTGACTTTGCTCTTTGAAATAATAGCAAGATCATCTGCATATAAATTTAGTACGACTTGATCATTTTCATTTTCACAGTTTATATCTTTTGTAATCTCGGTTATATCTGCAGTAAAAAGATTGAAAAGAAGAGAGCTGCTCGGGTCTCCTTGCAAAACTCCGTTAGATTGAATAATATTACTAGAACATGATAAGCGATCTTGAACACATACATAATTGATATTTAGAATAACAGCTAAGATATTCAAAATTTCAGAAGGAATTACTTTAAGTGACTTCAGCTTTTCAATGAGCAAATTCCTATTGACCGAATCAAAAGCTTTTCTGAAGTCTACAAAAGCAATATATAAATGACCCTTTGGCTTCTCCAATGCTAGTTTAATTTGATTATATACTGTGGATACAGCTTGTATTGTGGAACGTCCTGGCATAAAGCCGTATTGCTCTTTTGGAATAAGATAGTGGGTGGAATCAAAAAGCCTGTTTGCAATTAATCTCGAGAAGAGTTTGTACATGGTATCACCATGGATAATACCTCTGTATGAGTCGGGTGACATAATGTTACCCTTCCCTTTGTATAATACCATTAGGTAGGCGATCCGCCACAATTCCGGAATTGTAGCCGTTTCAATACAGAGGTTAAACATATTGGTGATTGTTGGGGTTAACGACTTGCTTACTAGCTTCAAATGTTCATTCGTAATAAAATCTGGGCCCGAAGCTTTATTGTTTTTTAGGCTTTGCATACAATTATAGACTTCAAATTCATTAAGAGGAATATAATTTGAGTTACAATTATAGTCTCTTGTTAATGATAAAAGATTGAGAGTTTGGTCGGATTGTAATTTATTTGTATTTAAGATATTTGTAAAATGGTTTTCCCATTTGTCTATGTTAATTGGGCATGACTTAGTTGGTGGTCTATCTTTCCTAAGATATGTGTATGGTTCTAGCTCTGCGTCTTTAATCATTTTATCTTCCGATTTAATTTTAAATTCTAATTCTTTCTGTTTCAATAAAGCCTTATAACAGCTTCTTGCCTGAATAAATTGCTCATGCAAATTTGGGTTTTTGAATAAATATAATTTGCTGGCATGAAATTTTGATAGAAGATCTTGCCTTGATAGATAACATTCGCTATTAAACCAGGGTTTAGATACTCTTTTATTATTTTTCTTTGCAATAGTAGAATGTAGAATAACATTAGTAATTAAAGTATTTAGACTATTTACATCTTTATTATTGATATGAGTAATTATGGTATCACCATAAGTATAAATTTGGTCATTATAATTTCTAATATCAATTTTGTTTGAATAATTTGATCTGTAAAAAAGTTTTTTATTGGGAGGATTGCTAGGGGTAAATTTTAAAATAATTTCACCGGGTAGATGACTCTTTAACAGTGACGAGTTTGTCTCAGAAATAATGACATGTTTTATTAATATAAAATTTTTAGGTTTATAAAAAAGCAGGTCGATTGTACTTGAACCATTTGCGTTTACAAAAGTTTTTTCTAGGGGGCTATTAGAGAGTAAATAGCCATTTGAATTTAAAATGTCTAATAGAATATCTGTCTTGTTTCGTAGATGTTTCGGGACATTTGAAAGGTCAATTCTACAGTTAAAATCGCCCGTGAAAATTACATTAGCATCATTTTCTGTGAGGCTTATTGCATATAGTACTACCTCCATTAGTTCGAGAACTGTAAAATATGGATTAAGGTACATGGCAATGACTGTGAAATATTTAGTTTTGATGATGATAAAATCTTTAAGTTTTAAGAAATTTAAAATTGGACCATGTTTTGGGTTTATGAAGCATGAGATGCCTCCAAACGGTCTCCCTCTCTGCCATTTGAAAGCAAGGTTGTGGAAGGAGTAGTAGCCATTTATGTCAAGTGATTCAAGTAAGAAGGTCTCTGTGAATACAATAATATCTCGGTTCTCAAGAATATTGTCTGAGATTAAAGGTATTAGCTTTTTCAGGCCTTCCACATTCCATAAGAGAATATTTAGCCTTAGTGGTGAGTTTGAGACTACCACCTCGTCAACTTTGGACGGGGTGGAGCAGAGAGGGTTGCGCGAAAATGCGGGCTCGGATTGGTCGAGCTGATTATATGTTGAGGCGGGTTGTTAACTTTGGGGGGCCCCTGACAAGTAGGCAGCGCTGAGGTGGGTTAGAATGCACAGACTTATATTAATTGTTGTACTTAATAAAATAAATCAGGTTTAACTACTTTAAAAATATAGAATAGTACATGATAGAACTTGTAGCAAAAATCTAGCCACAAAAAAAAAAAAAAATGTTAAAAGTTTTTTACTTTAATTTCTTTGTCATTGCTCCCAAGTTTTTTATCACAATCTTGCCTATCACTTTCTCGTTTTCCCTCCCTCCTTCTGCAGCGAGCAGATAAAAGGAATAAAATTGTACCTCCCCTCCCGAGTTTCAAGTAAACATAAACAACAATCAACTCTATAAGTTGATTGATTGATTGATTGATTTGTGGGTAATAAATACATTAACGCCCTCCTAGTTTAGCCAGTACTTTTGTTATCCTACTCTAGTTTCACGTCAATTCTGTGGCAAGTCTCCCACCTGAATGTCCTCGTCTTCTGCACCTTGACGCGATGAGCCATGATGCTCAACTTGTGGAGGCTCGGCTGTCGGTTGAACAGCACGATGTCGCCGTCCTGCAAGTGGCGCTCGACTGTGTCCCCCTTCTGAAACCACCAAACAAAACAAGTTCAACATCACATCTAATACCAATACACATTTTTATATGTGTGTTGGTATTAGACGTGTTTTATTAACCTTCATGTGTGTCTCTTTTTAAAAAAATCATTCTATTTTACCTCTGCCATGTACTGTATTTTCATTAATGTCTATTACTGTATGTAAAAAAAATATGTCACAATTTAGAGAGCATGAAGTGAATCATATTTACACAGTGGCGTAGCCAGGATTTGTCCAAGGGGAGGGTTCTTCAGGATAAAGACTGAGAACAGCCCACTGGGGGGTTTGGGGGGCGAAGCCCCCCAATAGCCCGCCGCAGGCGCGATTTTTTTTAAGGACACACCCCCTTTTAGGGTAAAATAATGGAAAAAATAATATTATATTAGAGGATAAAATATATGGCCTGATGCAATTTTTTTAACATTTTATATTTTTTTCACCCCATTTTTCAATTTCTTTTGAATACGTGCGTATAATAAATAAAGCTTTGAGTAAATCATTTTAATTAAATTAAGTAATTCATGTAACCATTTTATATTATTTTTATAGAATCAGTGTACGTGTCATTTAATTGAATTTGATTTTTAAAATTTATTTAATAATCCAAGTTCACATCATTAAGATATTGTAAAAAATAAATAAAAAAATAAAAAAGGGAATTGCTTCTCTTATTTTTGTTAAATTTTGTCTGCACCGGGCGCGTGGAGCAACCAATTAAATGAAAGTGTGGCACACGTGGAGAGCGTTTTAATTTATACAATGGTAGTTATATGCACATGCAGTTTGTAAGGGAAATAAAACATTTATTTATGAGTCGCACTTTTCCTGTTAAAATTAGAAACTAACTTATAATTTTATTTGTTTATTTTAAAGAAAAGACTACTTGATACCCCTAAATTTAAATTTTTTATTTAACTTTTTTTTTTCAAATTTCTATAATTTTTCATTTTTTCTTCTTATATCCAGTCATTACTCGATCTTCATGGGGGGGGGGTTAAACACCGAACCCCCCCCCCCTTGGCTACGCCACTGTATTTACAATACGAGAAATATTACAAATGTGGTACTGTAACCCCAATTTGGTATAGATTGGACATGTATAAACATGGTCTTTACAATAAGCTACCAAGTGACATAAAGCATAAAAATAGAAAACAATGTACAACATAAATATTGACCGAAAGATATTGTATAAAAAATAATAATAATAATAATAATAAAATAACCGGATATTTGGGTTGCAAAATGTTCTTGTACTGTATAAAAAATAAAAATTATGAAAATATTGCTGTAAAGTTAAATTTTTAACACCCGTAAATCATGATTCTTGTTGAGAATGCTTTGTATTCACACACACACGATGTTTACCTGCATGTTCTTGGAGAGGTGGACACGATCTCCGTACTTGAGATCCTTCCTGGAGTGGCCCTTGGCCTGGTCTCCTCCACGCACCCAGTAGTTGGCACCAGGGTGCTTGTTGGGACCCGCCTGCACCAGCGCCTTCATGGCGGCCATGTTGTGGGCAGTCACGCGCTCAGGGTAGGTCAGGGTCATGGCGACCTGGTAGGGAACTCCCACCTGCACAAAACAACCTTCCATCAGGACGAGAACAAATAGAGACTTCGAGTTAGCTGATTTTGTGGTGTTCCCACCGTCCTATCCACACCCTTTTTTTTACATTAAAAGAATTTTTTAGAGGGAAATAAGTTTTTAATTCACTATCAAAAGACCCCTAAATGGGAGGTAGGAGAAGTTGTCAAAATTCAAAATTCAAATTCAAAATATTTTTATTAATTCCATTTCTCCTACAATCATAATATCAATACATGATATATGTTTAGGTTTTTAGGACAAGTCAATAGTAACTAGTTCAATTTCATAGCTCTAATAGTTACCTAGAAAAAATTCAAATTTTCTAACATCGTGGCTTATGGAGAAATCTTTCCCGCCGGGAACACTCGAAGCCTCTATTAAGATGTCACAATGGACAATCTTCACGGAATTTTTTGTTTCATATTTTGGTAGAGCATCTCAAGTTATGTGTTATCAATATTTTCCTCATTTCTTTTAAACCTCTAACACCCTCAAAAAGATGCTATGACGTCGTAGCCATGCAAAGTTTTTCCCTAAGCTTACGTGTTAAATATTCTTACAATTACATACTTTACTTGCTTAAAGAAATACTCATGACACTCTTTTGCCTACTGCACTCTCTAGTGCACAAAGTATTTTTAAAACACATTCTGCAATCACCTCCAGCCAAACCTTTTTTGATCAACCTAATCCTTTTGTTCCTTCTACTCTTCCTTTGAATACTCTTTTTTTTTTTTTTTTTTTTTTGCAATTCGTTCCCCCATCCATTAAAATATATATATATATATGTACAGTATTTAAAAAAAATGACAATACAAAACTCGAGGTCCTCTATTCAAATATGCAATAAAAAATTTAATTAAGGTTGTCCATTGTTTACCAAAACTTAGAGCTCTGATAATCAACAAAAACAATGTCATACTACCCACTCGCTTGCAACTTACCTCGTCAATCTCGAGGTTGGGGTTTGGACTGATGACGGTTCTGCCCGAGAAGTCCACTCGCTTACCCGACAGGTTGCCACGGAAACGACCTTCCTTGCCCTTGAGACGCTGCATGAAGCCACGCTTGGTGCCGGAACCCTGTAAATTACAAATTAATGTCAGTAGGCTTAGTAGATGGTGAACCAATCTGAAAATTTCAGCAAATTTTCCTGACACCATGAAATAAAATTCCATGAAAAAAAAAAAAATAATAAATAATAATAAGACAATATTCGGTGGAATTTTCGAGATATTCAGCATTGAGATTAGCATTGTTTTAAATGGGGACTGCTATGACTTTTCGTCAAATCAGCATATTTTCAAATGAAAACATTAATTACTCAAAATTTACACTGATTTTTTTTTTTTTTTTTTTGTTTTTTTTTTTACATCAGTACACTAACAATTCATTTGTTCTTTATTTCATGGACTAAAAAATATTTCCATCGGAAAATATTGAGCAATTGCCGCCGCGGTGCCAAAATTAATCCTTAAAAATTAAAAAGTGAAATTTGTAGGACAAATATGGTGCTCACAGAAACATAAATATCATGTTTATACATTATACTATCAGAAGATAAAGTGCTGTCCTGAATTGCTTCGAAATCGGAATGGAAAAACTCGAAATCAATCACAAATTTTAAAACTTACGATTACCAAAACGAGCCAAGTGATCATATATATTTTTTTTCTGATTTCGATTCCGACAATTCTGGTCGTTGTTTAAAACCTCCAGCTTAAATGAATAAAATAAAAAGGTCCAATTTTAAGTTTAACCCGAGACTAAAAATCCATACATTTTTCAGATGTACTGTACACTGAGAGCCAAGCTAAACCTCCCATCAAACAATGCCATGAGTCAATGAAAAAGGTGCAACATTGCCATTTTGGTGGTACACCTGGAGCCGAACTATAGTTGCACTATTTGGCAATGTTGCTTAATTTGATGTGATATTTCATTAGCTAACTGCACTCATGTTTGATGGTAGGTTTAGCCTCCAGTGTACATAAAGCTGTTGTATTACCTGTTTCTCGAGAGGTATTCCTCTAACTTGTCCGTTGATCAGCAAGGCTGCTTTTATCTGAAGATACTCCCAATCGTCGAGGATCATGTTAGGTTTGGCGTTACTTAATTCATGACTTTTGACTGCATCATTGATGAGGGCAATTTCATTGAGGATCATCGTAATATCATCTTCTGTACTGTAAGATCACATCAAATATCAGTACAGCAAAAGCAACACCACACTCTAATCCATTTCAAATTGACTAAACAAATATATGTTATTTGTATGGTAGGGAAGGAAGTGGCAAAGCGAGACAATAGATTGAATATTGATGTTCTCTGTTCTATGCTTGATTAACCATCAATATCCAGTATATTGCCAAGTTTTGCCACCTCCTTCCTCACGGCAATAAATTTAATGTTTTTGTTTGGAAGGTCGTTATTTTAATTATTTTAAGGGGCATTTACAAAGCCCTAAGGCACATTTATTAGGGCTCGATAATTTAAAGCCCGATTTTAGGCATGTTTTTTAGAACCAAAATTTCTGGTCTTAAATTATTGAGCCCTAAATGTGGCCTTAAGGCTTTGTGAATGCCCCTTTTTATGACCGTCTGGGGAGGCACCACAGGGAGGGGGAGGGTGGGTCAAATATTGCCAATTAACAATTTACGCAAAATTACACAAGACTTAAGGGCCCGATCTAGTAGAGGTAAAACACCTTACGCGGCAAAATGTAGGCAACCACGCGGTTTTTAGCTCGAAAGGAAAAACAGGCTCTACCTGCTCTTCATCGCATTTTTTCATTTATGTTATATTCGGTAATAAATGTCACAGAAACTTCGGACAAAAATGACTTTGGTCTACTTTTTAATGACAAGTTCATTTTTATACAGCTTTAAACAACCAGATCAATACTTTTTTGCGAATACGTGATGAGATCGATAAGGAAGATAAAAATTTTATTTCCATAAAAATGTCATTGTTGAGATGGGTAGCGGTCACTAATCCGCTGACATTGTTATAGACTACAATAAAGTAAAGTGCTCCTGCGAACACCTGCTGCTAGGGGAGGAGAAAATTCGGAGACTCAGAAAATGAACCGCTGTCAATCATGGTTATATTATGTTCAATAAATTACTAATAATTATTATTTCTTTTCCGATTATAAGAAATTACAGTAGCAGTGATCTGAGACTTTTAATTATTTTTAGATGTGATATAATTATAAATTTATGTTTTTTGCAAAGACATTAGTTTTATATTATAGTATAACATGAAGACAGTATAAATGATTAGGAAGAGTCATGATTGAGGAAGAGTCACAAAATATGTTAGTCAATTAATCTTATCTTGCAATTAATATTATAAATAAAGTATTATTTAATTGTTTATTAAAAACAATTAAAAACATATATTCGATATATGTTTTAATATATATATATATATATTATATATATATATATATATATATATATATATATATATATATATATATATATATATATATATATATATATATATATATATATATATATATATATATATATCGATAAATATATTTTTGTTTTTAATTCATTGTTATATAAAATGCCGATAATGATATACAAGTTGAATTTATTACAAAAATTGTATTCTTACTTTTTTACATGATTTGAAAATGAAAAAATTATTTTGTTACAACCGAACTGGACGGCGAGCCATCTCGCTGCTATATAACTGATTAGTTGTGTTCTGTTAGAATTTAGTATACTGTGAACAAAGATTTGAAAGCCCCAAAGTAATTTTCAATTTTCTCTATACTAGGTGATAATGAACCTTGAGGTGTTCCTATAGTGTAATATTCCATTATTATGTAGAGACAGCTAAATCTGAATTCAGTGTACATAATAGCAAAATGTAAGGAGTAAAGATAGAACTGCGGAGCGAGTGGATGATGGTAAAGCAAGATAAGGGTTGAGAGCGGGAGGACTGCAGGCAGGTAAATTCTTTTATTGTTCTCTCTCGGCTCTCCCTTCTCCTCTCTCTCGGCCGCACTTGTAGTTCAGTATTTCGCATATTTCCGCAATTCCGCACGGCGCTGCATTCAGTGGTTTTAGGAACCAGAAATTGCAAAAAAGTAGCTCTAGTCTATAAGTTCCAGTAAATTTAATAACATGAATTAATACTTTCAGCGTACACTATATTAAAGCCGACAACATTTTCTAGACCGCTATTCGACCCTATTGTTGAAATTATTTTTTTTACAAGTGTTATGATGAAGTAAAGTTGACACTTTTTTACCGCTTTTAATAATTAATTAAAAATTAATTGGTGGTCGTGGTGTAAAAACAAATTCATTGGCGGATTACATATCAGTCTCCTCTTTTCAATGATGTTTTTTAATTTTTTGTGAAGCAAATATTGTACCCTACAGAACTGATAGAAAACACTGTTTTTTCCTTATGGCCGTTCCTACTAGATCGGGCCCTTAAGCATAGAAAATACATGTTAATTTCTTGTGTAACTTTATGGAAATAATTGGCGGTATTTGTACACACCCTGCTTCTTTGTGTTGTTTTAAGTTTGAGGCACACTTCCTGAGATTTTCACATTAGATTTGGTGCTGACTGTACATGAGCGACAGTTTTCATCATGTATTCCTCTGAAATTTTGATAAATTTTGTGACCACAAGACACTCAGTTCTCCACTTCACTTACGTTCCAGACTTGAGGTCGGAGTTAACGGAGGGTCTGATGACCACGGGGGGCACTGGAATGGTGGTGAGGATGAGATCCTGCGGTCGCTGCCAGTTGGGCATGCCAAGCAGGGGCACGTCCATCTCCGGGATGCGACGGAACAGATGGTACACGTCGCGAGCGTTCAGGTTGCAGATCTGGACCTGACTCACCGCCTTGCGGGCCTCCTCCTCACTGCCCAGCACCGCCGTCCACTCCTCTGTCACAATAAATTGAACCTTATGTCACCAGTACGTAAGAGTACTAGTGCCACAACAGTCATAATCAGTCAAAATAACAAATAAATTGAACCTTATGTCACCAGTACCGTACATAAGAGAGGCAATTTAAAAAGAAGATATACTGTATTTAAGTCTAAAAATTACTAGGTACTAAATTTGATATTAAATTTCAATACTAGTTTAGAGGGTATGTACTGTACATACATTTACTATCAGTACAGTGTTTATATAATTATAATCAATTAATCAGCTTAAAAACCAGCCCTTCGTTCTTTGTGATGACAGCTACCTTTCAGGTTTTGAGATAAGGAATATACGGAAAGTGCAAAGAGCCGGTTTTGAAGCTGACAGTCTTGTATGTATTTCATTGCTTCAAAATGAGAGTGCCATAAGCATCAATTTTGTTACAATTAAATATCTTATACTGTACTATTTATAGTATGAGGTCCATAATTGATAATTTGTAACTAAACCTTATGGAGCTTTAATTTTGAGGCAGTGATTATTGTAGTTGAAAAAGTGAATTTTTCTTTTTTTGGGACTCAATTACATAGTTTCAAAAATGATCTCACAGGGATGTTTTTAAAAATCCTTAACAAGCGTTAACCTCTTTTGTTTTACTTGAAATATCAACTGACCTGTAAGAGCATTAATAGCTTCCTCCTTCTTTTTCTTCGAACAGTTGCGATATTGATCATGTACGACTTTCATGAGTCCCAGGCCTTTCTTGACGACTCCGTTGACTGCAAAGCAGTTTGGACACATGTTCTTCTTCTTGGCAAGCAGCTGGATTTCTTTGCGGTGTCTCTTCTTGTTTATGTAGGCCTGCGGGGAGTTCATCAGGTTCCTGTACTTCTGTTTGACAGCGTCGTCAAGCAGGACGTGGGAGCACTCCTGTAAACAACCAAACAACATAAAGAACCAATAGATGGCTCTGTGCTCAGAAATTTTGGATATGGCTATAGCATCGGGAGAACCACAAACAACAAAATTTATATAAAAAAAAAGGCATCACTTATGAAGATGCAATTTAACCAATATCAGAACTCTTGATGATTTCATATATAAATTTTAATTAATGAGACTTTTAGAATCAGTCACGTAAAATCTATTTTACAGCAAGCAAGAACAAGTATCTAACCGAGAAAAAAAAAAAAAAAAAAAAAAAAAAAAAAAAAAAAAAAAAAAAAAAAAAGGGGGGGACACAAGAAGAATTTTTTTAATTAATTTTTTATAATTCATAATCATAATTCATAATCATTTTATTGCTCTTTGATTGTACAACAATATAAGCACGTCATAAACAATAGTCACAAACACTTTGAAAGCATGTCAATAAAAAAAAAACATAACAAATAATCCTGCATACAAGCAAATCAAAGCAGTATAAACAATTATATTATGGTAACACTCCCTGCAATTGAAACTAAATAATCACTCCGAAACATAAATAATTATAATAACAAGACAATTCTCCATTATAATGAACACTTGTATCAATATTAAAAAATAATACAATTAGAAATATTAACCTTTTAAGTAACATTTATGTAAATATTTATAAAAAAAAAAAAAGATCTTAAACATATTAAAATGATATACAAAACTCAAACAAAAAAAAAAAAAAAAAAAAAAAAAAAAAAAAAAAAAAACTATTATCATAAACACAACATAGTATATAACATATAAATACAATCATATAGTATACACTTCAATTTGATTCGGTGAATTTATCATTTAGATAATCCATTGTATTATAATAACATTTTTTCACTAGAATTTTTTTCAACATTGCCGGGAAATTGCCTTGATCTACTTTAGATCTCAAAAACATTGGTAAGTGATTAAAAAAAAAGCACATTTCGTGCGTGGATCAATATCAGCAAAGGAATGTTTATGTTTATCAATGCAAATATCATTTTTATTCCTCAAATTATAATTATGATTCATACTGTTTTTTGCAAATAGATCAGGGTGTTTACGAATAAATTTTATGCATTCATAGATGTACAGTGATGGAAGAGTTAAAATATCTAGACTAGGGAACAGAGACCTACATGAGTATTGACTAGGTTTAAAACATATTGTTCTAATAGCACGTTTTTGGAGTATGAAAGCTCTTTTTGAAAGAGGTGATGCACAATATAGTTTTCCTTTGCTTTAAAGGAGGGGAACGGCTTCAGCTTTTAGATTTTTATCGTTTCATAAATAATGTCAAACTTACTTGTGCACCAAAAAAATAATCACCACCCTCCGCCTTCCACCAGTTCAGTAGTTGACAATCAAAAAGCACGCAAAAGAAAATTGTGGCATGATAGGTCAAGCACAACCAATCATTGATCTTGACGTCATAAGCCTCAATTTTCTTTGGTATGCTTTTTGATTGTCAACTACTGAACTGGTTGGTGGAAGGCGGAGGGTGGTGACTATTTTTTTTGGTGCACAAGTAAGTTTGACATTATTTATAAAATGTTCAAAATATAAAAGCTGAAGCCGTTCCCCTCCTTTAACACTCAACATTTCTTTATACAAGTTCAGTCACCAATTTTACCAATGTTAAAGGGTTTAGCCAAACACGTCCAAGAATTTCAAGCCCCCATTGCACAAACCTTTCAAATGCGTCCATCATAAAATACTATTTTTGAATTCTCACAGTACAATGGGGCCTAATAAATTGACATATGAATTTCACGAGTGTCTAATGAAGGATTGTTGATAAAATTTTGAAAGGAGAACACCCAATAAAAAGTTATTTCAACATGGTTTTAGTATATAACCAACCCACTTCAAATAACCTGTCATGATATTTCATGATTTTAAGACCTCGAGATCTCCCAACAAACCCAAGAGAACTCACTTTGCAGATGGACTGCAGAATGTTGATGACCTGGCTGAAGTAGCCGGTATGGAAGATGGGGTGCTGAAGTTCGATGTAGCCCCAGTGGCCAGAACACTCGTTCACCCCCATGCCGCATGTTTCACACAAATGGTCCTTGCTGCATGTACCCTGTAAAGTGAACGTAACTTCAATCAAATCCTAATATGGCCTATACGAAGTCAGCTGATTTTGTAGTGTCCCCACCGTCCTATCTTAAAAAAAAAGAAAAGTTGAAATTGCTTTTTTGGCATTAAATAAATTTTTAGAGGAAAATAAGTTCTTAATATATTCAGTGTTATCAAAAGACCCCTAAATGGGTGGGTATGAGACGTTTTCAAATCAATAGCTTTTAATAGTTACAGAGAAAAAATTCAAATTTTCTAGCATGGTGGCTTATGGAGAAAATTTTAAACACTTGAATCCTCTACGTATTAAACAAGGTATAATCTCTCCCATCCTTTAAATTATTGTTTTTATTGGTGAAATTTGTTTGGAATTGTTGAAATTGTTGTTTAACAAGATAAAAAAAAAAACTTTTAGATAATACAAGAGCGTTTCAACAAAAAGTTCTTTTTTAAGACAGTCAGAATTCGACCTCCATAAGTCGGAAGGGAAAAAATTGTAAAAATACACCGGTCAATATACGACAGATACATATTATAAAAAAAAATCACAAAACCAAAGAAAAAATATTTTTTTTCTAATTTTTTTCTTGTCATTGCTCCTATCTTTTTAATATTATTTGGTCCGTTACTTTCTCTTTTCTACCCCCTCTCACCCTAGAGATCCTTACCTATACCTGCTTGTTATTTTCCCCTCCAACGGCTCACGCAAACATAAACAACTGTATGTATAGTATCTTGACTGACATGAACAGTCAACAGACTAGACTAGCCTTGATGTTGAGGGTAAGGTAACACCGATCAGCTGTTTTTATTAGTTCCATTTGATTAACATGTAAACCTTAGCAGACACAGAAAAATTCTTAATTTTGTTTTAGAGATTGATTTTAGTACCTTAAAGTCACAGAAAAAAATTCAAAACACTTATTCGATTTTTTTAAATTTTCAGCATATATAGGACTTTCTCATGGAGAGCCAAACTAAAAACTTAACTAAAAAAAAAAATCGGCCCAAATAATTGTTTTGAAATTTTTTCTGTGGATTTTAGGTACTAAAATCTATCCCTAAAAAAAAAAAAAAAAAAAAAAAAAAAAAAAAAATCAGAATTTTCGTGAATTTTCGTGTGTTTGTTACAGTTTAAATGTTAATCAAATGGAACTAAAAAACAGCGGATCGGTTTTCTCTTTCCCTTAATGTAACACCACGCCCCATAATCAACCTACTAGACCTGTGTATTTACACGTACCATTGTTCACCCATCCTATCATCCTACCTTATAAAAAGGCACTAGTTGAACCTACGTAGACCATATAATAACAGTTATTAACTTACTTGGACCGGGCCAAATGGTTTTATTGTTAACCGACGGCCCTTAAAATTCAATTCAGTTCAGTTCCATTAATGTAATGTTAATCCTGAAGATGCATGCCACACTCACCAGTCTGCGGTCGAGTGCTGAGAACGGCACGGGAGTTTGCTCCTCAACCTGGTAGAGACGCTTCTCAAACACTTGGATGTGCGACTGCTGTACGATGTCTTCTCGACGAACAACCTCAAACTGGATCCCGACGCTGAAACCAACAGATAACACTTTCAGTAAAGATACATAATTAAAGTAGCCAGCTCCATGGTGTAGTGGTTAGAGCGCCTGACTCTTGTCTAAGAGGTCCTTGGTTCAAATCCTGAACACGGCAGACTTTTCGTGACTTGAGATTGGTGTGACTGGCTTTAGTTAAAGATACTGTAGTGTGTATAGAGCTTTGGTGAGACCAGTGCTTGAATACCGGTATGGTTGTTGTGTTTGGGATCCATATAGATGTGTGGGGGTAAAGGAGTTGGAGAAGGTTCAGCGGAGAGCAGCAAGAAGGGTTACAGGTCGTATGGGAAGGTCGCTGAGGTTAGAATAGAATAGAATTTTATTTCAATCTTTTGATTACAGTTGTAATATAGATCATGTCGTTTCATTTTCAACAGTCAAACAAACATACGTATATACACATTTCAATATAAAAAAAAAAAAATTATGCACACAATAATCAATTTACCATTGCAAATACATAATTCAATCAACAAACTATTACTAAAATTAGTCATAACATATCAACATTCTGCTGCTTGTAATTGATTCAAAAATACATTCACATCAGGTTAGAAAGGAGTATGTTAGTGTGTCTGCTTTAATTGAGACTTTGGGGTGGGAGTCGTTGGAGTTAAGAAGGAAAAATTGTAGACTTGGTGTTATGTATAAGATAACAAGAAATTGTGAGGGTTGGGAAGAGTTGAGTAGTCGTGTGATGAGAGCTGGTTATATTGGAAGAAATGAGATCATGGATGGAAGTTGGAGGGTGTTGGGTGTATGTAGGAGTGATGTGGGTAAATTTTCTTTTGTAAATAGGACGGTGAAGGAGTGGAATGCGTTGGCAGCTGATGTTGCTGAGGCGGAGAGTTTTGATTTGTTTAAAAAACTTTTGAGAGTTGGTGAACATTTGCGAGCCACCGTGGCATTGCCACATTTGCCGCGTTAATATCATTATTAACCGGTTGCAGCATATTTCGTGAACAAATATATCTTGTTCTTTATCGTGATTCTGAACTTCGGATGCTACAGTCCTGCTGAGAACGAAGTGGAAGGACTTGAGGGTACCGAGGTACCTGTTGCAATATTTATTTATTCGGCATACTTCATCATTTGCCAATAAAAAAATAACATGAACTTACATCTGTTGCACTCGGTCGCTTTCCCGAAACTGGGTTTTACCCATTTTTACAGAGATTTTAGCGATTTGTGAAGAACAAGGGACTAAAATTAAAAATAATTTCTTGTCAACAACAGAAATCGCCAAATGAATAAAACAAATGCGCAGCGACGGTTTAAAAGCGCAAGCAGAAATGCGGGAGAATTTAAAGATTGAATATGGGATATTATTTTTTTTTCTAATTACAATAATTTTATCATAATTTTGTTAATAACCAGACAATTCTTGAAAATTCTAGTAAGAATATTACTTGATTACTAATATAAAATGCTAAAAAAGGTAAAAAAACTTTAGGAATATCCAAAATTAATCATTTTAACAACGTGTCTACGCCAGATTGTGCTGATGCAATGAGGGGGCGAGTCACTTAAAAAGAGTCTCCTTATTTACTTACGCTTTTTGAGTCCTATCTGATTCTCGATATTGCTCCTTTCCCTTTTTCGCCAACATATTTTCTTTGGTTCGATCCTTGGTATCACTTGAAACTAGCTCAAATTAGGCCAAATATTTCACACGTGGGCTGCCGACTTCTGACGTCCACGTGAGCCTTGTGAGGGGTAATGAGGGGAGGGAAAGAAGCAAAGAAGGGGAAGTGGGAACGGAAGTGCAAAAATCAATGTAGTTTTGCAGTGGGAAATTTAATAATAAATTGTTTTTATTGAACACAAAAACAGTGTACAGAATAGATTATAAAATATTATATAATAATAACCTAAAAAACAAAAGAAAAATAATATTGATTATATATTATACATACATATATTATTATTATACAATTTTTAAACCAAAATGAAATATAATTTGCCCAAAATACAAACAAAATTGTATATATAACCTTAAATTGTATCATGGTATATATATTGATTTTTTTTTTAAGATTTTATTTCAAAAATAGTTTGACCTGATCTTGTTCTCTATAATATTGAGAATAAAATGAAAACCAAAATTTTCAATCTAAAAAAAAAAATAGCTATAGCTCCACAAAAAAAAAAAAAAAAAAAAAAAAAAAATGGTGATTCGGAGGCATATATTCATATATTATTATACACTCTATAATGATAAAATAAAGAATTAAACTCAGCTTTTTATAATATATACTAAAATAATATGTATTATTATTAATTAATTATTATACATACATTATACACAAATATAATATACATATATGTGTAATTTGAATGATGCCAAGTAAAAAAAAAGCATGCCCCACCACCATCCCCTAATGACCGACCCCACCTCCTTCAGTCGCCCCCCGGTCTCCCTGCGCATAGCCACCTGAATCTCCCTTAGACCATGCAGCCACCAAATACTTTTTTTAATATCAAAGTCTATATAGGAGGCTTTGGTCATTATTTTATATTTAAGCCTTATTAAGGTAAAAGGTAACATGGATCATTTGATTAACATATAAACCTTAGCAGACACACAGAAAATCAATTGTTTGAGTTTTTTTTAATATTTTTTTAGTTTGTCTCTCCATGGGAAAGTCCTATGCCCTATGCTAAAATTTAAAAAAAAAAAATAATAAAAAAAAAATATCGAATAATTGTTGTTTTTTTTTTTGTTTTTTTGCTGCTTTTAGGTACAAAAATCTGTCCCTCCTCAAAATATTTCAGAATTTCTGTATGTCTGTTAAGGTTTATATTATGTGAATCAAATGGGACTCCGTCAATCAGCTGATCTGTGTTTACCCTTAATTTTATTCGATTTATTATATTAAGGGTAAGATATAACACGAACAATTGATTGTTGGTAGTCCCATTTGATTAACATGTAAACCTTAGCAACCTCATAATAATTCTGATTTTTTTTAGAGACAATTCTTAGCACCAAAAAAATGTGGAAAAAATTTCAAAACAATCGGACGATCCAATTTTGTTAATGAATTTTTTAAATTTTCAGTATAGGGCTTTCCCATGGAGACCTAAACTAAGAAATTAATTTTAAAAAATTGGATCGTCTGATTGTTTTGAAATTTTTTCCATATTTTTTTGGTGCCAAGAACTGTCTCTCAAAAAAAAATTCAGAATCATTATGATGTTGCTAAGGTTTACATGTTAATCAAATGGGACTACAACAATCGATTGTTCGTGTTATCTTACCCTTTTAATACATTTTATAA
Source organism: Siphlonurus alternatus (assembly GCA_949825025.1). Taxonomy (NCBI): domain Eukaryota; kingdom Metazoa; phylum Arthropoda; class Insecta; order Ephemeroptera; family Siphlonuridae; genus Siphlonurus; species Siphlonurus alternatus. Next base: position 8,092,693 of record OX463778.1, read on the forward strand.
TAATACACTATAATTACGTCGATATGTTTTCGTAGCAGCGATATACACAAATATTATTATATTATTATTAAATATTAATTATTTAATATTTAGACGTTAGACTTTCTCATCTGATTATTGACTCATGATGTGCATTATAAATTTACGAATTTACGAACAGAGCTATTAAGAACGACTTGTGGCTTTTTACATTTTCTCGAAGTGGCTGAAGGCTGAAAGTTGGCCGGCTGCAGCAAGTAGTGCATGCCTCGTCATATCGGTGCGAAGGGTCAAGGGTCAATAATCCCCGGAGAACACGCACCGGAGCGAGGGATCACACGATGCGCCAATAATCCAGGTGAACTTTCTTGGTAACATTTAAAGAAATGAGAGAGAAAATTAGCTCAATTGTCATAGTTGACGGACCGCGAAAACTTTTCTTTACAAAATATTGTTATTATGATAAGATGTTTTGTGTTACTGATACATAATATTTAAAATTCATAAATGCAGAATGATAATTTAGAAAGAGAAATTTGATTAATAATAAAGATAAATGGTAATATTAAAAGTTTAAAAGGTTTATATAAATAATTATTAACTGCTCAACTTAATTGTTTTAAAAAATACATAGTGCTTTATGTGATAAAAAAAGTAAAATATTCTTTATTTAAAAAGATTAGCTTAACATCACATACAATAGAATATAAATTGCCTTGTTTCAGTATTATGGAAATAAAGTAATAATATTTATTTAAAGCAAACCCTGTCTGTGAGTACTTCTAATTACTATATAATTACATATACTACTTTGAAACCCTGAACCTTCCGAAACCCTAACTTGAGCGTTTCGCGGGCTCTTCCAGATTACCTCGGCCTTGAAATGCATCCCGGCATTTGCCTGTGACTGAGGAGAACGTGGAAACCTCAGCAAGAATGGACGTTATACAGCTTTTATTAATGAACCGGAAGTGCAATTAATAGTCTAAACTGTCTAAAGCCATGCAGGGGAACAACAGTGGAAAAGTGCAACGATTTACCCCTGCATGAGTAAGAAACGTAAAGGGGCATTCACAAAGCCTTTAGGCCACATTTAGGGCTCGATAATTTAAGACCCGAAATTTTGGGTCTAAAAAGCATGCCTAAAATCGGGCTTTATATTATTGAGCCCTAAATGTGGCCTTAGGGCTTTGTGAATGCCCCTTCTTTAGTTTTGTCTTTTGTTGAAAATAGTCACCCATCCAATTACTAAGCACGCATAGTTTTCCTTTACTTCGGTGATCTGAATAACTATAATATATGTCATATTCCAGCAGTTTTTTTTTATTATTTATTTTTCTTTTTACTGGAGCTCAAGCATAGCCAGCTGTAATTTTTATCCACGTGTGTAGTGTGTTCAACCGTTACTATAATATATTATTATATATAATAAACATCATAAAATTTACTTCCATTTTTTCCTTTGACGAGAAAAGACTACAGTCTATATACGTTTTGGATGGCACGGAGATACCTAAAGCTGCCCGAAGATCTTCGGGATGTAGGCAGAATACCCTAAAATCCTATGCTGTGCGTGTTAACGTAACTCGAACAACATCTCTTTTCATGAGAACGGTTTTGGTCGCCAAATATTTTTTTCACCAGCATTGGTTCTTTTTGTCACCAATTATGAAAGAAAATTCTACGAGAAATGATACGAATCTTCAACACGTATATATCTGCTATGCTGCTGCTGACAAAGTTTTGCCTACACAATTATGACGTCATATTATTTTCTAACTTATGATGAAAGACTCGTACACTCTTTTTTTTTTTTAATTACAATAAATGAATCGTATAAGACTAATAAATCGTAAATACATTAAAAAGACAATTTTAAGCGAAATTGTATCCATGCAGCATTCCTGTAATACCTGTAAGGTATTTTTTATAACATGTTTACATCATGTTTATTACATTTTTATTACATGTATATGCTATAAGTAATTGCGTGCGCACTGGGTGTATTGTTTTACAATAATGCAAGAGACGTTTTGAAAGGTAAAGTCAAAAATAATGTAAGTTTTAAACAAAGTATAAAATTACACATAATGAAATAAATAATTACGCGTTTTGCACAGAAAGTTAATTTTCCTTACATTATGTTGATGGTATACAATAGTCTCTCTAATTAAAATCTGATGTGAACACGAATGACATTTTCTAACATTCTTATTTTATCATCTTGCGATGTAATATTTAATTAGTTATTTTAATTACTATATGAGAAAATAGTGTTGTTTAATAAGGCCCTGATAATTATAGAGAAAAAGGATGGAAAAAGACGATATTACATATTTTTTTCTCTTCTTGAACACAAAATGTTAAAAATATTGTCTCCATTTCATCCTCACTTTGAGCGAAAAGAAGAGGAAATAAGATGTGTATTAGATGTAAAAAGATTAGGTTTAATCGTGTAAAGGATACAAGTTGAAGACGTAATTTTTCAACACGGGATTATGTTATACATTGTAAAATTGCCAACCCTGGTAAAATTGTATATAACAAAAAAAAAAAAAAAAAAAAAAAATTAAGTTAAAATGTATCTTAATATTAATAGAGGAAGTTACTCGTAAATGAAGAAGTTCTTTTAAATTAAATTAATGAAGTCGTATTTTTAAATATATTTATATAAATGTATATTATTATATAAATATAATTTATAATATATAATGTATAAATATAATAATTGTTTATAATACACGAATATTATATAATAATAATGATGAAGATAATTGTTTATTGGCGGGTTAAACATATATGATGTGAGGGTAAAAAAACATTTAATAATAAATAAGATAATCATTTTATAATACACAATCGGTGAAAAGAAAGAGAAAAGTCAATACTGTTTAAAATTTTCATTATTATGTATGATTTAAAAGTGTGCCCCAAAGCATTAAAATATAATAAAACTTTCGTCATTGGAAATATTTAAGGAAAAGTTCTTCAAAAAGTGTATTAAAAATCATGTAAAGTTTCACTGTTACCGCAATAGATGAATTTTTCTTCGTATTGATGTATGCTAATAATTTCTGAGTAAAAATAAACATAATTTTTCTTTTAAGTATTCTGTCATGCACTTTAGCTGGAAGTCGTGGTACGATCCTGGAGGTTTGATTTTGGTAGGTAACCTCCATGTAGCTGGATTACAGAAGCGCACCAAGACTCCCAATTTTTTATACCGTGATTTATATCGTAATTTTTATATCTTACATTTTACTCCAAATTAATGCCGAGAAACGCATTGCAAAATTTTAATTGGCAGAGAAGTGAGACTCGGTCAACGATGAAATCAACTAAATTGATTGGCTTTAACAAAGAAATTAACTTAATAATTGATTGGTTTAATTTAACAAAGAAATTAACTTAACTGCATGGTTTGGACGAAGAAAGCGCGACAACGTTTCGAAGAAGCATGTAATCGAAATCACCTCCGTCATCATAATGACTCCACGAAGCAAAAGTTTAATAAACCCTCTCATATTTAACCAGCCATATATATGCAGTATAGTAAGAGTAACATACGAAGTGTAAATAATAATTAAGTTAATTCATGAAGCGTTAAAATGGAGTACCGACCTCAAAATTTTTTATTGCAGAAATGGATAGAGGGTGCAAAAATATGCTACTATGAATTTTTTCAGATTTTTCTGAGACCGGGAAGTATTTTTAAAAAATTATTGAAAGTCCGTTTTGATGACGTCACGAGGCGCCTCTCCTTAAGAAAAGGATAGGACATTAACGCCCGTGACGTCATAAAACGGACTTTCACTAATTTTTTAAAAATACTTCCTGGTCTCAGAAAAATCTGAAAAAAATCAGAGTAGCATATTTTTGCACCCTCTCTCTATCCATTTCTGCAATAAAAAAATTTCAGGTCGGTACTCCATTACATTTGAGTCCCATTTTTTTTTAGCAATTTTCTTTTATATATTTATCGTAAATTTGATACCTTACATGGCTTGATGGTCATTTACATTTAAGTAATTTAATCGTTAAAAAGTAGGCAAAAAATTATAAAAATTCATGGTTTTGAAAAACTTTTTTCTCGTTGTCAAATTAAGATGGCCATGGTCTATAACAATCCAATCTACTAGTTTGTATTATATTATGTGACTGAGGGAACCATCGAAACCTCAGTTTTGATAGTCATTATTATAATATTTATTGAAGTACCATGCATTTAACGTTTTAAATTTAAAATGCATCATTAGGGACTGCAAAAAATGCTATTTTGATAAAATTCAGAAGAGCCTGTGATCGAACTAACGACCATCATGCACTTCTTTTATGAATTTTTAATTAAATTTAATTACAAATTATGAAAATCCAGTTAACATAATTGCATCATAAGTTTGGGGTTCATGGGCATACGAATAGTAAATACTGAACAAGCCCTGGCCCTACCAGGTACCTCCTTTAAGAGAAAAATAAAAAAGATGAGATAAAAAAGTATAAACGGTGTAGTGTCATCAAAATGAAATGAAATTTATTTGATAGCTTTCGCTAATAATATTACATTAGTATTTGTAGTACATCCAATTCATACAAAATTACATTTTAACTAATATTAGATGAATTAATAATAAATTTATGTAAAATTGAAGATTAATACATTTTATTTCTTACATACTAAAATACAGTATTGGATCAGGAACCCTAAAAATTAATACAATATGAAATTTTCATTCTCTGCAATTTGCAAGGAACCAGAAAAAGAGAAAAACATTATATTAAATATTATTGCACGTATTTTGCTTTTATATAAAAATAAACATAAAATATACAGTAAGACGTTAAACACAAAAATACCAAGATGTTTTATTAATATTATGTGGCGAAGCATAAAAAGTGTACCACAAAGTTGTATGACGGGATTCACTGCGCCTCGGTTGTTTCTGCGTGAAGAAGCAGTCGCACAATCGCAGGATCCTCGCTCGATATCTCAGCCTTGCACTTTCATTAAAAATTTAATAAAAGAGAATATTACCGGACGTAACCGGATGTACACAAATCTATTAATATACATTAATTATCAAAAGGGATCACAAACAAGCTCAAAAAATACAGACTGAGCCATGCAGAAATAGTGTTCCGATCGTACGCTAAATTTTCGGCGGGACGACTTTCAGCTATATAGAAAGTTGAAATTTAGCATACATAATTAAAACCAAGGGTTGTAAGTTTTTTTAACACATGTTAGATTTTTTTTCTTTATTTTATTTGTATAATATAATTAAAAGTCGGTATTAGAAAATGCACTCTTAATAAAATTTGACTGAATATCAGCGCGTTCTTCATGACATCTTAAAATCTTAACAAACTTTATTAAGATTGTATAGGCCATGCATAGCTGAGGCCCAAAAAGTCCTTAATTAAGGTACGGTAAGATAAGTTTGAGATAACGCCGATCAGCTGTTCGACGTAGTCCCCTTTGATTAACATGTAAACCTTAGCAAATTCAGAAAAATTCTGCTTTTTTTTTTTCAGTGTCTAATGGCCGTAAGTTGCAGCCAACCTATCTTAGAAAAATCCGACAATTATCCGAGAATTTTAATGTTAAATAGTAAATAATCCACGGATAATCCTCTGATTATTCTCGGATAGGTGGCTGCAACTTACGGCCATAAATGTCATAGAAAAAGTTTCAAAACAATTTAACAAAAGCCGATTTTTTTAAATTAAGTTTTTAGTTTGTCTCTCCATGTGAATGCCCTATGCTGAAAATTAAAAAAAATATATATTAAAAAAAAATGTCTCGTTAAATTAGTTTGAAACTTTTTCTATGGCTTTTATAGGTACTATAATCTGCCTCTCCAAAAATCTTCAGAATTTTTGTGTATTTGCCAAGGTTTACACGTTAATCAAAGGGGACTACGTTGAACAGCTGATCGGCGTTATCTCTACCTTAATAAGCATTGCTACAGGTCGAGTCTATAGGAAGAGCCGAGAAGTAAAATTCAGTCACTTGACAAGTACCCTTACAACAGGGTTCAGTGTTTTCTCAACTATAATGTATACATAATTAATATAATGATCATCTTATTTAATTCCGGTAAGACTGTCAATCTATTTAATTATCATCTGCAGGTACGAAGGGCGTGGGTTCACACTCCTAACTGTGACGTCTCGCTTCAGATGCGCGGCAGGAAGTCGAAGACAAAGATAATCGTCTTCACCTGCGCGGCTCGTCATATTTCAGTTCTGTCCGTGCGATGTTTCCGGCAAACCCCAATTTATCATCGTACAGTTACTTCAAATTACCTGTCATATATCTGTTAAATATACAGTATGTTCTCGTGAACAGTAGCGAGGAAACAGATAGAAATAGATTATAGTGCTGAAGTTTTCATCTATAATCAGCGAAATGCTAAAAAATAACAAGGGGCATTCACAAAGCCACATTTAGGGCTTGATATTTTAAGACCAGAAATTTTGGGTCTAAAAAGCATGCCTAAAATCGGGCTTTAAATTATCGAGCTCTAAATGTGGCCTTAGGGCTTTGTGAATGCCACTTAACTACTTTTAAAAAAACGGGAGAATGTTTGCGAGTTGCGAGAATTCAAGACACTGATTGATACATGTTACGCGTATAATATGGCAGGGATGATAAAATATTATTATTTTTTTTTTCATCACTACTTTTGATATCTGTGATAATTCCATGTCACCTTTATGTCATCATTTGTCCATCTCTCCCCCTCCCCCCCCCCTCTCTCTCTCTCTCTCTCTCTCTCTCTCTCTCTCTCTCCCTCCCTCCGAACCTCCGAAATATATACACAAAATTATTAAAATATTGTCAAAATGTCGATATGTTTATAAAGGTTTTGGAGATGAACGATGAGAGTCATCTACTAGCTGCAGTAAAATATTTTTAATTCTGCCTTGTTGCTAAAATTTTTAATTAATTCGAGATATCATATTTTAAAATAATTATAAAAGTGAAATTCGATGTTAATTAATTCGATTGAACGATGACAATCTTCATTGTTTGATAGAAAGTCTCCCCGCGCTCCGCGGACCAGAGTTCCATCAAACTTCCTGCGCCTTGACCGACCTCGATTTCTACGGGACGTTGGGGTCACTTGAGCAGCACTAAGGTGACTCGTTGCACTTTATTTGCATAGCCAAATGACATGCTTGATGACGTATGACGAGTATATCGTCTTAGTTTTTGAAAAAAATTGCGTATCAATGTGGTTTAAACTGACCATATATAATTAATCATGATTATACATTAAAGTGTTTTACTGCATGTGATTTTTCCATCAATGGTTCGCATAAAATATAAATACAAACATAACATAAAAAAAAAAAAAAAAAAGAATAACCGTTTTGGTTAAGATTCGAACCTGAGACCTTTCGCTTTCATGGCCACTGGTTCTAAACCTAATTTTCTTTTAAACGCTTATTAAACACTGTACATAATATTGAATACCGTCATTCTAACGGAGTGTATTTCATAGTTTTTATTAAATATTTTTTTTTTAAATTTATTTATTCATAAAAACAACTTATAAGACGTATACATATCAGTCATATCACATAAAAATGTATACAAAGCTATATTATAGTAAATATAGTATATCCGAAGAGTTTTAAAAATTAAAAACTCGTGATCGGGGAACTTTAAATTCATAAATTGTAATTTATGACTTTCTAGTTTTGATTTAAATATATTTATTAGTTTTTTTTTTATCATTTTTTCAGTACACTCGAACAATCAATATCGATGTATCATTTCTGTATATTGCTATGATAGCTTGGTCATCTCATCACCTAAAATTTGTCACATAAGCCGAGAAAAGAAAGAACTTGTATTACAAAGTAAGCACAATATTATTATGCGTATGAGTGATGTGTGTATAATATACAAAGTGAATCAAAATTCGCGCGCATGCCGACTTTTTTCGTATATTTGGTATGTAGTTCAAACACAATTGAAAAGATTTTCTTTCTTTATTCTTGCAATTTGCATATTTTTACTTTTTTGTCGTGTTGCTTATTAAATGCTTTCAATTTAATTTTAATTTTGCTATTTAATGCTTTTGGTTGCTAATTAAATACACAGGGTATCAATTTCATATAAAATTAAAATAAACAAAGTTAATGGTTATTCAACTAAATTTTATCTTAAATGTTCGTTTTTAGTTCAGATTTTTATATCATTGACATATACGATGAACTGCTTTTACCTCAACTAATTATTATTGTAATGATTTCAGCTTATTAGATAAAATTCTAGTTTGAAACATTCTAAGAATTGCAATTTCTAATCCTGCAGCATCAGGAAATAATTCCACAGTATAATTGAAGGAAACCAAGCCTCCTTTTTTTTATATCCGATGTATGTTGAAATTTGTTTAAAATAAGATTTTTTTGTTTTGCTATAAACGCTACACATGTATATAATTACATTATCCCATCTATAGTGCTAAGCTTGTCAAATTTAAGGCCACAACGAATTCCAAACTTGTTGTTTTTGCGATCGTGAGGGCGGTTTTCTGCATCGTGACAATTTAATTCAAGTTTGTGTTTTTACTCGGAACAATTCATGTAAAAAAATTCTCAAAGTTACCTCGAGGGCTTTAAGCGAAGCGTGTATATGTAATGGAATATTATTACACGGTCAAAAATAAAACTCACTACACGGAGAATCTGTGAAGCATATAAAAAAAACGAAGCGACGTGGATGGCAGAAGGCGGGTGGCTTCGGTGAGTAGGAGGTTCACGACGGTGACGAGCGCTGAAGGGTCTGGGCGTGAGCTTGCCTGGAGCCGCCGTCGGTGCAGATCTGTTTATGATGTTATATGATTTCGTGGACGCACCATTGCAAAAATGCATACGAGTGAAACACACAATCATTAATGTATATATATACTGAAGGAATCGTAAAAAATGCCTATCTGTTTACATCGATCGTATCGACAATGATGATGTGTATTGAATTTGAGGAGGAAAAGTCAATCAATTTTCCTGTCACTTTTGCCAAACGTCATTTTTGACGTCACCCATGGCATAAGACCTGTATATAAGCATTTTACCGATGGGGGCGTTTATGTTGTTTATATCGTATCGGTATAGAGGCTTCAAGTCAGCTGGTTTTTCGGTGTTCCCACCCGCTATACCAAACCTATGTAAAAAAAAAACAAAAAAACGTGAATTAATTTTTTCACTAAGAATAAGATTTTTTAGGGAAAATTCCTTTACGGAACTTTGGTCCAAACTGAAAAATACAGTAGATAATTCAAGATTCAGATTTTTTACTTGATTTAACTTAAACCTTACTTCTTTTATGACGTCATCCATAAGACCTGGGTCAGACACTTTCTTCGGTGCACAAAAACTATCGGTGTTTTTTCTCCGATGGCGAACATTTCTGACATTGTAGCCGTCTCAGTCATCTCGACGGAGCCCCGCGAGGAAATACCGCGCATGCCGCAGGAGGAGCGGCTGATAAATGGAACAATAACAAAAACTGAAGACCTGTCCTGGAATTCCAAATATTCCTCACGTTTGCAATTATCAATAGAATATTGTCTTCTGAATTGGTACTGATACTCCAGGCTATTTAATTTTAGCAAAATTTTCATTATTTTGTTAACATTTTATTGATTTCAGCTACAAAACTCCCTAAAGCATATTATGGTTGATGTAATATGCGTTATATTAGTTTATTAAAATGCGTGGCATAGTGCATTGACCGGTTTTCGTTAAATCACCAAAGTCAAGTTACGTCGAGCGTGGTTTTAGTACATGGATGGGTGACCGTTTCAAGTATAAAAATTACGTTGCTCCCTCCTTGGGGTAAATTCATATCGCTTTCCACCTAGTGCAGTAATGCACTTGTGTGTGGTTCCCCAGGCTTTGGACATCACTTTGGTCTATTGATAAAAAGTAGAGGTGTCCGTCCTGATTGAGATTTTCTACGGTTCCCTCAGTTTCACCTCAGCAAATGCTGGAACGCGTAACAGGCCGTGGCCATATGCACCATCCTTTCATTCCCTTATCTCTACCCATTACCCCGCCGCGAGCTCCAAGCTCATAAGGGTATATTCTTGTAAAAACAAAAGTGTCCACCTTGGAACGTTGAAGTTTCCCATTCACGTCTCCGGCCATCACTCTGGTGATTTGAACGCCGGACACAAACAACTGATCTGTTACGAACTAGATGTTATACATATATATCATTGAATGACAACGTAAAACTCCAATTGAATTAAGTTCCGTATTATATACAGTACTTGTGCCCTTGTTACTGTAATTATCTTTATTCCTACTGTGTAATTGTACTTTTAAATTTCATTAAATACTATATAAATAATTTATTCCAAAAAGTAAAATAATACTCGTACGTACATGCAATGCTTTGTATACACGTTTCCAATTGCATGCATTTAATATACATTACACGTTTTTTTAAAACATTTTCTAAATTATACTGTTATAAATATAGCATATTAATACTTAAAATATAATTTTATATCAATTATTATTTTATATTTATTAATTATAATTAAGTGTAATGACATGAAGATTATATATGTGACCGTTATAATATTATATTTAAAATAATAATAATATGTTATAAACGAATGTACAAAAACATGAATGATTGAATGTATAACATAATAAATGTAAATGAAGCATGGAGTGGAAAGAGTGTTATATATATAATGATGACTATTTTTACATTAAATACAAACAAATCATCAATCAAAGGAACGAAAATAGGACTTCAAACCGTTACCCTTAAATTATAATAGTAACATGAATTGAAACAAATTAATTAAAATCAAGTCCATGAAACTATTTTTAAATTTGTAGCCTTTTTAATGGATACTTTGTTGCATGATGTAAAAAAATATATGCAACACAAAGTTTGTTCGTAAAAACAAAGAATCGATTTTTATTGATGAATCTTCTGTATAATACATGGAACATAATGATCATCAATAATAATCGGTTCTTTCTGATTGTGTATTTACGAACAGACCTATTATGTGTACATTATACATATAATATACATTATTATAAATGTGTACATTACATAAAAATAATTATGTTAATTATAAAAACGTTTTATGTATAAATATATCTGTATGTAGGTGTTACCACGCAGGCTATAATATAGATACAGCGATGGTTGTAAATTGTAAATATATTTTTAAGTATATAAATTCAATTTCTTTATATATATAAATTAACCTCCTATGCGACCTATGCATGCATGTGTCTTTATTATAAATTTACAAATCTACATCTCTCGAAGCCACAACACGGAGTACCATTCATTCTCTCGATTACAAATCTCCTTACCACACAATTTCAACAATAAAGTAAACATTTTACATTACTCTCGGCGTGGGAGCAAAGGGGGGGGGGGGTCAGTGACGTCACACGGTCTCTCTAGCCTAGTCACCGGCCGCCGCTCTGAGCGCTCAGTCTCCGTCCGTTCCTCGTCGCTCGCACACCTTGCTGCAAAACACAGGTGAGTGGTCAGCTACACATCGGGAGACCGCGAACGTTACCTGTACTCTGTGGACGTAGTTTTTTTAAAGTGAACTTCTTGTTTTTAGAGGGAATTTTAAAATTTAAAAATCTTATAGCTCAAGTAAATTAGACAAATTAACATAAGAGGTACGTGTCTCTATAGGTGTACATTCCATTTAAATAAAAATGTCCGATCCAGCTATACTTTAATGTAGCTGGTTAGTAAATTTTAATTTGAATTGAGTGTACGTACAGACGTACCATCACTGCAAAGCATTCAAACTGTGGGAGAACTACATTTTGATAATGTTTGCAGCTATAGCTATTATAATATATCTGTTAATTGAGATTACGAGCTCGTGTAATGAAGTGTAAGGGTTTAAAGTTGATGACGCTCTTTTACATATTATATATTTCAATGTTAGAAGGTCTGTTCGTAAACCCTACTCGGTGCATGTATGTACACTTCATTGCTATTTTGAAGTGAATACTCTGATTTATGAAATTTATATGTGAATAGAATTTAAAGCGTCATGTAAAACGTATGTGTTTTATAGTATTTTGTTTACATATATTGTATAGAATATATATATATTTTTGTTTTACAAGGATACACCCCTGAGAGCTTACAGCTCGCGGCGGGGTAATGGGTAGGGATAAGGTAGGGAAAGGATGATGGTCACGGCCTGTTACGCGTCCCAGCATTCGCTGAGGTGAGACTGAGGGAACCGTGGAAAACCTCAGTCAGGACGGACACCTCTACTTTTTATCAATAGACCAAAGCGATGTCCAAACCCTGGGGAACCACACACAAAAGTTTGAGAATAAATTTGGTGACATTTCCTATATAATAATATAACACTCGATATTAACAATTTCACAGTTGGATAAAACAAGCATATCAGGTTATGGGTCAAAATCTGTATCATATGTTTACTATATATAAGAGGAACCACGAAAACCTAGTTAGAATGATCGGTGTTAAAATACCTCCCGAATGAGCGAATTTTAAAAATCATGCAATGTTGTCCTGAGATCACAACATTATTTTGTTACATTTTGTTGTAACATTAATTTAAATATAATATTTATCATGTGCTTCAAAATAGGCTACACCTTTTATAGCACTTGTTGTAACATCTGTGCTATAATAAGCATGTTTCTGTTAATATATATATATTATACTTGCTGAAGTATAATACTGTTACTTCGAAGATTTTTAAAAATAGTTTCTTACTTCAATGCAATTTAATTAAAAATTGTAATTATTTTTTATTTAAGACATATAATATGCATGATCTGCAATTTTTAGTTCATAACAAAGAGTTAATGACGATGTTATATACGAGTAACGTATTCCAATTAATTTCAAATTACCACCAGGTTCAGTACAAAATCAAATAAAAAAAGAGTGAATTTAATTCCATTTTTTATTGTTTGTTTGAAATATTATTATAAAAAATTGAGTTCAATGACTTATTTTAAAAAAACATAAAAAAAATTGCAAATGATAACATCAATGACTTTTCATTTATAATTTTATTTTTATCATATTTTTATACACGTTAAAAATTTTATGATCACAATATTATTTTACTTTATTTTATTTCATCAATTTAACAGGTAATAAAAGAGAAGAGGGAGGGGGCACCAAATTGCAAACTAGAACACTTAACATTCTGGACCATGACGAATTTTCATTTTTATTTAAAACAACAATGAAGTTGATAAGAAAGATAAAATCGAAATTATTTTGAACTTTCGCGTGCATTTTCGCTATCACTGCATATTGTTGTATAATGTCTTAATGAAAGCTACTTGGAAAGTGATTTTTACAGAGCATGTCAATCACTTAATTATTTATAAATGTATTGAAGTTCATGCCAATATAATTAATAATTTCAGATGACAATTTTGTAAGTGCCGGGAAGTATATGTATAGGGGAGAAAGAAAGAAAAAGAGAGAGAGAGAGAGAGAGAGAGAGAGAGAGAGAGAGAGAGAGAGAGAGAGAGAGAGAGAGAGAGAGAGAGAGAGAGAGAGAGAGAGAGAGAGAGAGAGAGAGATGATCTGAACAATGCATTTTATAATTTTTTAAATGTAAATAATAATTTTGATGTTTCAAAATTGTTCTGATGTCTAAATTTAAATTGGAACACACATCTCTAGACAGCATGAACTCTACTCCTGCCTCATTTGCTGGAGCTGCAGCTTCAATAGTCAATGAGATGTAAATTTGTAATTTTGGGAGATGTAATGTCACCCAGTCAATCAATATAAAAAGAGTTTTGGTTCACAACGCCTCCATAAACTGCACGTTAATTAGCGTCTACAAACAAAGCAGGAGTATCGTCCGTGGTGTCCAGAACGTTGCCTCATGCAGAATACGTTTAATATATTATAAACTACGACGTTTTTGCGATTATAGACCTTACGCTACAATTCCATAAGGTCTATAATTGCCTCAAAACGTTGTGGTTTATACGACACTTGTCTTATATTCTGAAGCGACGTGAGTTATTTGTATAAAACCTATATAGAGGCTTCAAGTGATGAGTGTGCCTCGTGATGCTCATTTCTGTCGCTAAGGTTTATCTTGCACTTGAAAATGAAGCAAAAGTGTTTTTTTTTTTGTTTTTTTTTTTAAACTTTTCTCGCGGTAATAAATTAAGTGAAAAATCTAAATCTTGCTCGATTTTTCGATCACGTAGTATTAACATGTTGAATGACAACGATGTATAAAAAGTGTATCATGGTGGGCGTCGAGTGACGATGTGTTCCGCACGCCTGCACTTCCGGTCCCCACCTAGCCATCAGGTTGCACCTCACACGGCCGCCGTGATCCTTGGCAGAGATACGATGAGGGCTTTGCTCCCGACAGGAAGGACATCTTCATAAGAACCTTGGCATACGATTGCCGTTATATTTTAGGAGTAAAAAAATAAACAATAGAAATCTTCATTACCAGAATACATTTGAAATAATAAGTGTAAAATTTCTTTTAATGCGACTACTGTGACGTATTTCCTGAAGCGTAAATTCTTTTGAACCTTATAATTATGTACAATAGCTGGTGTAAAAGAAATAAACACGTAGAAACATGCAAGGAAAATTCCATTATTAAATGCTTTTTAGTTAGAAAAGTCAGCGATCTTATATAACCTTGGAAACTTTTTATTATTATAAAACTTTTTTTAAGTATCAATGAACCTGACTCGTGCTTGATATACGCCATAAAAATACTAAGTTTTATTTACGTTGCACGCTCTACAATATGTTATATAAGGTATACAATGTCATCCCTGCCACGAGCTGGAAGCTCTTAGGGGTGTTAAAAAAAAAAAGAAAAATGCAATGTTTACACCTAGGGATAAGTTAAAAGTTAACGTTCGCTCCTCCTAATCAGGGTTATACTTATATAAGAATCCATCCCAATGGAGCATAGCACTGCTCCTAAGAACCCGACACTGTCTAATTTTCCGCAGCAGAAATATGCAAGTTATTTGCAAAAGATGCAATATGCAATAGATCAAGTTAATTGCAATCTATAAGGAAGAAGTGATAAAAGTATAGTTCAAGCAGAGAAAAGACCATCCCTGGTTCAAGTTCACCAATAATTCTTTGTAGATTGCAAGACAAATACAGCAGGGTTTATAACGTTCGTGTTGCTCCGAAGTGTATTTATTGGAATAGCTTGCAGTTAATTACAAATTTAATATTTTACTTTTGACTTGTAAATTTACGCCATATGCACGTTTCACAATTTTGACCATACACAATATATAGATTGTCCCAGAAAATTTGCTCGAATATTGTATGCTGGATAATTCATTTTATTTTTTTAACTCGATCACTATTATACCATAAAAATATTGTTTCAATTAAGGGATTTAGAGAAAAAAAAAATATTCCATTTAATTTGTATAAATTGAGATGACATCATTGTAGAATGAAAATGTATACGTATTTCACTAAAAGTTTTCGTGTCAAAAGTTTTTAATTAATATATAATTATCATGAAATATATTCTCATGATCTTTACGTCTTAAGAAATATTAATGTGCGTAAGATTTGTTAATTTTGATTCAAAAAAATGAAATTGATAACTTATTCACTGCATGAAAAGGTGGGTTAATTTGTCCGATTTCTATATACTTTAATAATGAATCATAATTTTCTTTTATTATTATCTCATGCACATTTCACTGAAATCTTAATAATATAAAACTGTATATTATTATTAAATATATATAATCAGTGGCGTAGACAGGATTTGCCCAAGTGGGGGGGTTCTTCAGGATAAAAATTAAGAACAGCCCACTGGGGGGTTTGGGGGGCGTAGCCCCCCAATAGCCCGCCGCAGGCGCGTTTTTTTTAAGAACACGCCCCTTTTTTAGGGTAAAATCATGAAAAAATACTATTATAATTATTAGAGAGTAAAATATATGGCCTGATGCAATTTTTTTAACATTATATATTTTTTTTCACCCCATTTTTCAATTTCTTTTCAATACGTGCGTAATAAATGGAGCTTTGAGTAAATCATTTTAATTAAATCAAGTAATAATTCATGTAACCACTTTTATATTATTTTTATAGAATCAGTGTACGTATCATTTAATTGAATTTGATTTTTAAGATTTATTTACTAATCCAGGTTCACATCATTAAGATATTGTAAAAGAAAATAAAAAAAGTGGATTGCTTTTCTTATTTTTGTTAAATTTTGGGCACCGCGTGGAGCAACTAATTAAATAAATGTGCAGCACACGTGAGAGCGTATTAATTTATACAATAGTAGTTATATGCATGCAGTTTGTAAGGGAAATAAAACATTTATTTATAAGTCACACGTACTTTTTCTTGCTAAAATTAGAAACTAACTTATAATTTGTTTATTTTAAAGAAAAGACTACTTGATATCCCCTCAATTTTTTATTTAACTTTTTTTTTTTTCAAATTTCTATAATTTTTCCTTTTTTCTTCTTATATCCAGTCATTACTCGATCTTCATGGGGGGGGGTTAACCCCGACCCCCCCCCCCCCCCCCTGGCTACGCCACTGTATATAATCGTTCATTGAGTTTTTACGCAGAAACAATAAAAAAATCAAGTCTCGAATTTCTCGTCCTCAATCCTTTCTGAAAAAATGCTACATATATTTCTTTATCAAATGTCACTTTTGTATAAATATTCCATTAAAAATCCCCTCATACATCAAATAATAATAACTCCAGTTGACATAAACACTTGATAAATCTATTTTTAAATACACACAATACATAAAAATATAATAACAAAAATTATAAATAAATAGTTTACTGGAACATACGTGTGAGATAATTTTCTTTGTTTTACGGCAGTAGCTGTAAAAATTCCTTTGTTTTCTCATCGACACGCGAGCATGAGGACCTTACGTGCGTTCGTCGACCATAGCCACACGAACCACAGAAGCACACGGCCTACTTAACTGCCGCCAGGGTGTAGTCCCTAATTGTCAAGTTCACAAAATAACAACAATATATCAATTGTTTCATCTCGAGACACCACGAAAGTTTTTTATGTTTGTGGATGATACCGCACGTATTTGAACTGAACTTGAATCTTTTGAGGATATTTTGAATAAGATAATAGGTCTGTTCGTGAAAACGCAATTATTAAAACATTTTATTACTTGACCTTTATATTCTCTTTACATAAGATTAATCTAATTATTAATTTAATTAATAATTGTGTATTGTGTTATGAAAACCTTTTTTTCTTAATATTCTGCATGCCATGGGATCTCTCTTAATCTCCCAAAATTAAAAATTTTGTGCATATATTAATTAATCTTGGAGCTCCAACATAATAATATAAAAGACTGCATGAGGAATATTTTTTTCGTGCTCTTCCTCTCTGACAGACGTGCCTTTAAAATAGAGGAGAGGATAAGGGAGATGATGAAGCCTCAACCCTTCAAAATTTTGGATTCGACTTGGATATTGAGTCGCCTAAGTCGCCTTTGATTATTCAATTGTCAAAAAATTTTACGAACACACGCGCGCGTACCTCCCGATATTTTTTTTTTCCTGATGGGTTCGCAATGGGTTGATAAGTTTCTCAAATATAAATATATTTTTTATCAAGTTCTACAACAAAAAAAGTGAACAAACATAATTATATGTATAGTTTCTTCTATTGCTGCTCTCTTTAGCAGCTAGTAATAAGCCGTTAATACATTGAAATCATTCAGGATATGTATGCCCTGGAAATCATTAATGCATGCAAACAAAATTAAATGCGAGTGGGCATATATGTTTGCATGCGCAGCGTATAATCAAAGAACATAAATAATATAGCATCCCCTAATTAAACTGCATGTCTTATAGAACTATACCCTTGCATTCGAGCTCTTTATGAGGATGATAAAAAAATTAAATAGAAATATATTTGAATATTCCAAGCAATGAAATTTATGTGTAACTTAACATTTTTTTACAAGGATACACCCCTAAAGGCGGCTTCAGATGGCGACAACGGCAACACGACGCGATTTTGTTGTAAAAGCTGTGAAATCCTATGCGGCGAGCGAATTCGCAGGGGTGCGGCAGCGAAATCGCGTTAATTGCGATGCTCTTTTTTTTTTAATCGCCAAATATGGCCGTCAATGGATGTCATAACAAGTGCGCATTATTCGCGTCGCGTCGCATGATAAAAATCGCCATGTGAATCCACCTTAAGAGCTTACAGCTCGCAGCGGGTTAATGAGTATAATAGAGATTAGGTATATTATAAGGAAGAGGATGGTGGCCACGGCCTGTTAAGCGTCCCAGCATTCACTGAGGTGACGAGACTGAGGGAACCGTGGAAAACCTCAGTCAGGACGGACACCTCTACTTTTCATCAATGGACCATGCAGTTTTAAGTGAATGCATGTTTGTAGTTTTTAAACTTGCAATATCGCATTATAATCCAGCGTTACGGCCATTAGCATTTAATTTTTTTTTTTTTTGACAATTTGACCCTTCGGTATTGAAAATATGTTTTCCTAGAATTTTGTTATTTTTAATAACAGTAAAGTCAGGTGAAACGCCAAGACAGTCATAAACACACAAACATTGAGGTGAACATATATTTTTTATGTCTCATCGATTTTGAGAGATTCAGAGCAGAAAGACAACACGAGAAATTTTGACGATATACTCAATGTCCTGAATTCATTTTTGTAATAAAAAAAAAATAATACGATTTTTGCAAAATTCACACTTTACAGTAACTCAGTAAACAAATGGGAGTGACAGGTTGAATTATTTTTGCGAGTTATTGTACTTCAGTGTAATAATTCGCATGTTAATTACTTCTAATTTGCATATTTAATAGTCAACATGCAACAGTATGCGTGATTGTTTATAGTTACAGCTTAGTTCAACAGTCGTATTATTATTTTAGTTTAAAATTTTTTTGAAATTTACCGCAATTAATAAAACTGCTGATAAATTTTAATAATTTTTTGATGAAAATACAGGAGTACAATGATTTTATGATTATTGGTGGGCATTCACAAAGCACTTTATCCCCCGAGTTAAAACGAGAGTGCTAAACATTGGTACTAAATCAGGAAATAAACACGGTGCTAAAAAATATGTAGGCTAAATCGGCGGTGGTTAACGTATTTGTTTAACATTGCTTAACCACCAATTTAGCCCACATTTTTAGGACCAAATTTAGCCCCTGGTTTAGTACAATGTTTCGCACTTGCTTTAACCCGAGAGATAAAAATCAAGGTTATAGTAGGATTAAAGGGCTTTGTGAATGCCCCCCCCCCCTCCCCTCATTGTGCTTAATTCATTCAACTGTTTCAATATTTCAACTGCCATGCAGTGAATATATTTAATTGTAAAATTGTCCGTGTATATAACATATAATATTATAGTTACGTCGTACATGATTCAGAGGGTTAATTATTATGACTAATAATGTTCACCTGTAAAAAATGACAGTGGCCTTACTACTGTTACAAATAAAAAATCGACGGTCGGTGTCCGGTTGTCTATATGTAAATTCAAGGTTTGTAGAAAAACGTCAATAACTGATGCCATGATGTGGAATCTGTGGTACGTGGTGGCAAATGATGATTTGATACTTTGCTCTTTTACAATATATTATTCGTAAAATTCATTAAGAATACATATAATTCCAATCACAATGAGCTAAAAGACAAACTGTATCAATAGTATACTGTATAATGTATAAAAAAAAAAACTTGAATTTCTATATAGAATCCAATAAATAAATCATATCAAATTGAAATTACAATTATTTAAAAAAAAAAAAAAAAGGATTTTGTATGATATAAAATTTGAACACATCATTTTTCGATTACTTTTAGATTTGCTATTGTTTCATCGACTAATTATAAATCGTGTAATATCAGAAGTTAGAAAGTGAAGTATGCATAATATTATTTTGTATTTCATAATATATACTACTACTATCCTGCAATTACATTAATTAGTCAAAATTGAGAATTCTAAACTCGTTTATGTGTTAAAGAAATAAATAATCTAAATCAAATCAGATAATAAAAATAACAATAAAATTACTTTAAATTATTAATCTACCATCAAATTTCCTTCATACATTTTCTTTTTCATTACGCCAATACATTTTGCAACAAAACTGTTATTAGAAAGGCTTGTAATTCCCGAATTAATTTTCCCGATACTCCCATCTATATGCTACGTTGTATGTGTTATGGGGCTGCTCCCTTTTGTTCCGGTGCTTTCACAGACACCGTGGTGCTACTTCCGGTTGCCTTCAATGCCACTGCACCATGGAAGAGCTCGGGGTCGGACTGGACCGAACTGACACACGTGACAATGGAAAACCTGCTTGAAATATTTTTACTGTATATTTGGACAGAGGATTTTGATTAATGTATTATCAATATTAGTGGGAGGTGTGGCGCAGTGCACTTGACCGGGTCTCGTCAGATCACCGAAGTCAAGCAATGCCGAGCGTGGCTAGTAGTTGGATGGGTGACAATTTTCAACAAAAACCACGTTTCCCACCCAGGAGTAAATCGTTGCGCTTTTCTAAAATGTGGTTCCCCTGGCTTTGGACCATTGCACCTCCGGTTCATTGACAAAAGCTGTAGCGTCCATACTGGCTGAGGTTTCCACGTTTCCCTCAGTCGCAGGCAAATGCCGGAATGGCTTGCTGCAAAGCCGTGACCGCCCCCATTCCGGAAGAGCCTTCGAAACGCTCAAGTTAGGGTTTCGGAAGTTTCGGGGTTTCAAATTAGTATAAGTAGAAGTACCCAATCGGGTTTTGATAAAAAAAAAAAAAAAAAAAAAAAAACAGATTTTGTGGAACCTTTAAAATTATATTTCAAAATGCTGTGACGTCATATTTAAACAAACATTCACATGAAAGCATAGAGTGAAAGATGTTGCATGACTATGACGTCATAGCGTCTTTCCCCTCTTTTTTTGAGGGTGTTTCAGGGTAAAATAAAAATGACAGTGCATAAATTAAGAAGTTGCAATTAACAATATCAAACGCTATTTGCAAATGAAGAAATTGCTTGGAAATTTCACAATAAGTGACCTAAGTCCTGTGGTATCATAGCTGTTAATTATTGCTCGTTTTTTATAATATATCCGCATTACTTAAAATATAAAAAAATGTTCGGTTTAGGAGAGTAAAATGTCGCGTCCCTTCTCAAAAAAATTCAGGAAGGGTTGTTTTCATTATAATAATTTGATATATAGTCCCGTGAGCCACTTGCTTTTTGCACTTGCAATTTTTATGACCAATCCGGCCCTGCCAGAACTGCAACACATGTGCGCATGCTCCATCACTAACACATTGTTAATTACCTACATTTTGCACGTAAAAATATTACTATTTTCCTACTGGAGTTTTGTAAAATAAAAACAAAGACGGCAATCAACAATTAATGTAATATATGAAATAAAATTGACGTAATATACAAGTATAATAATTAAATTAATCTAAGACTATGAGTATAATATGGTTAAATAGTTTAAAGATAATAAAATTAAATATTTTTTCTTTGTTTTTAAGTCTTCCGTTCAAAACAATAACAAATTCAATAACAAATCTGTTCCGTTTAAATATAGAAATTAATTATTACTGTACTTTGATCGCTCTATCAAATATTTAATTTTTGAGACCACCAGACGCAAAAGCAAACATTTGGTATTCGCGATAACAGCTTTATATTTTCTTATCTGTTAAGGTAGAGATAATATGAATCAGCTGTTCGACGTGTAGTCCTTGTTTGATTAACATGTAAACCTTAGAAAATTCTGATTTTTTTTATAGAACCTTGAAGCCATGTAGAAAAAAATTCAAAACAATGTAACGAGCCAATTTTTTTTTTTTTTTTTTTTCTTTCATTTTCAGCATAGGGCTTTCCCATGAAGAGACAAACTAAAAACTCAATAAAAATAAATCGGCTTGTTAAATTCAAGTGTTTTGGAATTTTTTCTATGGCTTTTAGGTTCTAAAAATCTGGTCTCTCAAAAAAATTTCAGAATTGTTGTGAATTTGCTAAGGTTTATATATGTTAATCAAATGGGACTAAAAAGCTAGCTGACTGGCGTTCCCTTAGCATTACGTTGCGCTGTCCAAGTCTGTCGGGGGTGTGGTTCTATTAGGAGGGAGGAGGAGGGGGTTGAAAGGATTGCGTGACGGCCGGCGTGCGAGACTCGCGGCGATTAATAACAAAGAGTGGTGCCGCTAAATATAGACGATAGATAACAGCTTGGACAATCTCATTTTGTAAGCGAAGGTAAAGAAATGGCTTTATTTGTAGATAAAGAAAATATACAAATATAGACTTATTAGCTAATATTAAGGCTATTTTGGTACGAACACGAATGTCGATCAATAAAGCTTTTAGTTTTAAAAAATGAATTGCGCATCAAGTAACGAAAAAATGTACGTCAAAATGTTGTGGATTTTTTTTAATAAATATATTAACAGCTATAAAGATACACTTTACGTAACATACTTGCTTTTACATCTTTATTTAAATATATGGATTTGATGAATAAAAATTATAAACGTATTTTCCAAATCGATATGATTCACTTAATTATGGAAATAATTATGTTGTTAATTATAATTAAAGTGTGAATATTTTATCTTTCATTGAATGCGCATGAGAGAATCTTTCCGATGAACTAAATATGCAATTTTACATTTCATATGTTACAGTATGTATACAAATATTTTTGTAGCCCACGTGTTTCGCACGATATTATAGTATGCCTTTATGCTGTCATCTGCATGCAGCAATTAACATCTAATATCAATGCTGATCTGGGTTAAACATTTGGCCTTCTAAATAAATCATTGCAATTAATGATTTAATGATCATGCTTTTTTTTTTACTAAAATGAGGAAATTCTTGGTCGTAATTAAGTCAGCTTAATTAGGTTTTTCATTACAGTCTTTTATATTAATTAATGACTGGACCATGGCCGCACAACATAAACAATGATCACGTTATTTGCTGTGTTTTGTTTATTTGAATAAATTGTGAAAATTTATTCATGTTGTAAATATTAGTCAGAAACTGGTGACATTTTGCGGCTGTCAGACAGACATAAAACACAAGGCTATCGGAAGTTCATGCATAGAGAAAAATGGATAGCAGATATGGAATCATGTTGCATTGTGCGTTTTTTCAATTGTGACCTTTCCGAGTTTATATGAAAAAAAAAATCAGAGAGACAGAGTAGGAGAGAGAGAGAGGGAGAGAATGAAAGGGAGAGAAAGAAAGGGAGAGACAGAGGGACTAAATATGCAGAGAGAGAGAGAGAGAGAGAGAGAGAGAGAGAGAGAGAGAGAGAGAGAGAGAGAGAGAGAGAGAGAGAGAAAGAGAGAGAGAGAGAGAAGCTCCTTTATAACTCAACCCTTAATTGTTCACAGGTCCACATGCTGCTGTTGAGTTTACTCATCTCCATTGGGGCGGTCCTGGGGGCCTCCATCAACCCCTCCATCCCCGTGACATCACCACCCCCCGGCGACCCTCCCCCACCATCCTCTCGCGAGGGTCGGACTGGCCGAGTTAGCGATACCGCCTGGTGGTCGGCCCCCGAACCAAAGTGGTTAAGCAGACAACTTCACCCTTCTCCACAAGCCAGCAATCTTGGTACCAGAGGAGTCCGCTTCGTAGCTGGTGGCGTTGGCGACTACCAACCAGCAGCGACCGGCGACCTTGCAAGAGATTACCGTTATGAACCTTACTACCGTCAGGAACTGGCCGCTTATGATAGAACAAGAGATAGGGACTTCTACGATTCTCCACGATATATGGATTTTAACAGTCCTCGAGCCACCGTTCCTCGTAGAATTATCTACTACGATGATCTGGGAAGTCGTACTAAGACTCCGTACTACCAACAACCCCAGCAGTACCAACAATACCAGCCACAGCAATCGGGAAACTACGACAATTACGGCAGGTTTTCGTCAGTAAGGTCTCCTAACATCGGAGTGGCGCCTTACAGATACAACCCTCAGGATCAAGGGGGGCGTGGTGTCAACTCCATCGTCAGTGAGGGAACTGTCGAGAACGCACCTTTATTGGACGATCCTTATCGTAGTTATAACCCAAGACAACCGGCGCCCTGGTCCGTGCAGGTATGTCCATAATAATATATATTAATTAAGCCTTAATTTTTTGTACAATCCATTCATAAATAAATGTGTAATTCGGCTATGTTCCGAATCGGAAACTTATTAATGGACGCGATTTATGAAGCAGTTAGCCAGGTTTCTTACCACGTTTAGCTTAATCACGTTTAATTAGGTAGTTTAATACGTAAAACAGGTAATAGTTTAACGTGGTTAAGCTATATAAACGTGGTTAGAAACCTGTCTAACTTCTTCGTGAATCGCATCAATTTTTGAATATACTCTATAATATATGCCTTTTGGGACAGCCTGAATATCTTTCCTGCTCTGTCTGTAAGTGATGTCACTTTAAGTTATTTAAAAAAAAATTATACAGGACAAATTTAATAGTTAACATTAAGGTAGAGATAACGTCGAACAGCTGTTCGACGTAATCCTCTTTGATTAACATGTAAACCTTAGCAAATTGACAAAAATTCTGAAATTTTTTTGAGAGGCAGATATTAGTGCCTAAAAGCCATAGAAAAAGTTTCAAAAACATTTAACGAGCCGATATTTTTAAATTAATTTTTTAGTTTGGCTCTCCATGGGAAAGTCCTTTGCTGAAAATTAAAAAAATTAATTAAAAAAAATTGGATCGTTAAATTGTTTTGAAATTTTTTCTATGGCTTTTAGGCACTAATATCTGCCTCTCAAAAAAATTTCAGAATTTTTGTCAATTTGCTAAGGTTTACATGTTAATCAAAGGGGATTACGTCGAACAGCTGTTCGGCGTTATCTCTACCTTAAGGGGGCATTCACATGCAGATCGTTAAAACCACGTCTTGAAATTTAAATTATGACCTACAATAATGACATAAAATGGAGACTTAATTTAAAAATTTACTCTTAATATGTACACTTAAATTCTTTGTGAGCGTCTCCTCTGATCAAATAAAAAAATTATACTATATAATTATAATAAATATTTTTTAATTTAAATTTTTTTATTTTTTTTCTTTTAATTTATAAATATACGTTAGATTCTAACGCATTTATTCAAATTTTTATCTTTAAAAACTTTACCATCTACTAAGGATAATACCTTAGCATTACCAAGATAATTTTCAGTCACACATCCTACCAAGGGGGGGGGGGTTGAAACGAACCGCTTTTAAAGGTATACAGGCCTCAAATTACAAATTAGACAGACATTAAGTGTTGCTCAAGTTTATAATCAACATTCGTATTATTTTTACCTGCGCGCGGTGCGTCTGTGCGAAGTCGCGCTGTAAAGAAAGTCCTTGCTGACATCACAACTCACAGCTAGCACCGATTAGCATTGAGTTGTGACGTCATCAAGGACTTCGTGACGTCATCAAGGACTAAATTTCTTACTTTGAACTGCGACTTCGCACGGATGCATCACGCGTGGAAAAAAATGATGCGAATGTTGATTATATACTCTAAACCCACTTGGTGACTGTCTTAATTTGTAATTTGAGGCCTGTATACCTTTAAAATATCATGTTCAAAAATAAGTTAAAAGTTTTTTTATATACTTTTTTATTTTTGCGGAAATACATTGCTGGGTTGGTTAACTAAGGATTACAATTTTTTTCAGGGTTTTTAGAGAAGCATTTTACACTTTAAAAGATTTACGGGTCGGAATGACCCCCCCCCCACACCCCTCCCTGGTAATGCTAGGAATAATTAACACCTTCTTGTCTCCACTCGACATGTCCTAACACGTCCTGTCCCCCAGGTTGGCACGAGTCTCACGGTGAAGGACGATGACAGACATGGAGGAACGGCGGGACGTCGCTACTACGTGCAGAGTCAGCGAGAGGACCCCTCCCTGGGCCGTTCTCTGGGACTTACCAACCGAGCCGGGGGACGTCTGTGGGCCGAACTGCAGCCCCGCCTCTGAGGACACCCCCCTTGACATCGTTATAGCAGACTTGTTACAATTGTCCGATTGAATAAAAGTGAATATGTGTTTATGAATCGAGGGCTTGGTAACATATCAAACGAGGATAAATGAAATTTTTACTAAAGGTTGTTATCAGTGAAATGAGATAAGAAAATGACCTTTTTATGCAATGAATTTTATATCCCCGTTTGATAGCCAGGTCCTCGTATTAACCAAGATCAAATTAAATGTTAGGGTCAAGATAATTACACTTTGCACTTTTCCGGATGATCGTGTTAACACATGGGCTATAAATAACATATGTTATAGGTAAAGTTTAATACGTGACACGCTTTGTAAGAAGTGCAGAGTGCATTTTTTTATTATTAGAAAATCGTCATAAGACTCGGACATCTAGAATGGTTTTTGGTAAACAAAATTAAAATTTAGCTAAACTATTACAATTTTGTCACTTTTGTTGTAATATTTTAGTACCAAAATTTATGTAACGACGATGTAATATTTCACCTATATGAAGACAATATATATCGTCTTCTTACAATATAAGTGTCCTAAACACCACGAGGTTTTGATGCAAATGTGAGCCTTATGTTACTGTAGCATAAGGCTCACATTTGCATAAAAACTTTGTGGTGCTTAGAGCACTTCTATTCTGCGGCGACGATATGTTTTATGATTTCGTAACTGCGGCTGTTCTATAAATAACGGAGCTATCAGTGCCCTGACTTTGGTGTGCTTGTCAATTTAAAAATAACATTTTATTAAAATTTATTTTTAAATTACAAACATGTGACGAAATGAACTCACCTGAATGAATGGTGCTTAGATTTAGAAAAATTAGGATTATTTTGAACCTGTTGTACAGAGCTTGTCTTAATAATCCTGATCACAACGTCAATATGATCTTTTTTTAAGAGGAAAGTTTCCAAGACAAGCACTGTACAATATGGTACACACGGCACTCATCTGACCTGATTTCTTGAAGATTCTCGAGAAGAAAAAATTTACGAAGCTTCAAGAAATTTCATTCTCACTTTAATTTTAATTTAAAAAAAAAGTAATTTATATTTTTATCGTCTATATAAATATTCCAAATAGACATTTTTAAGTATTATTTATTAATTATTTTAATTACTGAGTATTTAAAGGTCATTTTCCTTACAAAACTCTAAGAGAAAACAAAGGACAATCGGTGGAAGAATTTTTGCAGCGTTATTATGTAGTAATATGTTTTGTCTCATGTAATCTTTTCACACGTAAAATGTTATGTATGAATTTGTGTAAGAAATGAACCTGCATTTGTAATTGTTACGGCAATTTCAATTACTTTATTTCCATAATTATTAGTCACAGTATATAAAGAAAAAAATAAGATTTTGTTATAATATATTAATTGTAAAATTAGTTTTTAATTAGCAGAAATAAAAAATATGTAATTTTTAATTGAATTTTATTTAATCCCTCCTTTCCCGGCTTATATTACTAAAATTAGAATGGAATTAAGAGAGAGAATTAAAGAAATATTGGGAATTGTCATAATTATGGAAATATGCAATATCAATTAACAAACCTTTTGTTTGAATATCAAGTAGTACCTTTTTGAATGAAATGAAATAACAAAATGAATCTTATGTCCACTGTGCAGATGGTTATTATTCCTAAATTAATGTTGCCTTACGAGCTGCTAATTCTTTCAAAACTTCAAAAATCTGAAATTGAAAGTATACTTAAAAATAATATTATACTGTATAACTATAGCAAACGATGAACTTTAATTCATTTAATAATATATATACTATTATAACTCCTTGTTTTACATCAATACTCGTCATCCGCGCGTCATGCTTTTAAGGTTATTAATTTTTAGCAAGAATTATTGTCAGCACTCGTTGACTTTTTTTTTTTTTACAAGGATACATCCTTAAGAGCTTACAGCTCGCGGCGGGGTAATGGGTAGGGATAAGGTAGGGAAAGGATTTATGGTGACCACGGCGCGGCCTGTTACGCTGAGGTGAGACTGAGGAAACCGTAGAGAACCTCAACCAGGACGGAAGCCTCTACTTTTTATCAAAATAGATCAAGTGATGTCTAAAGCCTGGAGAACGGGAGAACCACACACAAGTGCATCCCTACACTGGGTGGAAAGCGAGATGAATTTACCCCAGAGAGTGAGCAACGTAATTTTTACTTGAAACGGTCATCCATCCAAGTACTAACCACGCGCGACGTAGCCTGACTTCGGTGATCTAACGAGAACCGGTCAATGCACTGCGCCACGCTCGACCACCGACTTTGAACTTTTTTGTCATGTTGACCTTTGACACGTTCACCAGGTCATCCAGCTGCAGAAACCATGAATCTATTTTTGACAACACTGTGATATTGTCAAATTTTTAGTTTTAAAGACGACCAGAACACGCTAATTAAGTTGGTTTTGTTCAAGATATTGTGACAAGAGTGAGTCGATCTGATTTGTATTTATTTATTATAGTGTATATATATATATATCAATAGAGGGATGTTTACATTTTAATCCAGTTGGTCTCAATTACAATATTGTAAATTAATTTCTCAGCCTCTTGTTCTAGATAGGTGCTTATAATTGCCTCTGAATGCCCCCATCATAAAGACTGCATATTTATTGCGATCAATACGTGCATGTTTATTTAATTTAAATAAAATAAGCATACAATATACATATATGCTATATACAATAATAATAACCATAAGTATGATAAGTACCATTTACATAATATATATATATATATATATATATATATATATATATATATATATATATATATATATATATATATATATATATATATATATATATATATGTTAGGAAAAGATAATTTCAAGCGAGGTATCATATGTGTGAGTAATTATTAATAAAATTACCTTGAATGAACTGGGCTGTCACCCTCGCTGATAGTTTAAAATTTTAACACGATACACTTAAAACACTTGCACACACAGAAACACGTGCACAGTTCATTCAAGGTAATTTTATTAATAATTACTCACACACACCCACACACATATATATATATATATTTATATATATATATATATATATATATATATGCAATTATCTTTCTCTAACAATATATATATATATATATATATATATATATATATATATATATATATATATATATATATATATATATATATGAAATATTAGTAATAACAAAAGTGCAGCTTGGACATCAGCACATCACTTTTATTATGACGAAATCTGCATGCATAATACTATACGTATGTACTACTATGTACTGTACAGTACAACATACTACTATACTACTATTGCAATAATTTTTTCTGACGATAAAATTTCAATATAGGGGACTATATATAATTATATTAATTTATAAGCAATTCAAGTATAGGAAGGAGGATTGACTTTCAAGAAAATAAGATTTTTTTAAGAAAACAATGATTTTTTTTTATATTAACTAGACCATATATTTAATGTTCATTAATATTTGCACCACATTATTTCTTATCTGAAACAACTTGCAATATCGCAATATTTTGTCTGCATGTTATTTTATAATAATCTGGGTTAATCTGCATTGCATAGTTTCAAGTTTCATCATCTGAACTTTAAAATGTAATATAATTGATGAAAGAATCATTCAAATTTACATTGCAGATAAATTATAAACATAAAAGTAGACAAATGTTTGATAACTGCATCTTTTTCTATGTTAAAAATACATTACATTATATAATAATAATAATTAACAATAATAATAACAACTTTATTTCGATACTGGTTGTACAATACAACATTGATCACGTCACAAACAAACATATTAACCTTAAAATACACAATAAAATTCATTATCAACATAAGGAATGTCTTATATCATACTATAAAATACTTGCACATTTTTTAACCACCTTGAAGACACTGTTCTGAGAGTTTATTTGCAAAAAAACATTTTAACTGAATAGAATTCTTTCTTAATAAGTACATCTTTAAGCTTCGTTTTAAACAGAGTATCAGTCTCAATTTTTCTAATACATGCTGGCAAAAAATCATAAATTTTTGCCGATTGGTAGAGTGGACTTTTTTCTAATAATGCAGATTTATGACTTATAACAGTTTTCTCCATATTTCTAGTTTGGTATACATGATTTTGATGTTCATACAATTCAAAATGTTTTCTTTTAAATAATGCACAGCTTAATATATACATACATGGTGTATAATTATATATTTTGGAATTCAAAATATTTGTATTGTTGCATTAGGCGGCTCAATTATGTTCATTCGCATATACAACAATCAATAATGTTCTGGGGATCATCTCCACATGCAAATTCTGTATTTATTGTTCACAAAAGAGCAATTTTAGATCTATGCCGCTCTATGAGAGAACGTAAAGAGCATTTTAAATTTTTGAGAATACTCCCCGTACCATGTATATTTATTTCTGAAAGTGTTAAATTTGTCAAAAAGTATCCAGAAAAATTTAAAACGAATAATACTGTACATATAATACAAGAAAAGCAAAGGATATTCATATATAAATAGTGCATGTCTCTCTCTTGCTATTAGGAGACCATATAATAGTGCTTCCTTTCTATACAGTATAATAAACTACCTGAAGGTTTAAAAAAATTATATTATAAACTATTTAAAAAAAACCTTGCTTGTATTTTTAAATGATAAGAACTATTATGATGTAAAGTAATTTACTCAGAATAAAACTTAATTATATTTTTATTGTGTGTATGTTGTTTTATTTGTATTACGTTTCTTTATGTAATTGATGTGGTGTTGTGTAAATTGACCTATTCTAAACATGCATGGTATGTCACAGAACTTAATAAAAAATCTAAATCTAAGGAGCCTGAAGTGACATAGTTTTGCAGTGTAGAAAATATAGAAAGAAAAAAATTGTATAAATTATAGATGACAATTATTACATTTATATCGTTTCCATATCAACTGGGAGTTTATAAAGAATACATAAACAACAGTTTCGTGTCCTTAAATAATCATACCTGATGGCAAAATGAAACGTCATTTTTTTTTACAATGCTTTAAAGCGTACGGTATGACAGCAGGAAGAGAAGGTAGGCGTTATCCTGTAAGTAGGCAACCCAACAATCTCGTAGCACTGCCCTCTGTAGAAGCGTTTTGAATCGAACCTTTTGAGGATATCTATCCACACGACGTGTCCTCTGCTTGTCTCTCACAAATATTACTGCCAAGGACTGCTTGCTTCACAGACCTGAAGTCAATACATCAGTAAATTCCTTGATCTGCACATTTTGACTCTTGGAGCTGCATTGCCAGCTGAGTAGGCAGAAGTAACGTTCGTGCAATGTTGAGGTGTACTGTACATGATAAATAATTATTTTATACCGAGTCAAGTAGTTCCAGAACTATGAATATAATTTCTCAACCCTATTATTTTACTTAGATCTCATATTAATTCAAATTATGATCTATTGCATTTCGTCGCTCCAATCAAAATAAAACCTCGTGGTGCTTAGGGCACTTCTATTATGAGGCGACGATTTATGATTAAAATCTGCAGTAACAAATCAAAATGAATAATAATTGTTTTAATTGAATCATGTTATTAAATTTTTTTTAAAGAGATTTTAATTTCCTGCAAACTAGCATTGTATAATGTAATGCCATAAATTGGATGGAGTATTTTACTTGTAATATAATTGTATTGATTGTAACTTATAACTGATGGTTCACTCATAATGCATTTTGGAACTTAAAATCAATAATGTCTTTACCGACCATCTAGACTGAAGTTTCAACGTTTCCTCAGTTAAATCAGGCAAATAATGTGACGACAATTTGACCAGAAACTCTTTCCTAATCTCACCCTAGCTCTCACGATTTTAAGTAAATGTATTTAGTTGTCGTCGTAAATAATAGCTGCTGTAAATTTTGTACCATGGCAATTTTTACCAAAGTCTATTCAAGAATCAGGTAATGCATAAACTTTTAATTTCCAGTGGGGTTTTTAAAACTTAAGAAGAATGATAAAAAAAATATTTGTTTTTATAATCTTTTTTCAGAATAATTCAAGTGAAAGAAAAGTTCTATTTATTATAAGGCAAGAAATATACTAAAATATTGATGAAAAAACAAAATAAAAATATTTAAATGATTGCATATTTTACCCAGCACTATATCGTCCCTTGTCTGAAATAATGAACTATCTGCTTACGTACAATTTCGTTGCAATAATGAGCTATCTACTAATTCTGGTAAACGCAATTATGAGCTGTATAAAATAAAGCTCACAACTGCGTTTATCTGAAATAGCAGATATAGCTCATTATGACAATGAAATGAGATCATAGTAGGCAGATAGCTCATTCATTAATCCGGACGAGAGACGATATTAACAAAATGTAAATTGTGTTAAAGATTGATCGTTTCTGCTATATCAAAATTTAAAAAAATATTTCATTCAGATACGAGGTAACACACGTTATAATTGATATCTGCTCCCCATATTTCAGTAATCTGCTCCCGTAATCTTATCTTGAACTGCAAAAGCTTCAAGGACTCTGTTATTAAATTAATAGAACTATTATTCCTCTATGTATGATAAATTATATGTTCAAAGCACAACCTGCACTAACTCTTTTTTTTTTTTATATGTATTGGATTGAAGACCTTCACTTACATACTTTGAACCCTCTAACAAAATCTAAAAATTTTAAAATCTTGCTGCAAAACACTCTGACGTCATAGTCATGCAAACTTTTAACACGCAAAATAATAGGCTAGGACGTAAATGTGACGTCATAGCGTCGTTCAGCTCGATTTTGAGGTTGTTAGATGGTAAAAAAAAACAAACAATATTTGAAATTGAGCTGCTCAATTCATCATTTTCAATAATATACATAATATACAGTATGATAAAATAAAATGATATTCATGAAGGCTGACCATTTTCCAATTAAGATATATACTATATATTAAATAAGACCTAGTGATCAAAAGTAGATATTCCTAACGTAAGGTTTCTGTTTGCAAAATATAAGAAACAGTAGGGTCTTCAAATAACACAAATTACAACAATCCTAAAATTAAGACACTTTTAGCGTATTCTTCATTGTTGCGCTAAGACAGTTACAGCAGGTATTATGATTATTATGAACAAAAAATATGCACATATTTTTTTTAAATATTTTAATTGATAAAAATATAAATACAGTCCTAACAAGTCCGGAAGCCTTAAGGCGGATTTACATGGCGATTTTTATCATGCAACGCGAATAATGCGCACTTGCTGTGACCTCCATTGGCGGCCATATTTGGCGATTAAAAAAAAAAAGCATCGCAATTAACGCGAATTCGCTGCCGCAACCTGGCGAATTCGCTCGCTGCATAGGATTTCACAGCTTGTGTGACAAAATCGCGTCGCATCGCCGTTTTCGCCATCTGAATTCGCCTTTATGTATAGGTGCTGGTTTAAAACCATATTATATTTTAAATGAGCTCAAATATTGTCAAAAAAATTTAAAGATACAAATATATTACAATAAGCAAAGTGCCCAAATACAAACAAACAAAAAACCAACGAAAATATTAATTACGTACCATTTTTACATAAAACTTCTTGCTTTCACTAAAAACTTAAATAGTAAAAACATTGAAAAACTTTAATAAGTTACCCGAATAAAAATTAAAAACAACTCATTTTTTTAATATTATAATTTTTAAACAAATTCATTTTTTTTTTTTTTTTTTTTTTTTTACAAAACCCAGTTGAATGCTTAATTCTGCTTAACTGAAGCCATATACTAATCCGAATCTTCAGAACCCCAAAATTTGGCGTTTCATTTGTTCGTTTGTAATTTAATCATATTATAACACCTACATGAAGTTCCATTTCCTGTATAGTTCGTTATTCTGAATAAGGGACAAATTATCAATTATTATAATATTTAACTAAATTAATTTTTCTCAGTCAATTCTCTGACCTTTAGCTTGCTCAGGTGACTCTGATACTTCTCGATGACTATCATTTCAGTTTTCTTGGTGGACTCTTCCTGGGCTGTGACAGTCAGAACGCCGTCCTTGTCGATTCTGAACGTTACCATTATGCTCGTCTCTTCAGCTTCTTGCAGTCCGGTCAGGTTAAACTCTCCGAGCAACACGTTGTCTTTCACGTACGGCTCGTCTCCCTGGTACACTGCAACTCTTATCCACTTCTGGTAGTCCCGATATGTATTCCAGGTTTGAAAGAACTTCCATCTGAATAGTGACGTCTTCTCTGAATCATAAGGCTGTATTCTCCCATGTCTGTCATTTGATAATTTTTGATACATGTAAATCTTGTTGCAGGGTATTTTGGTGTTACGTGGAATGATGAAGCTCATTTTGTCTTCAAGCATTATAGCTACTCCAAGTGAGAAAGGTATGACGTCACTAAGCACAATATGCCCACAGTAGGTGCCAAGGTTCTTGGACGCCATCACGGCCGCGCCGCACGCTACCGCCTCGTCAGGATCTATGAAGCTGTACAGAGGT
This sequence comes from Siphlonurus alternatus, assembly GCA_949825025.1. Taxonomy (NCBI): domain Eukaryota; kingdom Metazoa; phylum Arthropoda; class Insecta; order Ephemeroptera; family Siphlonuridae; genus Siphlonurus; species Siphlonurus alternatus. The sequence goes on from OX463778.1 coordinate 8,127,300, forward strand.
TTGTTCTTGAAGTGTTCTTGCAGCATTTCTCGAAGACGAGGAATCCTCATGGAGCCTCCGACTGGCACCACGTCATCAATTTTCTCCACGTCTACCTTGGCTTCTTCTAAACATTTGGATATTAATTGTATTGTATTATGAAACAAATCCAAGTTCATGTCTTCAAATTCTTTACGAGTTATCGTGATTTCTTTGTCATCGTCACTGTCAAACAAAGTATCAAGTTTGATCGTAGTGCTTTGTTTTTCTGAAAGAACTCTTTTCGCTTGCTCACATTTCATGCGGAGCCGTCTCATTACATCCTTATCTCCAGAAATATCACGGCTGTACTTTTCCTTGAATCTCACAACGCAGTGGTTCACCAGGCGGGTGTCGAAGTCCTCTCCCCCCAGCCTCTCGTCCTTGGACACCTTCACGTCGAACTCCTCGTCCTTAATTTCAACCAGAGAGACGTCACTGGTGCCCCCGCCAACGTCCATCACCAGCACCTTGCGTGTTTGTTGAACCTGAAAACATAGAAAGTATGGTCAAGGGTGGATTTGTGAGGGTAACACATCGATTTGGAGACTAGTGGAAACTAGTTAATGACAAGTGAAAATATTGGTTATAAGAAAAATGATTTTTTTTTATAAAATTGAAATTTTCAATAAAAATTAATTAATAAAATTATGGTACACTCGTCACCTTGGAAATTTCCCACTTGCAGCCTTGTTAATCACCATGTCCTGTGTTATTCTTATGGGGCATGGTGAGTAATAAAGGCCGCAAACAGAAATTTTCTGAGGTGACGACTGTACAATATTAGATATTCATAAAGCAATATTGAGTGGCGTAAAGCTGCGCGAGAGCGGCGAGAGAGGTGCTTAAGATTCATAATATGTCCCTTAAATTCATCATATTTTGAAACGTGTATCTCCATATTGATTATTCAACTGTCAAACATTAAATTTTTCTAGGAGAGTTTAAGCGTAATCCACACCGCTCGAGTGAGTCCACTCAACAATATATTCCTAACCTTCTTCTTGAGGTCGTAGGCGAGTACCGCCGCGGTTGGCTCACTAAGGATCTGGAGGACGTTGAGTCCCGCCATCTCTGCCGCGTCTCTGGTGGCTCTGCGCTGCAGTTCGCTGAAGTAGTCGGGCACCGTGATCACCGCGTCTGTTATCTTCACGTCCTGGGGGTGAGAGTTGAGGTTACAGCGTTGGAAACCTTGCATGGTGGATTTTTATTGTATTTACATGTTGCAGGTGTATGGATTTTGACTGCATAAAAATTATAAATATCATGTAAGACATTCATCATCATATAATGAAGCAATGCCAAATTTTGATGATTTAAATAACGCGCGGGAGGAGCCACAGGAGGCAACGGGAGGCAACATAAAGCGCCATAATTTGCCATAAAGAATGTCCGTCTATGTTTACTTTGAAGAAACTGCACAGGATGAATTTTTTGTTTTTATTACGTACGTTTCCAATGACTTTCTCGGCCATGTTCTTCATTTTTTTTAGCACCTCCGCGCTGATCTCCTGAGGCGAGTAGAGTTTCTTGACTCCTCCCACCGTCATCTCAACCTCAGGGTAATTCTCGGAGGTTCCTACCACCTTAAACGGCCAGCGACCTTGGTTTTCCTGGACGTCGGGGTCGTTGTACTGCCGGCCCATCAGTTGCTGCACCTCTGAAAACACAGTGGAGTATCGACTTTTTAAAAAAAATTTCTTGCAAAAATGAATAGAGTAAAATAAAGGATGCAAATTTATGATTTTTTTTTATATTTTTTTAGGCGGCCAGGAAGTATTACTAAAAAGTTTTGACAAATCCATGCTCTTTTTGTTCTTATCCTTTTTATTAAGACAATGCGTCAGGAGGTAAATATAATGTACAGGGGTGCTCCAAAAGTTCGTGCAAAAAGTAACCGCAAATAGAACCTACAACAGTTATCTCAATATATGCACTTTCTATACATCAATTTGAAGCTCTGAATTTAAAATTTTTGAAACCTAATTTAAAAAACTGTCAAATAAAACGGTTTTCGAACAAGTTGAAAAAAGGTAAAAAAATGCGCATTTTCACCTCTTTTTCTTGAAGTTTCGTGATTTCAGCACCTTAAATTTAATGCATCAGACCTCTTTTGCTTGATGAATTTTTGTTACCCAAATTACCATAAGGTTTCTCCTAATGAGCACCACTCGTAGCATGGGACACATGTAACCACACCTCAAACTCTCGTCAAATGTTCCACAACATTACAAGCGTGGAGGACTGCCAGGATGGCGGTATTGTGATGAGCGCTTGATCTCCAGCATGTTGCGCTTCAGTTTCTTGAACACGTTCTTAGGTGGCACTACAAGATTAAGTCATGTGAAGTGACATCAGGGGACCTAGGGCCCATGGTTTGGGGTCCCCACGTCCCAGTCAATTACCAAGCAGGAGACCTCGTCCAGAAATGAACATACGGCTGTTCGTGAAAGAGGCTCGGTCTTTTTCTGGATGAAGTCTTTACTTGCTACTGACTGGGACGTGGGGAACCCAAACCATGGGCCCTAGGTCCCCTGATGTCACTTCACATGACATAATCTTGTAGTGCCACCTAAGAACGTGTTCAAGAAACTGAAGCGCAACATGCTGGAGATCAAGCGCTCATCACAATACCGCCATCCTGGCAGTCCTCCACGCTTGTAATGTTGTGGAACATTTGACGAGAGTTTGAGGTGTGGTTACATGTGTCCCATGCTACGAGTGGTGCTCATTAGGAGAAACCTTATGGTAATTTGGGTAACAAAAATTCATCAAGCAAAAGAGGTCTGATGCATTAAATTTAAGGTGCTGAAATCACGAAACTTCAAGAAAAAGAGGTGAAAATGCGCATTTTTTTTTACCTTTTTTCAACTTGTTCGAAAACCGTTTTATTTGACAGTTTTTTAAATTAGGTTTCAAAAATTTTAAATTCAGAGCTTCAAATTGATGTATATAGAAAGTGTATATTGAGATAACTGTTGTAGGTTCTATTTGCGGTTACTTTTTGCGCGAACTTTTGGAACACCCTGTATATAATATATGCATATATATAAATGATCTCTGTGCAGTAATTTTTTTCCAAATTTTAATAATTTCACCAACGCGTATACCAATATAAAGGATCTGGAGACTTCAATGGTTGCAAAAATGTCAGCGGCAATTTAAAAGATTGTGAATTTACAACAAGTGCTCGTTCTCACCATACACGGTGTTTTCGGGGTGCGAGGCTCCGTACAGCACGGCCTCCTTTCCCACCAACTTCTCGCCGCTTTCTGTGAAGGCTACCACACTGGGCACAGTGCGCCGGCTGCCATCTTCCACCATCATCACGTGACCATCAATGTACACGCACGCAGAGGAGAAGGTCATGCCAAGGTCGATACCGACTGCAGGTCGTTTGGAAAAAGCTCTCTGTAGAATTAAGATTAAAGGCGGATTCACACGGCGATTTTTACCATGCGACGCGACGCGAATAATGCGCACTTGCTGTAACATCCATTGGCGGCCATATTTTGGCAATTAAATGAAAAAGAGCATCGTAATTAACGCGAATTCGCCGCCGCATAGGATTTTACAGCTTTTACGTGAAAATCGCGCCGCATCGCCGTTGACGCCATCTGAATCCGCCTTAACATATTTATAATCTCTCATTTCAGAGTGCAACAAATGCAAATTCATCGTTGTCCGCGCGTCTGCAATAAATCAAAGTCGTCGTAGTCATTTACTGAAATATTTTACGATTTTGAGGGTTTTAGTGTTTTTTTTTTTTTTTTTCTTTTTGACAGTTTGCAACTCAAAGTCCTCTATTAAATCTATTAAATTACACAATATATAAAAATGCAGCAGCTAGCGGTTAGAAAGCTTCTTCAACGGGAGAAATGTCAAAATGTCATTCTAGGATGCTAGGAAATAAGTTGTCTTAATCCAGGTGGGTAAAGGTAGATACCCACCTCGGTCTTAATAGGGTCAGTCAAAAGCTGGTCGATATATCACCATGCAACTTATGACATTATGCGCATAGTATATAGCATAGTTTACATTGTAAATTTTACAACACGACCAGCTGAAACGTCACATCAGCCGTTGATGAATGTTTTGCCTGCCGCAATAAATGGATTACATTGCATGCTTTGTATATCTTTGAAGTTAGAAATAAGTGCTTGCTTTCTGGTCATTTTATTGATGCATGAAGTGCATGAACTATATGAAAAATCGGCAGTGTTACGTTTATACAATTATCTCCTTTTTAATTTCAAACCTGAAATTTAATATTTAGAGAAAGGACAAAAATCCATCAGTATCAACAAAAAGAACAAATTTAACTGTAGCTGCCAAAAACACTGTTTTAAGAAATTTATCAACAGGTTCAACTTTAATAAAAGGTGTATTCCCTATTTATAAATGTATATAGATAAATAATAATGGTAAAAATTAACAAATAAATAATTTTGATTTTGATATAATTATTATTATCTTAAATAGTTCCGTTTTTGACAAATTATTAAGTATAACCACCCTAATAAACTAAAATTTTTTATGGCTGTATAGATAACAATTTTTGTATTTATTTGTTTTGGGTGAAATATTTAATAAATATAGTAGCTATTTCGCAATGTACTGACAATTATGAAAGTTATATTTAAATTTATTAATAAACCAAGATTAAAAATAAAAAAGAACTTCCTGAATTTATGATTTTGCGTATTATTGATAAAAAATACATTTTAGGACTTGCCGCCGCGTGACGTCACAAAAAGAACTTTCAATAATTTTTAAAAATAGTTCCCGGGCACTAAAAAATCTGATAAAAAATTTGAGTAAAAAAAAAAAAAAAAAAAAAAAAACTTTGCACGATCTATCCATTTCTGCAAAAAAAAAATTTGAGGTCGATACTCCATTTATATTCAGGGAAATAAACAGAAATCCCCCAGTCTCAGCAGGCAAGTCAAATCTGATAACATTAGCTGAAAAAACGCTATTTTACTTCCACTTTGAATAAATTCACCCTGACAGTTACCACCTAAATAAAATTGTGTTCCCTTTATTATACAGTGTAAAATACTGTGTAATATAAATAATAATATTAATTACATTTAAATAAATAATTTTCATATAATTATCCTGAGTTTTTCAGCTTGCAACAAATGAAAGTTATAAAAGTTAAATAATAAAGTTATAAAAATAATTATAAAGTTATAATAATAAAAGTTATTAAATTATTTGAAATTACTTAAAGGATCGAGGGTTTACCCTGCATGGGTTACTGAATTTGTGATTTGTGATTTATGATTTTGCTTATAATTGATGAAAAATTTTCAACATACCTCATCAATTCTTTCTGGCAAAGACTCAGCAATCTCCGGGTTTGTCACTTTATTGGACTCTTCCATCACATCCTGCTTGCTCTCCTGGGGGCGAACATCAATCTCTTCAACTGTTTCCTCTGCCTTGACTTTCGAGGTAGGCGCTTTAATAGACATAGCTCGCTCCTCAGTCTCACTCAACTTCTGCAAACTCTATCATAAATGTATTAATCACCAACAATATAAGGTGCAGATTATGAGGTCTGTAATTTTCCACCGTGTTAAATTTTTAGGCATGAGTCACTAAAACATATATTATAATCAGATTAATCAGTTTTTCATTACCGTCAAACGTCATCTTAACATTACTATGGTATATTGAATGTTATGTGTTTAGCGAAGAACCCTACTGTTGTATAATATACATAATAATATTATATATATGTATTATTTATATTATAAACGTGTTATGTTTTACTGAAATATATACTATTTCCTCTGATAACAAACAAGTTTTATTAAACTCATGCATGGACTACAACAATTAAGGTGAAAGAAAAAAAATCTACCTTTTTAATTCATTGGTTTCCTTATATTATATAACGAATAATTTTATTTATTTATTACCTCCTGTTGTGCTAGCTGCTTAGCTTTCAAATCATTCAGATGGCGTCGAAGCTTGTTTGCAATATCCTGAAAATTATAAAGATATTTTATTAATATGTATATTTTATCTAGTAGAAATATATATACTGATACAATTTGTGGTTGTTGAATTGAAGAATACCTCATTAATTCTATTTAAAAAAGGCTGTGTAATTTCCAGGGTGTAGTTATCGGCCACGTCATTAAACTCGTTCATCACACGATTTTGCAGATCATCGTGAAAATCTTGTAAATCCTCTTCCGTTTTTGCTCCCATGACCTTCCGCTCCATGGAGATCTTGTAGAAAGTTATTTTTGCTTGAAACTCCGCCTCGCTCAACTTTTGCATGCTCTCCTGTCAAAATTACAAGCATTCAATCACTTTTCATATAATATGCAACTGACATGACCTACTATATACACTTTAACCCAAAAATTATTGTAGGACACCAATATACTATATACAGTAGATGCACTTTATCATGTTACATCCATCCATAATATATATATATATATATATATATATATATATATATATATATTTGCTTTAATTCTTTACTATATTACTAAATTACATATTGCATTATTTGATAAATTACCTGGTCGTGTTTTGTTTGTTGCCTAGCCTTCAGATCTTTCAAATGACGCTGTAGCTCACTCGCAAGGTACTGTAAATATTAATGATTATTAATTCATTTATTTCTTATCTAATTAGTTACAAGCACAACTTCTTTGTAGTTAATTGAGGTAATATGATGAGAAATGATTTTCAACGTACCTCTTGAATCCTTTCTAAAAAAGACTCTTTAATCTCCGGGTTGAGCTTCTTGGTAACGCCATTGAACTCGTCCATCACACGCTGCTTCAGTTCTTCATGTCGCAATTCGAGATCTTTTTCTGTTTCCACTCCCTCGACATTCATGGAAGACGAATATCGAGTCTTGACTTGCTTTTCAGCCTCGTTCAACTTTTGCAAGCTCTCCTGTCAAAATTAACAACATTCTGCCATTTCTTTTAATTTAATTAACAAAAATTTCATCATGACACTGCAGCCTTCTTCCAATAAAAACAAAATATAAGACCAGTGTTGTGCGTATATATAAATGTATACAGTACTTTATTATAATACACCAATCCTATATATTCTAATATCCTATATATTATTTTTTAAAACGGCTAGTATTAATATCCAAATCATTATTATTATAAAAAATAAAGCAAATGTTTAAATTATTTTACATCAAAAGCCACACTAGATCGAGACCAAATGTTCCATATAATACTGTTTAGACATTATACAAGAAACGTTCATAACGTACAGAAAATGTGAGTTTGTCGTGGTGTTCTTGTAATATTTACATGATTGTGATAATTATTATCCTTCATCAATGTTGTACCATTAATAGGATCTTTATCCAAGTTGTTATACTTTCTAAATTTGTTCACGTGATTGAGTTGATTTCAAAGAATTTTTGACCTTACATATATATGAGGTCTACAAATTTGCCCATCTATATAATAATATAATAGCTGCACTACACTACACTATATTTGGGTATAAGCCAAGAAAGAACATAATCAGACTCAAGCTTCATTATTACAATTATTACATTAGCATGCGTTTAGTGAAAAACATATAATATATGCAGATATGTATATTTTATAATGGACAACATACATGAAAAAATTTTATTGCAGAAATGAATAGAGGGTACCAAATTATGCTACTCTGAATTTTTTCAGATTTTTTTTTATTGAAAGTGCGGCCACGCCCCCTGGAGGCGTCAATAGGCGTCCAGTCCAGTCTATTTTATTAAGGCTGCAGGGGTGCCAACTGAAATCGCAGGACCTTCAATAATTATTTAAAAATAGTTCTGGGTCTCAAAAAAATCTGAAAAAATTCAGAGTAGCATAATTTGGTACCTTCTATTCATTTCTGCAATAAAAATTTTCATGTATGTTGTCCATTCTTTCAGTTGATAGCATCTGTGCTGGGCTAGAGCTACAGGGATAGAGCCATCCTAAATATAAAATATCGAGATAAAAATTATTAACGTAAAAAACAAATTTTTACACCATTAATATTTTTTCTTTCCTTTATGTCTGTATTATAGTCTGAAAAATTTACTAGTCCACTAATATGGTGGTCTGATTGCACTCCTGAGCTCTTAATTAAACTAAACTATGTTATATAAGAGATTATAAAATGCATTATTGGACGTGTCGCAAATACAATATTTTACATATATAAATATATTACAAAGCATTTCATTTCATAGTTTCATAAACATCACGAAGAAACTGAATGCAAATGAAAATTTTCATCCTGTTCTCACTCATTGTTTTCCCTTATATTGCATAATTTAATATATTTCTTACCTCGCGTTGAGTAAGTTGCCTGGCCTTCAAATCGTTGACATGACTCTTTAGCTCACTTGAAATATGCTGAAAATATAAAGATTTTACTAATTTGTATCTTATTTTTCATTGTTGAATTGATGCTGAAAACAGCTTTTCAATAAACTAACCTTTTCAATCCTTTTTGAGAAAGGCTCTGTAAATTCTGAGCCGTAGTTCTTGGCCACTTCATTAAATTCGCCCATCACTCGCTTCTTCAGCTCTTCGTGCTGCGCTTCAATATCTTCAATTGTTTGCACTCCCTCAGTGTTCATGGAAGACTCGTAGGAATTCTTGGCTCGCTCTTCAGCGTCAATCATCTTCTGCAAGTTCTCTTGGCAGTCCTGACAAAATTAATAGCATTTCATTATTTTTTTCGGCCAGGCTACACTCCCTATGAATTTGGAGCTACGAGGTGGGCTATATAAGGACTGTTTACAGAGACCCTACAGAGACCTCCGTGTCTTATGGGTAGGAATTTGAAGAACCCTGAATTTAGTTCCACTTGAATTCCGACGCCACTATCGATCAATCATCATGGTTTCTGCATTATTAATGACGTCATTCGAGCTGGCCAATCGCTGCATGATCACAAAATCGTCGATTGGCTATCTCGGATGATGAAACCAACGGTGATTGGTCAACAGTAGTATGACCACTCGGAATTTTGGTGAAACTAAATTCAAGGTTCTTCAAATTCCTACCCATAAGACACGGAAGTCTCTGTAGGGTCTCTGGACTGTTTACTGACTGTGGGAGGATGGTTTAGCACGTCGAATTGAGAACCATCGTTACTTAACAATTTTTATTAAAGTTCGGGAAATTTCACCCGCGAATAAGCCACGTGCTCGAGTGGTCTGTTTGAGAACGTCAAAGATTTGAGAGCGTATATAGCGCTGACTGCTAGAGCGGCACCTTTGACAGCGGCCAGTTTGAATTTCATGCTACTATTATAGTCACGCTAGCCAATTAAATGTGCTTTTAAAATTCTGCATCATGACGTAGCAGGGTTCAGATATGACGTCACATTAGCGGAAAAAGCATCCGGTTTGAAAGTTAATCCATCCTCCCAGTAAACGGTTTTGGAGATATGTGTATAGGATATGGCATATGACACGTATATATATATAATATATATATATATATATATATATATATATATATATATATATATATATGTATATATATATGCGTGATCGTTCCAAACAATTTTGAATGCAGTAACAAATTTAAGATGGAATACTCTTTCTAATGTTTTGTCATTTAATTGCAAAAAAATAATTTTGAACCAGTTAAAAAATTTAATGTACGGGCAATTTTATGGACAACATGTTATATTTTATTAAATATATAAATGATTTATGTCAAGTTTTATTACATCCAAAAATTATTGTGACCCAAATTAATTGTTTAACATCAGTATACCGTAATTTGGAAAATTTGGAAAATTTTAAAATAAAAGTTTATCTTCTCAAATAATATAATTGTTTTTTTATGTATTAAAATTATATATTAAGAAATATTTTTTTCTGTGGGTACATTCAAAATTACTAGTCCATTAATAACTGTAGTGACCAGTTTGTACTCGTACTTTTATGTACTCAATTAGGCGAGACCATGTTACAGGGGATGAAAATATAGGCTCCTAGAATACATTATCAAATATTTTATTTAAGAAATATTTTACTTGTATAAACCATATCTGCATTTGTCTCATTTGATGACAAGGAATTTCTTAATTCGAACGGAGTGACTACACTACCAACACTTTGTTCATTCATTTTTATCTTTGTGTTAAATCATTTACTATATTTTTTATTACCTGGAAGTGTTTTGTCAGTTGCTTTGCCTTCAGATCTTTCAAATGACGCTGTAGCTCACTCGCAAAGTACTGTAAATATTAATGATTATTATTTCGTATCTACTTACAAGTTAGTTACAAGCACAACTTCTTTGTAGTTAATTGAGGTAATATGATGAGAAATGATTTTCAACGTACCTCTTGAATCCTTTCTAAAAAAGACTCTTTAATCTCCGGGTTGAGCTTCTTGGTAACGCCATTGAACTCGTCCATCACACGCTGCTTCAGTTCTTCATGTCGCAATTCGAGATCTTTTTCTGTTTCCACTCCCTCGGCATTCATGGAAGACGAATATCGAGTCTTGACTTGCTTTTCAGCCTCGTTCAACTTTTGCAAGCTCTCCTGTCAAAATTAACAACATTCAATCGAATTTAATGTTTATGCTTTATTAAGGCGGATTCAGATGGCGACAACGGGGGCGGCGACGCGACGCGATTTTGTCACACAAGCTGTGAAATCCTATGCAGCGAGCGAATTCGCCAAGTTGCGGCAGCGAAATCGCGTTAATTGCGATGCTCTTTTTTTTAATCGCCAAATGCGGTCGCCAATGAATGTCAGGGATGTCAGCGCAACCGCGCATTATTCGCGTCGCGTCGCATTATAAAAATCGCCATGTGAATCCGCCTTTAGGTTGACCTTGCATCTCGTATACGTTTCTCAGGATTTGTGATTTCTTTCACCCAAACTCTCTCCGGTAATAGATGGAGAATTAAAAATAGCATTTCGTGAAACTGACAATTTTGAGATCAAGAAGGAGATTTGTATAATGAAAAGTAAAATTATATTGTTTATACGCTAAAAAAGATCTCTACCACGATCCAATATGTTCAAGGCCTTTTCCATGTAAAAACAATGCATTATAATTTTACTTTCCATCATAAAATTTGCAAATTTTAAACTCAAACTTATATTCATGTTACTATTTTTTATTTTCGTTCTAGGGTTTTAGTAATTTTTTTAAACTTATGTCTGTAGGTAGGAAAACGTAATAGTCCAAATTACTAGGGGAGTGTTCAAATACCGCCGCCCATTAAGAATTTCCGTAAAGTTACGCAAGAAATTAACATGCAAATCCTATGCTTAAATCTTGCGTAATTTTATGAAAATTTAATTGTTAATTGGTGGTATTTGAACACCCCCCAGGCGCGGAACTAAGGGGGGTGGTATGGGGGCCGATCCAAATAAGGTCCCAAAATACATTGAAGTTTGAAGGTGTTACCACCCCCACCTGCCACCCCACTCTCCCACCTCAAATTTAACATTCTTCCCCCCCCCCCCGCCACGTGCTGCCATGGATCCACCCTTGAGCCCAACAAATTTTTGTTTTTCCCGTTTTCCTATTATAAAGTATGCTTGTTATAATTTGTTATAAAGCAGGAATGTGCAATTTTACCCAGGTTATTATATACATAATAATATAATTTTAAGCCTCTGCCTACACTGCCAAATTGAATTATTTTTAAAAAATGGTTATTCTTTATTATCCTAATATTACATATTTCATATATTAATTTACCTTGTATGTTGCTAGAGCCTTATTCTTCAAATCAGTCAATTTTGTAAAAAGACGTTGTAGGACACTCGCAAAGTGCTGAAATTAATATATAAATAATATTAAACTCTATATCAAAATAGTTAGGAGTAATTCAAATTCAAATGGTTTATTCGTCAAACTCCACATATACAAAAACAAACATTGATAATGTCTTAAGCTCTTTGAATATGAAGGTTATACACGTCAAAAAATTTGTATATTATTATAGACTTTTAACTGTAAATAAGAACTTACACTATAACTATTAAGTAACGCAGTTTCACAGAATTTTCAAAAACTCTGCAATTTGTAATATCTTTTACATAAAGTGATAACTGATAAAACTTATTACACAATCTAATTCACATTGCGAGGGGTGGGTCCTTTGTTACAAAAATTCTAGCCTGCAAATTCATGGAGTTATTATTAAATTTTTATTTCTGGTCTGGTAATTGTAATTTTTTGGTACGTTAAAATATTCATCATATTGTTTTCTAGCAAAATATATACATAGACACAGTATAAAAATAGATATTGATGGTGGATGAAATAATTTTTTATATTGATAAATTCGATGAACACACCTCATCAATTCTGTCTGAAGAAGATTTTGTATCCTCTGGGTCGAATTTTTTTGCCTCCTCATTAAGAAAATTAATCACATGCTGCTTCAGCTCCTCGTTTAGCGTTTTAATCTCGTCTTCAATTGTTTTCTCTCCCTCATGGAACAAATCATAAATATAATTTGATCATTCAGCATTATATACAGAGATTTATCAATCACAATACAAACATAGATATTGTTATGACATGTGTCAGTCATGTAACAATGAGATTGAAAACCCCAAAAAAACTCTATTTTTTTTTTTTTTTTTTTTTTTTTTTTGGTTCTTAATTTTAGTGGACGAGAACCTTAAAATCAACTTAATTTCTGTACAAAGTTTTGAAATCATAGAAATCCAAGCTACAATTTCATGAATTAAAAGTATGTTTTATGTTCACCTTTGTATATATATAGTTTTTATTTGCGCCTAAAATTTCAGAAATTTTGTGCACACCCTGTACTTTTATAGAAGTTTAAACTTGTGTATATGATTATTTGTGTTTTTCTTTCCAACAAAATCCCATACTGTATTTTATTGGCTGTTACGTATAAGAATATATATAGGCTTGCCTAAACGTCGCCGTAATAAAGCAATTTTTTATTTTCTGTAAGTGTTAAATTAAAATTCTATAAAACTAAAAATGGTAACAAACTTTTGAAAGTATTAATTAAATATTATTTTATTCTTTCTTCGCGTACCTTCAAGTTATGTTAATTAGAACTGACCACAAAAGATACATAGTTTGATATCTGCTGGTCACAACACATTTAAATAACAAAAAAATGGGACTACTTTTTTTGCAGGAAGAGCTTGTAAAATCTTCCTTAGCATTCAAATTAAAAGTTAATCTTTACCTCATTTAGGATCCCGAGGTGCAGTTCTCTTGTCAGCGTGGACTCGATGTAAGAGAGGTAGCCGGAGGGAACTTTCTGTGCCCATTTCAACACCCTCGTCGCCAGGGTAACCAGACCTTCAGATTGAAGCTCGCAAGAACGAAGCACAGAGCAAAATGAAGTTGCAACCGCTTAAACATATAGTAAAAAATAATAATTTTTTACGATAAATTTTTTTTTATAACATTATACAGATTATACTTAAGTATAAACGTTATAAATTATTATCCCAAAATAAATAAAACGGGTTGAGCAAAACCCGAAATTAATAAATATTATAGGTTTAAGCAATTTAAATTTGATCACTCCTACAAGATAAAGGTCAAAATTGAAAATTATAGTTCGAACTTCGGTTATTATTTTTAAAAATGCAATTTTTTTTTACAAGTGCATCAAACAAAAAAAGGAAAACTCGAGGAAGAGTTTCAATTCATGAATTTTGAATTTTAAGTTTCTCATTTAACGATCGTATCGAAAAAAAATGCAAAAAATTACAAGGAACTCAAGCCTGGCTTAAAAAAAAAAATAAAAAAAATGAGCACTTCCACTATGGCGTAATTTTTTACAAAAGGCAAAACACTCTTTGTGGACTGCATGTCATCAATTTACTATAATTAAACTTGTAATAAATGGTTATTATTGGTACCAACGGTGACATAAAAAAATTCTAAATTCTAAACGTATGTTTGGCACTATATCAGGTATATCACATCAAGTACATCAACATGACTCGTTTTTATCGAAAAGAGATAATAGTTTGCCAAGCTAACGAGGCCTCAAATTAAAAATTTGACAGTCACAGAGAGTTGCTTGAGTTGACAATCAACATTTGGATTATTTTTTCCGTGCGCGATGCAGCTGCATGAGCGGGGGCTGCAAAGTAAGGATGCAGCAGGTCCTTGATGACGTCAAAATGACGTCACAACGCACAACCATACATACGCTGCCATGTTTTTGACGTCATTTTGACGTCATCAAGGACCTGCATCCTTACTTTTCAGCCCCCGCTCATGCAGCTGCATGGCGCACGTAAAAAATTATCCGAATGTTGATTGTCAACTCAAGCAACTCTCTGTGACTGCCTAATTTTTAATTTGAGGCCTGTATGACTTTAAGCCACTTGAGGTATTCTTAGATCTAAGTTGAAATGAGAAGATTTGAGTTCATATTTACAAGTTTATTACACGCAGAGATAGTTACATTACTTAAATAACTTGTATAGAACTGGAGTATCAGAAACTCCGTGATGGCTAGATAATAGTCATGATTCTTCTAACAGAAAACCAGAAAAGCATGATAGGAAATAAGATCAGATTATTATAATGCGCACTAAATAAAAGGCGCCAAGTTGACAAAAATACAAAAGCTGATGTTGGCATATAGTTATACACAACAAAGCCCTTTAAGGTAGAGATAACACAAATCAGCTCTGTTCGACGTAGTTCCCTTTATAAATTATATTCTTATTTTATTATATATTCGTGATATTTATAAGTGTTGCTTATATTTTTTGTTAATTGATTAATTGTTATTATTGTTAAATTGTACTGCGTTTTTAGGGATTTACTCCGCTTCTTTCGGGAAGTAAAATATTCTAATTGGACTGTTTGTAAATCTCTTATCATCATTTTTATACTATAGTAGAACCATCATATATTATGGTCAGCGCTCATATCACTTTGACATGTGCATTCCTTTCTTACCTGCCATGTCAAAGTGACAGCGCTGACCATATGATGGTTCTACTGTACTAAATAGTTAAAAAATCTTGCCTCTGACTTGTTTTTATGTACGCACGAGGAAAATATATTAATTAATAAAATAAAATAGTTATTAAGTAATTGTGACAATCTTTTCACGCATTCATTTTAAATTATTGTTACTTTAAGGTCGTATAATAAAAGAATAAAAATTAAATACAAACCTCTGTTGTACCCTCGTAGAACAAAAAAGTCACAATGGTCTGTAGCAAATGTAACCTTTTTATTGTTTTGGAAATTATCCTCTTGAACTGTCTCTTTCTTTTCCTGAAATTATTTTAATTGGTGAATCAGTGGTCTAAATAATTAGTGCATGGATGGTTTATAGTTATATAGTACCGTTCGTTTCCTCCAATAAACAAATGACAACCTTCGTGGAATTCTTTAATTACATATTTGGATAAAGGACCTCGATTTATGCATTTTTAATATTTTCCCAGGTTTTGTTAAGGATGAATCTCAGTAGATTGATATCTCGTAATCGTACCGCCTGATCGAATGCATCAAGACTTGCAGGGGACTTAGAACTCACCATCAATAGGTGGCATACAAATTTTGAAGCGAATCTGTCTTATCAGTTTTGTGAAAACTGAGGTAGAAGTTTAACATTGGTCTTATGGACGAAAACCGGAAATGGAGCTGTTGTAAGAAAACTGCAAGACTGAATTTGCTCAAACCATAAGCGATTATGTTTTACAATATTCTCAATTATTTAAAATGTATATTTCATTCGATTCGTTTGCAGGGAAATATTCTTTGACTCCAGCAGTAACTGAGATTAATCGTTAAACCTTTAATAACATTAAAATCATGCTGTAAAACACTACTGTGACGTCATAGTCATGCAAATATTTAACACACAGGCATAGGGAAATGCGTTGCATGACTATGATGTCACAGTGTCTATAATACCCTCGATTTTAAGAGTTTTATCGGGTTCCAAAAAAATCTAAAAAAAAAAAAAATACAAAAGTCGAGGTTCTCTATCCAAATATTCAATAACAAATTTTATGAAAGTTGTCCATACTGCATTTTATTAAGAAAAGGCTATTATGTATAATTATGTTATAATATATAAAAAATATTATCAGAGAGCTGACTTTATTTAAGTATATTTTGATAACAAGTATTTTAAAACAAACTGGAATGAAGAAAAGTAGTCACATTTTAATTACAGGTAAGATAATATCACCATGGGGAAGTGTACTAATTTTAAAAAATCATTGCACTTAAAATTATTGAAGATTCTATATACTGAATTGCAAATGATCACAACGTCATTTCGCAACGTAAGTTCATACGATGATTTGATGATTTTTGGGAATTTTTTAACGATCAAGGCAGGAAATTTGATTTTAAAACGCCCGATAAGAAAAGGCTACAAAGGCAACCCACGTTATAAGCGCTATAATGTCATTTTCTTGTACGTAAACAAGTTTTGTTCCATACAGCCAGTGAAAGTGATACCTTATCTCAAACAGGTCTGTCTTATCGGGCGTTTAAAAAACAGATTTTCCGCTTCGATTTTCAATAAATCCCGAAGAATTAATAAATCATGGTAGAAAGGTAAAACAATTTTATTATCTTCAATGAGATCCACCTAACTGCTTAATTTTTATTCTAGTACAATTCTCCATTGCTGTACCTAAGAAATCCTGGGTGTTTGCAAAACCTTTCAAGTTTTTGTTAATGATGAACATAAGTAACAAAATTAATTTTCTTACTGTGTTATCCTGTTCTGAGCAGTCTAGAAATAAGAAGACTTTCGGCTTTCCTATCATTTTTTCACATTTACTAGCAGAAAATATTTCTAAGATTTTTTGTAAACTTAATTTCATGTCTCTCAGCGAGTCTTCCCCGAGAGGTGCAAGGATGGCAACAATCAGGCAAGGTTCAGCTTCTAGTGAAGAGTTCTGGGACACTGAAAAAAATGAAAACTTTGACAATTGTTCTTAAAGTTAAAAATTGGAATACATGCATTAGAATCTTACATCTTACCTATGAATTCCAATTTTTAACTTAAAAAACTGTAGATATGAAAAATTTTATGGGTATTTCCAGGAAAACATATGAAATACTTTCAAATGATACAAATATGTATGAAACCTAAATTATACTCTTTGAAATTATTGAATTATTTAAAATTATTAATGCTTTTTGAAAATTTTATTAGCAAAATCACAAGAAGTTGTGTTATAAAAAGTGTGTAATATAAAAAAACTGGTTAAGTTAAGACAGGTAAGACAGTTAAAATCCAACGTTATATCAGGGTGTTCCAAAAGTTCGTGCAAAATGTAAGCGCAAATAAAACCTATAAGATTTATCTCAATAAACATTTTCTATACAACAATTTGAAGCTCTGAATTTAACATTTTTAAAACTTTATTTGAAAAATTTATTAAAAAAACGACTTTCGAACAAGTTGAAACAAGGTAAAAAGTGTGTTTTTCAGTCTCTTTTTCCTGCATTTTACGACTGCAGGGCCTGTAGTTTGATAATTAAATTAAATCTCTTGATTTATGACTTTTTTTGCCCACATTATCAAAAGGGTACTCCACATGATCACTGTTTGTAACACTACACACATGTAAACGCACCTCGACCTCAGGCAAGTGCAGCATCGCGGACGTAAAGATCTGGATTATTGCGGTGGTGATCCGCTCCAGTATGTTGCGCCCAGGCGTCGTGAACACGCTGACTTTTACGTAACCCCAAAAGAAGAAGTCTAGTGGAGTGAGTTCAGGGGACCTAGGGGCTCATCATGGCGTGGGGCCGTCAAGTCCCATTAATTTTCAGGGCATACAAAGTTTCGTAAGAAAGGTCCGGCCGTCACAGATTGTTGTCGAATTTGACAAACGTTTTTTACTTCACACCCTGGTCAAGATTTTCCATGAAAGCCGCTCAGTGCATGGAACATAACAGTCCCACGCCACGAGGGACCCCTAGGTCCCACGACTTCTTTTTTTTAGGTTACGTGAAGATCAGCGTATTCAAGACGCCCGTGTTCCAACTTACTGCATGGAGCTCATGAAAATGCAAGAAAAAGTTACTTGAAACCGCAATTTTTACCTTGTTTCAACTTGTTCAAGAGTCATTTTTTTAATTAATTTTTTAAATAAAGTTTTAAATTCAGAGCTTCAAATTGATGTATAGAAATTAAACTGTTTATTGCGATTAATCTTATAGGTTTTATTTGCGCTTACATTTTGCACGAACTTTTGGAACACCCCCTGTACATTATACAACATACAGATATCTTATTATATAAGTAGCACAAAAATTGATATTAGATGGTTATATACACGAAGTTTTTAAAATGGAAAATTTTTCTTGAAAACAAAAATAATTATAATTGAAATAATTTTCACATAATAAATGAGAGCCTTGTGCCACTTTTTCATTTTTCTCTAATAGTCTTGTATTTTGGAATTTTGTCACTGACAAATGTTTTATTAATTAATTATTAATATTTAATTATTTAATTTAATTATTAATTTAAATAATGGATTAATTTATTTAAATATGCTGAAGAATGTTGTGGATTTTTACATTGCAAAACATATGAAATATGACATACCTTAATGTAACAAAAATTATTTGTCATTGAAATATATATATATATATATATATATATATATATTATATATTTATATATATATATATATATTAAAAATAAATAGAAATGTATATTTTATCTTTCTTTGGTTAGTTTCAAGTAAAATATTGTATCATATTTCAATCCTTTACCTCGATCTGGTTATAATGTTAATATTTTAAGCAGATTTAACAAAAAGCTTTATTTGGAAAATTAAAAAATATATGTATATATGTACGATTTATAATATGCAAGATGTCCCTCAATCCATATCCCATTTTCATTAACAATTTTGCATTACAGAATGCATGTTACTGGGTGTTTGAAATTTTGTACCCTAATAGCTGTGAAATAATGTCTGTGTTTAATTTATCACCTTGTTGAATTTGTGGTAATTCTTTTTTCAACACTTTTGGTAATAGCAACTAAAAAAATAATTTCAGTCAAATAAGATTTTAATTTCAAAACATATTTTTAAATAAATATATGCACTGCATTTTTATATTATTAATTATTATATAATAATATGTTTAAATACTTTAAAGTAAACCAAAACATCCCTTGACATATATATTATGAAATAATCAACTTTTATGTTTTTGACAATGTTATTTAATCGCTATTCATACTTCTTTACTTTTATAGTTTACGAAGTCATATTAATTTGAACTGGCTTAAAAACTCCATATGTGCATACGGTTTCTTGGGTAAAGCTTGTATTGCACGATTCAGGGGGGTCTTCAAATAACACCACTTAACCTAAACTTAACCTAAGACTGTCTTAGCGCAACAATAAAGAATACGCTAAGACTGTCCTAATTTTAAGATTGTTGTAATTTGTGTTATTTGAAGACCCCCCAGTTCTGTTGCATAAATTTTTTTCATTAGAAGAAAACTTCAACACAAACAAATTTAGTTGAAGTTTTCTTGTAAAAAAAAGTGTATACAATAATTAGAAAAAATGTATCGTGTCACATCAGCTTAAAAAACTCCGCATCACTTTTGCGTATTTCTCATGCTTCCCCATGTTATTTTTGATGTCATTTTTTTTTTTTTTGTTTTTTTTTAGAAACTAATAATCGAACAACTTTGCTTGATACGAGCTTAAAATAAGTTAAAATAAACACTAGTTCATTAAACTATAATGCACAAACGATCTTATTATTTTTTTAATTCTAATCAAATTGAATTTTAATTGTACTTTTAAAATTTTTAATTCTCAAAACTAACTGTAATTAACATTTAAAATTCAATTTGAATAGAAATAAAAAAAAAATAATAAATAAGAGCGTTGGTCCATATTATAGCTGATTATAACTATAGTGTTTATTTATAAGTTATCAAGCAAAGTTGTATGATTGTTAGTTTCTGAAAAAAGGTGACAAAAAATAACATGGGGAAGCATAGCAAATAAGCAAAAATGATGCAGAGTTTTAATAGCTTAAATCTCATTAAATGTCACAAAGAAATTCTTTGGTATAATGAAGCTGAAATTTCCATCTCTATCACGGTGCACTTTAAACATACACAGTGCATCGTGATTACTACTAGTAGTATAAATTTTCAACGAGAGTGATTTCCTAGTTTCAAGGTAAATAGACAGTACAATTTGCTGGCAACTATATATATCTTATATAATATTACTATTTATTACAAATAAGCAAATTATAATAAATAAACACATAATATTCTTTAAATTTTTAACTTTGGTACGCACATTCCATTAGATGTTCCAACAGTTGAGAATTTAACTGTTTACATTCTGGTCGAAATCGAAGTACTGAGAGAGCCTCGATCAAATCTCGAGCAACAATCTCGTCTCCGTGGAAGATCACAGCATGTCCTGAACTTCCATTTGCTGCAGTTTCGTACTTCATTTCCACGTTTCCAGGTGTGTGTACCGTTCCGCTGAAACATTTTTTTGTTTTGTCTACAACAAAAGGATTTTAAAAATATTGGAATTAAGGTGAGGGAATAATTCCGATAAAGCAATGAAAAAACGAGTGGGTAGAACACTTGAATTTTTATTAAATAAAATATTGAAAGTCAAGTATATAATATCTTGAGATCAGAGACATTCATTCTTTAATAAAAACGTATATAGTTTTTTTATATAGTTTTTTGTTCACAATATTAAGTTTATGCAAAACATTAAATTAATCACAATTTTTCATTATAATTTATAATTATGAATATATTTAAAAAAACAACAACATATCTTTCGTTGTGGTTTTGGAATATTTTTACATTCATATTTATTTTATAAGTCACGGAAATCTTTGAAGAAAACGTAAATTTTGATTGTTTTTAATATGTATCAAAAGTTTAAACGCTTAATGTATTCTAAATACATGATACACAAAATTTACCGCATTATACAGTTCAACTTCATTCCTCGGTGGTCTACGAACAACTTTTAGCACAACATGGAATATCGGCCTTGAAAATGTTTACAACAGAAATGTATAGAGGGTGCAAAGTTATGCTACTGTGATTTTTTTTAAGGTTTTTTAGAGCCCGGGAACTATTTTTAAAAATATATTGAAAGCACAGAGAAAATGACGCCTCTGGACGCCTCTCTTAAAAAAAAGAAAGGACCTGAAAGGGGGTGTAAGTTCAAACCCTACCTCGGCAAAACTTTTTAGCAATACTTTCCGGGCTCCAAAAAATCTGAAAATAAAAAATCAGAGTAAAAGTTATGAGATCATAACTTTGCACCTATAAATTTAGTGTGGATACGTTCTCATTACAATCAAGCTAGTTTGTATATTATATATAATATCTTATATCACTTTTGAGACTAACTAACCCAGGATCAAGTCACTTACTCTGCACGGACGATTTGCTTCTCTTCACTTGTACCAATGGTTGAGGAACTGTCACTAGTTTCTGTATTTTGATCAGCTGTTGGTGCAAATGTTGTCGTTTCACTTTTTTGGGGAGAAGAGTCTACAGATAACACTGATCTGCAACTTAACCCAAAACAATGTAAACATATTAAATTTGAGATACAAAAATGATACTAAAAAAAAATAATTTTTCCTAACCACTGGGAATTTAAAAAGGTTATTACAAAATTGTTTCAGGAACAAAAAAGGGAAAGTACTTTGCACCAATCACAGCTGTTATATAATGGACAAGTAGCATCAATTTTTTTATTACTTTAATTGAAAGAAAAGGTCGAGAAATGCAAGTGAATTTTATGAAATTTTTAACTTTACTGCATCATGTCTAAAATAGAGATCTAAATAAGCCAAGTCAAGTCCGGTCAAACAAACGATCGTCTATATAACGCTTTTGCAAACAATAAATTAATTCTTGCTCGTTTCCATAGCAAAGTGGTTGTTTAGAAGCGTTATTTAGTCGATCGTTTGTTTGACCAGACAGTTCAATGACATCATAGGCGTCACGGGATGCCGCTTCCAGGTTAACCAGGTTAATTGACGTTTTTGTGGGTCTCTGTTTTAGGCATGATGCATTACAGATTTTAAAATTGATTTTTTTTGTTGGTCAATTTACTTTTACATCAATCAAGATTATATATCATAATCTTATCGATTGAAAAAATACATATGTCATATTCTTCAAGACTTCACTTTAAAAATAAAAATATTTTACTTTACAGAACATTTTATCATTAATATATTTTGATTATTATTAAACATATAATATTTATAATTTATTATATTGAATATTTCTTCAGAAACAATTTTTTTATGTATTTATAATTTAAAACATTGCATTATCATTATCATTATAATAATGATTATTAAAACATCATTATACCTTATTGCAATTAAATAAGGAAACACATGCAAACCAAACAATTTTTTTTTTCTTTTTCAATTTTAATTTTCCTAAGGCTCTAGAGCTATATATGCAACACCTCCTATCTGCATTTAAATTTTTCCTACTAAAACACAAACAATTGTCCATCTTCAATGATGTCTGATGTCCATTAATTACCTGAAAGAAAATAACTTTAGTATGATTGCAAAAAAAAAAAAAAAAAAAAAAAAAAAAAAAAAAAAAAATACATGCACCTAGTTTTTAAATGAGTCCTTAAATAGTTTTTATTTTATAAATAATAACAGCTTTTTAGCATGAAAAAAATACTCAAAATTACAAATTGTTAATAATGATAAGATTTTATTATCATTATCATTATACTTGTTATATAAATTTAATAATTCATAGCTTTAATTATGCAACTTATTTAATATTTTGAAAACTTAAATTAAAAATTCACAGTTGTGTTTTTCGACCTCCTCTTTCGATTGAAGTAATGAAAAAATTTGATGCTACTTGTCCTTTTATGCACCTAATTTTCATTACTTCGATCGTTACATTAAAACAATAAGTCTTTGGTTGAAAATTTATTTGTTTTTCTTAAGCCGGTATTACACCATACAATTTTTCTAACTATTGCATATAATTTTTCCTTACAAGAAAATTTGAATTCTATTTGTTTGTATGGAGATGAAATTTTCTTGTAAAGAAAAAATTGTATGGTGCAAAGCCTAGCTATATTGCACGATATAATTTTTCTGATTATTGTATACAATTTTTCCTTGCAAGAAAATTTCCTTTCCATACAAACAAATGGAGATAAAGTTTTCTTGTAAGGAAAAATTGTATCGTGCAATTACCGCCTTGATACCGGTTTTATACAACCAACTACATGCTGGTCAATTTAATTTTAATTTTAATCGTACGAGGATGTTTTGGTATTGAGAACCCTTTTGATGATCGTACCATTATATAGTTAAGTCTTTTAAATGATCAGTGGTTTATCTACTGTATAGGGAGGCGGGGAGGGGGTGAATGATTCAATATGTATATATTTATATACTATAATTGATATATTATTCAATTGATTCTGATGTCAGCTCAATAGAGTATTGTCCTCAAATTTTTTTATTGCAGAAATGGATAGAGGGTGCAAAGTTATGCTACCCTGATTTTTTTTTTAGATTTTTTAGAGCCCGGGAACGATTTTTAAAAAATTATTGAAAGTCCTTTTCGTGACGTCACGAGACGCCGCTCCTTAAGAAAAAGATAGGACTTGCCGCCGCGTGACGTCACAAAAAGGACTTTCAATAATTTTTTAAAAATAGTTCCAGGTCTCAAAAAAATCTGAAAAAAATCAAGGTAGCATAACTTTACACCCTCTATCCATTTCTGCAATAAAAAAAATTGAGGACAATACTCCATTAATTCAGAATGATTCTGAATCAATTGAGCTAACAACATATATATATATATATATATATATATATATATATATATATATATATATATATATATATATATATATACATATATATATATATATATATATATATATATATATATATATATATATATATATATATATATATATATATATATGTTGGCATCCGGACGCGAATTCGCTTCGGACGTGAAATTTTTGTTCCCAACGCGTTGGGATCATTCGAAAATTCCAAGAAGCGAAATTCGCGTTCGGAGCATCGCAATTTTGATCCTGTTACATCCGTCAATCAGCGTAATACTTTATTACGCTCACGATATTATTATCCTGTACTTCTCCATTTGACGTCATTCCTTTCTCTCCCACTCCTCACCTGAGTTGGTTCCCAAACTAGCCACCTTCTACCTGGTGGCTCTATCATCACTCTCTCCTGGGCCTCCGTGAGGAGAAGTCAAGTAACTATTTTCTATTACTGTAACGTGTGCAACAAATATAATAAAAGTATATTATATTGTAGTGTAAATCAACTGTTTAATTTCGTAGACAGGATTATACCGAGTAGAGAAGAAACAACATATATTACAGTGGCGACGAGTTAAAAGGTGACTATGCAAAGTGCTTATGAGTGACAAGGTACCTCCTGTGCGTGTTTTTACAAGATTTGAAGACCTAGAAGCAGGAATGGCGCCACCAACAGAAACCGAGTCTGAACGCTGGGCTCGCGAGGCGCGAGAAAAAGCAGAACAAGAACAAGCAGCGAGAGAAGCTGCAACTGCGGACTTGGTGAAAAGTTTTCTTGCTTTAGCTAATTTAGGAACAATTCCTATGCCTACACAGCAGCAAACTGCGGGGGCAACTAACGTTAAAGTAGGAAAGACTTATGAATACGTACCGGGGGGTGTTGAAACTTGGGAAATTTACATCGAAAGACTTGAGGAATTTTTCAAATCAAATTGCATTGCAGACCCGGAACGTAGGAAAAGTACTTTGCTAACAGTAATGGGCACAGAGGCTTATTTCAGGCTCAGAACTCTTTCAATTCCTAGAAAGCCTACTGATTTAACGTATGAGGAGTGTGTAGAAACCCTTGCAAAATTTTATGATCCAAAACCTAACATGTGGGTAAAAAGAGACAAATTTTGGGGTCGTGTACAAAATGAAAGTGAGACAGTTTCACAATTCTTGGCTGAGTTGAACGGGCTTAGTGAACATTGTCAGTTCGAAAATCTTGAACAGGCTTTACTTGGACAGGTTTTGAAAGGTTTGAGAGATAGGAAACTTAAAGAACAAATTCTTCAGATTCCAGACTTGACCTTCGCCAAGGTGCAGCAACGGGCGCTGGCGGCGGAGGCGGCAAGGAATGACGTGTTGAGTTTCCAGGGAGGCCAGGTGACCGGAGAGAGGAATGTGCACCGAGTAACACTGGGCCAGCAAGGCCAAGGTCATCAGAGGAATGCGGCAGCGGTGCAGCGTGACGTCACGCCAGCTCGCACGCACCAACAGCAAGCTAAGCAGCGAAAGTCATGCTATCGTTGTGGTTTCAGTAATCACGTGTCAGCCAATTGCCGATACAAGAATAGTGTTTGTGCAGGGTGCGGTAAGACTGGTCACTCCGATAGAGCTTGCTGGAGTAAGGAACCGGAAAAGAAGAAGGACGCCACGCCCACTTCGAGTTCTAGGGGTCGAGGAGGTAGCCGAGGGCGGGGGCGGCAGCAGCACGCTCACTACTGCGAGGAGCAGCCTCGGGCAAGCACCACCGCCGTGACCGACACACCAGCGTCGTATCTGTATGCAACTATGGGTACCGAAGTGTCGGAGTACAAATTAACATTGAGTGTGGACAAACATGCAATCCGTTTCGAGATCGATTCGGGCGCAGGTCACACACTAATTGGGTTTGATACTTTTAAAAAATTTTGGTCAAATAATGAATTACAAACTTGTGATTTAAATTTACAGACGTGGTCTAAGCAAAAACTTGCAATTGCTGGAGTTGTACAAGTTCAAGTGAACTTTGAAAATAAAAAGTATGATCAAACATTGGTCGTAATGAAGTACCCTGGCCCAAACCTCTTAGGTCGCAATTGGTTCAGTATGCTAAATATTTCTGTGCAATTCCCAGGAAATGTCAATCTCGTGGGTACCAGCCAGGGACGACTGCCCGTGGAGCTGAAGGGCTACGAGGACGTGTTCAAACCAGGTCTGGGCAAGTACACCGGAGAGCCCGCGCACATCGAGCTTGTGGAAGGTGCGCAACCTGTGTTTCTACCACCGAGGCAAGTACCCTATGCCAAGGAGAGCCACGCGAACACCGCGCTTGATCTCTTGGTCGAGGAAGAGTCGCACTTCCCCGTGCCAACCTCAGAGTGGGGCACGCCAGTGGTGAACGTCGTAAAAGACGACGGCACCGTGAGGGTCTGTGGAGACTACTCGGGGACAGTCAATCCATTGTGTAAGAAAGATGTGTACCCCATGACCACAGTCAACCAAATATTAGATAAATTAGCGGGGGGAAAGTTTTTTGTCAAATTGGATCTCGCCAGGGCTTATTTACAGATTACAGTGGATGAGGAGACTTCCAAGATTCTCACCATCAACACCATCAAAGGCTTGTTTAGACCCGCCAGACTGGTTTTTGGTTTGTCCTCAGCACCAGCAATATTTTTCAGGATCATGCATAAGCTGCTTGCAGGACTACAGGGCGTCGGTGTATATTACGACGATGTTCTCATCCAAGGAGGATCCAAAGAAGAAGTCTGGGAGAGGACCCGGGCCGTGCTGGATCGCATTCAGTCAGTCGGTTTACGGGTAAACATCAGAAAATGTCTGTTCGCAGTAACAGAGCTGGACTTCGTAGGCTACCATATCTCAGCAGAGGGGGTGAGTCCTACATGCGGGAAGGTAGAAGCTCTGATAGACATGCCGTCCCCTACCAATGTGCAGCAATTACAATCAGTACTAGGGTATATTAATTATTATGACCGGTTTTTACCCCGTAAAGCAGAAATTTTTACGCCCTTGTACGAGTTGCTGCAAAAAGGTAAAGCATGGGAATGGGGCGAGAGACACGAGCGGGCCATGACTTATGTTAAGCAGGTGATGTCGTCTGACGTCGTGCTAATGCACTACGACCCGACGCTCCCCATCGTGCTCGCCTGCGACGCGTCATCATATGGGGTGTCGGCAGTACTATCCCATGTCCTTCCGAACCAGCAGGAGCGGCCAGTAGCCAATGCATCGAGGACGCTCCGACCAAGCGAGAAAAACTACGCACAAATAGATCGAGAGGCTTTATCGATCATTTTTGGAATTCGTAAGTTTCACATGTACCTTAGTGGACAACCAACCTTTACCATACTCACTGATCATAAACCACTTCTTGGTCTATTTAGACCAAACAAACCTTTGCCTGACGTCATGTCTCGGCGAATGATTCGTTGGGGTGTACGGTTGAATAACTACAATTACAAATTGCAGTATCGCCCAGGCAAGGACCACGCGAATGCAGACTTATTCAGCCGACTGCCAATAGAGGGGTCCGATGACACCGTCGAGAAGGAGCCCGCAGGAGTCCTGTTGATCGAGGAGTCCAGGCCAGACTCACCGATCTCAGTGGAGCACATGGTCGCGGAGACAAAGAACGACAAGGTGATGTCGCGCGTCATGCGCGCCGTGCTACACAACGAGACAGCCGGAGATCTCGGAGACGAGTGTGCGCCGTACAAAGCTAGAATGAAAACTATGTCCGTGAGTAAAGGTTGTTTACTTGTAGGAGATCGTGTTATAGTACCCTCAGTGTTGAGAGAGAAAGTTCTCCAACAGCTACATCGCACACATCAGGGTATCGTCAAGATGAAGGCGATAGCCCGCAGCTACGTGTGGTGGCCGGGTCTCGACAACGACATCGAGACGTTAGCGCGAAGCTGTGACGAGTGTAGTCGCACCGCCCGCGCACCTCCCAAAGCCAGCGTTGTACCGTGGTCCGTGCCCGCGAGACCATGGTCACGACTGCACATCGACTTTGCAGGCCCCAAATTTGGAAAAACATTTTTGGTGGTAGTAGATTCATTTTCTAGGTGGATTGAAGTCGAGGAGACGAGCGGATCGCTATCGGCGGAGACTACAATTCAGGTACTCCGGAAACTCTTCGCTACTCACGGCATTCCGGACGAGATCGTATCGGACAATGGGCCAGCGTTCCGTTCAGAGGGTTTTGCCGAGTTTCTACGAGCAAATCTGATCAAGCACCATAGAGTGGCGGAATACATGCCAGCATCAAATGGACTAGCAGAGCGAGCGGTACAAACATTCAAGGGGATGCTACAAAAAGTACCAGCAAAGTGGTGGAGAAGGGAGCTCGCAAATGTTTTGTTGTCATTGCATTGTTCACCATGCGAGACAACGGGAGTCTCCCCAGCCGAGCTTCTCATGGGGCGCAAGCTTCGCCACATGCTAGACAAGCTGCATCCGTACACCGCTAGTGTCACCAATCCAAAAAGGGAGGAAAAGGCACTCGCCAGCGTCTTATCAGACAGTCCATCACGTCAATTTTGTGTAGGTGATCCGGTGTGGTACCGAAATTACAATGGCCGCAACAAGTGGTCATCGGGAAAAATCTGTACTGTGAAAGGACCTCGTAATTATCATATAATTACAAAAAGCGGACATGTGGTTAAGCGCCATTGTGATCAGATCCGTTCTGCATTACAGATTAGCGATCATCACAACGGAGCGGAGGCAGCAACATCGTCGAGTTCTACTCGCGATCATAGCGAACCAAACTCAGACTTTGATTCGAGTGTTTCAGATGATATCCACAATGATCCGCGAGGCAGTGGGTCAACTGCAGGAGGGACGGCGCAGGTGGTAGAGCGCGGTGAGCCACCGCTTACCGCCGCCGCGGAGCCAAAGCCGCGCGAGGAGCCGCCAGAGCCTACAAGCTCCCAGGCCCCGCGAGCGCGCAAGCAGCGTGCTCGCACAACCGAGCCCGCAACAAGGCGCTCCGCTCGACTGCAGAACCCATCATCCTAAATTCACTAAATTTCAATGATTGTTTTTGTTGTAACTTAAAATTTTCATGGGTTTCATAGCCTCAATTTATGTTAAATTTTAGGGTTAAGTTTGCACTCCCTTCATTTAACGTTAACTTCATACAGCAGTTCATAGTAAATTTTATGGTTGCTAACTACCAGTAAAACTAAAGATTCAAGTCGAATCAATCAAGTGTGTTTTCCAAGTATCCTTTGTGGTGTCACGTTCATATCGGACACAATTCAATTTTGAAAGGATATTCAGTTTTAAAACAATTTTTAATAATAATTTTGCAGCCAAGAAATTTCTTATGGTCTGTCTGTTTCCAATTGTTTTGTTTTGCCAAAAAGGGAGGAATTGTTACATCCGTCAATCAGCGTAATACTTTATTACGCTCACGATATTATTATCCTGTACTTCTCCATTTGACGTCATTCCTTTCTCTCCCACTCCTCACCTGAGTTGGTTCCCAAACTAGCCACCTTCTACCTGGTGGCTCTATCATCACTCTCTCCTGGGCCTCCGTGAGGAGAAGTCAAGTAACTATTTTCTATTACTGTAACGTGTGCAACAAATATAATAAAAGTATATTATATTGTAGTGTAAATCAACTGTTTAATTTCGTAGACAGGATTATACCGAGTAGAGAAGAAACAACATATATTACAGATCCCAACGCGTTGGGCACTTCAGCAAAATTCACAACGCGTTGGGATCAAAATTATTTTATCACAACGCGTTCGGAACAAACGAGAATGATCCCAACGCGTTGTGAACAATGTGAAAAACGTCCAACGCGTTGGGAACAAAATTAAGATGTTTTTTAATGATTTCCATGACGTGAATTAAGTCGATGGCGAGAAAGTCAAACTCATTGAAATTTGAAATAAGATGAGTATCGCGGTTCGCTGTGAACATTGATAAATTAACAACGTAATACTTTCGAAATATGCTAATTAATTAATCTACACTGAGAAAACACTAGTGTGAAATCAAACCTGGATAGTGTAATAACTATGCTACCATAGATATGCTATAGCCGCTATCTAAGCTAGTGTTCTTTTTGACCCAGGCGTGGTGTTCTCGCGGTAGTATCGGGAGAATCCCAGGTAGTGCGTGAGGCGGAACCCAGCAGTTGGGATGCATATTAACCCACCGCGGGAGAGTGCGCTACTCCTGTCTGGCGTGGTAGCGAGTATTGCTTAATGTAACCTGGAGTGTATGCTATACTACGTATGATGCTACTGGGAGTCCAGCTAACTCATGCTATATTGTAAATTAAAGTATAATATTGGGGTTCAGCGACAGAAATAAATTAAAAATTTAAAAATATATTTTATTTTTATTTCTTTATTATTAATCCGCAATTTATTTTATGTTATTAAAGTTTTACTGAAATTAGGTAATTATTAATTGATTAAAAGTCGTTTACTGTACTTACCCCTCCTGGGATTCGAACCTGGCACCTCTAGCACCTGAAGTGGATGTCACAACCACTACACCTCGACAGGCTGATTACCAGATTCAGTAAATTTGGTATATAAAAACTTCTAAGTTGATAATCATTGACTTTGGGGAAAAAAAGATGCTCCCAAAAATAACAATTACAAAAACATTATTTTCAAATAGAACTGTATAGCAATTATAACAGAAATTGTATTTAATTACTAACATTTCGGATGCCCTCATCAGCTGATAAAAAAGCGAATGTGGTGTGCTCTGGTGGTGGATTATGGTATCTATTGGGCTCCAATTCATTCTACCTGGGGTTATTTGAAGTATAAGTTTGTGTGATTGTCATCAAAACTCTTCTCCTCCTGTCAACTCTAATGAATGAAATAAGGAAAACCCCGCTTAGTGCTCACAAAAATATTTTAGAGTTATTTGCATCCGAAGGCTTTGCACTAAGTCTGGGGTAACGAGAAGTATAAAATTTGACTTCTTAAAACACTATTATATTAATGACGACACTACAAAAAACTAATATAAGAGCTGGTGTTATCTCAATCCCAGATTTTTCTCAGTGTATCAATTAATTAATTAATTAATTGAAACGTAAGAATGGAAGAACAAAAAAATAGGGTCGTATTATGAATAAGAATTAAACAGCGGCACTTACCTTTCAAAAAAGCATACAAAATATAAAGCATAAAAAAATAAAACATTATTTTGCATAAAATTCAATATTTTCTTAACAATTTTTTTACAGCAGTATAAAAAACACTTCTCTCTATAGTTATTATTTCTACACTGCAACGAAGAAACATTTGTCCATGTTTTTAGGCATAAACCAACACGACAGCACTGCACACAAATAAGAAGTGAAATGACTTAAATTTACTTGCTTGACCTTTGTAATAACCTGTATCCAAATATAATCAACATTATATTTGTATTTATAAAAAATATATATAATCAAAATATTATATTTTTTCATTTTGTAATTTGGTGACACAAAAAGGAAGATTTACAGGCAAATATTATATAAAAATATAGAAAGAGTGAGTTCTTACAAATATCTTGGATTAACTATTGATTCCCATCTTAAATGGGATAAACATGTAGATATTATTAAGAAAAAATTTCTAGTTATATTGGAGTACTTTATAGATGTAGAAAATATCTAACTATATACACCTATGAAGAAATTCATCTACTATTCCTTTATTAATTCACATATTAATTATATGCTTCCTATCTGGGGTAGTGCGCGCTACAAAAAATGATTTAGATACTTTACAGATTCTTCAAAATAGAGCAGTTAAATTTATTTTTAATATGCCAAGACTAACTAGAACTGTGAATGTGTATAATACTACTAAGATACTGAACATTAACAAACAATATTTTAAAGAAGTTGTAATTATGTATTATAAAATTGAACACAAATTAATAAAATCTAGTATTACTTTTAATATTAATGATCAAGTTCATCATTATTTTACAAGAAATGCGAGGAATCATCTACAGCATACTACTTGTAGAACTGGTCAAGAGCCATTCCTTCATAGAGGGGCAAAATTTTATAATTCTATTCCAATTGAAATTAGAGAAGCTAGTGAGAAGGAATTTAAATTAAATGTAATGAATTTATTATATTCCTATTCTGATTCAAATTATACAGATAAATTTAAAATATATCATCATCAATTGGTTTTTATATTAATTGATAAGAACTTAGTCTCCATAAATGTTAACTAAATGTTAAATGTGTTCTATTGTAATTTTATAACCTGCATCTAATTACTATTGTATAAGAAATAAGAAATAATTATTTAATATTATATATATAATATAATAATATAATATAAATATATATAATATATTTAATACTAAAAGGAAACAAATTGTTGATTTCATTTTTTATACATATTTATAATATAATATATATAATGTGTGTGAAAACCTGAATTCTATATGTCTATTGTATGAAAACCAGAATTCTATATGTCTATCGTCACAAGTTGCTAATATTAAAAAAAAAACTATTCTTCTGTACAACAATTTTTTTTGTCATATCTTTACCATCTTGCCTTGAATTATTTAAAAACTGACGTTCCCCGTTTATGAGTTTTCCAAACTCTTGCATGGGGTTTAATTATTGTAATAATCTATGTAAAGTGTCACTAATATGATTTTTGGAATAAACACATTTTAAAAAAAAAGTAGGATTGTATTTTTTTATGATTATTATTATGTATATAGTATATACCTTGTCCAGATTTGCTTATCCAGGAAAGAGACGAAGACTGGTGTCTGTCCAGCGTCCTTATCCTTCATTTTCTTCTCTTGCACCACCCGATTGGTAACCCTGGTCAGTACGGTGAGCAGGTCAGTGTTGCCGTGTGCCCAGTCCCAAAGTTCTTCACATAAAGTCTGGATGTACCACGTGCCTTCTACTATGTTCCGCATCGAGATACGATCTAAATTATTTTCAAAAAAAAAAGTAAATGTATATATAAAAAAAGCGACATGTATAATACAGTATTACAGATCTTAGTTTACGTGTAGATTCGACTACGCGCGGCGATCGTCTTTTGCTTTTTTTCCCAGCCAGAATAGGATGGCGACAGTCTGGAAAGCTAGGTGCCATAGTACTGTCTACAGGTATTCTAAGATCTGTTAGACTGTATAATTATAAATTATATTAAACATAATATTTAAACCTAATAAATGTGATGTTTAAAAAAATTCTTATGTATGTACATACACTAAAATCATAAATCTAAATATAAAATGAAATTTAATAGAACTTAAATAAATTTATTCTTGCGTTAGCAAAACATATTTCTCGTTCACTATATCAAAGAGAATATAATATATCAATATAGTATAAAACTGCTATGCACGGGACTATATACATTATTTTATGAAATATTAGTTTATATACTTAAATTTCTTTTTACTAGATATCCCCTAAATTTTTTTCATGGTCAATCATGAATTATTTGAAAAAATAAATTAATAATAATATTAATAATAATAAAAAACATTTGCTAGCACTTGAATTTTTTTAATTAGCTTTTTATATTTGCCCAAAAACACTTAAATATTTTGTTACCTTCAACAGTGCTGTAAGCAAGAAGGAAGTCCTTTGCGTGAGGTAAGGAACTCATCTTTAATAGACCAGCATCCGCTTCACATCGACCCTCTGAATCGGAATTGTCTGCACGACATGCCTGACATTTTTTTTTTTGTTTTTTAGTTTATTATACACTTCGTCATATTTAGTTCTCTTTAACCATATTATATGCTAAATATTATACATTAAAGCCTTTACAGGTTTTATAATGGACAACCTGAGTGATTTTTTTTATATAATTGCATAAATGACTAGATCAGGGTGCCAAATTATGTTACTCTGAATTTTTTCATATTTTTTGGAGTCCAGGAACTATTTTTAAATAATTATTAATACAGGTCCTCTAAGCTATGTTGGCACCCCTTGGATCCTCAATAAAAAAAAGATAGGAACTAGACGCCTATGACGCCTCCAGGGGGCGTAGCCGCACTTTCAATAATTATTTAAAAACAGTTTCTGCATGGTCTCAAAAAAATCTGAAAAATCAGAGAAGCATAATTTGGTCCCATCTATTCATTTCTGCAATAAAAAATTCATGCAAGTTGTCCATTGTTCAACAATATTTTATTTTAACACAATTTCACCCCTGCAGTGAGTGAAAATCAGGGACGTAAACATTTTTGTATCGAAAAGATTAGCCCTTGACCCTTGAGTAGGCCAACACCTTAGATTAAAAATTCTACCCTAGAATTAATTTGCACTTGAGTTATATTCCTAAAATCGTTTCTTCTATCTAACCAATGTATTCGATAGGTAAAGGGAAGGATTGCACAATATTTAATGATGAAGCAAGCAAAAAACGAGTTTCGCAACATGTATCGAACCAAACCGCAATGATTGTTTTCCTTTAAATATTTAACTATCAATGTATTCAAATTTTTTACTTTATAACTTTTCAAATTTATGGGAAGCTTGTTCTATACATATAAAGTTGTAGACCAATTTAAATCAATCGGTTAATTATTTTCTTCCTAGAACCGTCAAGCAACGTTTTCACCAACATAGATACGTATAAAAAATCATTTACTTTATTATCAGCAAGTGAATTAAGTGAAAGATGAATAAATTGATAAAAATAAAATATTTTTCCTTGCCAGCTAGTTGTTTTTATAATACCTCAAATCAAAGATAAACAAAAATTGTCGGATTGTCATCAGTAACAAAAAGCGAAATATGGAATTATTTCAAAATAAGGGAATTATTTCAAAATAAGCAAAGATAATTTTATATTTCCATTTTAAAAGGCACACCACACACACACACACACACACACACACACACACACACACACACACACACACACACACACACACACACACACACACACACACACACACACACACACACACACAGAAAATGTTTGTATTGTTGGTCTCCTGGAGCATTTTATGATTTGATTTTATGGTTTGTTTCTTATTCATATCTTTATATTGGATGTATAATATATAAAGTAATTTTTTTTAAAGTATATATAGTTCACTGCCAAGAAAAAAATAACCATATACATAAATGAATGTAGATTTAAATTCGAGGCTCAGGAACGATTTTATTTCATTTTTTTTTTAATGGAAAAAGGTGAACTTATTTACAAAAAAAAAAAAAAAAACAGTACCTGGAAGATGCATATTTTTAGCTTTCCTTGGAGCGTCTTACACTTGACAAGTGGTTCCCACACCTCACTAATGTGGTAGGTACTATCTTTGGCATGCAGGACGCCATCTTTGCTACCATGAGTTAGCACCACCATCACCAGACTGGCGCACTCAGTGTGGTCCTCAACTTCAGAGTCTGAAACCGAGGTGAATGAATTACCTGACAATAAAAACATCATCTGACTTGATTATAAATAGACTGTGCATGTCATGAGTTTACAAATAACATACTTTCATTAATAATATTTTTTATTAGTAAGGTCAAAAGTGACACTTGAATGAAAATAGTACAATATTAGGTACTGAAAATAAATAAACAAAACATTGAACTTAAATCAGTTTATGGGAGAATAAAATTAAGTTCATGTACATGAGTAGTAGGAATATTTTTTACCTTGAAAGCTGTAGCATGCAGTGCTCACTTAATATATATATATATATATATATATATATATATATATATATATATATATATATATATATATATATATATCATTCAAGAAGGTTTTCTGACGAGGGTTCATTATAATAAATGGTAATTGAATCTTACCGGACTGTTTCCACTCGTCGATTTTGTTGTAGTACATCGAGAAACTTGAGCACTGAATTATAATGTTAATATTTTTATTATTATCACTACACTTCAGATGCACCTGTTTGCTTTATTATAGCTTTCAGGAATCATCTGTTCCCATCCTCGGATAAATTGAGGCTAATGATTTCAAAAATTATGTTTACTACGTTGAGGGGGTGTGACATTATAATTCAGTGCTCAAGTTTCTCGACGTACTACAACAAAATCGACAAGTGGAAACAGTCCGGTAAGATTCAATTATCAATTACCATTTATTATATAAATATATATTCATGGGAGTATAATCCCACAACCCTTATAGTAAGTAGTTGCATGATGACAAATGTCTTCACCCCATAAATTAAATATCTATACTCTCGGTACTTACAGTACTTGAGCTTTTCCTTGATCTGACGTACGGTGAAGTCATTGTGGGTGTTGATGTCATATCGCATGGCAGTGAACACCTCGTTCAGACGGACAATGTCCTGGTGTGTTCCTTCTCTCATCATCTTTCCATCCGCATCGCACGCGAACTTGTAGTGGTTGAATATGATCAGGTGACCAGGCCGAGTGTACGACTCCAGGTTGTAGCTGTAAATATTAGAATTATATTATATATATATTGCCATTATAGGGTTAGAATATTTAAGGATCACTTACATTAACTTGATATCTCGGAAACGACTTACTTGATATTACGAGCGTAATAAAACATGCAGGGGATTCAATCATACGTACCAGTATAAGATGCGGCACATAAATTTTATTGACATTTTTTGTGACCAGCACGAGTACTCCATATATTAATGTATAGTAGTTTTGGTTACTAGTTTCAAAAAAAAAAAAATAAAAATAATCAAAACAATTAATGTAAGAATTAATAGAAGATATATACTGAAAGAAAAAAGAAACCGCTCACGTGTAATTTTCAAACCATATATATATTATGCCTTTGCACGATATAATGATATTAAATATTTTTTTGTTCATACATTGGATTCTGTATTTTATAAATGATGATTACTCCTACAGTTGCCGACTAAATATACATTTAATATATATACACATGTGGTAAAAGTCACATTGATATATAGGATATACCCAGAAGTTGGATGCTTTTTGCCTCATAACTTAAAAACTAAATAATTATATAATCCTAAAATATTTATTCAGCAAAATACAAAGTAAATTTATTATTGATGATGTTGAGTTATATAGACTATAGCTATAGTTACGGTTGTTGTACAATGTATAATAGCGTGTGTCTCGGACACGAGTTAACAATAAAACTATCCTGGGCCTGCCGATCGAGACTCCTTCTCGGGAAGTAAGGTGAAGGTAATGGGAAAAGGCCGAAAATGTCTTCCTTGTGGAAGAACAATTGTAAAGGTGACAAACGGCTTTCGCCGTAACGGCTACTCTCCAGTCTGTCACTGAGAGGGCGAGTAAAAATGAGAGGATAATGGGATTGTATTCCGCTGTCTAGAGAGATGGAAATAAAGGAAATGATATAGATTGAAAAGGAATTAAGGTATTAATTTAAAGAATAAAATGTAAAGATTAAAGAAATACAGGAAAGATTTCAGGAGCGGCACAAAAAAAAAAAAAAAAAAATGATGTAACAGGTTCCAACACGCCTTTTGAGGAATCCCCAGTAAATTTATTAAAAAAATATTTTAACACGTGTCTGCTCAATTGGCAAAAACTAAATAAATTAATTGTCCAATTTAGTCACTGAATTATGATTACAGCTACAGTATTAAATAATATCAAAGGAATTAAAAATTACGTCTTCAACACAAATACACCAATGAACTGATAGGGTATTCACAAACAAAAGACTTAATTTGAATACAAATTTTATCCCAGAAATATTTAGTATATCAAAAACTGATATCAAATCGAATATACTAAATGTATAATGTATAATAGTACTAAACATGGTACATATTATGGGTGTAATTCACGAAACAGTTATAGCCAGGTTTCTAGCCACGTTTAGCTTAACAACGTTTAACTAGGTGGTTTGACCAAAAAATGTTATTGAAAAAGTGCTGAGAAAGCATATATTGAATAATTTGCGCGGTTAATGTGAGCTGTAATACCATTCTATTAATTGTATTTGTGCTTCTGTTTAAGTTGAAGAGTTTAAATTTGTTCGTGCTTATTTTTGTTTGTTTTTGTTTTTATCTTTTGTTAATGTTATTAATGTATTGTTTTGTATTGTTATTTTTAATAAATATAGGTAATTTTGTTTAAGCTTACTATATACGTGTTGAATAATTGTATGTAACTCAGTTCCAACCGATAGGGCTTCATTTAGGGCTTTGGTTGGACTGTATTTGTACACAATTTAATAATAAAAAACTTTAAAAAAAAAAAGCAGGTATAGTTAAATGTGGTTAGAAACCTGTCTAACTGCTTTGTGAATCTCACCAATCAATATATAAAAAAATTGTAGGATAAAATCAATAATGCTAAGTCTTTGTGCGAACACCGCGCCTCTTGTTTCAAAAAGACTTGAAAATATACCAGGGCAAATTGAATTACGACGGTAAGCGTCTGTAGTATACCTCAGAGTAGCCAAATTGACCCTCTTGCACGCAAATCCTCAGCCTGGCTTTAATAATTAAAACCTTAATTAACTACGTCCATTTTATCATGTATATATATTTTAATATAAACCTTAATAATTATACTTACATGTCACCCCGAGCTGCCTCTTGAGCAGCAATACTTTCCGCCATGGTTTTTGATATATTTAAATTGTGTATAACTACAAATTTTGCATTAAAATAAAAATTACATTTTCAATTCCAATAATGTAAGTGAATCACTTGAAAGTTGGATCTCAAATATATGTAAAAAAAATAAGATTTCTGTTGCTAAAACAAGTGAATCAATGTCTTATCAAAGTACAGATTAGATATATATGTAAATTTAACTACGATATGACCTTCTTTGTACCTCAGATGTAATACCAAGAGGGCGTTAGTGCTCTACGCTGAACCCGTGATGAGTACCGCGAATATGCCTAGCTGGCGCCCGTCGCAATTTTACGTAACATGCTGAGACAGCCTAACCTGCTATTTTTTAGAGTCTTTTCAAGTATCAAGTTAAAGTTAATAGTTATCATCTTCAAGCTTATCAAAAAACATTTATCATGGTAAAAGGTTCAATTTCGTACTAGATTTTATCACAGCTGATTTCTAAGCATGTTCGCACTCTCAATGATATATGCTGATGCATGCTTTCTTGATTAGTAAGTAGAGAGTGCAAACATACTTACAGAGTTGTGATAAGCTAGTGAATTATGAAATTGAACTTCGTACCATGACAAAAAATATATATATTATATAATTTTTTTATTTCACTTTACCTTATACGCCCTATTGACAGTGTACACCGGCATCACTAACTACAGCGGGGGCGGGGAAAAAAAATGACGTGACGTAATACTTTTTAACTGCAGTTAGGCGCGGCCGGATCCAGGAAGAGGGCTGGGAAGCCATGGCCCCTGCGGAAATTTCGATTTAACATGGGCAATATAGGCATTTTCCCCTTTCCCAAGACGCCTCCCCCCCTTCCCCCCGAAATTTGATTTTGGATCCGCGTCTGGCTACAGCAAGTGCAATCGAAGATATTTTAAAATGTTATTTTATAAAATATTTATTAGTTTTAATACTTCGCTGTTACGTCATCTCAAAATGACATCTCAAAGAGAGAAATATATTCTCGTCTAAGCATTATATATTATGGTGATACAATTTAGAAAATTATGTATCATCAAAATATAATATTATTCTTTCTTAAGTTTAAGGATCATATAGAGGGGACGGAGGAATTGGATCAAATGCAGTGAAGAAGATAAATATTTGATCGGAAGAAATAAAAATACGATATTTGTACAAATATCTCTAATAAGTCGACTCCAGCAAAATTTAATTAATTTTCCTAAAATTTTACAACTCTCGATTTTAGTTAACATACTGGTCGAGTAGGATATTTTTGAAATATTATACTTTCAAACGCGAATCACGTATATTATAAATTATAACAAATATAGTAATATACGACGTATGATCGAGTTACATATATTTAGGAAATATGTTATGTAATATTCCAATGAATGAACGTGGTATATAATTAAATTTGTAAGTGTATAAGTATTGATATTGGATATTATTTCAAAATTATTTCCTTGTATTATTATGTTGTTATTATAATGCAGTATCGATCTATCATAATATTATAAACATATTTAATAAAGTGAATTGATGAACTGAATACAACAAAATATTTCTTGCGAATACAAATTGCAGTTAAACTATAACAATAAGTGTAATACATATATTATGCAACACCTAAGAATTCCAATTTGTATGTCTTTATCTAAACGTGAAGAAAAAGGCT
The DNA here is from genome assembly GCA_949825025.1 of Siphlonurus alternatus. Taxonomy (NCBI): domain Eukaryota; kingdom Metazoa; phylum Arthropoda; class Insecta; order Ephemeroptera; family Siphlonuridae; genus Siphlonurus; species Siphlonurus alternatus. The sequence goes on from OX463778.1 coordinate 8,167,399, forward strand.
CTTTATATTTTATTTCTTATACGGTAAAGTACCATACTTATAATAAGAATATAAAATTCTAAGATTGCAACAATTAAATATATTCTATAATATATATTTCGCTAAACCTCATTGTTTATTTCCTTTTCACCCATACAAAAAACGAAAAAGCATTTTATAATACAGTAGGGTCTTAAACTAACAAAGCATACAAAGACGTACATATCACTGTATTAACACATTAATTGCAGTTATCCTTATCATTGTGTTATGACAATGACCTCAAATATGTTTTTAGTATTGCAACTTCTCTCTTGGGTTAATTGATATATATACGAAGTTTTCATGCATGTCAAAATATAGATTAGATAAATATGTTATTTCAATGGTGATTTGACAATGATGCCACTCTAGATGTACCCTGTGAAATATGTGGGGTCTCTGCAGATCGTGGCCGAGTACCGAACGTGTCCTCGTGCGCAACGTGGAGCAACGTCAGTCCGCAGCTCCACGTCAACACGGACAACCACGTGACCTTGAGGGGGGTAGGGGCGAAATTTTGTAAATAAGATATACGGGAGTTTCATGTTTACGTTTTGGATAGCACGGAGATTCCCGAGGCCATCCGAAAATCATCGAGATGTAGACAGAAAGCCCTAAAATCCTATTATATGTTGTGCGGGTTAATTAAAGTAACTCATGACATTTCTTTTTTAATAACAGTTTTGGTCGCCAAACATTTTTCTTCAATATAAGCAATGGTTCTTCTTTGTCACCATTTATGAAAGAAAATTTTAAGAAAAATTATGCGAAAAGCCAGGAGAAAATAATTTCTAGAACATGCAACTTTAGCACGTGTCTGCTATGCCGCTGAAAATGTTTTGCCTACAAAATCGTGACGTCACATTATTTTATGACGTATGTATTAATGGTGTAAAATTCTCTAAACCAAACTGCACAATGTCTCTTTTCTGAGATATGGAAACTTTTCTTTTTTGTTTGCTGATTTTTTTTATGATTTTTTTTTTTTTAAATTGTATGATTTTCTTCATTCTAAATTACATTGGCAACTTTGATATGCGCGTGTAAGTTTGTAAGTAAACTGACATGCACATATACTCCACATGTTCTTATCATGATGCGGTAAAATAGCATGCATGTGATCATGCAGGCATGTGATGCCACGTGATGTTCATTAATCTGTATAATACATGTTAATACATGACACAATATATGACTACCAGGCTTTAAGTCTTCTTGTCTAAATTGACAATATATAATTATGCCATAACGCTCTTTTCATTCATTTTTGAAATTAATCTACATTGCAAATATTTAAAGCATAATAAAATTCAATGAAAGTCGAAATATTTTTCATTCTTTTCAATAAATTTAAATGTATAAAATTATAAAAAAATTTAAAAAATTCATCATTTATTTTGGATCATAATTGTTCGAGAAAATATGTTTTAAATTATTGTAAGTTAGTATAAGTTGATAAGTTGATTTGGACTAGTATTGTTCTAAATGTTCTATATTTGAGTTTAATCATTATTGCTTATCATAAATTCTTAGTATATAAATCATAGTCTGTAAGTTGTTCAAACAAAATATGTAATATTAATGTAATCAATTGGTCAGGGGTAAGAAAAGGCATCATTGCCTTACCCTCGCCATGTAAGACGAATAAATAAATAAATAAAATAAATAAAATGACAGGCTTGCATATAAAATATATTTCATTGTGGAAACATAAGATTCAGTATGCATTTTGTCATGAAGTTCATGAACCCTTGCTTTTCATTCCTAAACTTTATTTTGACATAATAATTTGAACTCAATGATGATTTAATTTCATATTTTACCATCTCACTTTATCATAAAATATTTTGGTACGTACAGCTATAGCTAATCTTAGTAAGTTAAATGAGTTTGTGATATTACTTCAAAGAAGAAATTTCCCTTTATATTTCATTATTTCACATAATTATGACATTGTCAAATAAAAAAAATCTTTATTAATGTTTACTTACAGTTATAATTATTAAAATATAATTATATTAAAACATTATATTGTTTGAGATTCACCGCACTGCACACAACACACTGTCACAGGTATATTTATTAAAGCGTACACTGAATTATATCTTTGCTTCCTTTATAAATTTATAATTTGTACTGTGCCTGGCCAGGGGGTGTTCAAATACCGCCGCTAATTAACAATTTGCGTAAAGTTACGCAAGACTTACGCATATAAATTACACATTAATTTCTTGCGTAACTTTACGCAAATTCTTAATTGGTGGTATTTGACGTATGCTGCGCTCCGAGTGTTAAAGATATATGTCAAAATAACGTTCGCAGATTTCCGGCATGGAGATAGAGAAGAGAAGTTGGACGTTTAGAATGAGCTGCAGATATCTGTTAACAAAATGTATTGAATAATAATACGGGGATCATATTTTTTTCTGTTTACAAGGATACACTCTATGAGCTTGGAGTTCGAGGCTGCGCCATATGTATAAAGGGGTACGTGTAGGGATAAGGTAGGGAAAAGATGGTGGCCACGGCCTATTACGCGTCCCAGCATTTACTGAGGTGAGACTGCTGAGGGAACCGTAGAAAATCTCATGCAGTCAGGACGAACACCTCTACTTTTTATCAATGGACCAAATAAAAAAGTGATGTCTAATATCTGGGGAACCACACACAAGTGCATCACGTACTGCACTGGATGGAAAGCGAGGAGAATTTACTTCAGGGAGGAAACAACGTAATTTTTACTTTAAACGCGCGGTCACCCATCACGCTCGACGTTGCTTAACTTTGGTGATCTAATGAGAACCGGTTATGTAATAAACAGAAAAAAGCTTTAAGGATCATATTTTACTTACTATTGTCTAGAAAATTGTAAATCATTATAAATTTAAATATTTATAATTATAAATTATATTTTTACTAAAGATATATTTTAACTGCATGTGCATTGCTTATATGTAATTATGTATATCTTGGACGCTAGTTAGTTCATCCACCACGGGCCATGGTGGCGCTGCATGACGTCTGATGTTGCTCACGTGCAGTCGAGGTTATCTCTGGTCGAGGTTTGGAGAAGGTGGAGAACGGACGACTCCCAGCAGCCACACGAGCAAAGCAAATTTTAACCTCTTGCAGGGTGAGAATATGTAATTTATTTATCTGTACTTGTATCGTTACTAATATTGTTCAACTCGGGATAGCTGCACGAACGTTTATACCCTCTTGTTATTTGATGCTGTTAGAGGTTGTGTACGCCGTACGTACATGTATTCGTGTCAAACATCATTGCGAATTATGGAGGCTATTTAATTGTTTTTTTTTTTTCAATGTAATTTTTATGTTCATAAAATTAAATTTTGATCTGGCTATCCTTTTCTCAAAAGTGTATGACTGAATTTTATGAAGCAAAGCAGCGTGTTCTGTGAAGATTAAAAACAGTCCATGGGTTAATTATAATATTCGTCAAGATGCATGTTCTGACGCAAATATGATAATATTTTCAATGAATGCATGAAATCAACTGAAATTTAGCGGCAATGTTATAAAGTATTTTAAAAGAATTGTATATTTATTTTTATGATAAACATTATCATTATCATTAATGTGCTTTTCTGATGGCAAAGTAATATCAGATGTTTACATTCATGTCAGTTTGTACAAAACCGCGTACAAAACAAGACAATTGTACCGTACGTACTTTTTGTTTTTATATAGATATATGTTTTTCTATCTCAATACTTGAAACATGAACTGAAACCGCTACTAACGTTTAATTTTTTGTTAATAATCTTCACCATTAATATGCATGATGACTAATGAGTCGTATGTCAATAGATTGCAGTGATGATATTTAATTATATTTACATTTTCTTAATTCAAAGTTCACTCGTCCTGTATACACATAGTTTGGACTTTGAAAACAAAATGACTGCATGGCTTTCTTCTTTCCAATGTTTTCGCTCACATAAAGATTACGATGCTCACTGGAAAGTAATATAAGACATCATTTGTAATTCTTGCATTGTTCAAAGTTCTTAATGACTTTCGTTAAGTTTGAACACAGTAAAATATTAATTTTTCATCTGGTGTGCGTGCAAATGAAGCTGCATGGGTATGACAGGGATAAGTTAATACCCAAATCATAATAAATATACCCAAATTAATTTGATATAAAAGTGTCTGTGGGACAAGTTTTTCTCCTTCCCGTTCACACTTGTCTGTGTCTTGTGTCGTTCCCCAGGCTTTCAACATCACTTTGGTTCATTGATAAAAAAATAGAGGTCTCCGTACGTCCTGACTGCAGATTTTCTCTACTGTTCCCTCATTAGGCCAGTCAATATAGGTTTTGACCTCGGATAAATTCCGAAGTTTGTGATTTTTTCAGCATCGGTAGAACTCGATGCCCTGAGTAACATATCCAAAGCCCCCCAAAATCCCACCGGGGCTTTCGCCGCCATCTTGATGGAAAGTTATGCATATAGTACCCTCACTAATTTGCATATTGTGGCAAAACCGTGTTACATAGAAGCAATGTAAATGCATATAATGATAGGCAGATATATTTGCTACAAGAAAATATAAAAATATATTTAATTTTAATTTCAATTAACCCTTAAATTAATTATTTTCTGAAAAGTTTGGTGTTAAAAAAAAGTTTAACGGTGAATTTCGTAGTCAATATATATAAATACAGAAATATTTTTCATTTAAAAGTTTAAGACAAAATCCTTGCAATTTCATAAATGCTGATAACTTTTCCTTAGCTTAAATAATTAAGAAGATACGCGACTTCGTAGCGCAAGAAACATGCCAGTTGACCGCTCTGCCTGCCCGCCCGCCACAATACAACACGCACAATACAGCGCGCGAGCACTGCAATGAATGCGCTCTCGCGGCTCTCAGTGGCTTGTCATCTTTATTTATTTATATATATCTACGTGTAAGGTGTTTTATAAAGTTGTAAATTTAGTTTTAACACTCTGCTTTTGCAAAAAAAAAAAAAAAAAAAATCAAATTAACATTAAACTTCTTATGACATTGATTATTCCATATACTTTTTATAATTATATATATTAATTTATATTAAATATTTTTTAAGTAATTACCTGCAGCACAAATTTAAGTCTTACCCCTTTGTCTCCTTACACGGTGTAAGGCACGGTAGAAAACAGGCAAACTTAATTAAATATATAGTTATTTTCGTGATGCTGCATTTGTGGATGATACTTTAATTTAAGTCTATACTCTTATTTATTTTCAATTTTTTATATGACATGTACTGTATAATACCACTGTCCGTATAATATACATATACATACTTATTTTCTAATAAGGACTGTGTCTGAATGGAATAAGTTGCCCTGCAATGTAAAGAAAAGTGATGCTAAGCAGTTTCCTTCTGCTCTTAAGAATTATTATATTCTTAAAAATAGTTAATTAATTTGTTTGTTTTTGACTCTAGCATTCTATGCTATAGCATTGGTATAAATTTGTAGGTTAGCAGCCACTTGTGATATGGTGCTTCTAGTGCCTTGCTTGCTACCCCCACCCCACTACTTGTAATACTGTGTGTACCTTGGGTGAAATAATAAAATAAAATAAATAAATAAATAAATAAATAAAATACATTTAATTAACATCATCAAATCCGATCCGATACATAATTTTTAAAAATATATAGGTAATAACAATCACAAGTTCAATGGAATATAATAATATTATATGGTTTATTATAAAGTTTATGTATTAACACTTAGAGATATCACAAATGCATATATGTGTTATTAGTTATTATATTATTATAATATATGCATTCTATATATGTATATATATATATATATATATATATATATATATATATATATATATATATATATATATATATATATATATATATATATATATAATATATATATTATATCAACATGTAATCAGTATGACTATTTTTGAAATCAAGATTATTTACAATCGATAGAATATAAATTTAATGTTGGGCCTTATAGTTCGGACAAAATTGAGTACTCCTTAATAGTTATTTAATAAAAGACGATATTTAAGAAGTAAGATACTCAATTTTGACCGAACTATTCAACTATGCTTTAATTATTCTTTTAAATGTAATAAATTTTGATTTCAAATATCGATGAGATATACATGAAGATACATATAATATTTATTCATTGTATATTCAGCTTCTAGGGCTGAGGCTATTTTTATAAATTTAATAGCCATAGAATCTTACATAGTTTATGCCACGACAATTTTTTTTTTTTTTTTAATATACATATAATATAAAAACGCATATGATGCATTCGTGACCCCTCTAAAACATTATAAATAATATATTATTACAAAACTTTAAATATATCCATTGAATTTGTGATTGTTTCTATCTATTTTTAAAAATAATAAGTGTTGGATCGGATATGATGATATTATGTAAATGTATTTATACGACAGTGGTATTATATATACATATAAAAATTCGAAAATTAGTAAGATTATACTTCAAATAAAGTACTGTATCATCAACACAGCACCAAACTATTCATGCTGCCTGTTTTCCACTGTGTTCTCGTCCAACGCGACGAGTGTACATTACAATAATTTATTTCTGTAAAATATTCATTGTAATGAAAAAAATGTAAATAAAATTGTAGTATGATGTTATATTATAGTTATAACCAGACGCGTCTTACTCAAAATAAATGATGGGTTATAGATGCAGCTATTATAGCATTCAAAGGAATTGGAGAATGATCAAAAGTTAGGGGACTGTGTAAAGTCATGAACATATTTGTTATCAAGCCTATTAATAGTCAACATGAAATATAAAACTTATTGTCACAGATTTCGATAGATCTCTTTATGTTGGGTAGTGTAATTTTTTTCATTTTTTAATCCTTTAACAATAAACAAATAATACAGCTCTGCAAAACGCTGTCCTGTAACGTTTTCCCCTCTGCATGTATTATATGTTAAATATTTGCATGTTTATGGCGTCACAAAGTTTTGCGACTTTAAGGATATGTGTTAGGAGATACATATATTATAGTACAGAATATAGTATTACAAATTTTAGTTTATGTGTGGATTCAACTGCGCGCGGCGGCCCTCTTGAAAGTTATATAAAGGCTCTTATGGAAGCCGCCATTCGGTCTGGACTGTCTAGCTGGAGCTTGGCGCCATAGAGACGGGCATATAAAACTTAGATTTGTTAGTATTATAGGATTACTCTTAGTTCAAAAAGATTAATCTTATATATATTCAGCAAATAGGCAGTAAAAAAAAAAAACAAGCAGTATGCCCATTATTGGATACTTCTTGAGGTGAAAATCATCAAATTATGTTCTTTCTGAATCATTATGACTACCTGCCACATTAGATTGTCTTACAGATCAACAGGATTTTATACAAAAAGAAACAGCTAAGCAGTAATTTTCACCTGGGAGGAGTTTGGGATTTTTTTATTCAATAAGTTATTAAATTTCTCTCCTTGAGGTTAGGCAACTCTTTCAGCTTCACAGTTAAGTTGGTTGCATATTCAGTAGGGGCACTGTGAACGGTGCTGCGGCGAGATGATCGGGGGGACACATTTTAATTTAGTAACAATTAACGTGACAGCTCCAGGAGATTGCTTTGGAAAGCGGGTAATTGATGTTGGTTTCTCTGTACTTAATATGAAATGTATACTTTGTGCAGGATACGCATGCGCTTCATTCTCTACGATTTGTTCATTGCTAATTCTGACATTATTACAGTCAAATTTACATGATATTCCCTCCGGAAATAGCCGGAAGTGTAAGGTTTCTGATCTTCATATTCGTATTTCAGCGTTGCAATTTCACACATAGGTCAATACTTGTACTTCAAGCCACTCTGTTAAGTTTCAAAACTGAATTAAAAACAGAAGAGCTGCAAACTTCACACTTCCGGAAGGAATATCAAATTGATTTGACTGTATGTATTAAACAATGTGCAGTTAGGAAGAAAAATACAACGATTACACCGGCCCCTATGAGTTTGGAGCTCACGGCGGGGTAATGGGGTAATGCATAGTTGCGGATAAGGGAAGTATGGTGGCCACGGCCTGTTACGCTTCTCAGCATTCACTGAGGTGAGACTGAGGGAACCGTGGAAAACCTGAATCATGACGGACACCTCTACTATTTATCAATGGAATAAAGTGATATCTGATATCCAAAGCCTGAGAACCACATATCACTGCACTGGGTGTAAAACGATATTAATTAACCCTAGGAAGGGAACAACGCAAATTTTACTTGAAACACATAAAAATGCGCATTTAAAATTAAACTCTATGAGGCCCGCCTGCTTTATGAAAAATACCCAGTGGTGACCTCCCAGCTGCAAATCTGGTTTGAAGTGACCGCCTCCCTATTCCTACTGTAAAATACCCCCGGTGACCAATATTTGCCTTCACAGATGGGTGCGGCACAGGATCATATTGACTGGAATCAAGAGCTCTCTAACGACTGGCGCCACGGACTGAGCACCATCGCGCAACAGCAGCGTCACATGTTGGAGAGCGGGCTGCGAGCGGACTGCAGCTTCGTGGTGGGGCCCGAGGACGGAGACACGCAGGTCAGTAGGTCAATTACCTCTGTGACGTCACAGTTTTCTGACCTCACGTTTACTGCGCAGGTGTTCCGCGCACACAAATTTGTGCTTTGCCGTGCCAGCCCGGTGTTCGAGGCCATGTTCCTGGGGGAGTTGGACGTGGCGAGGTCAAATGAGGTGAAGGTCACTGACATCCAGCCGGACATCTTCAAGAAATTATTAGAGTGAGTTTTTGAATGCAATGTCTCGTGACGGGCTCGTGAATATTAATTAAAATAGGCAGACGCCTTCGTGACACAATATTTTATGCATAACAGAATTTATATAAGATGAGTATTATATCATTCCATAAAATTAATCATTCCATAAAACATTCCACTGGCTGAATTGAATTAAAAACTAAATTTAAAAGTACATTAATTGTTATGCTTTTTATGACGTTGAGTTAATTTGTGCTTTTTGTAGAATGGACAACATACATGTATGAAAAAATTTTATTGCAGAAATTGAGAAATGAATAGAGGGTACCAAATTATGCTACTCTGAAATTTTTCAGATTTTTTTGAGACCCAGAATTATTTTTAAATAATTATTGAAAGTGCGGCCACGCCCCCTGGAGGCGTCAATAGGCGTCCAGTCTCTCTCCTTTTTATTAAGAATTCAGGGGTGCCAACTGAAATCACTTGACTTTCAATAATTATTTAAAAATAGTTCCGGGACTCAAAAAAATCTGAAAAAATTCAGAGTAGCATAATTTGGTACCCTCTATATTCATTCCTGCATGCAATAAATTTTTTTCATGTATATATGTTGTCCATTGTATAACTGCATTTGTTTGCATTTTTATGTACCCTCTGGACAGCATGAACTTTACTCTTGCTTCACTTTCTATAGAGCTGTCACAGCTGTGGCTCTAATATAATAGGCAGAAAGATTCAGATTTGCAATTTTCGGAGGTTAAAAAAAAAGCACCAGTTTACTAATATCAAAAGAGTTTTGGTTCACCATGCCTCCACAGACTGTGTGGTAACGCTTACAAAGAAAAAGCAGGAGTAAAGTTCGTGGTGTCCAGAGGTCACATAGCATACAATGCTATTTGTCAGTTGAAGGAATTAATAATGGAGCAAATTTATTAATTCGCTATTGAGCGCGAAGACAATTTCAAATTAATTTCGATTGTCAATTTATATATAGTAAATTTCTTACGATCTACAAGTGAAACACACCGTACCTGCCATTAAATCGCTATGAGGTAGATAACAGCGAGCACATCGGCGGGAGATGTGGCATTTCACCCGTCAGGTACTTGTTGGTCAACCTCTGACCTTGCATATAACGGAGGTCCAAATTACCTGAAGAACCGAAAGGTCATTGCCTCCTGCCGACGAAGTGTCGTGAGGTTTCTCTGGTGCTCACAAAGGTTTTTCCCCCCTGCAGACATACGTACATGGACGTGGTGACTCTGGGCATGGCAGACGAGGCGCTGAATCTGGCGGTGGCCGCGGACAAATACCTGCTGCTGCCGCTGAGGGCCGCCTGTCTGGCGAAGGTACGCTCCTCCGTGGTCGCCAGTTGTGTGTGGCGCGCCCTCCATCTGGCGATGATGCTGAATTACAAGCCGCTCACCGAGGCCTGCGTCAAGGTGCGTCACGTGACCGGGAGGGGGGGGGGAGGGAGGCTTTCCTGAATGTTACTAATTAACAAGGGTGGTAAAGGGCTTCCTCCTGGCCATATTTGATGGCCTTACAAGTTAATAAGCGAGAGCTCCTCGCCTGATTGTGTTTTATTTTCTTGCTGTATAATTATATATATATATATATATATAAATATATGTATACCCTTAATTGATGATCAACAGTGAGAATATCGTATCTGCTGTTGAACTTAAATCTGATATGTAGCATCAAAGTGTTATAATCTATATAATTTATTAATATTATATAGAATAACTAGGGGTGGGGAGCAAACCTCGCATACGCTCGGTGATTTCTTAAGTTGTGTCAATGCTTTGTCAATCATATGTCGCCATCTAAACATGTATTTAGTACAATTATATATAAATGTGCTTGTAATAATGTACGTGATAATACAATATTTTAAGAATTTTATAATACTTATAATCTTCAAACTACAGCGCGCCAAAATTGATAGAGTTGATACACGCAATTCGCGTTTTTTGTTTTTAATGGCCGCTTTGGCGGGGTGGGAAAAAAATGTTTTCGTTAAATTCTTCAGTGAATTTCGGAATTGAGTGTTGAGTAATCAGTGAATCGTGTGATATAATACTGATGCAGACCATGCAAACCCAGTGCACACCATCTTCTTGCATCGTTATCAACAATTGATTACGAATTGTAATCAGTAGAAGAACAGCCACGGGTAGTATTAAACTGTAGTCTTTCAGTTAAATAGCTTAGGAGCTTTCACATATTCGGAAATCGCTACAGCGTGCTACGGCATGACACTTTTAGCTCTGTAAGAAAATCACATGGTTTTCAGCAAAAGTTTTCGAATATGTGATAGCTCCTTCAAATTTGGATCTTACTTTGTGTCATCTCTTTAGGTTTAGAAGTTTTGCAACCTTGTCGAAGGACAGGCACCGGCCCTGAGGGTCTGACCAGAGGCCATCCAAAGAGGTAGACACGACTCACACAATGGTATGATACATATGCATATCATGCATATTTACTGGCACCAGGACCAGCTATAATATATTTGCATACCGCTCTTCACTGCGGGGACCACCAGCCATTTCATCATTGACTGGTCATATCAAAAGATGATGCAGGTAAGGAAGATTGTCTTATTTTCAGATGAGGTTTTGCTCCCAATATACGAGTATCATAGGCCTATTCGTAAACCCAGCTCGGTGTACACTTTCTGCACCCAACCAACATTATGAACATGGGATACAAGGTCGATTGGGTGCAGAAAGTGTACACCAAGCAGGGTTTACGAACAGGCCTAATATGTAATATACATAGTATGTAAAATATGCAGAAGTACATATATATTATCTTGCAAGAGCGAAGATTGTCTTATTTTCAGATGAGGTTTTGCTCCCAATATACGAGTATCATAGGCCTATTCGTAAACCCTGCTCGGTGTACACTTTCTGCACCCAACCAACATTATGAACATGGGATACAAGGTCGATTGGGTGCAGAAAGTGTACACCAAGCAGGGTTTACGGACAGGCCTAATATGTAATATACATAGTATGTAAGATATGCAGAAGTACATATATATTATCTTGCAAGAGCAGTGTCCCATTACATTGTGCCTTCTCCTTCTCTTACAGAGGTGGTCTATATATATCTGTGTTGTGATGCAAGCATGATGGAGTTCTATTGCTTTCCCAACCAACTCTCCCTCAAAAGCTAGGAGAGAGAGAGAGAGAGCGGATCGAGACATGAGTATGAGTTTTCATGCCTCCATTTTGGTGATCAAAAAGCAAGTGGGAAAAAAAAGAGTAAATTAAGGCAGTGTCTGTCTTGACTGCTCATTCCTACAGTTCTCTCAATCTCACCTCAGCGAAAGCTGGAACGCTTAACAGGCTATTGCCACTATCATCCCTCTCCTTACCCCCCCCCCCCTTCCTTGCCCTGAGTTCATAGGGTGTATCCTTGTGGCCAAAGGAAAAATTGTTTCTGGTATTTTTATATCGTATTATTATTACGGTCCCCTGTCCCTTTAAGTTATTGAATCTTTTACTGCAATACATATGCAATCAAATTGTTTCTTTGATGGCATGGTATTGCATGTACACTACTTCATTAAAAGATTCAGTAACTGAACTCTTTGAGTAGGATCAATAACTTAAGATTGAGATAACGCCGAACAGCTGTTCAACATACTCTTCTTTGATTGACATGTAAATCTTAGCAGTCTCAAAAATTCTGAAATTTTTTTGACAGACAGATATTAGTGCCTGAAAGTCATAGGAAAAATGTCAAAACAATTCAATGAGTTTTTTTTTTTTTTTTTTTTGAAATTCCCAGCATTGGGCTTTCCAATGGAGAGAAAAGGTATGAACTAAATTAAAAAAATCAGCTCGTTAAGTTTTTTTAAAACTTTTTCTATGACTTTTAGGCACTGACATCTGCCTCTAAGAAAAATTCATAATTTTTTGAATTTGCAAAGGTTTACATGTAATTAAATAAATAAATTGGGAGTACATCGAACAGCTGTTCGGCGTTGTCTCTACCTTAACAGGTCATTGTCACTATCATTCCCCTCCCTGCACCCCCCCTCTTCCCTCCCTTCCCCCCATTGAGCTCATATAGGGTGTATCCTACCTCCTAGGCGAAAAAAATTTTTTTATTGAATTTTCATAATGTATTTATTTTACAGGTGGCGTTGTTTCTATGTCCATTCAAATACTTTTGTTGTAAAGTGTTTGAGGACCATGCAGCCGCCTTTATTGTTGCAATCTGCTCTGCAAAAAGAAATATGCATCGATGGTTCTGCGGATCTGCGGAGAAGGCGCTGGTTTTCATTCTCCAAAATGACGGGTTTGCTTGTTCAGTAAGATTGTGGATTAAAGTAACAAAGAATGGAAAGAAACTTTTTGCAAAGGCAAATCCGTCCTTTTGTAAAATTCAGAGAATGCTAATCAACACTTTCTCCGAGGAACCATCGTTATGTATCCATATAGGCAGGGAAGCAGTATGTACAAGTGAGAAGCACAGAGCCTATGGTGAGTTTTGTTATGGACGAGTAGTGCAATGCATGGAATCGTGGGAAAAAAAACCCTCGGAATAAAAACCCTTGTATTAAAAAACCCTTGAAAAAAAACCCTAGGGAAAAAAACCCTCGGGGATAAAAAACCCACGGGAAAAAAACCCTTTGCTGAAGGAGCAGCCCCAAGGAGCATTCGTGGCGTAGTAGCGCGGTAGCGAGGTTTCACGGTGTGGGGAGCTCATCAAAATGTAGAAGTCTACGCGGCGATGTTGTGGAAGTTAACTATTATCTGTATTGTGTATAGTAATTCCAACTGTGTTTTTTGTTAAAAATTATTTTAAAGACATTTTTTCTAACTTTGAATATTATATATTGGATATAAAATAATTAAAATAAAAAAGTAATAAAACATAAAAAGTCGTTGTCCTACTCGTATTATTAATATATTATATAACATATTATAGACATAAAATGAACATTTGAAAATTATAATATCTAATAGGTTCAGTGATTCAATAATTATTATTAACATGACTAATGAGACTAATCAGATATATGATATCTCATGTAATATATATTATTGGAACATATATAATGATAATCTGTCAAAATAGGGGAAAAAATGAAGATAGGCAAGCTTTAACTTAAAAATGCCGCAGCGCCGCATTCTGACATCGCTTCGTCCGTAAGGTTTGTTAGGAGAAAAATCTTATTTATTTTTTCATTCAAATTCTATGCTGCACGAAATCTCGAATATTTTTTACTACGCCACGAATGCTCCTTGCAGTCCTTGCAGCGAAGGTTTTTTTTTCCGTGTGTTTTTTTTATCCCCGAGGGTTTTTTTTCCTTGTTTTTTTTTTCAAGGGTTTTTTAATAGAAGGGTTTTTTTTTGGAGGTTTTTTTTCCCGCTTACCGATGCATGATATACAGTAGCGTCAGTAGCACAAAATGCAGAAGCTATATTGCCACTGTCATAATTATGTAATTTTTTTTACATTAACTGCACCTCACTCAATATGCATGCAATGTATGTAAATTCAGCTCTCCAGCCGAGTTGAAGGGACATGGGACAATAAAATCATGTATGCATACAAAATTTCTGTAAGATATGTTAATGGGAGAATTAGTTATAATTTCTGTTTTCGGACCATCCCCCAAATTTATAAATATTAAATAAAATAGACAGCCGCAGGGCAATTGCACAGGCAACATCGCACTGACATAGCTGAACGGAAGGAGGGGGAAGTGAGTTCCATGGAAGGAAGGCACCAATTTTGCCTTTCATGATTGCTAACGTCAGCAATCCACACTTTGGTTACTCTCGACCGGCTTACTCTAGGGCACTCGCCACCGTGCGGCATGTATTCACACTCAGTGAGTAACTTTTAAATAAAAATACATATTTCTATGGTCCCCTGTCCCTTTAAGTTATTGAATCTTTTACTGAAATACATATGCAATCAAATTGTTTCTTTCCCACGTATAAATTTTGACTACTTTGGGCTTGGTTTGCTAGCCCAAAATAGCATTGCTAGCTCAAAATTACTTTCCTTCAAGTATCAGTTTGGGCTGCGAAGCCCAGAGTACCTGAAACTGGCTTTAAAGTGTTATTGAGCTATCTGAACTCAAATTTGCTTATAACCAAAGTAGCCCACGATTGTCCAATAATGCTTCAGGCTTTATTTAGACCAAACATGCTCATTTAAGCCTCCAGCTCAGATTGGAATTTTATAGCTTAAAATAGACCAGATTTGTGACCAAGCAATTTTAACCTAATTAAGACCAAACAAGCTTGAAACAAATTTAAGCTAGCTGTTGACCGTTTTAGCCCAAAATGGTACCTAATATCCCCAGGGTTGCAGTAAGCTTGTTATTGGCCAAAAAAGCTCAATTAAGCCCAAGCTCAACCTAGCTTCATGTAGCTGTATATTGACCAATCCAGCTAAAATAAATCTGAGCACCCTGTAGACCATTTCTGCCCAAAATAGCCATGAATGAATTCCTTGCCTCGGCCAGCACAAAGTGAGCCAAAAATGCTTAAAATGGCACTCTTCAGCCCAAACATGCCCTTTTTTACTCTGAAAGTATTCATGTGCTTGACCAAGCCCAAAATGGACCAAAAGAGCTTAAAATGGCACTCTTTAGCCCAAACATACCCCTTTTTACTCTGAATGTATTCCTCAGGTTGGCTCAGTTCAAAATAGCCCAAAATAGCTTAAAATTGATTTTTTTTGCCCAAAGATGTTTTTTCCCTCCCTGAATGTACTGCATTGGTTAGGTAGCCCAAAGTGGACCAAAACAGCTTAAAATGGACCTCTTTTGCCCAAAGATGTGCCGGTCCACCCTGAATGTACTGCATTGGTTAAGGTAGCCCAAAGTGGACCAAAACAGCTTAAAATGGACCTCTTTTGCCCAAAGATGTGCCGATCCACCCTGAATGTACTGCATTGGTTAAGGTAGCTCTACCTTAACCAATGCAGTACATTCAGGGTGGATCGGCACATCTTTGGGCAAAAGAGGTCTATTTTAAGCTGTTTTGGTCCACTTTGGGCTACCTTAACCAATGCAGTACATTCAGGGTTGATCGGCACATCTTTGGGCAAAAGAGGTCCATTTTAAGCTGTTTTGGTCCACTTTGGGCTACCTTAGCCAATGCAGTACATTCAGGGTGGATCGGCACATCTTTGGGCAAAAGAGGTCCATTTTAAGCTGTTTTGGTCCACTTTGGGCTACCTTTACCAATGCAGTACATTCAAGGTGGATCGGCACATCTTTGGGAGCCCAAAGTGGACCATAACAGCTTCAAATGGACCTCTTTTGCCCAGAGATGTGCCGATCCGCCCTGAATGTATGCATACTGCATTGGATTAGGTAACTTAAAGTGAACCATTACAGCTTAAAATAGACCTCATCTATAAGCTGGGTCTATTATATTTATCAGAATTATTTAAGTCGTTCTGTCATGTTTACAAAGATTTCGCCATTTGTAGACTTTTGGAGATTAATTTAGCGCGTTTCCGATGGTTTCCGATCGGTTCCGAACTTCCGATCGCTCTGATTGGTTCATTTGAATTCATTTCTCTACCGGTTTTCCATCTGACTTGTAACAGTCGACAATCATATTAATGTTGTTGTTGTTGCAGTATGTATCTTTCTTATAGTGTCCTAAGTAGTGTCATGTATCTATATTTTTAAGGTTTTCTTTAGTGTAGTAATGCGTAAATCATCTGCTAAGGTAAGCATACATGTATATAGTCTATATACATCAATATCTCAGGGTTAAAGTTGATCGGGAAATGTTTTTCTGTTCATGCCACCGGGTGGCATATCTATCCTAATAGGTTTAAGCTGCTAACAATGCAGTTCCTCAGCCTATTCTTCCACAATTTTGAAGAAAAAAGCAGTTCTACACAGCCAAAATGTAAGGAAATAAATGAACAAAGGTTAATTTTGTTCTAAAATTGCGGTAAGTGGCACTTTTTACAATTTTAATAACAATTTCACAGCTATAATAAATGAAACTGTATTTCATTCAGGATATTATGCTCTCTAATTACTAATAGAATTGATACAATGACCTCTTACATACGTACTGTATGCATACTGTATTTACCGTGTGCAAATAATATGCATTCAGTACGTTATTTGTACGTATATGATAAAAAAACAGAATAAACAGACACCTCATTTAATATGCATACCATGTGATTCTTGGGCCAGTCTCTTCCCCTCACAGTCAGCCAAGTATTCCTTTGCATTATTTATAGTGTCTGGTATGCATGCATCAGCATGATGACAATACTGATTTTCCCCAGCTCTTATAACCATGAATAAATTATTTTATTTTATAGCACTTTTATCAACTTTGAGCTTCAAGTTTTAACTAATTAATAGAATGCATTCATGGTCATAAAAGGCACATGTTTTTAGGCAAAATATTTCTATCTTCATCTATTTTCGTTTGTTTTATGAAGCGATAATTAAGGTAAAGAATGCAATACATTCAGAGAAAAAAAGGCCATTTTGAGCTATTTTAGTCTATTTTTAGCTACTGTTAGTAATGCAGTACATTCAAGTTGAATAAGCACATCTTTGGGCCAAAGAGGTCCATTTTAAGCTGTTTTGGTTCACTTTGAGCTACCTAAACCAATGCAGTACATTCAGGGTGGATCGGCACATCTTTGGGCAAAAGAGGTCCATTTTAAGCTGGTTTGGTCCACTTTGGGCTACCTTTACCAATGCAGTACATTCAGGGTGGATCGGCACATCTTTGGGCAAAAGAGGTCCATTTTAAGCTGTTTTGGTCCACTTTGGGCTACCTAAACCAATGCAGTATATTCAGGGTGGATCGGCACATCTTTGGGCAAAAGAGGTCCATTTTAAGCTGTTTTGGTCCACTTTGGGCTACCTTAGCCAATGCAGTATATTCAGGGTGGATCGGCACATCTTTGGGCAAAAGAGGTCCATTTTAAGCTGTTTTGGTCTATTTTGAGCTATATAAGCGTACTGGGGACAACCAGGGTAGAAAAGGTCAAGTTTGGGCAAATTTGGTCAATTTCCAGCTTGTTTAAGCATGGCATAGTTGGTTCAAATTGATCCATAATGAGCTACATAGAGCTATGGATTAAGTGGTGTATTGGTCCAGTTAGGGTTATATTGGGCTATTACAGCTCAATGTTACTTTTTTTGCTAGCCCAGATTTGCCCAAAATCGGCCAATTAGGTGCCTGTCGGAGTCTAATTGGGCTAGCAAAATTTTGGTCTTATTTGAGCTGATAAGCCCAAAGTGTAGTCAAAATTTATACGTGGGTTGATGGCATGGGATAATATTGCATGTACTGCATTAAAAGATTCAGTAACTGAACTCTTTGAGTAGGATTAATAACTTAAGATTAAGATAACGCCGAACAGCTGTTCGACATACTCTTCTTTGATTGACATGTAAATCTTAGTAAAGTCACAAAAATTCTGAATTTTTTTTGACAGACAGGGATGCCTGAAAGTGGTAGAAAAAATTTCAAAACAATTTTTTTTTTTTTTTTTAATTTCCAGCATAGTGTCTTCCAGCGGAGAGAGAAACGAAGAACTAAATTAAAAAAATAATGAGCTCACTAAATTGTTTTTAAACTCTTTCTATGGTTCCTAGGCACTAATATATCTGCCTCTTAAAAAAAGAAAACATAATTTTTTGAACTTGCCAAGGTTTACATGTTAATGAATTGGGAGTACGTCAAATAGCTGTTCAAGGTTATCTCTACCTTAACAGGAGGTCACTGCCACTATCATTCCTTCCCCCGCCCCTTCACTCCCTCCTCTCCCCCCCCCCCCGGAGCTCATTGTTTATCTGGAATATTTATATTGTATTTGTTTTACAGGTGGCGTTGTTTCAATTTCCATTGAAAGACCTTTGCCGCAGAGTGTTTGAGGACTGCTCCTATCCTTATAACATATATGAAACGTCACAATAGCATGGAACCATCGTCACACGACTACGAGGATGCATCGCCATCAACTTTGAAACACACGGTAATCCCCGCAGCACCGACCACAGAGTGGAAAAGCCAAATGTCGGAACATAACCTCACGGTCAATATGCACCGCCGAACAGGACCTCAATGTCCAGAAACGTGTCTTGTATTATCATACGTATAGTATGCATATTTTATGTTATACTGATCATACAGCTACATGATTATAATACAATATTATTTTAGCATATGAGCTTCCTTATACAGTACACTATGCATATTATCAGTACGATGAAATACCATATATATATACTGTATGCATACTATCCTTTATGCATGCAGTATGTTTGATGTAAGTACCTTATATGCATTCAATATCATACAATATAATGCACAATGGGAAACATGCAGTATTGTATTATGATTGATAAATCATTGAAATTAATATGAGAATTAAGCCGCAGGTGAAACAGGTTGGAAAGACCGTTTTCACAATAGGTTGTTAATTATCAGCGTATATTATGAGATGAGACTTGCAATGGCTCTTATACTTGTTTTGTCTGCGGCCTCTCATATACGTATGTATACTGTATGCATGCATTAATTGTGTACAAAATGTATGCATAACAACTATATGCATACCAGATACCTACTTTTTTGAAAAGACTAAAGGTCAGTTGGAGAATAAAACCTAAATAATAATCAAAACTTGGTTTTAATTTCATACAAATTAAAGTGCCCTCACAAAACTTTTTTTTTTTTTTTTTTTAATATAAATATTTATTTTTATATCATTATTTATTATCAAAACAATATCATATGCATTGCACTGAGCCAGTAATGTTATTTCTCGCAAATTCGCGGTGAATATGCGCGCATATCAGGTGGTCACGTGATTGCCATTTTGATTATTTTGAAAGTATCTTTCGCGCATATGCGCGCATTTTCGAGCATATTAACATGCGCATATTAACGGACAAATCTTCGCGCGAATTTCACATCACTGCACTGAGCAGCCACATCCCCTTTTGCAATGTTGCCTCTAGACAGAAGCAGCCAATGGGATGGCAGCAGTCACACAAGGAAAGTTAATAATTTCTAAACATTGGCTATATGCAAAAGTTTCAGCCAATCCCAGCTTCCCTACTTTAATAGACCGCTTTCCACCAATGGTAGACTTGCATTTTCCAACCAACATTCAAGCTTGAAAACAAAACAGCTGTTGAAGGTGGTCATCATAAACATTCGGACCGTAAGTAGAATTTTTAAGTATAAAAAATGGGAAAAGTAGCACTACAAAGTTGTGCATTGAATGTCTATGTATCAGAAAACACAAATCATAACCTACCAAAAGATGAACTGAGAGAGGAGATCCCCTAGCCGTGGAGTCGCACAACACAAGGTCACCGAAGTCCACATTTGTGATTCGAAGTCCATGATAGAGGGTCATAACACATCAAAATAAAACGTAATACGCTGCAATAGCATGGCATCCTCACTACACAGCCACGACAGCACACCACGCACAAACACTGGAACACACGGTGATTCACAATGCAGACCAAACGGTACCGTACAGAGTAATTTTCGAAACATATCCTCACGGTCAATGTGCACTGTCTGAACAGTGCACAATGTCCGAAACCGAACACGACTCGGCAGCAACACAAGTTCACGGTACAAAGATGCCCACCGCCCACACCCTCCGCAGGGCTGCGGAAGACCTCGGAGGCCAAAAAACCCCAAAATTCCAAAACTGAAAATTCACCCCCAGCCCCCCCCCGGACGTGGATTTTTTATTATTTTTCTGGTTATGGCGGCAACCCCCAGGAACCCCCAGGAAAATTTCCGTCAGGTTCCGGACACCCCAGACGCTCCGTCATCGCTTTCTTCGGTCCCGGACTTGAAAAGCACAGGATTTTTGGGGTCTGAAAAGTGATGTTTAATAATAAGGATTAGTAATTTTTCATACGCGATGATCATGGCAAAGGTATATTTTATAAAAGGATATAATTGTAATTATTATATTCATATATAATAGATTTCTGCGTAAAATTTCTGTAGAAACATGAAGGACGCCCGAGCGGGCAATTACTAATAATATCTGGTTGTTTCCTCCTTTGACCACCCGGCTTTGTATTGGCACTGCCCGCACTGCATTGCTTGGAGACCACTTCGGTCTCTGGGACTAATATATGAGGAAGCGTCACACCCTGATAACGCATCGCTCAGGAGAGGTTCTACCTGTTAATGCCAAGCTTATTAGTGCAATATAGCCGCAAAGACAGCGGCTAGCATCAGCTAGAGAGGCGCGTCTTCGGAAACTGATGTGGCAAGGTTAACGAACCGCGGTTTACCATTTGGTGGATAGCTATTTGCCCCAAAATACCAACCAATCAATCAAAAGCTATCTACAGAGCGCCATGGCAAGGTGCGATTTCCTGGTGTCTCGAGCATAGAACTGGCTGCAGTCTATGCCTTAATTCCTCTTCGTATGTCGGCACTACTATAAGAAATATCCCTCCCGCATCTTAAGTGTTGACCTCAGCAGTGTATGGTGCCCGTGCAAACACCCACCCTATACATTTTTTTTATAATTTATAACACACACACTGTTAAAAATAGCAAAACAAAATATACCTACAAAAACTTTAATTTATAATACGAAACATCTTCCTCGTTCTCCATTATAAATATTGATTATGACGCTAAAATGCTGGGGATAATATAAACAAGCATTTTATTAATTTTCAAGCAGCGCCTTGTGGGTAGGCAAATTCTTGATCATCTTTGCGTGGCAGCGCAGCATCAAACTAGAACTACTACATGAGATGACGTCAATCTGTGAATTTTGTTGGAAAATGCATAAATTTACAAGAAATTCTGGTGTTTTAATTATCATTGATGGAAAAGCGAAACATTAATATAACAATTAATATTTAATTATTTATGTATAATTATATAAATATACACTCTAATACACCATTATAGCTAATTAAATTAAAGAGTATACATTCATAGTTTGTAATTAAGACAAGCGTAAAAAAATGCTCATTATCTCATTACCCTTAATGATATTAGTATTAATATCAGTATTAATACTGATATTAGTATTAGTGATATTTATTGATGTTTAATATTTATATTGCAGTAATTGATTCTTTAATTGTTTTTTTTTTTCCCTTTGTACTGTGTTTTCAGGGAGCGACTTGTCGTTCTTATTGGACTGTTTGTAAATCTCCTGATGCCTTTGACTTGTTATTTTGTATTCATGAGGGAAATATAATAAATAAACTAATAAAATCTTACGCCGTTCATATAGTAAAATGAAAGTGACTACTAAAATCACAATAATAACAACGACAACACAGCGACGCATTTGTTCTTAACGCCTGTAAAGTAGTCGACTTGTTGTACATTGATGTTACAAAAGTTGCATAAATTTCAGGCGTTCTCATATTTTGCATCCACTGAAGTACAAATAATCGAACTTTATTTCTGATTTATTCAACAATCTTTATTAGTATATTTATTTTTAGAATTATATAGATTGCATAATATCATGCTGCATCGTAAAGTAAATATAGTTTACCGAGCATGGTGGCGCAGTGGTAGCGCTTCTGACTGGTAATCAGAAGGTCGTGTGTTCGAATCCTACTGGGAGCTATAGGTGAAAAGATCGAGAGGTCTGAACCTTCGCTGTCTGGTTAGAGACGAGCCACTGCCACATGCATTCGGGAGGTGTTTAGAACGTGTTCTGACACCGACCATCCTGACTTGGGGTTTTCCATGGTTCCCCCTCGACTACAATGGCTAATGCCGGGATGGATAAAATAAGTCGGCCATGGACGCAGTGCAAACTACATCACCTGTCGATAAGACTCTGTCTTGACGGGACAAGAATACGGAGATGCACACAAGCAAAAAAAAAAAAAAAAAAAAAATATAGATTTTAATTTAATGAAACATTGTAATATATATATATTCCATCAAATAAATATTAGTACACAGCAATTACATATAACTTCATCAAGATCACCACAGTAAATTTTAATCTTTATATTATTACTATTTTCAACTTTTTTAATTAAGGGTAAGATAACGCCACCAATGGAAATGGATATGATATTTGTTTTGTAAAATTTGATTCTTAACTATGTGTAGGATATTTAATTTGATAAAATTCAATAAAAAAACAACCTTATTAAATATTCATAAAAAAAATGAACAATTTAGATATTGGATAAAACTCACGAGGGGAATTCTGATCCAAGTGTCTTGCAGTCAATGAATAGAATTCTTGGCAAGGCCATAACAGATTTAAAGAATTGTGTTGGTGAGACATCGAATAGTAGCATGTGTGCCCCACAGTCAGGCAAAGCTCAGAAATGTGAGCCACAGCGTCGGTTCTTTTCAACAAAACGAAAACGAACTAGCACGAACGAGGCACGAGCTTTAAAAAAATGCAAGCCAATTAACAGAAGCTGAGAATGTTAGAGAATGAGATGTTACATGACGTTGACAGAGAGGTTCTTAATATTCATACTGGGAATGATCATATGTACTAGAGAGAATGAGTTGTACACTTAACTATGTTGTTTTAATTATTGACTATTTGATAAGCTAGCTATGCTTCGTCATGTTAAAATTTCACCAAATGTTTTGTGTGTTGAAATTTATTACTTATTGATACTGAAAATAAATTTGTATTATTATGCTGAATGTAGTTAGAAAGTGTGGATGTAATAGAATTTAATCTATATGTTACGATAGATATAATACCATTTTTATTTTTTTATGTATTACTTCATACACTAAAAAAATCATACATGGCAATCCTTTGAATGTACTTTTTATTCACTATATTACCACTTTAATACAAATGTTTCTCATAGGCTCTCATAGAATGGCTATTTTAAATTATTTTATTTCTTGAAACTTTTAATTCAAAGTTAATTCCTTCTGTATAGCGCGAAGATAATATTTCGGCTACTATAATATAATAATTTTGCTATGTTTGAATCGTTTTGAATAGATCCCGCAAAAGCGCGCCAACGCCATCGCACGAGCCGACCCGAAAGCCCCCGAGAGTCCCCGAACAGAGAGGAGCCAAGGCGGCCAAGGCTCCGGCAAGCCGCAAGTGTTTCACCTCTAATGTTTTTTTTCTGACGTTGCGCAGTTGAAGAGTTTTTGTGATTTTACTTCTAATGCGCATAAAGAATACGAACAGCTACATCTTTACGGCTACCACCAATCGTTAAAAATCAGCTGATAAGATGCGCGCATTTGTATGTTTATTATCTGCAAGGATCCTCCATGATTATCTGGTTTATATCAAAGGATTTTGTATGTACAAGATCCTTGGTTTATATCCGGACGTGTTTATATTTGTCTGTGTTTATATCCAGCTAGAGTTCTCTGGTTTATTTATATGTCTAAAAAATTCAATAAGAAAAAGTGGCTCCAGTCATACTGAAATTTACCAAAGAAGTAAAGTATAAAAGCAGGTAAACATTTGCAATCATAAATATCATGTACAAACAGACAAAGCAGGGGGAGGAGGATTTTTTGTAGATGTTAAAAAAAAGTGTTTTTTTAGCATGTATCAAATTGTATGTACTGTATATATTATGTACCTTCTGCAGCCCTGGACTCCTTTGAGAGTGGTTATATGGGTATGTATATCGGTGGAGGGGATTTTTTAAGTCGAGATATTTTAAGAAATGTTTAAAGAAATGGGATATTATTTTTTTAAAAGATATTTTAAGAGATGTTTTAAAAGATATTTTAAGGATTCTTTACTTATAGCTCTTGGACATTGGTCAAACCGGTGGCTAAACGTATTGTCATGTGCTTATAAAGGAACGTTGAGAGATAGGGAAAAACAGTACAGTATATAATACTGTAAGTTTCTCTGTGGTCCCATACTGTTTAGGTACCATTTAAACAAATGTTCCGCACGGTGCTAAATTCGTCCATATATTTGAGTGTGTTCTTTCCGGATTTGACGGTGATTGGGGATTTTATTGTGATAATTTTCGTGATATCTAAAAGTTTATTTTTACCTAGAATTTAAGATTTTTCAAATTTCCGTACACCGCACTAAAATGTTGTTCAAAATATTTTTCGAAGCAGTTGTAGGATTTGTAAGTAAGAATGTACAAGATAAACCAGAGCTGCAGGACTTTTGGGAGAAATACAAACTTTTACATTCTGATGAAGATCGTTACAATTTTCTCAAACCAATATTAGAAAGTCTGAAATTTCCAGAGGTTCCTGCTTCTCTTCAGAGAGAAAAATGTTCAGTGAAGTCTCAAGAACTGAGAGAAGCTGGTAATGTCTATTTTGAACAAGGCAAACTTTGCTCTGCTCTTCGTTCATACACTGAAAGTATTGCCTTTGCACCACCAAATTCTGAAACCCTTTGCCTTGCTCATGGTAATCGTTCTGCTGCTTTAAAGAGTTTGGGTCTCTTGCGAGAGAGTGTGCGGGAGATTGACTGTGCCCTTGCACTTGGCTATCCTGCCAGCCTGGCCCACAAGCTACACCAGCAACGTGCAGAGTGCCTCGCCCTGCTAGGTGAATATGAGCAGGCGGTACAGAGCTTTGCTGCGGCCAGCTCGAGTCTTGACCAAGCCGGTCTTGATCCCGCAGAGAGAGACAAGATAAACAGTGAGCTGAAGGAGAAGAGTGAGGCCTGCAAACTGGCAGCCAAGACTCCTAACCTGGCCAAGCTTACGTTGGACAGCCCTGCAAAGAAGGAACCACCACCATTGTCTTACGGAATTAACACTGGATTGAACGGAGCGTCAGACTGCATTGCTCTGCAGTACAACGAAAAGTATGGACGTCACCTTGTGGCAACCAGAGACATTCAGCCAGGTGAGAGACTCATTACCTAACTTTATCTCTGCATGTAGAAAATAGTGGAGAATGCAGTATTTGCCAAACAGAGTATACTTGTGTTGACTTTAATTTAAGTTTTATTAATTTCAGGAATGGATAAAAAAAAATTCATTGCAAAAATTAATGTTTATGAAATGAATTGCGTGAATGAATTATGCTACTCTGAATCTTCTCAGATTGTTCTGAGACCGGGATTTTTTTTTTTTTTTTTTTTAAACTAATTTTAAGCTGTCAACTTGACGTTACCGAACATGGTCCTACCGTTTACTACCAAGAAAATATTGGGTGCATGTAAGATCCCACACGGAGTAATTTCTCTAATTTCTCTATTGCCAATTGTTAACTTCTAATAAATCCCTGCACACAAGTTTAAAATTATGTTTTGGCACTAATCTTTTTTATGTTTACTGGGCTAAAAAATTTATTAGCAGACTGATTTTAGTTTATTTGATGAGAGTCTAAAAAGTTTCACTGTAGTTGTGAATTAACTTGAGAGTGAGAAAACTTTCGCAGAAGTGGTTTTAGAGGAAGCCAAAAAACTTTTCTTTAGCAAACAAACATCCATGTATGGCGACCAAATCAGCTGGTAACAGCTTACCATTAAAAGTATCGGCTTCGCCCCCTGGAGGCGTCATTCTCATTCCTTAATAAAATAATGGATAGGGCCTAGATGCCTCCAGAGGGCTTGTGTATGTATTGTGATTTACTGGATTTTGTGATCACCTTTCCAATGATTCTGGTCGGTACATAAAATACCCGGTAGTTGTAATTATGGCTGTAGCCGTATTAATTTCTTATTTAAAAAGACCTAACAAATGAATTTGCTGACAAACCGTTCTTTTCTCCCAGGAGACATCGTGATTGTGGAGCAGCCATATGCAGCTTTCTTGAAGTTTGATTGTGTCAACCCGGGAAATTGTGATCACAGTGCCCACTGCAGCTACACTCATTGCAGTCACTGCTTTGAGCGATGCCCAACACTGCTGCCGTGCCCCAAGTGTGTCTGGGTGAGTTGATCATTACTTTTTAATTATATTATTACAGCAACACAAATAGAGGCTTCAAGACAACTGATTTTGCGGTGTTCCCACCGTCCCATCTAAACCTACAGTATGTAAAAAAAAATCGAAATCACTTTTTTGGCATTAAAACGTTTTTTTAGAGGAACATGAGTTCTTGAATCATTATCAGAAGATCTCTAAATGGGGGGGGGGGGGGGTAGGAGATGGTTACAAATTAATAGCTTTAATAAGTACTTAGAAAGAATTCAAATTTTTTAACATGGAGGCTTATGGAGAAAATTTTCCCGCTGGGGAACACTTGAAGCCTCTATTACAAATTATCCCTTATTTATTTTAAAATATGGCTGCTTACTCATAATTTATTAAAATCTTAAATTTAGTATTCTATGTCAACATGCAAATGCCTTTTCTTTCAACTTGCTGTGGTACCTTAAAGTGCACCTCCTATAAAAGGTAATAATACTGCACTCTCCAGGAAGCACTTGAACAATGTTGAAAAACAAGTTTCGTCATTGGTAACCACCCAACCATAGTTAAATACGTAATATAATTTGCCAAATTGTTGTATCATGTTTTATAAAAGCAAATAAATCTTCATCTTCTGGGAAGATATGAAAATAATAATCTGACAACATTAAAATTAAATTTTGTGAGACTTGTAACCAGTATAAAAGAACTGTGAAGTAGGCCTGTATCGCACAGGTCAATAAAATTCACTTGGTGACTTTGGTATTACAAGCACGGTACCCTTTGTTGACCCTAATGGTTCTCTGTGTCCTCAGGCCATGTTCTGCAGTGAGGAGTGTCGTCAAGCTGCTCACTACCACGACTTCGAGTGCTCCCTGGTGCCCACGCTGATTGCCTGGGACATGGGCTCCCACTCCTTCTACCTGCTTCGTGTTCTCTCAGTCACGGGCATAGCAACCATCCTGGAGTATCTGGACAACATTCCGAGCAGCAGCGACCCTCGGACCAGGGGCTTCACCAGAGACAAACTGCTCCCGAACTTCAACGCCTTCTACAATCTCGTGAGCAACTCAGAGCTGAGAAACCCATTTGACATGCTACAACGTACTTTAGCATCCTGGTGCCTTGTTAAATTTATGGGAGATTTGATACCTGATCCTGATAGATTTGGAGCACTATTTCTACATTTATTGCAAATAATTTCAGTTAATTCTGAGAGCAATAAAGAGTCTTATTTGAAACCAGGTAGTAATGATTATGATTTAATTAGTATTGGAGGTGGAATTTATGCAACATTTAGCTATTTAACTCATTCTTGTGATTTTAATTGTGAGAGAATTACAGTAGGCAATTTAAAGGTGGTTCAAGCAATACAGCCTATAAGTAAAGGTTCCATGTTGACAAATACATACCACAGTAAATTTCTGCATCATACCAAGCTGCAACGCAGGTCTTACTTGTTGTCTCGCTATCAGTTTGAATGCCACTGTGAGGCTTGCGATGAAGACTGGCCAATGTTGCCTGAGTTGGCTGCTCAGGGTATGCTACCTGGCAACATGCCAAAGGGTAAGATCAGAAGTGCGTGCGAGAAAGCCTTGCGTGACATGCAGGATGTGGTCCAGAGTGATAAACAGCTGAGTGGTAGACATCTGAGTGAGAAAGACTTGGCAAGAGTCAAGTCTCTGTTGGTTATGTTGTACAAGGCAGGCTGTAAACTCAGTTTTGCCTATTATTTATTTGTCGAAATTTATAGGGATGCTTTACAACAGAAAGGAAACCAACATCAAGACAAATCCCTTTAAAGATACAAAATATATACATAAATAAATTATACTCGTGCATTAAAAAAATATATATATTATTCAGCGTACAGCTGTTATCTCAGTTTTTAAATGTATGATAAGAAATGTTGCAACCGTGTAATTTATTTAAAAAAACATCAAAGACAATAACAACAATAACAAGCCCAATGTTGAAAATATTTCCACACATGGAAGTTATGAAATATATATATCTTAAAATGTTCTTCTCTACAAACTCTATCAGTAGCTAAAATATTAGTTCTAATAGAGGACATAAAGGACCAAGAGATGGCGCTGACATCTGCAAATTTTGCTCTTTGCATCGAGGATACGGCAATACCTATAGCATGGGGAGAATCACAAAAATTATCAAATATATAGGAAAGAAATCACTTACGAAGTTGAAATATTTTTTTATATTTCTCCGAAAGTGTTTGACAACTAATTATGGTGTTGTCATTTCTATAAAATTATGCTGTGGCTACTGATAGAGCATTTACATGATTTGACAATGTTAATCATGTACAACAATCCTCGCCAGACGCACGTAGTTCCAGCAGTTACTACTATATAGGGGGCGCACTAACTTTATGACTCCAATAAAAGTTCAATTTCATTAAAAAAAAATTCATAACTCGAAAACTTAATACTGTACATAGAATTTGTGTACCTGATATTTTAGCTACTGATAGGGTATGTAGTGGAAAACATTTTAAGAATTTTTTAAAAAAGAATTCACAATTAAAATAATAAAATAATTAAGAATTCATGATTTTCATGTGTGGGATTTTTTTTTTTTTTAAACATTGGGCGTGTTACTCTAACTTATACCGTACCCTTAACGCAGTATATTCATCGTCAGGGTAGAGAAATATCCCCTCAATCTGCTAATTGGGTCCTTCCCCTTGTAGTTAATTAAAAGCTTTTCGTAACTTTTTCATGTGCTGGGGATTTAAAAGAGCCCTTGAGTGCTTGCCATGTATATATACAAATTTATTTATTACTTATAATATATTTTTTATATGGTGAGGCAGTGTCGTATTCTCTTTGAGATGCATTTTAGTATTGGGGGACATGCTTAATTCCCGGAATGTGTTTGATATTTTTACCCCTTTTTGAGTAGTTTAATTCGTGCATCTGTTCTTTTACTGTGGTTGTTTTTTGTAAAATGAAAACTTATATAGATGTATTTAAGATTTTAGTGACAAATTGTTACTTTAATTGTTAAAGTTAAAAAAATTATGGTTGCCAACGAACTTAATATTTAGATAATGTCAGATAAAGTTAAATTTATGCTTATTTCATGGCTTTTGCCAAAATTATATATTTTAATACTTAGCAAATGATGAGTATAATATTATATATTATTAAGAAATCTATTCTGTGTGCATGATATTGATAATTTTATAAATTACTGAAAATAATTGGTCAAAAAACAATTTTCCTTTATAAAATTTCATTAAATTAAGTGTGTGAGTTTGCCAGCTTCAAAACTGGATATTATCACGTGAAATTTAACTCATAATTCCTGGATTTCAGTTATAACAGTGAGGTGTTGTGATAAAAGATTTATAGAGTTTATATTTGAGGATCGATGTATGAATTGCAGTCGCTACCTCGGAATATTTCTCACTTACAGCCTTATTGTTAATTTAATCACCGTACCATGTAAAAATAACACAGGGCATGGTGATTAACAGGCTGCAAAAATGAAATTTCCAAAACTTGTGATTTCATAATTATGTCACTTTCATAATTGAATTATTAATTATTTTTATTTGTTTGCTTGTTTGTTTATTTATTTGTTTATTTATTCACATTAAATATCAGTTAATTTGATACATTAATTGTGTCTACATACATATATTATAATTATAATACTGTACATATATATAGCAATTGATTATTGTGGATTCAAGAGTATATAAAACTTTTGAAACTGTAATACTGTTTGTTCCTTCAAATCACACTGAACGTTAACTTTTTAAATGTCAATGCTTCAGTTATGATTGTTATGAAGGCATCATTATTAGGACAAAGCGGAGGAATTAAGATTTTCAAGGTGCTAATTAACCAGTTGCATGAGTCACGTGGCAATTTTTTTTTTCTTTTTTTACTATTCGCACTACAGCGGTAATTTTCAAATTGAACGGGTCTTTCGCCATACGTCATAATACAATTAATATGACGTCATTGCAATATGATCGTGTAGGCAAAACATTGTCAGCGGCATAGTATAGTAGATATATATATATACATACATACATACATACATACATAACATGACGCCATTTCCCTTTACGGGGTAAGCCAGCAGCATTATTACCTCGGCCGTCTACAAATTGCCCTCCAAAGCACTCGATTCTTGCATACTCCACTTGCTTCAGAAATACTCATAACACTCTTTTGCCTTCTGCACTCTCTATTACACTGTGTACTTTTAACACTTCTGTTCTTCAAACATTCTGCAATCACATCCAACCAAACCTTTTTAGGTCTACCTAATCCTTTCATGCCTTGTACACTACCTTTAAACACCTGTTTTGCAATTCGTTCATCACCCATTCTCTCAACATGTCCAAACCAACGTTGTGTACTTCGTTCATACTTGTCAATTACGCTTTCTTTCACTCCACACTCATTCATCACCCATGTGTTTCTCACTCTATCCATCCTAGTTTTACCACACATATTCCTTAAAAAACTCATACCAACAGCATTCAACTTACTTCTATGCTTTGTTTGACACACCCATACTTCAGATCCATACATCAAAGTTTTGGTATTAGGACAGAGTTATACACAGCTAGCTTAGCCGTATTAGACAACAGCTCAGTGCGACACAACCCTGCCATATACTACCCACAATCCTCCTGCCAGCACTTACTCTCCTATCAATCTCTCCATCTACACTTCCGTCCTCTCAAAACAATCTTCCCAAATATACAAATTCTTTCACTTGTTCCAGCTGTTCTCCTTTTAGGTAAATTCCTTTTGCCTCGTTGCTATCTGTATGTAATATAATATATATATATATATATATATTGTGTTAAAGTTGGTCTCGAAATTAATTTCTACTGGCTGCATGTATTTTCACATAATTTTTCGTAGAAATTTCTTTCATAAACATGGGTTGACAAGAACTTCTCTAGAAGAACCATGTTATTCGCGCTACATATTGAAGAAATTAAAATATTTTACGACCAAAACTATTATTAGAAAAGAGATTTTGTGAGTTATGTTAACCCGCACAGCATGTATAGGACTTTTGAGTTTTCTGCCTACATCCCGACGAAGATCTTCGAGCGGCTTCGGGTATCTCCGTGAGATACTAAAAACGTATAAACATGAAAATCATAAAATTCCCGTATTCGCACCACGGCGGGTGTATTACCGCTGGTATATACGAGGGTCGTATGATAAGTTCCTTAAGTCGTATAGAAAAAAATCCAGCGAGATAAAATTAACAACTGTACCGACTTAAGTGATATTTCAATAGGTCAGATACAAATTTTTACCCCGATATCACTTATATTAATTTCTGGGGGTCAGTTTTCGTGAAGCTCCCTCAAAATTGACTAAATTTGAACTTTGAACCAGTATAACACCCACTGCTGTGATATTCCAGGGATGTTTTTTTATCTTTGGTATTGCGCCGTGATCGAATGATCTATTCTGTGCCACCAGACACCGCAAATAGTTTGATTTTTGCTTTAAAAACAAGCAATTATGAAATTTCATGGACCGTCACCACCCTTTTTTTGGGCCTTAAAAAGCTCATTTGCGGCACCCCTAACGCGGCAAGTTTTTTCGTCGTAATTTTTCATTGGAGATGTAATATAATTATATCATTAGAAAGCCCATGATCTCTGCTATTTGCTGATGTTACATAAGACTGTCTGTATTCAAAATTTTGTGTATTTTTTTAATGAAATCTTAAATGACAGATGATTTTGGCCAAACAGTGAAGGGTACACTTCAGTGAGGCATATATCCTATTAAAAATTTAGGTAACAAATAAGCAGCACTAGAGCCTGATAGAGTAAGGTTTTCTGATGTTTTCACGAGATTTTCATGAATTTACCATGCATCAACTTTTTTCTGCAACAGATATTGAAACTGGTAAAAAGTACTAATTTTTGGTCAAATTTTAATTTCCCGACCGTGCTTCACGAAAACTGACCCCCAGAAATTAATATAAGTGATATCGGGGTAAAAATTTGTATCTGACCTACTGAAATATTACTTAACCTGGTACAGTTGTTAATTTTATCTAGCCGGATTTTTTCTATACGACATAAGGAACTTATCATACGACCCTCGTATATTATAAAGTTATCAATATAATTCAAATAATTGCACCGCAGCAGTGTACAAAAATCCTGAAAACGCTGATCGATCGCACCACAACCATATCAACTGTAGAATAAATATATATTAATATATATATTATATACATTTAACTATAGCAATTTCTAAAAGATCTCGACCATATATATAGCTCAATTAAACGTGTACTCTGGTCACAACAGAGTCACAAACTTAAAGGGGTACCAATTAAAGTGAATACTTTTTTTACATATTCGGGCAGCTAAGAAATATTCTAACATCCCTGTGGCTCAATATTTTCGTACAATGCCTAGTTATTTTATAATTAATTATTTAGTTTGAAAAGTGAGTTCTATGGCCGTTGGATTGATTCAAGCTAGCCGATGCGCTCCCGCAGCGGCCGGTGATAATACGACAAGAACCTGGAAACCTTGCAAATGAAGTTTTAGTTACATTTCAATATTAAGTATAGGATTTGGCAATGTTAACTGATCTATTTTCCCATTTAAGATTCAATGCTATGACATCATTTTTGAGAGGTTTTAAAAATCAGGAAATTGTCGTAGAATGCTGTAATAGGGCTTTTTCTTCATGAAATTCTCGTGCCTTTTGAAATATTGACAAAAACTTGAAACATTTTTTTTTGGTGAGTACCCCATTCTAGTACGCTCTGGGCGGGTCGCGGGAAAAATTCTCGTCGTATCAGCGGCTGCTGCGGGCGCGCACCGACTTGAATCAACTAACGGCTTTTGAACTCAAGTTTCAAACTAAATAATTAATTTTAAAATAACTAGGCATTGTACGAAAATATTGAGACACAGGGATATCAGAATAATTCTTAGCTGCCCGAATATGTAAAAAAGTATTGAAATGAAATGAAATGATCTTTATTTAGCTTTCGCTATTTAAATTCATAATAGTTGGTTACATATTAATAAATTGATTTTACAATAACACATAAAAATTTGTTTCATAATTTTTTATGCCTACAGAACGAACCAATATATTAAAACAGAGATAACAAAATACCAATTAACATATAAGATAGTTTTACAAATAATTACTTACACAATGAATATATAATTAACTCTGCTATAGGGAAATCTTTCCTTCACATATATAATACATAGCCTTTTAAACATTTTTTTATTGTGACATATTTTTATATTATCTGGTAGTTCATTGAACAATTTTTTTCCACAGTTATAAATTGATCCATCTGATCCTTGTTTATTGACACATTTTCTGAAAAAATTGTAACATCCTCTTGTGTATGCATCTCACTATTTTTAAAAATTTCACTTTTAAAATGCTTAGGAAATTTATCATGAATAGTATCATAAAAAAATAACAGTACTTTTAATGCATATCTTTGTTTTACACTCAACCATTGCAGAGTTTCCAACAACAATATAGTATGAATTCTTTTATTACAACCCAATATAATTTTCATCGCTCTGTTTTGAAGTCTTTGTAATAATTTGATATTTCTTTTGCTCGTATTAAAAAACAAAGATGCACAGTATTCAAAATGAGGAGCAATTATAGTTTTATATACCAAATTTTTACACCAAACGCTCAGGAATCCCGAGATTCTACTTAAATACCCAATTGTTTTACCAATTCTTTTTGACATGGACTCAATATGATCATTAAAATTCAAAGTACTATCAAAAACTACACCAAGATATTTAACATTTTTTTCAAACTTCAGTAACTCTCCATCAAGGTTGATCGTTGAGTTGGGATTACTATTTACAATATTATTTATCTTACGATTAGAACTTGCAAGTAGCATGCAAGTAGTTTTTTTAACATTCAGTTTCAACTTATTCAAATTAAACCAAAAAGACAATTTAACTAAATCTTTGTTCAAATCATCACATAAAATTTTGAATTCTTTACCAGATATTGAGATCAGAGTATCATCCGCGAACAAATTAATTAATGATTTATCAACATACAAATACATGTCATTAATATAAATATATAATAAAGAGCAAAGTATTCACTTTGGTACCCCTTTAATTTCGGATTGCTGCGTTTCTGCATGGTTTGACTCCCGAATGAGAAAATTTTTAAACTACTTTTTGCAATTTAATTTTTATTTTATATTTTAAATTTTCAGAAATCAATAAATATGGTCAATAATGCACTGCGCGCTTTACACTGCGCCACGTTCATTATAAAATAGGGTTGCATTGAAAAACGTAGTGCGAATAGCGCTGGTAAATCAGTTTTTTTTTCTTGCACCGAGGGCACCGAGGCGGTGTAAATAAATGTTATTTATATATATATATATATATATATATATATATATTATATATATATATATATATATATAAATAACATTTATTTACACCGCCTCGGTGCCCTCGGTGCAATATATATATATATATATATATATATATATATATATATATATATATATATATATATATATATATATATATATATATATATATATATATATATATATATATATATATATATATATATATATATATATATATATATATATATATATATATATATATATATATATATATATATATATATATATATATATATATATATATATATATATATATATATATATATATATATATATATATATATATATATATATATATATATATATATATATATATTATATGTATGTATAGTATGTATACCAAGGATCTTGTATATGATCCTAGATGTATACAATATACCACAGCGCTATTCGCACCGATAGCGGTGTGAATATGTGAATATAGCGATTATAGCGAGTCCACACGGGGCCGCTATTCGCTGCGGTGTAACTAAATAGTAATTTTAAATCCAGATGATATTTATTTTCCCAGCTTTTCAAGTAGTAAATTTAATTGAAATAGTAATAATTGTTTCGTTTATTCGCACTGAGTTGCGAATAGCTTTCACAAAAACTAAGCCGCGGCGAAGCGAATAGCGCCGATTTTTTTTATATATTAAAAAAAAGTGTAGGAAATACACTGTAAATGTTTTTTCTAACGCTGCGCAGTTGCACAGTTCCCGTGATGTTACTTCTATTGCGCATAAAAAATAAAAACAGCTCTATCTTTACGGATACCATCAATCGCTGAAAATCAGCTGATGGATTCGCGAATTTTTATGATGATTTTATGATTGATGATATTTACATTTTTTAGTCAACATGCAATGATTATTTTTTTATTAGATAAGTAAAAAGTAAAGTATAAAATCAAGGTAAACATGTACAAGCACAGATCATTCACATATGCATACTATAGACAAACAATCGAAGCATCAAGAAGGATTTTTGTACGCGCTGAGGTATGCCGGTTTTTTATGTGCATATCTGCTGCTATTATAATGAGCTATATGCAGCTAATGCGGCCCCTGGATTGTTTTGACGGGTTAGGGCCGGGTATTGGTGGAGGGGATATTATTTTAAGACATAACAAGGATTCCTTATTACTTTCATTAGTTTTTAACTTAAGCTGTGGGTCAAATCGGTTGATTATATAACCTGTAGTAAGGAACATTGAAAGATAGGAGAAACCATCAGCAGTACAGTGAAGGGAAAAAACGCGTATGTACAAAAGTTCCGCACGGTGTAACTTGTCTGTCTGTCTCTTGTTCGTCTGTCTGTGTGCATACTTTCTGTGGTTCCAGGGTATTTAAAGATTATTTATAATTTTTGTGATATATTGAAAAGCTTATTTTAGAAACATATATATTTATATACATTTTTTTCTCAACTTTTCGTCCACTGCACTTAAATGTTGTTCAAGATATTTTTCGAAGCATTTGTAGGACTTGTAGGTAAGAATGTACAAGATAAACCAGAGCTGCAGGACTTTTGGGAGAAATACAAACTTTTACATTCTGATGAAGATCGTTACAATTTTCTCAAACCAATATTAGAAAGTCTGAAATTTCCAAAAGTTTCTGCTTCTCTTAAGAGAGAAAAATGTTCAGTGAAGTCTCAAGAACTAAGAGAAGCTGGTAATGTCTATTTTGAACAAGGCAAACTTTGTTCTGCTCTTCGTTCATACACTGAAAGTATTGCCTTTGCACCATCAAATTCAGAGACCCTTTGCCTTGCTCATGGTAATCGTTCTGCTGCTTTGAAGAGTTTGGGTCTCTTGCGAGAGAGTGTGCGGGAGATTGACTGTGCTCTTGCACTTGGCTATCCTGCCAGCCTGGCCCACAAGCTGCACCAGCGACGTGCAGAGTGCCTCGCCCTGCTAGGTGAACATGAGCAGGCGGTACAGAGCTTTGCTGCAGCCAGCACGAGTCTTGACCAAGCTGGTCTTGATCCCGCAGAGAGAGAAAAGATAAACCGCGAACTGAAGGAAAAGAGTGAGGCCTGCAAACTGGCAGCCAAGACTCCCAATCTCGCCAAGCTTACGTTGGACAGCCCTGCAAAGAAGGAGCCACCACCATTGTCTTACGGAATTAACACTGAATTGAACGGAGCGTCAGACTGCATTGCTCTGCAGTACAACGAGAAGTATGGACGTCACCTTGTGGCAACCAGAGACATTCAGCCAGGTGAGAGACTTGTTGCCCCTTACTTTATCTGGTTGTAGAATAGTAAAGAATACAGTATTTTCCAAACATTATACTGGCATTGGTTTTAATCTGAACTTTAATCTTTATTAATTTTAGCTATAGACAGTTAGCATAAAATATCTATAGCATGAATAGGCAGAGGGTACAAAATTATGCTACTCCGAATCTTTTCAGATTTTTCTGAGCCTGAAAACTATTATTTTATTTTTTTAATAATTGAAAGTACGGGCAGCCCCCCCCCCCTCCTCCCCCCTGTAGGCGTCACTTCTTTATAAAAAGCAAAGACGCCTCGAAGGGTGTGTCTGAAATTTTAATAATTACAATATTTAAAAATAGTCTTGTGGGTCTCTAAAAAGCCTGGAAAAAAATTCAGAGTTGTATAATTTTGTACTCTCTATGCAACAAATTTTTGTTATGCCAACTGTCCAATGAGAGTGGGGAGGGGTTGGAGGAGTGTTTTTAACAGATAACTAACATATTGGGGTGACGTCCATGGACACATAATTATTGGCATAATGGAGCAGAGTTTAGGTTGGAGGAAAACAGACCTGATTATATACCTTTAGACCCAGGGGTCAGACTCTCTTGGACACTGTGGTAGAGTCATATATGGAAGGAGGATAAAACCTATCCTTTCTGATGTATTTCAGTCATACAGGCAGTAGGTACACCACAAACTTCATCCCTGCATGCTCTGTTGCCACACAGCCTACAGTAAAACAAATATAAGTTTACACCTGACATGACTAGACTATACGTCTAGACAGACAGGAGCCCCCTATCTTAGCCATGTTATGACTTTTAAGATGGACACCGCACGTAGTCGAATCTACACGTAAACTAAGATTTGTTATAATGTATGTGATATCCTTAAAATTTTTAAGATGGTTAGATTGGTTGTTCTTCTTACCTCTCCAAAAATTGCAAATCTGCATCTTTTTGCTTCTTGCAGAGCCAACAAATGAGGCAAGAGTAAAGTTCATACTCTGTTTCAAGGGGTACCTCACCAAAAAGAACCAAAAAGTGTGATGAAAAAATATAAAAATAAAGAGGAGGAAGGGGTATATTTAGACTGTAATTAAGTTATGGCACAAATATGTACAGTGCTTTGTACTCTGGGCATGTTATTTAAATTCATTCATTGTGTGCACCATAATTAGTTTAACCTTATGGACTTTTTTCTTTGTCCTCAATAAAATATGGAAGGGTCAACGTGAGTGACGTCAAACCAAAGACAGACAGAAAAAAAAAAAGAAAAAATTTGGTAAATCAATACTTTTTCCAGGAGACATCGTGA
Organism: Siphlonurus alternatus; assembly: GCA_949825025.1. Taxonomy (NCBI): domain Eukaryota; kingdom Metazoa; phylum Arthropoda; class Insecta; order Ephemeroptera; family Siphlonuridae; genus Siphlonurus; species Siphlonurus alternatus. The sequence goes on from OX463778.1 coordinate 8,206,030, forward strand.
TTGTGGAACAGCCGTATGCAGCTTTCTTAAAGATTGATTGTATCAACCCGGGAAATTGCGATCATAGTGCCCACTGCAGCTACACTCATTGCAGCCACTGCTTCGAGCGATGCCCAACACTGCTGCCGTGCCCCAAGTGTGTCTGGGTAAGTTGATCATTACTTTTTAGTTTGAGTATTACAGTAAAACACGTATATAATAAATTATCTTTTATTTTTTTTAAATTACAGTTGCTTTCACATACAGTAATTTATTTTGTAAATCCGTAAACAGTATACAGTACCACAAACTAAATTAATATAAAAATGTTCTTTTAACTTGCTGTGTACCTTAATTAAACCTAAAAGGTAATAAAAATCTGCTGTGATTGGTCCGCTGATTTTCATGATTTTCTTTCTGCCAATTTGTAATCTCTTATCTTTTAACTTGGCATGGAACTATATTCCCGCGGGGTTTTCTGTTTTCTTTAAACTCTTGGACGTAGCGTTATTTGCAAACAATACATAATTAAATAAAGCCAGCTCTGTAGTATAGTGGTTAGAGTGCCTGATTTGTCCGAGAGGTCCCTGGTTCAAATCCTGAACACTGCAGGCTTTTTGTGACTTGGGATGGGTGTGACTGATTACTAGATGGAGGATTTAGGAGGAAGGCAGCTTACATCTGCCATCCTCCTTACATCCCTATACATCTTATGATCACGGAATGTTGTACATACAACATAAGTGCCCCACTTAGAAACGGTACTTAGTTGTCTGGTGTGCAGACTATGTATTAAAGTAGAGTGATCAAAACTTTAAAATCGTTATTAGGCATGAAAATGAGCTCGAAACTTCATGAAAACAATTTATTAATTATGAGAGGCAAATTCCTAGCAATGGGGTGAGAGAAAAAAAAATGTAAAAAGTTCGCCGCTCACGGGTTTCGAACCTGGATCTTTTTGATCAGTAGATTTATTCATGTCTAATGCGTTCGTATTCCATAGTAACACAATCTATATTATTTATAAGTTCAGTCTGAAATTTTTTTTATTGTAATACTAAAATTAGTGTTGTAAATTCAATTTAACATGATACGTTGTCGGCGGGAACAATTCAAAAACTTAGAAACTGATGAATCTCACATTTGTCAGTCTTGTTTAAAATTCGAAATGGCCGGTGAGGTATCCTTTTCAATACATAAAAACATTCCTTAGGAACCCTAGTTACTAAATAGAAGTTTTTGAGAACAACATGGCTGCTTCATTTTCAAGCAAAATACGATTTTGTGAAAAATGGTCTGATTTTGCACTTTTTTAACATGCATCAAATGGGATTTTAAATTTGAATTATCTCAAAAGTTATGCCGGTGAGGTGGTGAAAAAAAAATTGTATGATGTAGAAGGAGGTCTCAAAAAACGTTTTTCATTGTAAAAAGTTCCACATGTCGGCACACTCGAAAATGATCACTCTACTTTAATAGCCTCAGAAAGCTTTGTAAATGATTGAAAAAGAAGTTTCGCCGTTGGTAACCAACCAACCAATCATAATTAAATACGTAATATAATTTGACTAATTGTTTTAAAGTGTTTTTCAACAGCACATAAGTCTTGCATCTTGTTGGAAGATATAAGAAGAGTAATCTGACAATATTTTGTGAGACTTGTTAGCCTGTAACCAGACTAACCTGTATAAAAGAGAAATGTGAAGTAGGCCTGTATCACACAGGTCAATAAAATTCACTTGGTGACCTTGGTATTACAAGCACCGTACGCTTTGATGACCTTGATGTTTCTGTGTCCCCAGGCCATGTTCTGCAGTGAGGAGTGTCGTCAAGCTGCTCACTACCACGACTTTGAGTGCTCGTTGATGCCCACGCTGATTGCCTGGGACTTCAGCTTATACTCTTTCTGCGTGCTTCGTTTTATCTCAGTCACGGGCGTGGCAGCCATCCTGGAGTATCTGGACAACATTCCGAGCAGCAGCGACCCTCGGACCAGGGGCTTCACCGGAGACAAACTGCTCCCAAACCTCAACGGCGTCTACAATCTCGTGAGCAATTCAGAGCTAAGAGACTCGTTAGACATGCTGCGACGTAATGTAGCATCCTGGTGCCTTGTTAAATGTATGGGAGATTTATTACCTGATCCTGATAGATTTGGAGCACTGTTTCTACGTTTAATGCAAATTGTAGCTGCTAATTCAGATGGTATCGGAGAGTTATATTTGAAACCAGGCAGTAATGAATATCGTAAAGTTTGTATTGGAGGTGGAATGTATGTAACATTTAGCTATTTAAGTCATTCTTGTGATTATAATTGTGACAGAATTTCAGTAGGCAATGTAGAGGTGATTCAAGCAATACAGCCTATAAGTAAAGGTTCCATGTTGACAAATACATACCACAGTAAGTTTTTGCATCATACCAAGTTCGAACGCAGGTCTTACTTGTTGAATCACTACCAGTTTGAATGCCACTGTGAGGCTTGTGATGGAGACTGGCCGATGTTGACAGAGTTGGCTGCTCAGGGTGTACTACCTGGCAACATGCCGAAGGGTAAGATCCGAAGTGCGTGCGAGAAAGCCGTGCGTGACATGCAGGATGTGGTCCAGAGTGGTAGACAGCTGAGTGGTAGACATCTGAGTGAGAAAGACTTGGCAAGAGTCAAGTCTCTGTTGGTTATGTTGTACAAGGCAGGCTGTAAACTCAGCTTTGCCTATTATTTATTTGTCGAAATTTATAGGGACGCTTTACAAGAGAAAGGAAACCAACATCAAGACAAGTTCCAGAGTATCTACTACAAAAAACACAACAAAGAAACGAGTTAGTATTTTCTAAAAATAGCTCTAGTGCTCCTACAAATGGAACCAATATAAAAAAATACTAACTCACGTAGGTTCCCCAGAAAAAAATTTCAAAGTCAGTGAGACGTGTCATTTAACATGGGGCCTTACCTAAAAAAGGCCCTCGAAAATCTCGAAAAAATACACTGTTAGATAGTATGAAAAAATTATAGCCATGTTCAATGGCTCAAGCTTTAACCAAAAAATGTTTAAAAATACATGCTCTCGAATCTGTTTTGCCGCCATAGAATCAAGAAAGACTTTCATGGGAAATGTTCTTGATTTTTTTATGGAAAATGAATTTGAGAGTTTTTGTTGTTGTTGTTGTTTGATTTGTTGTTAAAGCTTGGGGTCATAGAAAATTGCTATATTTTTTTCATACTACCTAACGATGTATATTTTATTAGATATTCGAGGGTCTTTGTCAGGTTATATGCCCCATGTTAAATGACGCATTCTCTCTGACTTTAGAATGTTTTTCTGGAGAGCTTATGTGAGTTAGAATTTTTTGAATTTCGGTTCCATATGGAAGCCCACTTTAACTATTTTTAGAAAAAAGAAACTCATTTTTTTTTTTACAGCTGATAGACCCTTTCCTTTAAAGACACAAAAAATAATGCAGTACCGACCTCAAATTTTTTTATTGCAGAAATGGATAGAGGGTGCAAAAATATGCCACTCTGATTTTTTTCAGATTTTTTAGGGACCGGGAAGTATTGCTAAAAAGTTTTGGCGAGGTGGGGTTCGAATCCACGTCCTTTTTGGGTTCTATCTTTTATTAAAGGGGTACCAAAGTGAATACTTTTTTTACATATTCGTGCAGCTAAGAATTATTCTGATATCCCTGTGTCTCAATATTTTCGTACAATGCCTAGTTATTTTAAAATTAATTATTTAATTTGAAAAGTGAGTTCTATGGCCGTTGGTTGATTCAAGTCGGTGCGCGCCCGCAGCAGCCGCTGATTCGACGAGAATTTCCCGCGAATCATGGGAACCTCCTCCCGCCCCTTTCTTGTCGTATCACCGGCCGCTGCGGACGCGCATCAGCTTGAATCAATCAGCGGCCATAGAACTCACTTTTCAAACTAAATAATTAATTGTAAAATAACTAGGCATTGTACGAAAATATTGAGCTACAGGGATGTTAGAATAATTCTTAGCTACCCGAATATGTAAAAAAAGTATTCACTTTGGTACCCCTTTAAGAGAGGCGGCAAGAGGCGGCACTTTTTCTACACTTTCAATAATTTTTTAAAAATACTTCCCGGTCTCAGAAAAGTCTGAAAAAATTCAGAGTAGCATATTTTTGCACCTTCTATCCATTTCTGCAATAAAAAATTTTGAGGTCTGTACTCCATTATATACTATACTCATGCACCAAAAAATAAACTATTATTCAGCGTTTATAGTTATATTATCTCAGGTTTTAAATGTATGATAAGAAAAATTGTATAATTTATTTAAAAGAACATTATTATGGCAATAGCTTGATTAATGACTTGTGAGTATTTTCATCATCAGGGTAGAGAAATAGTTCTTTGATTTGCTCATTGGGTCCTTTCCCTTGTAATTATTTGAAGCAATTTTTTTAACTTTTACGTGAGCTGTAGATTTAGAAGAGCCCATATATAAATACACATATATTTATAATATATATATATATGGTGAGGCTGCTGTCCTATCCTCTTTGAGATATATTAGAGTATTGAGGGATGCGCTTAATTCGTGGAATGAGTATTATAATTATATTTTTACTCCTTTTTGAGTAATTTAACTCATGTATCTGTTATTTTAGTGTAGCTGTTTGCTGTAAAATGAAAAATTATAAATGACGATGTATATAATGCCAATGTTGCCTTGTTAGAGTTAAAAAATCTACAGTTGCCAACAAATTTAATAGTAAGTGTTATGTATTTGAAGTCTAGTTTCTTGAACTAACTTACTGCACGCTAATTACTATATTGTTCTAATGTCTAATTAGAATAAGGTTGATTGTAGTTGGAAGAATACACGATATATAATTACCAATAAGACTCTGGAGGTTTATTACACTTCTGCGTTACACAATATAAAGTATGTTGCGGTGAGAGCTATATGCTACGATGTTTACTGTATGATGTCCCGGGTGCAAGAGAAGTAATATGAGGGGACTCTCGAGCACCTGACAGGTTGTAGGTGGGAGTAGGGCGGAAGGAGAACATAGGAAGAGGCGCGATATTTAAAAGGGCTTCTCTGGTACTAACATAAGTCACTAACATACGTGATAGTAAGATAAGGAAATTCCGTACAAATTTTAATTTAGGCTTATTTGGCTTTTTTTTTTTTGCCAAAATTATATTTTTTATTCTTGCTTTAAAAATGTTGCAGCTCACAGAGTATGTGTTTCAATATTTTATTAAGAAATCAGAAATCAATTCTGTGTGCATGAGATTGATAAATTTATAAAAAATAACAATGAAAATAATTTATAAAAAAAATTACCTTTTATTAAAGTGCATTACATTAAATGTGTGAGTTTACAATGTTCAAAACGTGAGTAGTGTCAAGTGAAATTTAACCGATAACTCCTGGATTTCAGCTTTTATAGCGAGGTGTTGTGATAAGATTTATAGATCTAATTAGTTTTGAAAATGTAGCAATTGCATCCTCGTAAATGTGTGAGTTTGCCAGCTTCGAAAGAGAGTAGTGAAATTTAACTGATAATTCCTGGATTTCAGCTATAATAGTTAGAGTGAGGTGTTGTGATAATTAAGATTTATAATAGAGTTAGTTAATTAGATTGGATAATGTAGCCATACACTCGTTACCATGATGGAAAACTTCCCGTTTGCAGCTTTGTTTATCACCATGCCCCATAAAAATGGCACAGTGCGTGGTGATTAACAGGCTGCAAGTGGGAAATTTTCCAAGGCGACGATTTTACAAATTCCACTGTTGGTTGACTAAAAGCATGATTTTTCACATATGATACGTAATATGTTTATAATGAACCTAGCTGTTAAACTTTTTTGTGATTGCACAATGTCACGTTCATAATTAATCGACTTAAAATTAATTATGTTTAATTAGTATGCTTAAATGCAGGTATCCGGAATATTACACATTCCGGATAGTCATTTGTCATATGTATGGTATGATAAACAAAAATAAAGTTGCTACAGAGAGACATATAACTCTACTCAGTTGGAGAAGAGTTCTTTCTATCGAACTGTACAAATTTATGATTTTTTGCCAAATAGTATGATCAGAGATATTGAATGTGATGTTTTTAAAAATAGTTTAAAAAATATATAAATTGAAAAGGAGTTCTATTCAGTGAAATCTTATTTTAGTGATAAAATTAGTGAAAGTTTTGTGTTTAATGCACCATACTTTATGTAATTTTTCCGTACTTACTTGACATGCATTCTAATGATGAATTGACTATATTTTGTTTTGTTTCTCATTATTGTATCTTCTTATATAGTTTAAATCTGTGTTGCATGCTTGTGTTTAATATCCTTTTTAATTTCAGTTTTTGACGTGAACCATGTTGTTTTTGTACAACCAGTTGTTCCAAATAAATAAATCAATCTATTAATAATTATATTGCAATTAACTATTGCAGAGAGTATAAAAAACAGGAGGGGGGGGGGGGGCTTCCTCCATAAGGCTAATGTTAAAAAAAACGTAGTGGGGAAAAATCGGTGCCCAGAAACATAAAATATTAATGCTAAAAAATAAAAAAAAAATATTGTAAGAAAAAAAAATGTATTAAGGGAAAGAGAACACTGATCAGCTGTCTTTTTAGTTCCATTTGATTAACATGTAAACCTTAGCAGACACACACACAAATTCTGAATTTTTTTTTGAGAGACAGATTTTAGCATGAAGAAAATACTCCTATAATTTATCTATGGATTTTAGTACCAAAAATCAACAAAAAAAGTATTTCAAAACAATTATTCAAGCCAATTTTTTTAAATTGACTTTTTAGATTTGTTTTCCATGGGAATAAATCCATATGCTGATAATTAAAAAAATCAATAAAAAAAATTGTCTCGAATAATTTTTTGAAATTTTTTCTGTGGCTTTATAGGTACATATATCTAAAAAAAAAATCAGAATTTTTATATGTCTAAGATTTACATGTTAATCAAACGGAAGTAAAAACAGCTGATTGGTGTTCTCTTTCCCTTAATATGTAATTATGGCTTCTATTATACTTGATTTAATTATTGATGACCTTTGTAAATATTTGGAACCAATTTTCATATGTGTTTTTTGTGTTTTCTTTTTTTAGGTATATGTTTTTGATGCAAGCCATGTTGTCCTATACAACCAGTTTTACCAGTTAATTGTTTGCAATAAATATAACTAAAAAGATATAAATGCATTTCTTCACTGTATGTCTCCTGCAAGTTAAATTTTTTAAGGTATTTAAAGTAAATGATATGTTCAAATGGGAGTTTTGATGCCTGAAAATTTCCGGAAGCGATGTAAATTAAAAGTTCTGCTTTTATATAGCTTAATGCAATCAAAAGTAAAAATTAATAGAAAATATGTTCAATCTGGGGAAATTTTGATGTTTCATATAGTTTGGGGTTCCTACCAAGTATAATATTAATTAATAAGTATCTTAGAGTAACTGAAATATTTTAGGTACTTTAGTAAGTATAAACCCTTCGGGGGTTCAATGACCTATTTTTGTTCCAACTAATCAATAAACTCAATATAAAAACAGCAAAATTTTAATGAGACTGTGTTAAGGGTAAGGTAACGCCACCAATGTTAAAAAAAATCCCTCTCACAAAAATTCTGAAAAAAATTTAAAATGTTCTCCTGTACACCCCCTATCAGTAGCTAAAATATCAGGTATACAAATACGACCTAGTTTTTGAGTTATAAATTTTTAAAGTTGACTACTTTAACATGGAGAAATGAAACTCCCATGTTAAATTGGTCAACTTTAAAAATTCATAACTCAAAAACTAGATCGTATTTGTATACCTGATATTTTAGCTACTGATAGGGGGTGTAGAGGAGAACATTTTAAATTTCTTTCAGAATTTTTGTGAGAGGGATTTTTTTTAACATTGGTGGCGTTACCTTACCCTTAACTACGACGTCACACCCGGCCCGCCCCCCACTATGGTGTGTGGCGCTTATTATTGCAATAATGAAAACATTTTTTTTTTTTAAATTTTTCATTATGGCCGGGTTACTGAACAAATGCAATAGTATAAGGTAAAATAAATAATAAAGTGCACATGTATTAAGAACGGTATGAATGACTTCCGGCTAGTTCCTTTAAAAGAAGTATAATATCCAATTCGTCGCTTCAGAATGCAAATCGCGTAACTACAAAAAAATTTGGTACAACTCTAAACCTTATCTCACTAGAACATATATAAGGGTCAAAGTTCCATCAATTTTTTGTAGTTACTTGATTTGCATTCCAAGGCGACGAATGGTAGTTTAATTGCTAACTAACATAATTATTATATAGGTTAAAATATTAAAATTAGGAATTTGAAAATATAACCAATTAAAAAACAAACTGGATCCCCCGTCCCATCCCCAATTTTTAGGTATGAGCAGGGTGGAAAAGTCTTATTATATCATGTAATAGAGTATAATGTACCATAATTAATACACCAAAATTTTGTAAGAGCTCCTCTACACAGATATTAATTAATTAATGCCACATGATTGCCCTTATTAACCTCAACTTAAGTCTATTGTGATATTTAGATTGTAGGAGAAAAAAGATTGAATAAAAAATTTAAATTTAATTGATAACAATTATTTTGTAAATTTAATGCAATTCTAGCGTTCCATTAAATAAGCTATGGTATGGTGACGTCTTAAATTTAGCAATCAACCTAGCTAGTCGAACCTACTGAAACTTAAAATGATATCATATATAGAAGAATAGGAGAAAATTTTATCATGATAAATATGATATATTTTCTCAATTTGTCGCAAATTTTAACCTGAGCACTAGAACTACAAAGTTATGTAATAAAACTATTAAGGGTAAGATAACACTGATCAGCTGACCCAATGCTAAAAAAATCCCAGACATGAAAATAATGAAACACATCTTAAAAATGTTCTCTTCTACATCCCCTATCAGTAGCTAAAATATCAGTTATACAGTTTTTGAATTATTAATTTTTAAGGTTAACTAATTTAGCATGGAAGTTCCATTTTTCCATGTTTAAGGATGCAAGGCCACCTAAGGCCACGGGGTTGACAGCGCCATCTGTTGATAAAATGGTTTTTAATTTCTTATGGGCAGAGTTTTTAAGAGTATCGACTTGAAACTTAATGAAGGTATGGACATTAAGAATGAACCAAACCCGTTTTGGGTTTGAATTTAAAAATTGGTTTCATCTACGACAATGAAATTTTTTCTACGTATCAAAAGTGTTAATGTCCATACCTGAATTAAGTTTTTAAGTTGATACTCCAAAGACTCTGCCCGTAAGAAATTAAAAACCAATTTGTCAAGAGGTGGCGCTGTCAACCCCGTGGCTTTAGGTGGCTGCACCCTGAAGTAGTTGACTTTAAAATTCCTAACTTAAAAACTAGCTCAAATTTGTATACCTGATATTTTAGTTACCGATAGGGGATGTAGAGGAGAACATTTTAAGATATGTTTCATAATGTTCATGTGTGGGAATTTTTTTAACATTGGTTGTGTTACCTTCCCCTTAAAGCTTCTATTTCTGTAATTCATGCTTTAAATATAATAAGTTTATGCCTAGAAAGCTTCTTAGGCCTCTAACTAAAAAAATAAAGGAAATAAATTATAACTGGTCACGTCTTTAATATAATAACTTTTTTTTATAATGAATACAGACAAGATGAATCATTTCATTAATATTTGTACAATTTTTTTTTATTATTTATTATCATTATTATAACAAAGAAACAGTCAACCTACTAAATTTGGAATTACAGTACCAGCAGGAAAGAAATATAGTTATGATGAATTTATTTTTGTTTTAACTTTTTTCACAAACAAAAATTGTGGTGGCTGTACTAAGCTTGTACCCTTCTCAACGTTGAGAGGGTACGATAGCGCATGAGTCTCTGGCTCGCGATGACACTTCACTACGGCTGATGACACTTGCTTACTGGGCCAGGGTCTCGGCCTTGGCAATCACCTCCTCAATGGGACCAACCATGTAGAATGCAATCTCGGGAAGGTGGTCGTAGTCTCCAGCAAGGATCTTCCTGAAGCCCTGGAACAACAAAACAGTCGTTGTGTCAGACATGGTCATCAATAAGGGAGAGGATGTTTTACATGTTCAACCCTACATATCGATGTGTTAGCGGAAAAAATATCCTAATTCCATTGGTAAGCTGTAACAGGCTGTTAATATCATCTGTTATTTTATTTTATATTCTTTTATTATCAATTCAATTTTTTTATTATCATTCTCTATTATTCTGTAACTATTATATATATATAGTTTGTATGTGTGTTTTATGTGTTCTATTACAGTGTTATTTTATAATGAATATATATTTATAATACTATGTTGTATGTACACTTTTTGTGTTTAATAAAAGACTAATAATTGATAAGCTGGAAGAAAAAAATGTCCTAACAATTCCATTGGTAAGCTGAAAAAAAAAGTATCCTAACTCCATTTTGCTTACCAATGGAGTTACAATATTTGTTTTCTAGCTTACCAATGGAGTTAAGATATTTTTCCGCTACCACATCGATATAGTCCTTCGTCCGCAATAATGAGCTCTCTGTTATATCAGGTGAGCGCAATTATGAGCTATAAATATAAAATAAAGCTCATTGTTGTGTTCACCAGAAATAGCAGATAGCTCATTATTACAAGGAGATCAAGGTAGGTAGATAGCTCATTATTTCGGACGATAGAGATGACATCATGTGTTTCAAGACCCTATCATTGGCTTCCAAAAATGTTTCAGGGTAAGCTAACTAGGGCCAAGACTGAACGTGGACTTTGAAAAGGTCAGTGCTTCAGTTAGGAAGGCATCATTATTAGGACAAAGGAGAGAAAGTATAATTTTATCACAAACCTTAAGCACACAGCAAGTCATTATCAGTAAAGTCTACATGGAAAAGTAGACCAATTATAATTTGATAAGTGAGCTTAAGTCAGTAAACGATAATGTCATTCATTGGATATTTCAGAAGACCGTCGTTAAATCATCATTTGTGAGCTCAAGTTTTGTGCTATGTGACAAGGATGAATTAAATTTACAGGAAAGTGGTGAAATTAGTTTACTCAAAGTATTAACCTGGACTACAGAAAAAAAGTAGACAACAAAGTTTCTGTATTCAGAATATGCACTATGTATTTGAAATACAAAGCACCCCCCAACAAGAATAATAGAGGCTTCGGGTCAGCTGATTTTGTGGTGTTCTCACCGTCCTATCTAAACCTATGCAAAAAACAAACAAACTTGAAATTGCGTTTTTTTGGCAATGAAGAAATTTTTTAGAGAAAAATAAGTTCTTGTTTCATTATCAGCAATCAGAAGACCTCTAAATGGGGGGTTAGGAGATGGTTTGAAACTACTAGCTTTAATAGTTATAGAGAAAAAATTCAAATTTTCTAACATGGTGGCTTATGGAAAGAATTCTCCCACCACTTGAAGCCTCCATTAAAAATGACAAGGTAACCACGACGAGAAAGTCTCACCTTGATGGTCTCCTCGAGAGGCACGAGCTTGCCAGCGTGGCCAGTGAAGACCTCAGCAACCTGGAAGGGCTGGGAGAGGAAACGCTGGATCTTGCGGGCGCGGGACACGGTCAGCTTGTCTTCCTCAGACAACTCATCCATACCCAGGATGGCAATGATGTCCTGGAGAGACTTGTAATCCTGGAACACACACAAGGAGAGGTGGTTACGGTCAAGTATAAGTATATATGAATTATGTGCACTAGTGATACTGTAGTGTCTAAATATCCAATATCAACTTACTGTCTAATGGACAACATACATGAAAAATTTTAAATGCAGAAATGAATAGAGGGTACCAGATTATGCTACTCTGAATTTTTTCAGATTTTTTGAGACCCAGAACTATTTTTAAATAATTATTGAAAGTGCGGCCATGCCCCCTGGAGGCGTCAATAGGTATCTATTCCCCTCCTTTTTATTAAGGATTCAGGGGGGGGGGGGGGGCCAAATTAACTTGCAGAACTTTCAATAATTATTTAAAAATAGTTCCAGGTCTCAAAAAAATGTGAAAAAATTCAGAGCAGCATAATTTGGTATCCTCTATTCATTTCAGCAATAAAATTTATTATGCAGGTTGTTGATTTTTAAGTAGACATAATTTAATATTTGTTTAGCTCTAAATAAAATTATTGAACTTATCTGTTCATAAGTAGAATTAATAATACAGTAGAAAACTCAGATCAGAATACGATTATTTGTCTATCAAATAATTCAGAAGACCGTCGTATTTCTCATCATGCTAAGTTTTCTATTGAAGAATGATATTAAATCTAATGAATATGGACTGACTCGTTGTTCAGGAGACATTGAGTGCGTTTGAATTCACGGGCCAGCCCGGGCTGGCCCGGGCTGGGTAAAATGGCGGTGACCTTGGTCACGTGGTATGAAACGTCATAATTAGTTTCCAGTCTGTCCGCTAGGTCTCAGGCGCACTGTAGAGTCCGCCCGCGTCAGCCTGGGCTAGCCAGGAAGTGACGTCATGAGAGGAGGAAAAATGGCCGCCGGGCTGGCCCCACTTGACGACAAAAAACGCTTCAGCCCAGGCCAGCCCGGGCTGGCCCGTGAATTCAAACGCACTCATGGTCTACCAAATCCTAAGAATCTCCACAGCTGATTTTCTCACCTGGAGGATCTTCTGGACGCCACGGGCGACGTTGTAGTGCTCGGCACCGATGATGTTGGGGTCCATGATACGGGAGGTTGAGTCGAGGGGATCGACGGCGGGGTAGATTCCCAGCTCAGCGATGGCACGGGACAGCACGGTGGTGGCGTCCAAGTGAGCGAAGGTGGTGGCAGGGGCGGGGTCAGTCAAGTCATCAGCGGGCACGTAGATGGCCTGGTGACACACAAACATTGGAACTTGAGTACCAGAACATTGGGGAGAGTATATAGCTTTTCCAAAACTGAGACTCTAATGCAAACTTATCAAATTGATTTTTGTAACCCTGAAACTAAAGAAAAAAAAAAAAAAAAATTGTAAGTTTTTAAACTTGAAAAAAGCACATACATGAAAGCCAGCCTAGTTTCTGTCTAAAAATATATATGGCGTTCTTGCTCGGATCAGAGTACAATTGTCTGCTCATGCATGTTCAGAAGACCGTCGTGTACTAAAATCATCATATCAGAGCACTAAAACAACCCGATTTTGACTCTAAAATTAATGAAGACTGTGGTAATTGCCTGAGGATTCCTTACAGTGGTAGCCAGTGAGGGACAATCCTAATATGTGACGATTTCATAACTTCTATCACTAATAAATGATTGCTGAATTCCTGCATTACCTGATCATTACAATCCGCAATGTTGATACACTGGAGGCCAAGCTAAACCTCCCATCAAACGATGCCGTTGAGTCAATGTCAAAGGTGCAATGTTGCCATTTCGGTGGCACGAATGCAGCTGAACAATAGCGGCTCTGCACTATTTGGCAACAATGCTTGATGATTTTACATGATTTAACCCTATTTTCATTGGCTGCCGGCACTTGTGTTTGGTGGGAAGTTTAGCTTGTTCTCCAGAGTACATTGTTCTGGTCGTTTAAGAGGACGTACCTGCACGGAGGTGATGGATCCCTTCTTGGTGGTGGTAATTCTCTCCTGCATGGTACCCATGTCAGTGGCCAGGGTTGGCTGGTAACCCACGGCAGAGGGGATACGACCCAGCAGAGCAGACACCTCGGAACCGGCTTGGGTGAAACGGAAAATGTTGTCAATGAAGAGAAGCACGTCCTGTCCCTCCTGGTCACGGAAGTACTCAGCAACGGTCAGACCGGTCAGAGCAACACGGGCACGTGCGCCGGGGGGCTCGTTCATCTGGCCGTACACAAGCGCTACCTGGAACATAACGAGTAGGAGATGTAGCAACCTGCCAGTGTGGAGATGATTTTTATCATTATATAAATTAACACCTAAGGTTAAGGGTTAATGTCATTGGTATGAAAAATAGGCCTAGTAGATGGTACAGATCTCTGAAATTTTCAGGAAACTTTCCTCATACAATAAAATGATTTGCCATAAAAAAAAAAAAAATATATGGTGAAAATTTTTAGATACATTTTCAGTATTGAAAAATAGCAGTTTCAAACGGGGACTGCCGTGATTTTGAGTCAAACCAGTGTCCTTTGCACATGCACGTGGCAAAATTAATATCTTAAAATCTACACCAAATTTGTAGCTAAGTTTTTTTACATCAGCAAACTACTACGGTAGTTATTTTGTCCTTTATTTTATGGAATAAAAATATTTTCAGTTTGCCATCAGAAATTTTATAGAGTAGTGACATTAATCTTTAATTAAATCAATTTTAATTTGTCATATATTTTAAAAATACATTAAAATTCTTTTCATAATTAAACAACTTTCATAAAAAAAGACACCTGTAGTATCATAACTGAGATTTCAATATTAAAAATATTTCAAACAATAAGAAAACACCACTATAATTTAACATTTTATTATATTAAAGCTTAACCTGAGAAATTTGGACGAAAAATTCGCTACAACAGATTTTCTTCAAATTAATTTGGTGGACTCACAACAATCGTCAAATTAGCTCGGAATTTTTTCGGAATTTTTTAACCGTTGGTTTAATTATAATTAATTTATTTAAATGAGAATTTTGTATCCTTCCAATGTTAAGTTTGTTAATTAGCATTGCAAAAAAACTATACAACAGATTCTTTTACTTTTTTTTTTTTACTAAAACACTAAAACCTATTTTTTTAGACTATTTTTCTGAATTGTTTTCATATATTTTGAACCGTGGCGATGTTCGTTTCCTATATGTGATGAGAAATGTGGCAACGTTCTCAAGGACTGATGTCACCACCCCCTCCTAAAAATTTATGCGTATTCCAATGCAAACAGTGTTGCCACTATAGCCACGCCTCTTGACCTTGACAGACAAATTCTCAGGTTATACCTTAAAAGGCAGTACGGCAAAAAATAGTCTAGAAATAAACTATAGGAAACTTGATGGGATAATGCTCAAGTCAGTAAACGATAATGTCATTCATATTTTATATCAGAAGACCGTCGTTAAATCATCATTTGTGAGCTACCTGGAAGTTGTTAAGAGCCATGATAAAATGGAGAAAGTAAGACCAATAGAGGCTTCAAGTCAGCTTATTTTACGGTGTTCCCACCGTTCTATCTAAACCTATGTAAAAAAAAAAAAAAAAAAAAAAAAAAACTTGAAATTGCTTTTTTTTTTTTTTTTTTTGATTAAAGAAATTTTTTAGAGGAAAATTAGTTCTTGATTCATTATCAGAAGACCCCTAAATGGTAGGAGATGTTTTTAAATTAATAGCTTTAATAACTACCTTAGAAAAAATTCAAATTTTCTTACATGGTGGCTTATGGAGAAAAATCGTTCCTCCGAGGAACAATTGAAGCCTCTAATTAAATAAAACTAATCCCAAAATAGCAAGTGTCTAGAAGGGTAGTTATTTACTATATATGGTAACAGTCTTGATAAAATGATTGGAGAGATTTTAATATTGATAACTCAATTTGGTTAATACCTTTCAAATAATCTCCTGTGTCAAGATTTTCTTGGACTATAACTTCTCATTCACACCACCTCCAACGACCTACCCTACAGGAAGGTCATGCACCTGCAACTTTGAACCCACCTTGGAGGTCTTGTCCTTGAGGGAGATGACACCGGACTCAATCATCTCGTGGTACAGGTCATTGCCCTCTCGGGTTCGCTCTCCCACTCCGGCAAACACAGAGTAGCCTCCGTGGGCCTTGGCAACGTTGTTAATCAGCTCCATGATGAGCACAGTCTTGCCCACTCCGGCACCGCCGAACAGGCCTGTTTGAGAAAAAAACTCGTTATATAACTTCATAAAAAAAAGAAATAAGAGAGTTTGTGTAGGAAGGCAATAACGTTCATATTTTTATCACAGCAAAATAAGTTATTTCCTTATTTCAGATTTTTAGTTTTAATTTTTTTTTTTTATTATTCAAAGGAGGGGAAAAAATTAAAACCTTAAAAATTCCCTTTAATGTACCCAAAAAAACAAAAATAGATACAAATGAACTCATATCAGTAAACGATAATGTCAGTCATAATAATATCAGAAGACCGTCGTTAAATCATCATTTGAGTGGTTCTTTCATTACAATAATTCAAATTTTCAATCAAAAAGGTGAAAGATATTGTGTCCAAAAGTATTAGGAGGGTCACTGCTCACCAATCTTTCCTCCCTTGGCATAAGGAGCCAGGAGGTCGACGACCTTGATTCCGGTCACCAGGATCTCCTGCTCGACGCTCATGTCAACGAACTCAGGGGCCTCAGCGTGGATGGCGGCCAACTTGTCGGTCTCAACGGGACCACGCTCGTCAATGGGCTCACCTGTGGGCATTCAACGAACCGTTAGTGGGTTTTATTTTCCCGATCAACAGAGAACAAGTCATAAGGGCAGTGAAATTTATCATGGAATAGCATTTTTTTTACTCTTAAAACTTTCTTTAAAAATGGTTGCATCCCCCCCCCAAGAAAAAAAAATAATAATAATACTCCTAACACCAGTAAAAAAAAAAAATAAAATAAAATAAAATAGAGAGGTTTAAGGAAAGCTAAAGGATCTTTAATAAAAAATGCTCAGATCAGAGTACAATTGTCTGCTCATGCATGTTCAGAAGACCGTCGTGTACTAATATCATCATATCGGAGCAGATTAAATGTGTTAAAGGAATTGACGAATAAATATTTTCTATGCATTTTAATTTGTCCCAAAACTGTGTAACTAACTATGGGGTTAAATATATGCTTAACCCCATACATACAAAATAAAATGAACTTCTAAATTTCATTGTTTGCTGTACTGGTAGTTCAACTGAATATTTTACGAATACATCTCTTGTAAAAGAACATGGTAAGGTACGTACCAATGACGTTGATGATCCTGCCCAAGGTTTCTGCTCCCACGGGAATCCTGATGGGGAAGCCAGAGTCGTGCACGGCCTGACCGCGCACAAGACCCTCGGTACCGTCCATGGCGATGGTGCGCACGGTGTTCTCTCCTGTAGACACAACATAGCGTTGAGTGACGAACGACATCATGTATAATGACCTCATATAAGATAGAAAGTACTTGGACACATAGTGCATTGATGGCTTTATAAAACGCAAACCAGGAACTTCTGCAGTTGAAAGTATGTATGTTTTTGCTCATCTTAAGGGGAAGATAACATGGATCAGCTGATCAATGTAGTCCCATTTAATTAACATGTAAACCTTAGCAGACACACAAAAATTCAGATTTTTTTTTATGGACAGGTTTTGTTTAGTACCTAAAAGTAACACAACAAAATTTCAAAACATTTCTTTGATCCAATTTTTTTTAATCAACTCTTTTAAAATTTTCAGAGCAGAGCTTTCCCCATCTCCAACCAAACTAAAAAATGAATTAAAAAAAAAAAAATGGATCAAAGAATTGTTTTGAAATTGTTTCTGTGCCTTTTAGGTACTGCATCTTAAAAAAAAAATCAGATTGTTGTGTGTCTGCTAAGGTTTACATGATAATCAAATGGGACTACATCAATCAGCTCATCAGTGTTACTTCCCACTTAAAAAATTCTTATTTTCTATATCATCAACAATATTGTCCGTTGTTCAGAATCATCAGTCTACAGTATCATTTTCAATAATGAAATATCTGCTACATCAGGGAAGTGCTATAGAGGCTTCAAGTGATGCGCTCGCGCTGCGCAACTGTTTGTCGCTATGGTCCATCTTGCACTTGAAAATGAAGCAAATTGTTTTTTTAACTTTTCTCAGTTATAAATCAAGTAAAAAATCTAAATCTTGAATTATCTACTTTATTTTTCAGTTTGGACCAAAGTTCTGTAAAAGAATTTTCCCTGAAAAATCTTATTCTTATTGTTAGTGAAAAAACGAATTCACGTTTTTTTTTTTTTTTTTTACATAGGTTTGGAATAGCGGGTGGGAACACCGAAAAATCAGCTGACATGAAGCCTCTATTATGTTCTGTACAAATCAAAAAAACTCATTAGTGCACTCTTAGCAGACGGCTCATTATTGTAGCAGACACAGAAGGCTCAGTATTCAGGACAAGAGATCATATGTTCTAGGAGTTAGAAAAACACAAAGCTAGCAAGTCTTATGATAAATGATTTACATAATGAGAGCACTACAAACAAACCTAGATAAATAAACTCAAGTCAGTAAACGATAATGTCAGTCATAATAATATCAGAAGACCGTCGTTAAATCATCATTTGAGAGTTACTCATCAAAGTATGTTTTTATATAACTAAATTAAATTTGATAAAGGACTTTTGGCATACACTAGTCAAAGCAGTGCTCAAAATCTACCATAAGAGGTAATTCTGAGTTTGCAGGTTGGATGTGTGCCAAAAACTCCTTTCTATTTTTAGTATCAAGACTTGCACAACATTTATGGCTTCCTAATCCCAATTCTTGTTTTATGCTGTTTTACGGTGCACTTAAAAAATTTGAATATATTAGTGTTTGCTTTAGAGTAAAATGAAGGAAAAAATTTTAAATCCTAAAATACAATGATTCACAGCTTGCAGTTAATGGATAACTTGCATGAAATTTTTTTACTGCAAAATTTGCAAAAATGAATAGAGGGTACCAAATTATGCTACTCTGAATTTTTTCAGATTTTTTTTTTTAGCCCTGGAACTATTTTTAAAAAAAGAAATATTGAAAGTGCGGCCACGCCCCCTGGAGGCGTCAATAGGTGCTTTTGCCCATCATTTTTATTAAGGATTCAGGGGTGCCAACTTAAATTACAGGACGTTCAATAATTATTTAAAAATAGTTTCGGGACTCAAAAAAATCTGAAAAAATTCGGAGTGGCATAATTTGATACTCTCTATTCATTTCTGCAATAAATTTTTTAATGAAAGTTGTCCATTGCAAAATGAAATAAGTAGAAAAACTCACTGTAGAAGTTTCCATAGCCAGTCTAAAGTCTAATAGAACCAGCTTGTCGTCACTCGTCAGGAGTTCATTGAACTGGCTATCAAAACTTCCATGATGACTACTTCTTTGTTATCCATGGAAGGAATTGTAATAGAAGGTTCAGAAGCCAGTCCAATGGAACCAGCTCGTCGTGAAGAGTCCATTAGACTGGCTACTGAACCTTCTACGATCACTCCTTCAGTAATAAAGGTGGATGTCTTCAAACCACCCCTCTGATCGCCACAGATGTGTGATGACTCACCCAAGTGCTGGGCGACCTCCAGGACGAGCCTGGGTGTCCTGTTCTGGACCTCGAGGGAGTTGAGGATTGGCGGCAGGTTGTCCTCAAACTGCACGTCCACGACGGCACCAATCACGGCCACAACTCGGCCGACGGCTCCCTTCGTCTTGGCGGCTGCCTGGGTGGCATAATTCGTTCGGTCTGCAACACCACAGGGAGGTGTGAGGAAATATTGTGGGAAATATTAAGGTCGTGACATCAGCCGGTCAAAAAGGTTGTGATTATATATTTTACCTAAACCTTTTTCGATCCTTCAGAGCAGTTTTGATACTAGTAGAGGGAGGAGTATTAAATTTATTTGAGTGGAAGAATCGAGTTTAAAAGACTACCTGACCCATTACAGGATTCCATGGAGTATTGGCGTCATGAAGTTAGTGCGCCCCCTAGTAGTAACTGCCGGAACTACGTGCATCTGGCGAGGATTGCTGTATATGATTAACATTGTAAAATCATGTAAATGCTCTATCAGTAGCCACAGCATAATTTTATAGAAATGACAACACCATAATTAGTTGTCAAACACTTTCGGACAAATGTAAAAAAATATTTCAACTTCGTAAGTGATTTCTTTTTTACATGTTTGATAATTTTTGTGATTCTCCCCATGCTATAGGTATTGCCGTATCCTCGATGCAAAGAGCAAAATTTGCAGACGTCAGCGCCATCTTTTGGTCCTTTATGTCCTCTATAAATGTTCCAATTCTAGTGCATAGATCATGTCCCCCATCCTCTCTCTTTTCTCGATGCTCATTACGAATTATCACAATATCCATCAGCTATTCTTCTTCTCGAATAGTGCTGCATTAAAAAAATTGAATCCTGGTAAGCTTAATTACAAATTTTCTACTTTTGGGCATAAATTAATTTAATCTCTTGATTTGATCTTGGGAAGTCTTGCAATATGCTGTAAGTATTTATCTAACAGAAGCAGTCCTTTCAATTTTGGGGCAAAATAATCATCTGCCCTCTCATATACCATGCATAGAAAACTTGTGAATAAACTTTATACTTCACCGAAGTCAAGAAATTTTCTCACTTGAACAATACTCTTACAGCAGGGAAATAAAGTAAAATGCTGTATCGGGAGAGATTCAAGATGGAAGATATCCAAGTCTCTCACTAACCACGTTTAGCGAGATCCTAAATCAATGACGCTAACCACAGTAATCATAGTAAGAGATATATTTCTGGAAATCTCTTTAAAGTAGAGTCAGCGAGTTGAGTGCGCAGTGCATGACGGGAATGACGTCACGCACTATATATGTGCATACGAAAAAGTTACGTCGGCTCCTCAAAAGCTGCGCAGTAGAAATTTATGCAAGTTGCGCAATACGAGCATCTGCTGAAGTTATATAGTGTTGTTGATCCCGTTGATCCAGTCAGCTGTTAACCCGTAGACCGCAACATTTGAAATGAAAATTTTCCTCGGATTTTGGTATTGTATCAGAATTTTCTCAAAATTTTTATGAAGGGCTAATAAAAGTTATGACACTTTCTGATTCACCATAATATGTTCTATCTTAGAATATTTTTTAAACACATTTTACGGGAGATTGCGAAAGAAATTAAAGTTCGAATAAAAAAGAAGACACGTTTTTCGAGCGTTAGCATGGAGTAGATGGACGAAGTCATCGACTTTTAGACCCAAATGCTCAGAATTTTTACGAAGGACGGTCTCAACTGATTTCAGATGCTTATTTATGGTGCTCCAAAGTAACTTTTTACATGCAAGAGAATGAGCTTTACCATCGGTCAATTTTTCGCTCACTCTACTTTAATGAATCACCCCCAATAATTTTTTATTAGCTTGAACTTTGAGGTTCTTAATAAGGCTTCAAGTGAGTGCGCCGGTGATGCTTAACTGTTGTCGCTAAGGTCCATTTTGCACTTGAAAATGAAGCAGTGTTTTTTTAAGTTTTCTCGGTTATAAATCAAATAAAAAAACTAAATTTTGAATTATCTACAGTATTTTTCAGTTTGGACTAAAGTTCCGTAAAGGAATGTTCCCTAAAAATTCTCCTTCTTCGTGAAAAAACGAATTCACGTTTTTTTTTTTTTTTTTTACATAGGTGAAGATAGGATGGTGGGAACACCGAAAAATTAGCTGACAGAGTACCCTATGAAGCACTAAGTATCAAAATTGTGCTAGGCAATCATGTCCTGAAAAACAATCTTGTGAGAGTTATTTTCCCTAAAACCTAAACCGCAGTGATGCAGACTACATTCTCATTGTTACTTTTCTATTGCTGATTTTACTATTTACATGATTGTCAAAAGCTTCTTAAGAAAGTATTTGCATGAACTCTACTACCAACTGCAGATTACTGGTCAATCAATTTAAGAGTACATATGCATAAGACGAGATGTAAGAGAAAAACTAGGTCACATAATTATGCATACTTGGAGAACACTTTGAAGCATTCCAAAATTACTGAAAAAATCTTGGCATATTGGCTTGCATGCAGTCTAATTAAACTTTATATCCAGTCATACTGTAGTTAATTGGAGCTGATTAACAAAATATGCACTTTTTTAAAGACCAATTTTTCAAAGTTGAATTATATTTCATCCATAGGAAATTATTAAAATGTTGGTGAATAATATTTAACATTTTAGACCCTGCTTTCTTTCCTATGATTGAACAATGTTCTGCAGAAATGGAACATGACTTCTTCAATTATATGCATAATTAAATTTGGATTGCAGACAAGCAGTTGGGGAAAATGAATGTGTTAAGACCTTGACAAGCCCTAATCTGGAACAGTTTTTGAGTTTAATTTAATTAACCTGAGACCCTAGAAAGCTACGAAATGGCATAGAATGTTGTTGAGGATATATTATGCAACTTGGAAGAAAAAGAAAGAAAAAATGGTTCATTGATCCACATCAGATGGGTCAGACGACCGGTCGATTTTTTACGAAATTAATTCCTAAACTCCAAGAGAAAGATATTAATCTGACCAGGATGGCATGAAATTTACATTAAATTAACAAATAGGGTTCTTTTCTTTGCAATGAAGGTGTTGAAAGATGACCTTTGGAGGTGGGACGAAAAAAGATAAAAAAAAAAAATTTCGTCTGCTAGGAACCGACAAGATGGCCGCACTTGCACTTCCGGTTGACTGGAAACTCAATAAAAGGCATTTAATGAGTTCCTTACAATTGATAATTAAAATATAAATGATTACGAATACTCGATGCACTACAGGATAGGTTATACACATATGATGATTGTGAATTAGTAGAGAAATAAGCGCAACAAAGAGGCAGACTGGGCGGCCGGCTGCGGGTCTACGAAGCTCACATTTGGGATAAAAATCTCAGGATTTTCAGGTTTTGGTGAACTTACTGTTTGAGCAGAAGCCAACGACGGCTTTTGCAGTTTCATTCTGTACTGCTTGTGCACTAAGTACGGGCTTAAAGCCCCGGAGGACACCCGCTGAAGCCCGTGCGACCGCGCTCAACATTTTGCAGATGAGAACAGGGACGGGTCACGTGATCACAAGCAGCGCCGCGGTGTCGCGCAGGCGCATTAACAAAATCTACTTCAGCGCTAATATCACCTCTTGCGTTAAAAAAAGAAACTTTTTGAAGATCGCGCGGTGTTGTTTGAAAAGTCAGAAAAAAACTTTTTTGTCCACATCATGCACTACATGCAGCGCAGTCCACAGACAAGAACGTACATACACATGACGTACCGTACAAGTTGAATGGATTATGGATTCAACAAAATATTGTTCATGGATCAAGAGAGCTCTAATACTCTCGGCGCATTACGCTATAGATGGGCTATCTCAGAAGCTATACTGCAATATACCCAGTGACCACATGGACGTCCCCGGGACGCCCCTGGGACATCCCTCTAAGGTCCCCGTTGGACGTCCCCAAGGACATCCCCCATGTCCATCAAAAAAGGACGTCCCTGCGGACGTCTTGTGGACATCCCTCGGGGATGTTCCCTAATTTTCACTTGCCAATTATGTATTAATTCATCTTAAAATTTATATTAAAGAAGTTTAGGGTCTTTTAGAATGAGGACTACAAGATTACCAAATAAAAAAATTTGGGTGCGTCGGGTATCGAACTCGGACCTTTTGGTTGATAGACGACGTCGTAGACAACTTGGATATTGCTCTTCATTACTAAAGTGTGGTTTATTTGGGTATATAAATTGTAAAGTTTTGGGTGTTGTATAATATTTTAATATTACGAGCGAAGTTGCGTTTTTTATTTTTTTAAGCAAACTGGTACATTGGGAGATTGTTATTATTTAATACAACATTAAATATATTGAGATTTAAATTTATTTAAAATAAATTAAAATAAAATTTTATAATTTTAATTAAAAAATGTTTATTCATTAATAAATTATAAATTGCAACGCTCAAATGCATCTCTAATTGTTAACAGACTTCGACATTAAAAAAAAAATATTTTTAATTTTTTAGAAATTTTTAAAGGTCCCTCCGAGGACATTTGTGGGACGTTCAAGCGTCCCTCTAAAATCCCCGGGGGACTTTGATGGGACCTTGTTTATTTTTCATAGACATTTTTATCTACGAGTATATTTTATTAAAAAAAATTTTTTTTCTGTGCAAATTACGCACTTTAATATTAAGTAAAATTTCACGTCTTATTTTAAATATTAATATTTTCATATAATATTTTAAATAATATTAACTGTATTTGTATATTTTTAAAATCAGTACATAATAATGAACAGCACATATTATGATTTTAATGAAAACATTGACTAAAGGGTCCTTTCAAAGTCCCCCGGGGATGTTCAAGGGACAGCCGTGTTGCATCCCCAGGGGATGTTCTGAGAGACTTTCATAAAAATATTAAATCCTTATGAAAAAATCCATCATTTTAGCATAAAAAATTACAATTTTACATTCACAATTAATTACCATTTAAGCGCCAAATATTTGGAACCTAAACTTCAATTTCAATGTACTAAATGACCATTAATTGTAAGCATATAATGATAAAAAATCATCATTTAAATGACCATTTAATCATCATTTTATGATGGTTTAATTGTGTCACACTTTTATGGTCCCTAAAATTGCAATAATACCATGCCTTATTATCATAAGAATCATCATATTTCAAGATTCTACTACGATTAATGATGATTTTATGATAATATTATATAATTTAATTGCCGTTCAGGGTTGCTTCATAAATATATATACTACCTCGATAGTTCCCTCAGAATGCAATTCCGATAGTTATCTGACTTGCATTATGAGGCAACAATATATGGATCCGAAATATACAATTATTATATTTAATTGAAACCCAGGTTTATGTCATGCCCTCGCTAACAATTTATATACTTCATACAATGCACTTTAAACATATATTATACACACAGTTTAATTAATCAATAAATATTTATTCAATAAACAAAAGTTTATACAGATATATTATATTGAAAACTATTGATAAGGCTGGCAAAGTTTTCAGACAATATAGAGTGTGCAGTGGACGAACCGAGGGCTAGATGATCCAATGTTGTGGCTGCATGGCGAGTAAAATTTTAAAAAGCCGCTACTTACAAAGAAGAGGGGTGAGAGAGGGCGTAAAAATAAAAGTGAACAGTGTAAGCTGCATGGTTCATGTTGAGCTTCTCCCCGTCCCCCCGACTTTAAAATCTTATAATAATACATAATTATACAAATAACTAATAAGTGCACTAAAAAGATAGAGCCGCGAGCTTGCCACTCAGCTGATTCTTTGCACACCGGAAGAGTTCTCTAAATGGCTGGTGACAAGGATCATCTTACTGTAGGTTAACGCTCACACTATTGAGACCTACACATGACGTACCGGTAGGGATTTGGCAGACCTTGCATGATTTTCGCAAGAAATACAAGAGACCTTGCAAATGTCAACCAATCACCATGGTTTAGTCATCAATGACGTCGTTCAATTAAGCTTACCAATCACTTATCACAAAATCGAGGTCTGTCAAATCCGTACCCAAACGTCACGGAGGTCTCTAAATCTCCATAGTTCCTCTGAGAACCAAGTAAAATAATTCAAACTTGGTGCTAAGCGCAAACCAAACAGGCTAAAATCAAGCAGGTGTGTCCAGTTGAAACAGCTTTTCGAAGAGCTGTTACACACTGTGAATAGTATGCACACATAAATTCATAAATACGCATCATTTTTATGCTTATAAAAAACATAAATAAATCACCGTACCTTTCATCGTTTCCACCTCGGCCTCCTCTTGTCCCGGATTTTAGTACCCACTTCTTGGCCTATTTTGCCATTTTGTCCATCAAAAAAATTTTAAGTTTAAAATTTTAAACTTGTTACGTAAAATAAAAAACTTTTTTTTCGATTTATATTTCAGCAAATGACTAGCGCAGCTATATAGCTTTGATCTGCATGACAAATTGTTTACTGTGCATTAAAAATATCAAAATACAAAATTATAATGCATACCGGTACCCGTAAGCTTAGAATTTTTTCGGACAATCAAGATGGTAATCAACAACTGACAATCCAGCGGAACTGTAATGAAGGTGTACGTGGAGAACCCTGTGTCCTAGCTGGAAAAGAAGGCCCATGTCATGGTCAGGCTTCCCCTCCCCCTCCCACTCCAAATGCATAATTGTACAAACAGAATGCAAGATGCATCCGCTTCTGCCCAATAATGAGCGCTTTTATCCAGCTGCTGTTAACACACTAAACAGTATGCATACCAATCATGCACAACTGCCATGCTTAAAAAATAAAATTTTGTTACCGTACATTTTAGTGTGTTCCCTACGTCAAACAGCAGCAAAATCGTCCGGCCCCATCTCGTTATAAAAGGAGATAAGAACTTCACCACATTCAACAGTCACAGCATCCGAAGGTATTACGGAGTATCAAATTAAACCCAGCTAGGCACCAGATTGCCTGTCAATCAAAAAATAAATATATAGTTCCACAAATGTGCATACATATTACAAAAAAATTTCACAAAAAAGTCAGCACGGCCAGGTCGACAGCCTCGAGTCACGTTGATTGTTCGAGCTGTGTGCAGATCGAATCACAAAATAATGCAGAGTAGACATACAGTATGAGGTATGAGTAATAATATAACCAAAAAGTTACATATATTTTTACAATGAGCAGCCAGGAACAGAGTATGCATAGTTTTTCCAACAAGTACAATATGCCACATATTCCGTCATAATGGACTGCATGAACAATAGACCCCGCTCGGTGTCCCAGCTCGCTAGTGAAATGCAGACCCTTCTTCGTGCAAACATGAACCCCCTTTCCCTCCGAATGCATGAAAATACAACCAATTAATACTCCTATTGGTTCCAAATTAAGAGATTATCTCTGCCTTCTATAGCCGAACATGCAGATTATATATGATATGCATACCTTCAATTTTATCGTTATTCATCATATTGAAACTTCAAATATACATAATATTTAAGTACCTTACCTTTGATGAAGTTCTAGTTACCAGGTAAACTGCAGGTACATCCAAGTATTAGGCCTCAGTTTGACGTTTGAGATGATTTTGACCGTTTTTTTTAAGGGTCCAGAGAGCCAAGCCAGTTTAATAGCTTTAAGGCCACCTGGAACGAAAATAATCACACAAAGCATTTGATCTTCCTTTAATAGAGTATTAAGAAAGCATCTACAAAAAGAGTTATGACTTATCTGATAACACGAACGTTCAAAACACGCAATTTCATTGCAGTTCACTTCCACTGTATTTTTGCATTCTTCTACCGGGACGACCGGGATGCGGTCGGCGCCACGTGAAAGAAGTTGGAACCATATTCAGAAACTAGAACGATATTCAAATTATTTTTGCAGCACCCTGATGCGAGGCTAACTTTGAGTCATATTCAAATCTACGCATGCGCAGATTTGGCAGAAAGAGGAGAAGTAATTGTAAATAAAATATATATAGGGATTTTAATTAACTATTTTAATTTAATATTTACAATTTTGTATAATATTGAGAATTGTTGTATTATAATATGTCAATTTATAATAGTGGCGTCGTAACCTTAAATCTGGAGGGCCGCAGGCCCACAGTAGGTCCACTTTAATTGTCGCGAAGCGGCAGCTCTCTGGGTAGGTGGGGGGACGGGGTAGAACAACCCCCCCGGCGGAGGCAGAAATTTTTGGGAAACGGGGTGTTGGAGTTTTTTTTTATTATTACCAAAACTATTTTTATTTTTTTTTTTTACAAAATTAGTGAATTAAATTACATTTGCAATCAATTTTTAAAAGTATATTATTGATTTATAATTTAATATCTGTATAATTATGAAATATTTTGCCAAAATTCAATAATTTAAAAGTTTACAAATACACAATTTATACATACACCTGTATACTATGGACCCTCTACCCTCTACAGGTAAAAAAACACGATCCTAAAATTTGTCCAAGTTGGTCAAATAGTACAGAGTGCCATTGAAGATACGATGATAAAAATTATCATGACCCCGCCATTTTTTTTTTATCTCGACTTCTATGCATAGAACATCCACAAATTTTATACACATACACCTGTGTACTATGGACCCTCTACAGGTAAAAACACACGATCCTAAAATTCGTCCAAGTTGGTCAAATAGAACAGAGTGCCATTGAATATACGATGATAAAAATTATCATGACCACGCCATTTTTTTTTTATCTCGACTTCTATGCATAGAACATCCACAAATTTTTTACACATACACCTGCGTACTATGGACCTTCTACAGGTAAAAAAACACGATCCTAAAATTCGTCCAAGTTGGTCAAATAGTACAGAGTGTCATTGAAAATACGATGGTAAAAATTATCATGACCCCGCCATTTTTTTTTTATCTCGACTTCTATGCATAGAACATCCACAAATTTTTTACACATACACTTGTGTACTATGGAACCTTTACAGGTAAAAAAACACGATCCTAAAATTCGTCCAAGTTGGTCAAATAGTACAGAGTGTCATTGAAAATTCAAAGGTGGCAAATATCATTTTACCGCCATTTATTTTTTATCTCGACTTCTATGCATAGAACATCCACAAATTTTTTACACATTAACCTGTATGCTATGGACCCTCTACAGGTAAAAAAACACGATCCTAAAATTTGTCCAAGTTGGTCAAATAGTACAGAGTGCCATTGAAAATACGATGATAAAAATTATCATGACCCCGCCATTTTTTTTTTATCTCGACTTCTATGCATAGAACATCCACAAATTTTATACACATACACCTGTGTACTATGGACCCTCTACAGGTAAAAACACACGATCCTAAAATTCGTCCAAGTTGGTCAAATAGTACAGAGTGTCATTGAAAATACGATGGTAAAAATTATCATGACCCCGCCATTTTTTTTTTATCTCGACTTCTATGCATAGAACATCCACAAATTTTTTACACATTAACCTGTATGCTATGGACCCTCTACAGGTAAAAAAACACGATCCTAAAATTTGTCCAAGTTGGTCAAATAGTACAGAGTTCCATTGAAAATACGATGATAAAAATTATCATGACCCCGCCATTTTTTTTTTTATCTCGACTTCTATGCATAGAACATCCACAAATTTTATACACATACACCTGTGTACTATGGACCCTCTACAGGTAAAAACACACGATCCTAAAATTCGTCCAAGTTGGTCAAATAGTACAGAGTGTCATTGAAAATTCAAAGGTGGCAAATATCATTTTACCGCCATTAATTTTTTATCTCGACTTCTATGCATAGAACATCCACAAATTTTTTACACATTAACCTGTATGCTATGGACCCTCTACAGGTAAAAAAACACGATCCTAAAATTCGTCCAAGTGGGTCAAATAGAACAGAGTGCCATTGAAAATACGATGATAAAAATTATCATGACCCCGCCATTTTTTTTTTATCTCGACTTCTATGCATAGAACATCCACAAATTTTTTACACATACACCTTTGTACTATGGACCCTCTACAGGTAACCCCCACGTCAATCCCTGCATGTTTCTGCATGTGTCCTTTTCTCCTGGGCTGCCTTCAAGAAGGGATCGGTGTCAGATGCTTTGCATGCTGCGCTGTGCCCCGGATTGGTGTTGCGGGGGATTTAGGGTGCCTGTGGCGCCATGTGGGGTGAGACAACCCTCTGTAGGTAGCATGTTGCATGTGTCTCTTTGTCCTACTGCGCGCGTAAGCAACCGGTGATTGGGGGAGGTGCATGTGCAAGCACTACAGGGGGATGTGCCTATGTCTGAACCTTGCCGTGGTGTGGGGGCTGCTTGTGCCGTCGTATATGACTTGTCATATGCGGCGGTCCGAGCTCCAACAGACGGGCTTTTCAGTCTGGGAGGGATTTTGCGATCCTTCTCAGCCCATATCAGGCACTGCCTGGTATGAAGAGTGGACGCTTGTGCCTGTCCCGGTTTCCACTTAGTTAGACAGGCAAATCCTGGCAATGCTGGGGACTCTGTGGTATGGGCTAACCCCCCATCCACATGAGTATAAATTAAATGGTTCCTAGGCATAACATGCGAAGGCCCCCCGACCATGCCGGAATCTCGGATGTGTCGGCTGCACCAAGTGGTGGGGGACAAAGGGACCAGCCTCTACATGGGCGATTGCATGAGGTGGACGGAGGAGCTTTGTGACGAACTGCTTGTCTGTTACGAAGCTAGTGAGCCTCAGCGCAGGGGATATATGGCCCATCTTCTGATGATTTGGCAGGAGCGCCATCCGGAGATGGGGGTCACGAAACAGCAGTTGAGTGACCAAGCCAGAGCTGTGCTGGGGTGTCGGGGAATTTTACCCAGGTCGCAGACGCCTTCTTCTGCTTCTTGCTCGCAAGCCTCTGTCTCAGACTCGGTGGAATTTCGTTCGTCTTCTTCCTCCAAAGATGAGGCACAGCCTGAACCTGTTGTTGTGCAGGGGAGGGACTTTGAGGCAGAGCTGAGGGAGGAGATTGATAAGACCAGTCTGCGTTTCGAAAAGCGACCATTCCTTTGGAGACCGAGAAGGAAAATCCGAGCACAAGACTTGGTAGCGATGAATGAGGCACTTTTCTCATGCCTCACCCAGGAGTCAACGTTGATGGAAGTCAACGTGGCTGTCTTTGCCGCCGCGAAGCTCATGCTTCCCAAGATGCAGGATGGCCCGAGTGCCCAGGAAAAGATCCGTGGGCAGATAGCAGATCTGGAGGAGAAGATTCTGGAGGCCAGACGGGGTGCGTCATGAATCCAGAGTGTTGTGGAGTTTGTCCGTTCAGGGAGACCAGCTTCCCGGAAGATGAAGCTACTTTTAGCTTCAACACGGACGCTTTACAAGACTCTACGCTTTTTTGTTTTGGTTGTTGCCAAACAGAAGTTGCTGGATCGAATCCGCACCCTGAAGGCTATAAAAGCAAAGAAGCTGAGTCGTTTGCAGTGCTTGGAGGATAATAACGTCTTCCTTCACAATACGCGCCGCTTTTTGGAGCGGGAGAGACCAGCGCCTCCACAAAACCCTCCTACGGCGGATGCTGTCCGTGCGTTCTGGGCGGGAATTTATGGGGAAAGTTTCGAGTTCAACGTCGAGTCTCAGGCTCTCTCAGAGTTTGAGAAGCTTTGTCGGAGAGTGCAAAATAGGCAGGCAGTGTGCCCGGATGTCACAGTAGAACTTGTTGCCCGATCTTTCAGAGGAAAGCGCAATTGGGCAGCGATAAGATAAGATAAGATCCAAACGTTCTGGTGGAAAAAGTTTACGGCTGTGCATCCTCACTTGGCAAGGCATTACACCGCCATGTTAAGGGGCACGATGGAGATCCCTGCTTGGTTGGTGGAGGGACGCACGATCCTCATCCCCAAAGGGGGAGACTTGTCACTTCCATCCAGCTATAGACCCATCACCACGCTCAACACCGAGTATAAAGGTTTTACTGGTTGTTTGAATGAGCTACTGGAGGACTCTATTCAGCCAGTTTGGGTGGAGTTGCACGAGCAGAAGGGGGCACGGAGGGGCCACGAGGGGTGTAAGGAG
Organism: Siphlonurus alternatus; assembly: GCA_949825025.1. Lineage (NCBI taxonomy): Eukaryota > Metazoa > Arthropoda > Insecta > Ephemeroptera > Siphlonuridae > Siphlonurus > Siphlonurus alternatus. The sequence goes on from OX463778.1 coordinate 8,237,342, forward strand.
AACCTTATCCTGGACCGCTGCGTCTGTCAAGACGCCATACAGCATAAACGGAACCTCTCTGTGGCATGGGTGGACTTCAGGAAAGCTTTCGACATGACATCGCATGGCTTAATCTTGAGGTGTCTCGAGATCTTGAATGTTCATCCCGACCTGGTGAGGTGTATTGGGGACATCATGCCACTGTGGAGGACTCGCTTCCAGTGTAAGGCTGGTGGGAGAGTGTCGTACACAGAGTTCGTGGCATATCAGCGGGGAGTGTTTCAGGGTGACTCCCTTAGCCCCAAACTTTACTGCATCTCCCAGTTGCCCCTTTCTGCTTTACTTCGGGAACAAGATGGGTACATGGCTGGTCCACCTTCGTGTCGGAGCCATAAGGTCACCCATGCATTCTTCATGGATGACCTGAAAATCTATGGTTCTAGCAAACGCAAGCTCAGGGAGTCGCTTGATCTTGTTAGTAGCTTGGCAGCAGAGTTGGGCTTTGACAAGTGTGCGGTACTGCACATTCGACATGGCAAGGTGTGTGGCCAACGAGAAGACATGGAGCTGGTAGACGGGAGCATCATTAGACATCTCGATGCCAAAGCACGGTACAAGTACCTGGGCGTGAGTGAAAGTCACGTTCAGGATACAGGATTGTGCCAGAAGGTGCTTCGTGGGGAGTATGTTCGACGCCTGAAGAAGATCTGGAGTTCCAAGTTGTCGGGTCGCAATAAGATCCAAGCGACCAACATGCTAGCCATCCCTGTCATGCTCTACACCTTTAGTGCCATGAAGTGGAACGTGGCAGAGCTGAAGGGCCTTTATACCATCACGAGGAAAGTCATGTCTTCAAACTTGAGCCACCATAAGCGGGCTTCTGTTGAGAGGGTCTACCTTCCACGTGATCAGGGAGGTAGAGGGTTGCTCGGAGTTGAGAACATCTACAACCGAATGGTTATCAGTATGGCGTGTCGTGTGGTAACGAGCACAGATCCCCATCTTCAACTTGTGTATGGGCATGAGTTGTGGGGCAGTGGAGCGTTTTTGTTCAGTGCAGCAAAAAGGGCGGCATGGGCGTTGGGAGTACAGTTGGATGTGGTGGAGCCGGAGTCGAGGCCAGGAGTAAACCTTGCAGGTTTGCCTCGGGCTTTCGCCAAGCAGAGAGTGAGGGAGGCGGAGGTGCGTCTTCTTTTGCGAGGGCACATGGCAAAGAGCATGCATAGCGTGTTCTACAAAAACATCGAGAGCCAGGGCCTTTGCAGGGAGCCTACTTTTGCCTTCCTTCGCTCCTATGGGCTGACTTCCGTGTCAGAAAGCAATAGCATCAAGATGCAGGATGGTGTGTTTGCATCCCTGGTGTACCAGCAGTTGATCTTTGGTCGTCAGCTGGACACCAGATGTCGGGCGTGCTTCCGTTCTCCCGAGACCACCATGCATCTTCTCTCTGCATGTCCTTTCTATGCCCGTACTCTCTACATCGAGAGGCACAATGCAGCACTGCGGGTGCTTTATTTCCATCTGAGGCACCAATTCGGTATTGACGATTCAACTGTCATACCATACGCTTCTGGCGACATTGAGGCAGTGGTTGCAAACGACCAGGTGAAGATCTTCTGGAACTATTCGTTCCCCACCACTCGCAAGCTCCATGCCAACAAGCCAGACATCGTGGTACTTGAGAAGCACAAGAACGCGTTGACCGTGGTGGAGTTTTCTGCTCCTTCGGACCAGAACCTCACGGAAAAGTATGCCGAAAAACGCGATAAGTACCGAGATCTTGTCATGGACTTGCGGCAGAGCTATCCCACATAAAACTTTTTTCCTTCTATCACATTTCTTTTTATTATAAAAGAAATGTGTTAGAACTTTATTCTAAAACATTTCTTTGTTTCAATAAGAAATGTTTTAGATGTCTTCACATTTTTAACATTGGTAGAAATGATGTAGAATAAATTCCATTCTATACATTTCTTATTCATTTATGGTGCTGATTTATTACTTCCTTTAACCATAAAACAAACTCTTCTACAATATTTCTTTCTTCATTTTGAAGAATTTATTATTATATTTATATATTTATTTAAATTCTATATATATTCTATTCATGGCTGTATTGTTTAAAATCAATTATAGCTCATTTGCATTAGCAATAATTGTAATGTAAGTTACACCACTCAATTCCTCAATTTTTTCTTAATAATTTGCATGTTTTAAAAATTTAAAAATATTAAACTGACTATTTTTTATTTTTGAAGTCACCGAGATTTGAACCTGCAGCCCTGCCTAACTTTCAATTCTAACGTTTTTTTTTCCTACCTGACACCGACGTCTAACCCCCTAGGACACGCACGCTCGCATGTAAGAAGAAGGAAAAAGAGAGGCATATAAGATAGAAGTTTCTTGAGGGGTGGGAAAATTCAAACTGATAAATTCAGCTCTCTGCTGAGATGATTATACAATATAATATACCGCGCGTGTATTATATATAAAAAATATGCAAAAAGGTTTTTACTTAATTCTCCATCATAATTTAATTAAGACTCTAGCTTGAACGAAAGTATAAAAATCATTTGAATCTGATCAATGCATTAATTAATTATATTATTATAATAATTATCAGTCAAATGATTTTTCAAAATTAAATTTAATATGAAAAATTGTTATTAATGCATTAAATTTATAAACATGTTTAAAATTTAAGTTTAGCTTTATTAAAATATATTAATTATTATTATAATTATACGTTATAGCAAACAATTATTGAATGCACACCTTGCCGACCCATCATATAAATAATTCAGTAAAAAATATAGGGAAGGGGGTCTAAAAATTCTAATTACATATAATTATATACATAATATATTATATAAATATATAAATATATATATATATATATATATATATATATATATATATATATATATCAAACTATATAAATGCAATGATCAATATATAATCAATGATCGATCAATATAATATATATACAATAATATATCAATATATACAATATTAAATTTATTGATACATTATTGTACACATTAGTACACATGCATGACACAGTTAAATATTCAACAATACCGTAGATTGCAATTTTCAATTAGTGCCATGGAAATAATAGAATTTAATTATGAGCTGATATAAACAAAATTATATATTATATATCTGAAATTTTTCTATGTTGTATAACAATTTTATAGATTAATTGCATCTTTTTTTTTTTCAATGAAATATAATTTATGTACCATTCAAAAATATTTCTACCATGTTATTCCTGAATAAATCCATAATTGAAAATATTTAGAAGAGTACACCTAAAAAAATATGCTCTTACAATGTTAGTTCTAAAGATATTCTATTTTATTTTTCATATTTTATGGCCCTACTTTTGTATCCTTCATAATTTTTTTCCCCTTATTCTAAATATTTTCTGCTTGAATTTTCTTCTTTAAATAAAACAGAACACATTAGGAATATCTTTTGCACATTTCAAATATATTCTACGAAAAAGAATTTATTTTATTTATTTCATAATAATTGAACAGAAATATCATAGAACGGTAAACAAAGGAACAGAAAACCCTTGGAAAATGTGAAAAGTCACAAAATTTATGATAGAAATGTTCAGAAATGTGCCTGAAAATATTTAGACTGCTTTTTAATGTGTTAGAAGTGCATATTTTTACAAAAAGAAATGGATTAGAGCGAAAAATGTTTTATGTGGGATGCTGGACATTCGGTTGTGTTGGTCGTTCTTTTGGTTGGGGTGATGGGTGGAGTTCCCGACTCATTGGTTTCTGGGCTGCGGCAAATACCAGGTTGCCGTGGATCTGCTGAGCGATTAGCGGATGCCATGCAGAAGGCGGTGTTGCTGGGCTCCCTCCGTCTACTTCGGGCCCATGGGGAGGTTGGGTGAGGTGCACCGATAATAGAAAAAATTTGAAAAGGCGGCCCCGGAGTTTACTGCACGAGAGTGCGGAGCGCTGGGGTCGAGGAGGCACTAATGATAATAATAATAATAATTTATTTTCGAATAGCTTGTTGTACATTACACAACATGATTCACGTCCAGAAGAAAATTAATAGATAAAAAGTACATGCAAAATTAATTATTTATAAATCTAAATACTAACAATAACAAGTTATAAAATAACACAAATACAATCTATTCATTAAAAGTTAAATCAATAAGAAATTCCTTATCAACATATATTTTCTGGCAATTTGTTTGAATCAAACTCTTTTATTGAATAATATTCCTTGCCAATAATTAAGCACAGATTTTAGTTTATTTTTAAAAAGAACATTGCTACCTATCTCTCTTAATGATTTTGGCAGGAAGTCATAAATTTTTGCAGTTTGTTACAAAGAACTTTTTTCAAGCAAAGCAGAACAGTGTTTTTAAACTAAAACTTTGCCTTTGTTCCGCGTGCAATATGAAAGATTATCACTATTATGAACGTACAGGTCAGGATGTTTACGCTTATACATACAACAATTTAATATATAAATACCTGGCAAGGTTAAAATGTTAAGTCGCTTAAAGTGCAACACACTTGTGTCTTTTTTTTTTTTAAATAATATTGTTCTCAAAGCACGTTTCTGTAAAATAAAAAGTCTATTAAATTGTTCTGAGTATGTACCCCAGAAAATAATACCGTAAGACAGATGAGGATAAACAAATGCGTAGTATATAGATAGCAAAGACTGTTGCGATACATGATTTCTAATTGAGTAAAGAACAAAATTTGCCCAGTTAATTTTTTTACAGATTTCATTGACGTGAAAATTCCAGTCTAACGATTCGTCTAAGTATAAACCTAAAAATTTTACATTAGAAACTCTGGAGATTGGTTTGTTCATTAACTTAATCAAAAAACTTTTGTCAGGCACTGTCTTTTTGGTGTGAAATTGTATAAAAACTGTTTTCTCAGTATTTAAAAATAGTCTGTTTTTCCCTCCCCAAGATTTGACATCATTCACTGTAATATTAGCCTTACGAATCAGATCCTCTTCAGAGTCTGCAGTTACTATAGCCGTAACGTCGGCAGCATACTTAATAATTTTAGCATTTTTTACATGATCTGGCAAATCGTTAGTACTTAAACCGAACAAATTACAAGATATTTTCCCTCCTTGAGGAATACCAAGAGTAACAGGAAGAGGATCTGATTTTACATTAATATCAACATACTGGGATCGGTCTGGTAAATAAGATTCTATTAAAGAATCACATTAATATTAATATCACAACCAATATCGTGCATTTTTTTTTAAGATAATATTTTGTCTAAACTATCAAATGCCTTAGATTAGAAAAGTCAAAAAATAAAGCAAGGCAATGTTTTTTCCCGTCAATATTTTTATAAATTTCATTCAATAAATCAAACGAGGCCGTAGTTGTGGATTTATTTTTTAGAAAACCGTGTTCACAGCTAGATATTAGATTATTATCACGTCTTTAATCCATTAACTGACCATCTAAGACACTCTCAAACGGTTTACCAACAGCCGAGTTAAGGGTAATTGGTCTATAATTGTTTATATTTATTTTTGGACCTTTTTCATGCACTGGCTTAACTCTTGAATTTTTTGAAATTTTAGGGAATCTAAATATGGAAATCGACTGATTTATTAGGGTTGCTAAAGGCACTGCTAACAAAGGGGCTCAATATTTTAAAACGATGTACGGAATACCATCCGGGCCAGCAGTGCTTTTATTTGGAAGCGATTTTAATTCTTTTAAAATGGTAAGATGTGATATTTGTTGGAAACTAAAATTGGCATTATTTTGGGGAAGTTGACTAATATCCATAGGTTGGACTGGCACCGGAAAATTTTCCTGCACCATTTTTTCAATGTTCTTTACAAAAAAACTATTGAACAAATTACTTATTTCAAATGGGTCAGATATTATCTTATCTCCTACCAAATGCCCCTCTATATGAAATTTAGGTTTCGCATTAACATTGTATTCTTGTTTTATAATGTTCCAAGTTGCTTTCATTTTATTTTCAGCGAAATTTAACTCCTTGTCATTCTCCTTCTTTCTGGCATCTGACATATTATTTCTATGTTGTTTAATATCAGTTTTATATTGTTGCATTAAAAGTTGGTTATTTTTGGCTACTTTATGAAACTCCCGTAATCTACTGCTTTCAACAACAAATTGCGGATTATTTAGAATCCACGCAGGCTTAGGACATTTTACTGCAGTCGATTTTTTTTGTAATGGGAAAGCTTCGTTGAAATGATATAACAAAATATCAAAAATTTTTTGCCAATTTTGTTCTAAATCATTATTTGGTGAAAGTAATGGGTTCCAATTCTCCCGCATCAATATTTTAAAAAACTAATCTAAATTATCTGGGCTGAATTTTCTGAAGTAGTATTCATCTTTTTGGTTTCCGTTACATTTGGGAGTTATTTCATACAAACTACTTAACACAGTATAGCAATGATCAGACAGAAACGTCTTTGTTGTAGAACAATGTACAATTACAATCACAATTGTAACATCACAATTGTTAGTAATAATATGGTCAATTAAAGTTGCTGAGCTATCAGCTATTCTAGTGGGGTTTTTGTTTATTACAAATATGTTAAAAGACTCTAAAACATCATTATACAAATTAACTATTGAATTACTTTTGTTTAGATTAATATTCATATCACCTCCCAAAAATATTGAATCGTATTTTTTTTACAGCTGAATTAATTTTTGACATGTTTCTTCCAAACAAATGAGAAAATGATTGATGTTTGACTTCACAAATTCACCATCAATTTTTAATTGAAATTTTGGATCATCCGGAGGACGATAAATGGATGCAATGTAAATATTTTTTGAATTCTGAATTTTAATTTTAGCAGCAGAACATTCAAAGCAGGATTCTACGGGCTGAACATGTATTTTTTCTGCATGCAAAGTCTTACGTAGAAATATTGCAACCCCTCCTTTTCTCCTGGCTGGCCTGCAATAATATGAGATTAGGTTATAATTTTGGAGCTTAACTATATTAATTTCATGCTCCTTTAAACCATGCTCACAAATAAGTAACACATCAACATTTTCAGACTCTATAAAGTTTTCTAGAGGTGATAATTTAGCTCGGAGGCCAGGGATATTTAATTGAAAAACTTTTATATATTGATGTGATACTGTTATGTTTGAATTTTTGTTATAAAATGTGGTCCTAGGTTTTTTTACCATGGGGCTGTTTTTGGGAGAGAGAATGTGACCGTAGTTTTGTGGGTGATAAAGTTAACTCTGCAGTCTGAAAAACTTGTGGAGGCTCAGATTCTACTTCCTGAGTACATTGATTGTGCACAGATGTTTGTTCTATTGCTTTTTTAGACTCTGGAAGGGTAGGGATATTTTGTGAGCTACACAACTGAGATGTTTCATTTGACAAAGTTGAATTTTCAGACTGTAAAACTTTTATATCATTTACCCTAGTGGAAATTTACAATTGTAATTATTACAATTGTAAAGCCATCAAAATTACGATTGTGTTTTGGCAAAATTACAATGGTAATTTTTACAATTGTAAAGGCCTTATTACAATTGTATTGAACTACAATTGCAATTATTACAATTGTAATAATTACGATTGTAAAATCTACAAAAAGCGGTCACCGATCTAACTACTAACCCAAACCTGCGTTGCTGTACTTCGGTTACCACTGCTGATCATACACTTACCATTGCGCTGCTACTGCTTTCTTAATAAGAAGAAGATTATTGAGCTATATAAATAAATAATAAGCTATGGGAAAAATACGGGTTAACTTCAATGCAGCGTTGTATAAATTTTGCTTCTAGAGTAAAATTTGATGGCGGTTCTAATGAAGACCTTTACATGTGCGACCCTTTGACCCTTCAGGGTCAAAAGACCCTGAAAGTTAGTTCACTTCATTGCAACGTTATATAAATTTCGACCCTAGGGTAAAATTTGATGGTGGTTCTAATGGCGACCCTTAAATTTGCAACCCTTCGACCCTTAAGGGTCAAAAGACCCTGAAATTTAGTTCACTTCATTGCAACGTTATATAAATTTCGACTCTAGGGTAAAATTTGATGGTGGTTCTAATGGTGACCCTTAAATTTGGGACCCTTTGACCCTTAAGGGTCAAAAGACCCTTAAATTTGTTTTTTCATAAAAAATTGCAAGACTGAAAATTACAATTCTTTTAATTTCCTTCAGAGCTGTAATTTACGTATTTTAAAGGTCGACCCTTGGGCATACCAGGGGTCATTATTAAAAGTATGCAAATATTTATAACAAAATATGTGACAAAAACTGTGAGGACTAGGTTCAATATAAGTTCATTGCAGCATCGAGTTCTTTTGATGAAGTATAATGATCGACTACCTAAGGGTCGATTACGCATATCATGCGACCGACACTTAACGTATGATAAGATAAATGAATTCATTTTCTTACTATATTTGTTACATTTCAAATTAATGTACATCTTCAACTGACCTTTTTACTTTTTTAATTATATGACCCTTCAAGGGTCGACCCTTATTTTTTTTCAATTTATATATTTAAAAAAAATATCGCAAAACTAAATGAGAACTACAGGTGCATGCAGCATGGATGAATGTTTATGTTAATTGATATGACCATAATAAGTCGTTGGGGTGGGGGGTTGACCCCTAATTTATTATAGTATAAATTATTAAAATTGATTTTTTATGAACATTATTTTTTCATATATTAAATGAAGATGCATCTCGATCTGAATTATTATTATTACTATTTTTTAAATTGAAGGTCGGTACGTCGAGCCTTTTCAAAATAATGAAAATTTAATAAATTAATACTTTCAATTGAAGCTTCTTAATAGTACCTAAGATATACGTTATAGCCAAAAAATTAACATAAAAAATATTAAGTTAAATAAATTAATGAATGTAAATGTATATATTAATTCTACTCTGTAGTATATATATTATGCAGTATATATAACACTTATTTAAATCCAAGTTTTTTTATGCAAATAATTTAATCCAATTAAACCCCAAAAGTATTATAATTGCAATCATGAATATTACAATTGTAATCCAAGTGTTGCAATTGTATCAGAACCAGAGTACAATTGCAATTCCAAGTATTACAATTGTAATCATTAACAATACAATTGTAATCAAAAGTTACAATTGCAATTCCAAGTATTACAATTGTAATTAAAGAACATTACAATTGTAATCCGAGTGTTACAATTGTAACCAAGTGTTACAATTGCAATCCAAATTTTACAATTGTAATCAGCCAAATTACAATTGTAATGAGGCAAATTACAATTGTAATTTGGCTGATTACAATTGTACATTTCCAATAGGGTAGCAGCAAATCATTATTTAACTGTTCCTCATTTTCCATGCAAATTATAGAAATTAACTGTTGGATTCTTGGTGCTAATTTATTCAAATCAACAAATTTTTGGGGTTGAAGGAATTTGGGGTTACCTGTAGAGGGTCCATATAAGTACACAGGTGTATGTGTAAAAAATTAGTGGATGTTCTATGCATAGAAGTCGAGATAAAAAAAAATGGGCTTAAAATTATATTTACCACCTTTGCATTTTCAATGGCACTCTGTACTATTTGACCAACTTGGACAAATTTTAGGATCGTGTTTTTTTACCTGTAGAGGTTCCATAGTGTAAAGGTGAATGTGTATAAAATTTGTGGATGTTCTATGCATAGAAGTCGAGATAAAAAAAAAATGGCGGGGTCATGATAATTTTTACCATCGTATTTTCAATGACACTCTGTACTATTTGACCAATTTGGACGAATTTTAGGATCGTGTTTTTTTACCTGTAAAGGGTCCATAGTACACAGGTGTATGTGTAAAAAATTTGTGGATGTTCTATGCATAGAAGTCGACATAAAAAAAAATGGCGGTAAAATTATATTTACCACCTTTGCATTTTCAATGGCACTCTGTACTATTTGACCAACTTGGACAGATTTTAGGATCGTGTTTTTTTACCTGTAGAGGTTCCATAGTATAAAGGTGAATGTGTATAAAATTTGTGGATGTTCTATGCATAGAAGTCGAGATAAAAAAAAAATGGCGGGGTCATGATAATTTTTTCCATCGTATTTTCAATGACACTCTGTACTATTTGACCAACTTGGACGAATTTTAGGATCGTGTTTTTTTACCTGTAGAGGTTCCATAGTACAAAGGTGTATGTGTAAAAAATTTGTGGATGTTCTATGCATAGAAGTCGAGATAAAAAAAAAATGGCGGGGTCATGATAATTTTTACCATCGTATTATCAATGACACTCTGTACTATTTGACCAACTTGGACGAATTTTAGGATCGTGTTTTTTTACCTTTAGAGGGTCCATAGTACACAGGTGTATGTGTAAAAAATTTGTGGATGTTCTATGCATAGAAGTCGAGATAAAAAAAAAATGGCGGGGTCATGATAATTTTTACCATCATATTTTCAATGACACTCTGTACTATTTGACCAACTTGGACAAATTTTAGGATCGTGTTTTTTTACCTGTAGAGGTTCCATAGTACACAGGTGTATGTGTAAAAAATTTGTGGATGTTCTATGCATAGAAGTCGAGATAAAAAAAAAATGGCGGGGTCATGATAATTTTTACCATCGTATTATCAATGACACTCTGTACTATTTGACCAACTTGGACGAATTTTAGGATCGTGTTTTTTTACCTGTAGAGGTTCCATAGTACACAGGTGTATGTGTAAAAAATTTGTGGATGTTCTATGCATAGAAGTCGAGATAAAAAAAAAATGGCGGGGTCATGATAATTTTTACCATCGTATTATCAATGACACTCTGTACTATTTGACCAACTTTGACGAATTTTAGGATCGTGTTTTTTTACCTGTAGAGGGTCCATAGTACACAGGTGTATGTGTAAAAAATTTGTGGATGTTCTATGCATAGAAGTCGAGATAAAAAAAAAATGGCGGGGTCATGATAATTTTTACCATCGTATTTTCAATGGCACTCTGTACTATTTGACCAACTTGGACGTATTTTAGGATCGTGTTTTTTTACCTGTAGAGGGTCCATAGCATACAGGTACATGTGTAAAAAATTTGTGGATGTTCTATGCATAGAAGTCGAGATAAAAAAAAAATGGCGGTTAAATTATATTTACCACCTTTGCATTTTCAATGGCACTCTGTACTATTTGACCAACTTGGACAAATTTTAGGATCGTGTTTTTTTACCTGTAGAGGGTCCACATAATACAGGTGTATGTGTAAAAAATTTGTGGATGTTCTATGCATAGAAGTCGAGATAAAAAAAAAATGGCGGGTCATGATAATTTTTACCATCATATTTTCAATGACACTCTGTACTATTTGACCAACTTGGACGAATTTTAGGATCGTGTTTTTTTACCTGTAGAGGGTCCACATAATACAGGTGTATGTGTAAAAAATTTGTGGATGTTCTATGCATAGAAGTCGAGATAAAAAAAAAATGGCGGGGTCATGATAATTTTTACCATCATATTTTCAATGACACTCTGTACTATTTGACCAACTTGGACGAATTTTAGGATCGTGTTTTTTTACCTGTAGAGGGTCCATAGCATACAGGTGTATGTGTAAAAAATTTGTGGATGTTCTATGCATAGAAGTCGAGATAAAAAAAAAATGGCGGTTAAATTATATTTACCACCTTTGCATTTTCAATGGCACTCTGTACTATTTGACCAACTTCGACAAATTTTAGGATCGTGTTTTTTTACCTGTAGAGGGTCCACATAATACAGGTGTATGTGTAAAAAATTTGTGGATGTTCTATGCATAGAAGTCGAGATAAAAAAAAAATGGCAGGGTCATGATAATTTTTACCATCATATTTTCAATGACACTCTGTACTATTTGACCAACTTGGACGAATTTTAGGATCGTGTTTTTTTACCTGTAGAGGGTCCATAGTACACAGGTGTATGTGTAAAAAATTTGTGGATGTTCTATGCATAGAAGTCGAGATAAAAAAAATATGGCGGGGTCATGATTATTTTTACCATCATATTTTCAATGACACTCTGTACTATTTGACCAACTTGGACGAATTTTAGGATCGTGTTTTTTTACCTGTAGAGGGTCCATAGTACACAGGTGTATGTGTAAAAAATTTGTGGATGTTCTATGCATAGAAGTCGAGATAAAAAAAAAATGGCAGGGTCATGATAATTTTTACCATCGTATTTTCAATGACACTCTGTACTATTTGACCAACTTGGACGAATTTTAGGATCGTGTTTTTTTACCTGTAGAGGGTCCATAGTACACAGGTGTATGTGTAAAAAATTTGTGGATGTTCTATGCATAGAAGTCGAGATAAAAAAAAAATGGCGGGGTCATGATAATTTTTACCATCGTATTTTCAATGACACTCTGTACTATTTGACCAACTTGGACAAATTTTAGGATCGTGTTTTTTTACCTGCAGAGGGTCCATAGCATACAGGTGTATGTGTAAAAAATTTGTGGATGTTCTATGCATAGAAGTCGAGATAAAAAAAAAATGGCGGGGTCATGATAATTTTTACCATCGTATTTTCAATGGCACTCTGTACTATTTGACCAACTTGGACGAATTTTAGGATCGTGTTTTTTTACCTGCAGAGGGTCCATAGCATACAGGTGTATGTGTAAAAAATTTGTGGATGTTCTATGCATAGAAGTCGAGATAAAAAAAAAATGGCGGGGTCATGATAATTTTTACCATCATATTTTCAATGACACTCTGTACTATTTGACCAACTTGGACGAATTTTAGGATCGCGTTTTTTTACCTGCAGAGGGTCCATAGCATACAGGTGTATGTGTAAAAAATTTGTGGATGTTCTATGCATAGAAGTCGAGATAAAAAAAAAATGGCGGGGTCATGATAATTTTTACCATCGTATTATCAATGACACTCTGTACTATTTGACCAACTTGGACGAATTTTAGGATCGTGTTTTTTTACCTGTAGAGGGTCCATAGTACACAGATGTATGTGTAAAAAATTTGTGGATGTTCTATGCATAGAAGTCGAGATAAAAAAAAAATGGCGGGGTCATGATAATTTTTACCATCGTATTATCAATGACACTCTGTACTATTTGACCAACTTGGACGAATTTTAGGATCGTGTTTTTTTACCTGCAGAGGGTCCATAGCATACAGGTGTATGTGTAAAAAATTTGTGGATGTTCTATGCATAGAAGTCAAGATAAAAAAAAAATGGCGGTTAAATTATATTTACCACCTTTGCATTTTCAATGGCACTCTGTACTATTTGACCAACTTGGACAAATTTTAGGATCGTGTTTTTTTACCTGTAGAGGGTCCATAGTACACAGGTGTATGTGTAAAAAATTTGTGGATGTTCTATGCATAGAAGTCGAGATAAAAAAAAAATGGCGGGGTCATGATAATTTTTACCATCGTATTTTCAATGACACTCTGTACTATTTGACCAACTTGGACGAATTTTAGGATCGTGTTTTTTTACCTGCAGAGGGTCCATAGCATACAGGTGTATGTGTAAAAAATTTGTGGATGTTCTATGCATAGAAGTCAAGATAAAAAAAAAATGGCGGTTAAATTATATTTACCACCTTTGCATTTTCAATGGCACTCTGTACTATTTGACCAACTTGGACAAATTTTAGGATCGTGTTTTTTTACCTGTAGAGGGTCCATAGTACACAGGTGTATGTGTAAAAAATTTGTGGATGTTCTATGCATAGAAGTCGAGATAAAAAAAAAATGGCGGGATCATGATAATTTTTACCATCATATTTTCAATGACACTCTGTACTATTTGACCAACTTGGACGAATTTTAGGATCGTGTTTTTTTACCTGTAGAGGGTCCATAGTACACAGGTGTATGTGTAAAAAATTTGTGGATGTTCTATGCATAGAAGTCGAGATAAAAAAAAAATGGCAGGGTCATGATAATTTTTACCATCGTATTTTCAATGGCACTCTGTACTATTTGACCAACTTGGACGAGTTTTAGGATCGTGTTTTTTTACCTGTAGAGGGTCCATAGCATACAGGTGTATGTGTAAAAAATTTGTGGATGTTCTATGCATAGAAGTCGAGATAAAAAAAAAATGGCGGTTAAATTATATTTACCACCTTTGCATTTTCAATGGCACTCTGTACTATTTGACCAACTTGGACAAATTTTAGGATCGTGTTTTTTTACCTGTAGAGGGTCCACATAATACAGGTGTATGTGTAAAAAATTTGTGGATGTTCTATGCATAGAAGTCGAGATAAAAAAAAAATGGCAGGGTCATGATAATTTTTACCATCGTATTTTCAATGACACTCTGTACTATTTGACCAACTTGGACGATTTTTAGGATCGTGTTTTTTTACCTGCAGAGGGTCCATAGCATACAGGTGTATGTGTAAAAAATTTGTGGATGTTCTATGCATAGAAGTCAAGATAAAAAAAAAATGGCGGTTAAATTATATTTACCACCTTTGCATTTTCAATGGCACTCTGTACTATTTGACCAACTTGGACAAATTTTAGGATCGTGTTTTTTTACCTGTAGAGGGTCCATAGTACACAGGTGTATGTGTAAAAAATTTGTGGATGTTCTATGCATAGAAGTCGAGATAAAAAAAAAATGGCGGGATCATGATAATTTTTACCATCATATTTTCAATGACACTCTGTACTATTTGACCAACTTGGACGAATTTTAGGATCGTGTTTTTTTACCTGTAGAGGGTCCATAGTACACAGGTGTATGTGTAAAAAATTTGTGGATGTTCTATGCATAGAAGTCGAGATAAAAAAAAAATGGCGGGGTCATGATAATTTTTACCATCATATTTTCAATGACACTCTGTACTATTTGACCAACTTGGACGAATTTTAGGATCGCGTTTTTTTACCTGTAGAGGGTCCATAGTACACAGGTGTATGTGTAAAAAATTTGTGGATGTTCTATGCATAGAAGTCGAGATAAAAAAAAAATGGCGGGGTCATGATAATTTTTACCATCGTATTTTCAATGACACTCTGTACTATTTGACCAACTTGGACGAATTTTAGGATCGTGTTTTTTTACCTGCAGAGGGTCCATAGCATACAGGTGTATGTGTAAAAAATTTGTGGATGTTCTATGCATAGAAGTCAAGATAAAAAAAAAATGGCGGTTAAATTATATTTACCACCTTTGCATTTTCAATGGCACTCTGTACTATTTGACCAACTTGGACAAATTTTAGGATCGTGTTTTTTTACCTGTAGAGGGTCCACATAATACAGGTGTATGTGTAAAAAATTTGTGGATGTTCTATGCATAGAAGTCGAGATAAAAAAAAATGGCGGGGTCATGATTATTTTTACCATCATATTTTCAATGACACTCTGTACTATTTGACCAACTTGGACGAATTTTAGGATCGTGTTTTTTTACCTGTAGAGGGTCCATAGCATACAGGTGTATGTGTAAAAAAATTGTGGATGTTCTATGCATAGAAGTCGAGATAAAAAAAAAATGGCGGTTAAATTATATTTACCACCTTTGCATTTTCAATGGCACTCTGTACTATTTGACCAACTTGGACAAATTTTAGGATCGTGTTTTTTTACCTGTAGAGGGTCCACATAATACAGGTGTATGTGTAAAAAATTTGTGGATGTTCTATGCATAGAAGTCGAGATAAAAAAAAAATGGCAGGGTCATGATAATTTTTACCATCGTATTTTCAATGACACTCTGTACTATTTGACCAACTTGGACGAATTTTAGGATCGTGTTTTTTTACCTGCAGAGGGTCCATAGCATACAGGTGTATGTGTAAAAAATTTGTGGATGTTCTATGCATAGAAGTCGAGATAAAAAAAAAATGGCGGGGTCATGATAATTTTTACCATCATATTTTCAATGACACTCTGTACTATTTGACCAACTTGGACGAATTTTAGGATCGCGTTTTTTTACCTGTAGAGGGTCCATAGTACACAGGTGTATGTGTAAAAAATTTGTGGATGTTCTATGCATAGAAGTCGAGATAAAAAAAAAATGGCGGGGTCATGATAATTTTTACCATCGTATTTTCAATGACACTCTGTACTATTTGACCAACTTGGACGAATTTTAGGATCGTGTTTTTTTACCTGCAGAGGGTCCATAGCATACAGGTGTATGTGTAAAAAATTTGTGGATGTTCTATGCATAGAAGTCAAGATAAAAAAAAAATGGCGGTTAAATTATATTTACCACCTTTGCATTTTCAATGGCACTCTGTACTATTTGACCAACTTGGACAAATTTTAGGATCGTGTTTTTTTACCTGTAGAGGGTCCACATAATAGAGGTGTATGTGTAAAAAATTTGTGGATGTTCTATGCATAGAAGTCGAGATAAAAAAAAAATGGCGGGGTCATGATTATTTTTACCATCATATTTTCAATGACACTCTGTACTATTTGACCAACTTGGACGAATTTTAGGATCGTGTTTTTTTACCTGTAGAGGGTCCATAGTACACAGGTGTATGTGTAAAAAATTTGTGGATGTTCTATGCAAAGAAGTCGAGATAAAAAAAAAATGGCAGGGTCATGATAATTTTTACCATCGTATTTTCAATGACACTCTGTACTATTTGACCAACTTGGACGAATTTTAGGATCGTGTTTTTTTACCTGTAGAGGGTCCATAGTACACAGGTGTATGTGTAAAAAATTTGTGGATGTTCTATGCATAGAAGTCGAGATAAAAAAAAAATGGCGGGGTCATGATAATTTTTACCATCGTATTTTCAATGACACTCTGTACTATTTGACCAACTTGGACAAATTTTAGGATCGTGTTTTTTTACCTGCAGAGGGTCCATAGCATACAGGTGTATGTGTAAAAAATTTGTGGATGTTCTATGCATAGAAGTCGAGATAAAAAAAAAATGGCGGGGTCATGATAATTTTTACCATCGTATTTTCAATGGCACTCTGTACTATTTGACCATTTTGGACGAATTTTAGGATCGTGTTTTTTTACCTGCAGAGGGTCCATAGCATACAGGTGTATGTGTAAAAAATTTGTGGATGTTCTATGCATAGAAGTCGAGATAAAAAAAAAATGGCGGGGTCATGATAATTTTTACCATCATATTTTCAATGACACTCTGTACTATTTGACCAACTTGGACGAATTTTAGGATCGCGTTTTTTTACCTGCAGAGGGTCCATAGCATACAGGTTAATGTGTAAAAAATTTGTGGATGTTCTATGCATAGAAGTCAAGATAAAAAAAAAATGGCGGTTAAATTATATTTACCACCTTTGCATTTTCAATGGCACTCTGTACTATTTGACCAACTTGGACAAATTTTAGGATCGTGTTTTTTTACCTGTAGAGGGTCCATAGTACACAGGTGTATGTGTAAAAAATTTGTGGATGTTCTATGCATAGAAGTCGAGATAAAAAAAAAATGGCAGGGTCATGATAATTTTTACCATCGTATTTTCAATGACACTCTGTACTATTTGACCAACTTGGACGAATTTTAGGATCGTGTTTTTTTACCTGTGGAGGGTCCATAGTACACAGGTGTATGTGTAAAAAATTTGTGGATGTTCTATGCATAGAAGTCGAGATAAAAAAAAAATGGCAGGGTCATGATAATTTTTACCATCGTATTTTCAATGACACTCTGTACTATTTGACCAACTTGGACGAATTTTAGGATCGTGTTTTTTTACCTGTAGAGGGTCCACATAATACAGGTGTATGTGTAAAAAATTTGTGGATGTTCTATGCATAGAAGTCGAGATAAAAAAAAAATGGCGGTTAAATTATATTTACCACCTTTGCATTTTCAATGGCACTCTGTACTATTTGACCAACTTGGACAAATTTTAGGATCGTGTTTTTTTACCTGCAGAGGGTCCATAGCATACAGGTGTATGTGTAAAAAATTTGTGGATGTTCTAAGCATAGAAGTCGAGATAAAAAAAAAATGGCGGGGTCATGATAATTTTTACCATCGTATTTTCAATGGCACTCTGTACTATTTGACCAACTTGGACGAATTTAAGGATCGTGTTTTTTTACCTGCAGAGGGTCCATAGCATACAGGTGTATGTGTAAAAAATTTGTGGATGTTCTATGCATAGAAGTCGAGATAAAAAAAAAATGGCGGTTAAATTATATTTACCACCTTTGCATTTTCAATGGCACTCTGTACTATTTGACCAACTTGGACAAATTTTAGGATCGTGTTTTTTTACCTGTAAAGGGTCCACATAATACAGGTGTATGTGTAAAAAATTTGTGGATGTTCTATGCATAGAAGTCGAGATAAAAAAAAAATGGCGGGGTCATGATTATTTTTACCATCATATTTTCAATGACACTCTGTACTATTTGACCAACTTGGACGAATTTTAGGATCGTGTTTTTTTACCTGTAGAGGGTCCATAGTACACAGGTGTATGTGTAAAAAATTTGTGGATGTTCTATGCATAGAAGTCGAGATAAAAAAAAAATGGCAGGGTCATGATAATTTTTACCATCGTATTTTCAATGACACTCTGTACTATTTGACCAACTTGGACGAATTTTAGGATCGTGTTTTTTTACCTGTAGAGGGTCCATAGTACACAGGTGTATGTGTAAAAAATTTGTGGATGTTCTATGCATAGAAGTCGAGATAAAAAAAAAATGGCGGGGTCATGATAATTTTTACCATCGTATTTTCAATGACACTCTGTACTATTTGACCAACTTGGACAAATTTTAGGATCGTGTTTTTTTACCTGCAGAGGGTCCATAGCATACAGGTGTATGTGTAAAAAATTTGTGGATGTTCTATGCATAGAAGTCGAGATAAAAAAAAAATGGCGGGGTCATGATAATTTTTACCATCGTATTTTCAATGGCACTCTGTACTATTTGACCAACTTGGACGAATTTTAGGATCGTGTTTTTTTACCTGCAGAGGGTCCATAGCATACAGGTGTATGTGTAAAAAATTTGTGGATGTTCTATGCATAGAAGTCGAGATAAAAAAAAAATGGCGGGGTCATGATAATTTTTACCATCATATTTTCAATGACACTCTGTACTATTTGACCAACTTGGACGAATTTTAGGATCGCGTTTTTTTACCTGCAGAGGGTCCATAGCATACAGGTTAATGTGTAAAAAATTTGTGGATGTTCTATGCATAGAAGTCAAGATAAAAAAAAAATGGCGGTTAAATTATATTTACCACCTTTGCATTTTCAATGGCACTCTGTACTATTTGACCAACTTGGACAAATTTTAGGATCGTGTTTTTTTACCTGTAGAGGGTCCATAGTACACAGGTGTATGTGTAAAAAATTTGTGGATGTTCTATGCATAGAAGTCGAGATAAAAAAAAAATGGCAGGGTCATGATAATTTTTACCATCGTATTTTCAATGACACTCTGTACTATTTGACCAACTTGGACGAATTTTAGGATCGTGTTTTTTTACCTGTAGAGGGTCCACATAATACAGGTGTATGTGTAAAAAATTTGTGGATGTTCTATGCATAGAAGTCGAGATAAAAAAAAAATGGCGGTTAAATTATATTTACCACCTTTGCATTTTCAATGGCACTCTGTACTATTTGACCAACTTGGACAAATTTTAGGATCGTGTTTTTTTACCTGCAGAGGGTCCATAGCATACAGGTGTATGTGTAAAAAATTTGTGGATGTTCTATGGATAGAAGTCGAGATAAAAAAAAAATGGCGGTTAAATTATATTTACCACCTTTGCATTTTCAATGGCACTCTGTACTATTTGACCAACTTGGACAAATTTTAGGATCGTGTTTTTTTACCTGTAGAGGTTCCACATAATACAGGTGTATGTGTAAAAAATTTGTGGATGTTCTATGCATAGAAGTCGAGATAAAAAAAAAATGGCGGTTAAATTATATTTACCACCTTTGCATTTTCAATGGCACTCTGTACTATTTGACCAACTTGGACAAATTTTAGGATCGTGTTTTTTTACCTGTAGAGGGTCCACATAATACAGGTGTATGTGTAAAAAATTTGTGGATGTTCTATGCATAGAAGTCGAGATAAAAAAAAAATGGCGGTAAAATGATATCTGCCACCTTTGAATTTTCAATGACACTCTGTACTATTTGACCAACTTGGACGAATTTTAGGATCGTGTTTTTTTACCTGTAGAGGGTCCATAGTACACAGGTGTATGTGTAAAAAATTTGTGGATGTTCTATGCATAGAAGTCGAGATAAAAAAAAAATGGCGGGGTCATGATAATTTTTACCATCGTATTTTCAATGACACTCTGTACACTGCAAAAACAACTAAATACCAAAGGCATTGAGAATCTCCACAATCACTTTTACATCACCAAAAGTGTTTAGCTTCTCAATGCTTTTATTGTTTACGGTCTTCATACCTGTTGTAAAAAGCTAAAAAGTGATCACCAATCTAACTACTCGCCAGCTTAACTTCGGTAATCACTTTCGATCATACCCTTACCACTGCACTGCTAATGCTTTCTTAGTAGGAAGAGTATTATTGAGGTATATAAAATAAATAAGAGCTACCCACGAGAAAATAAATGCGAATAAATTGTGAATACGAGTGAAAAATTCACACATTTTCCCACATGTTGAAGCCGATTGACGACTCTCTCATGCAGATTGATGCGTCATTCACGCATTTTAACAAATTTTTAATAATTTAACAAAATAAGTGTATTTCAAGCAATTTCGCCCATCCATATTGACATATACTGATTAATATTCACATAGTTGACTAGAGCAACTCCACGCATTTTCACATAAATTGACGTATTTTTAATTTAGTATCAACTTCACCTCTATTGATGCAAATTGAGTTGATTCCACTCGCCCATTTTCATGAATTTTCACGCAGTTTCATCCAATTATGATCCAACATTTTTTATAAAGTCAGTTCATGTATACTGACGCACTTTCAGCCAGTTTGATGCAAAGTACGTTCACTCACTTTGAAACTTTTTCATGCACATTCACCCATTTGTCAACCAATTTTTTTCATAAAGTCCCCTCATGCAAATTGACACATTTTGACATATTTTGACGCATTTTCACCAATTTGCTGACCATTTTTTTTCAGAAAGTCCCCTCATGCAAATTGGCACATTTTGACATATTTTGACGCATTTTCACCAATTTGTTGACCAATTTTTTTTCATAAAGTCCCCTCATGCAAATTGACACATTTTGACATATTTTGACGCATTTTCACCAATTTGCTGACCATTATTTTTCATAAAGTCCCCTCATGCAAATTGGCACATTTTGACATATTTTGACGCATTTTCACCAATTTGTTGACCATTTTTTTTTATAAAGTCCCCTCATGCAAATTGACACATTTTGACATATTTTGACGCATTTTCACCCATTTGTTGACCTTTTTTTTTAGTAAAGACCCCTAATGTTTTTTCACGCATTTTCACACATTTTCACACATTTTCACGCACTTTGAACTATTTGTTCAACAATTTTTTTTTAACAACATCCTTTAGTGCATATTAATGTATTTTAACATATTTTCAGCATCTCTCAGTAGGAAATTTGACGTCCCATGACCAGCAAGTGACGTCATGGAACAAGGCGTGAAAAAATGTTATTCATGTGAGGGGACTTAGGAAAAAAATTAGTCGACAAATGGTCGAAGTGCGTAAAAATGTGTGAAAATGCGTGAAAATACATTAGTGGTCTTTATTAAAAAAAAAAGGTCAACAAATGGGTGAAAATGCGTGAAAAAGTGTGAAAATGCGTGGATATGCATGAAGGGACTTAATGAAAAATGTTGGTCGACAAATGGGTGAAAGTGCGTGGAAAAGTGTGAAAATGCGTGAATATGCATGAGGGGACTTCATGAAAAAAATGTTCTACAAATCTGGTCACATGACCGGAAGTCATGTGACTTGGCGGTTGGTAGTAACACAAGATGGCTGACGCAGAGAGGTTATAGAAAGCTCCTCGTGTGTGTATGGTGATTTATGAGGTGTTTAAGTGAAGTTTTACTTATTCCTGAACATTAAATAGTTAATTACAATGAAGTTAGGTTACCATTCGTTTGTCCAGTGTTAATATTTGCCATTTTTTTGCACTTTTTATGATGTAAAAAGAGAAAATTTAATGTTGCATTTTTGCCGGTCGAGTTTTCAAAATGTCAGATTTAATTGGAGTCGCATAAATAAATATCGAAGATTAAGCCACGACGAGAAGTTCTATCAGATAAGTAAAAACAGTTCTCATTAATTTATTTAATTATGACGAAGTATAAAAATAATTCCTTTAATAGTTAAATTATTCAAAAGGAATCATTAATTATAAAAAGTAGTGAAAACCTTATACTGCTATATATAGTCAGCCTAGTAAGTTTTTTTTTTATAAAAGCCTCTCATTTTATACTAGCTGTATATATTTGTATACCGGCCTATATTTCTGTTTGTAAAAATTATTGTTTTTATTTTGCTTTCGATGTTTGACAAATGAGAACAATCTTTATTACTGTACGTAAAAATTTGCGCGCGTTTCTTTGTGGATTTTTCGTACATTTCAGGTATCCATGGGGACTGAGGCCATGGGACTGCATTCACTTCCAATGGTTTGGTGAGCTAGCCTGCGACGAAAAATGCATGAGACCATGTGTAAAAATTTGGTAAATGATGGTGTGAAAATTCGTGGGAATGAATGAATTTTGCATGTTTAGACTTTGTGAAAAAATTACTTGTTAAATGTATGAAATTTCGTGAAAAGGTTTGAAAAATATTAAATTTGAATGACTGGAATTTGTAAAATAATATGGTTGATAAAAGCGTGAAAGTTCATGAAAAAGCGTCAAAATGAGTGAATTTGAAGGACTGAACTTTGTAAAATATAATGGTTGATAAAAGTGTGAAAGTTCATGAAAAAGCGTCAAAATGAGTGAATTTGAATGACTGGACATTGTAAAAAATTATGGTTGATAAAAGCGTGAAAGTTCGTGAAAAAGCGTCAAAATGAGTGAATTTGAATGACTGGACTTTGTAAAAAAATTATGGTTGATAAAAGCGTGAAAGTTCCTGAAAAAGCGTCAAAATGAGTGAATTTGAATGAATGGACTTAAGGAAAAAAATTAATCAATGAAAGTGTGAAAGTTCACGAAAAGGCGTCAAAATGTGCGAGCCAGTATACCTGAAAGTGTGTGAATTCGAGCGAAGTATTTTGGTGGCAGGCATTTACGTCAATATTTGTTAATATTAATCAAATTACATGAAAATGTGCCAATATATGATATCAAATTCACTCGCGCATATTGACTCAGAAAAGGGGCGAAATTTAGGTGAATTGGAGTCAATATGCGCGAGCCAATATACCTGAAAGTGCATGAAGTCGAGCGAAGTATTTCGGCAGGCATTTACGTCAATACTAATCAAAATACGTGAAAATGCGTCAATATAAAGTACCAAACATCGCCAAAGTGCATCAATACACGTTAATTCACTTGCGCATATTGACTCTAAAAAGGGGCGAAATTTAGGTGAATTGGAGTCAATATGCGCGAGCCAATATACCTGAAAGTGCGTGAAGTCGAGCGAAGTATTTCGGCAGGCATTCACGTCAATACTCGTCAATATTCATCAATATACGTGAAAATGCGTCAATATAAAGTACCAAACATCGCCAAAGTGCATCAATACACGTTAATTCGCTCGCGCATATTGACTCCAAAAAGGGGCGAAATTTAGGTTAATTGGAGTCAATATGTGCGAGTGAATTTGTTGTGAGCTTTCACTCTTATTTTCTCGTGGGTATGGTGAAATGACAAGGGTTCATTTTAATACAAGGTTATACAAATTTCGACCCTAGGGTAAAATTTGATGGCGGTTCTAATGGTGACCCTTAAATTTGCGACCCTTTGACCCTTAAGGGTCAAAAGACCCTTAAATTTTTTTTTCGTGAAAAATTGCGAAATTGACATTAGCAATGTCCTTAATTAACTTTAGAGCTCTTATTTACGCATTTTAAGGGTCGACCCTTGGGGTCTAACAGGGGTCATTTTTAAAAGTATACAAATATTTATAATAAAATTTGTCAAAAACTGTGAGGATTATGGATTTAGCATTGGCTTTAATTGATTCAGTAAGAATAATGACCCTCTAAGGGTCGACCCCTAAAATATATTACGATCTATTCCGCATATAATACTTCTAAATGCTATTAACATGCAATTTCTGAATGCTAATTCTATTAACAAAAATCTAATGTTTAAAACGTTAGTTTTTAAATGGTAAAAACAGTGATTAAATAGCAAAGACATTTAGCTATTTTTCTAAATACTTTTAACGTTCAGTAAATGTTAAAAGCATGGAGGGTCTGAATACCGATTTTTTGCAGTGTACTATTTGACCAACTTGGACGAATTTTAGGATCGTGTATTTTTACCTGTAGAGGGTCCATAGTACACAGGTGTATGTGTAAAAAATTTGTGGATGTTCTATGCATAGAAGTCGAGATAAAAAAAAAATGGCGGGGTCATGATAATTTTTACCATCGTATTTTCAATGGCACTCTGTACACTATTTGACCAACTTGGACGAATTTTAGGATCGTGTTTTTTTACCTGTAGAGGGTAGAGTGTCCATAGTATATAGGTGTATGTATTAATTGTGTATTTGTAAACTTTTAAATTATTGAATTTTGGCAAAATATTTCAAAATTACAGATATAAAATTGTAACTCAATAATATACTTTTAAAAATTGATTGCAAATGTAATTTAATTCACTAATTTGGTAAAAAATAAAAAAATAAATAAAATTTTAGTAATAATAAAAAAAACTACAACACTCCTTTTCCCAAAAATTTCTGCCTCCGCCGGGGGGTTGTTCTACCCCGTCCCCCCACCTACCTACAGAGCTGCCGCTTCGCGACAATTAAAGGGGACCTACTGTGGGCCTGCGGCCCCCCAGATTTAAGGTTACGACGCCACTATTATAAATTGACATATTATAATACAACAATTCTCAATATTGTACAAAATTGTAAATTTTAAATTCAAATTCCTATATTTTACTTACATTTTTTTCATTAATTTCATATGTATAATTATTTTATTAAACCAAAAAATAAAAAAGATAAAAAAAATCTTACAAATATTTTAGTTTCAAATGTTGCTCAAACTTCGTTCATTTAAATCATTCAGCTTGGCAAATGGCAACAATCGTAAATTTGTGAATATGATTTTGAATATCGTTCCAACTTCAGTCTTATGTCTGCGCATGCGCGAAACTAGCCTCGCACAGGGCTTCTATTTATGAAAATTTGTGAATATGAATATCGTTCCAACTTCAGTCTCATGTCGGCGCCATCTTGATTTCACAGAATAGCGCGATTTCTTTGAACTTATGTTAAATAATGTACGGAAAAGCATAATATATAATATACTGGAAATTTTTTTATTTAGTTAAATTGGAATGAGATTCCTTTCTTTATTATCATTTACTATAGCTTTTGCACTAACAATACACATTATTAAAAAACAAGTTATATTTTTTTATATATTATACATTTTTAACATAATTAAATTCAGAAAAATTTCAGGCTGCAAAAATGCATTTAATAATTACAAATTTTTAATTTTACCATAAGTCCAATCAAAGAATGTTATATATGTCAGTGTTTATTAATTAATACTTTCGTTATATAAATAAACTCATTAAATATTCTTATATATATATAACCTAGAAAATTATTTTCGAAGTGTAGCTAAAACCGTTTTTAGAACACGGAAAACATGTTTAAAGTTAAAGGGTTTTGAAAACTAGCACGTAAAACGTTCAGGGATGTTTGGGGATCTTGCGGGGATGTTCGCAAGGTCCCCGGGATGTCCATGCAATGTGGTCACTGGGTACTAGCTGTAATATATATATGCCCTACTATATAGCGTTTGCTTAATTGGCTTTGTTGTTGTTTACATTCAGCAGTAGGTATACTGAGAGGGAACTGGAATCATTTGATTTATTCCTCCTAATTTAAAATATTTTTATTATTTTTTAGTAATAATATATACGTAAGAAATAAATATACATAACTTGAATAACATATATACATTTTTTTTATTTTACCTATTAGCTTCTTTATCATTATTTTTTGTTGTGCCGTTTCCCCCTCGTATTCAAAAGTCCGCGGGGAAAGCAATGGTCGGTGATTGGCTGATTTTTTTGAAGCATCTTAGGGTCAATATCAGTGCATAAGTGTCCTAAAATGATCATTACTGACGTGAAATTTGGAGTCGATTTACATTTTATTTAATGATTTATTGTATTTTTCACAGATATCATTGGTAAATATTGTATTTTTTTCCATTTACTTGACATTTCAATCTATCATATAAAATAATTGTCAAAAGTACCACGATTGTCATATCGCAGAAAATAAATAGTTTTTGGTATGCTACTACCATGTTATAAATAGGTGCTTTTTGCCTACATTAATTCACGTGACGTCATATTTTTGTGACGTATGGTGAAAGACCTCTATACTATATATTATAGCTGCTATATATATCTTATATAATAGCTACATCTATATAGAATAAAAATATAAAAATGCATTTCTTGTGCATTAATTTTAAGGTGTGATGAGAGCAGGTTATATTGGAAGAAATGATCATGGATGGAAGTTGGAATGTGTTAGATATGTAGAAGTGATGTGGGAAAGTTTTCTTTTTTAAACAGGACGGTGAGGGAGCTTATAGTGGAATGCGTTTTGACAGCAGATGTTGCTGAGGCGGAGAGTTTTGATTTGTTTAAGAAATCTCTGAGAGTTGGTGAACATTCGCGGGCCACCGTGGCATATATTGCCACATTTGCCGCGTTAATATTATTATTATTGTCGAGTTGATTTAGAATATTTCTGTCAGAAGAATTCAATGAAATAATTAAATTGAAGGGTCAAATTTAAAAGATTAAATTTCTTGCTAAATAAAAAACTTATGTAGTCTCTATTTCATTTATGTCATTATAATTACTAGATTCCACATAGTAAAAATATAAAACCTGGACTGTCTGTATATTTTGTGTTAATAATAGATTAACATGCATCCATTAATTTTCTTTTTTTTAAAAAAAAAAAAAAAAGGATACGCAATAGCTTAATTAGCTCATTGAAGCTTGAGGCGGAGTAATTAATAGGTGGGGATATATAAGGGGGCATTCACATACTCGGAAATCGCTATGACATTCATGACATAACACGTGTAGCTCCATAAGATAACCAAGGAGACCTACGGCATGCGCCGTAGCAGATTTCGAGTATGATGTGAACGCGGCTAAAGGGATGAGGGAAAGGGTGGGAAATTGATGGCACATCTAAAGTCCCCTCGAAGTATATACCCATTGTTCATTGCTAGGCAGATATCTTTTGGGGAACTCGATCCGTATAGGTTGTTGTTCTTCTCCGTTGTCTCGGCGCGACGTTTCACCTCATGCGTTAGAGGCATCCTCCGGCGACTAATCCAGAATGTTATAGTTTCTCCTTATATAACCTTGGTGCCTGCTTCTCCCTTGCTGGCGTGGTGTATTTTGTCCAATCAGATGGTAGCATCATTTTACGTAGGTGCGCTGTATGCGAGGTTATATAAGGAGAAACTATAACATTCTGGATCAGTCACCTGAGGATGCCTCTAACGCATGAGGTGAAACGTCGTGCCGAGACAACGGAGAAGAACAACAACCTACACGGAGTTCCCGAAAGAGATCTGCCTAGCAATGAACATGAATCGCACCATGAAAGCCTGAACTATTTTATATACCCATTGTCACACTTATTTAAAAAAATAACAAAATCATGATTTAACACCAATACATTTAATAGTATATTATATTAAATACAGTACAATAATATGGCAGTGGCATAATAAATATAAGGATACACAATTAAAAAGATATTTAAAAATTTATTAATTAAATATACTCACTCCATATGATATATAATACACAACTTTTAAAAATTTGTAAAAAAATTAATTTAAATAAATTAATATAAGATTTTTTAACAATAAAAAAGAAAATATATAGAAACATGTAAAATGATATAAAAGTTAAATACAAAAATAATTTATAAAGTGCATTCTCATAATACTATTTTTTTAGCAGTTTGGCCACAAGCTTAAAATTTGCAAATATGCATGCAGTTTGAAGGATAATTGTAATAATTACAAAAACAGCAAAAGAAGAACAAAGCATTAGCAAAACATATTATACGTAGTTAAAAAAAATCACTTTTTAAATACTGTAGAGTGTTCTTAAAAATATTTCAGCTAATGTATGTTTTATTTTTAAATGCAAATTACTTTTCGTATAATTTAAGATCAATTGAATGAAAAAAAAAATGTAAATATAATGATGAAAAACAAATTATTTTTAAAATTTTGCCCTTCACACATTTGGAAGCATTTTCATAGGAGTTTCTTAAATCTTAGCACAGTGGAATACATCATGCTGGTTTCAAACATTTCTTACAAATCTTTCAAGATTCTGGGACAATGAAGCATTTGGGAATTTATTTTCCATTTCTTTTTAATTTAATTGTGAAGCACTGATAATAATTTACGTGAACTTTATTAATTAAACAATTTTTTTACCTCGCAGATAGAGCTTAATCAGAGAATAGAGTATCGACCTTAAAAATTTTTTTATTGCAGAAATGGATAGAGGGTGCAAAGTTAGGATATATTAATGTATCTTAAGTGCGAATGCACTGCATGTGTACACCACTGGTGTTTAATAAATAAATATTATTATAACATTGCACCCTCTATCCATTTCTGCAATAAAAAAAATTGAGGTCGATACTCCATTGAAGGTCTGTTGGTAATTAAGCCCTGAATAGTGTACAGTCATCACCATGGAAAATTTCCCTCCGCAACCTTGTTAATTATCAAGCCTCATAAGAATAACAAAGAGCATGGCTGTGAGTGGAAAATTTCTTAAGGCGAAGAGTGTACATTCTCTGTACTCAATTTGTTTTCACAGGTTTATAGTCATAAAGAGTGGGGAAAAAACAAATAGTGAAGCTCATAAGCATTATATGACCCACTTTTTTTTTTTTCACTTGCAGTACTTAAAATTGTCCTAACTCAAAAAATTCAAAATCAAATAGTTAAGGAGAAACTTTATACAGGTATAAAATCTTCATAAAATTGAACTAATACCTAGGAAATATCCACCCTTATATACCATTTAGGTTAATAGATATATTTTTCCAAAAAATGTCATTATATTTTTTAAAGAAACTTTAAATTTAGGCCTATAATAATTAATCTATGGAAAAATGATAATCAACATGCAAGCATTGTTCAAACAAAACTTCAAACTAAAATTTCCAAAGGATCACTGCATCATGTATTATACGTTAGAATAATAAAATAACATGCTTCTTCTAAGACAAAGCCGATTATGTTATAAAGTTTCTAAAAGAAGTTATGTAAAAACTAAAAACATAGTACTATAGCAGCAATTTCATCACAATAACTAAACTTAAAAAAAAACTTTTGTTTACAAAACAATCACCAATCCAATTCTTAATTTCTTATTTGTAATCCTTGCACTTACACCATGTAATTTATGATTTTGTTGAGACCAATTAAGAAAGAGAAGTTCTGCCTTAATAAAGCCAGTTTATGTAACTACCACGGTAAATCTGTGTTTGCACCAAGTACTCCAGCTAAAATTCCAACGGTTAAGTGACCGGTAAATATACTTGCAGCAAGACGTTGACCCCGGAGAAACATGAACTTAACCCTATTATGTTAATGTACACTGCCATGCAGTTAGTTAATTATGGAGAAGTGGTGAACATTAAACATTTGAGGGTGTTAAAGGTAAAGTAACAGAGATCAGCTGATAGCCGTAGTCCCATTTGGTTTATATGTAAATTTTAGCGGACACACAAAAATTATGATTTTTTTTTTAGAGATTAATATTAGTACCTTAAAGCCATAGAAAAAATTTCAAAACAATTATTGTTTTTAATTCATTTTTTAGTTTGGCTCTACATGAGAAAGCCCTATGCTAAAAATTTAATTAAAAAAAATCAGCTCGAATAATTGCTTTGAATTTTTTTCTGTGGCTCTCAGGTACTAAGATCTGTCTCTAAAAACAATTTCAGAATTTTTGTGTGTTTCCTAAGGTTTACATGTTAATCAAATATATAGAGCTACGTCGATCAGCTAATCTGTGTTTTATTTTACCCTTAACAATTAAAGAATACTTTTCCTACTTCTCTCAAAATTGAAAATCTGCACCTCTCTTTCTCTTGGAGAAACAGCAAAGCAGGTAGGAGGGTAAAGTTCATTCTGTCCTGTATGTGGTATCCATAAACAATCCATCATTGAAGTGATATAATTTTTTAATTAAGAAGAAATTGTAGTATTCACATTTATAAAAAAGAGTGAAGAAAGCGGATAAAACTGCAAATAGTATTGTTTAATAAACAGTAAATATGATATGAGGTAAGAAAAATCTCATACAAGAAATACAAAAATGTCCTTGAGCAAAAGAACCCCAATATATGTTGATAAACAATTGACTAAGAAAAGTGTATATTATAATATTTTTTTTTTAAATTTTATTTACAAATTGAAATTTGTAATATTATAGTAAAAACACCCAAACATATTTTCTACATTATCTAAAACATCACTACGACATCCAACAATAACAAAAAACCTAGTTCAATTATTTGTATAATAATAATAATAATAAATATTTTATCTAAAATCATGTTATATCAATGTACAAAGTATTTTTATACAACAACTTACATTAGCCAGTAACTAATGTGGTAACTGCAAGGAAAAACTTGAGATGGGAACAAATGTTTTGTGCTGTCGTTCATTATTAATTTGATGTCTGAAATAATGGAGAATCCACTTCAACATTTTTTACTGCAGAAATGGACAGGGTGCAAAGTTATGCTCTACTGATTTTTTTCAGATTTTTTAGAGTCCAGGAACTATTAAAAATAATTGAAAGTACAGAGAAAGTGATAATTCTCTTAATAAAAGGATAGGCCTAAAAGGGATGTGGATTCGAACCCGACCTCAACAAAACTTTTTAGCAATACTTACCAGGCTCTAAAAAAAATCTGAAAAATCAGAATGGCATAACTTTGCACCGTCAGAAAGCAAAATTA
Source organism: Siphlonurus alternatus (assembly GCA_949825025.1). Taxonomy (NCBI): domain Eukaryota; kingdom Metazoa; phylum Arthropoda; class Insecta; order Ephemeroptera; family Siphlonuridae; genus Siphlonurus; species Siphlonurus alternatus. The sequence continues at coordinate 8,268,557 of OX463778.1, forward strand.
CGTAAACTCTCTGAAACTTGCATGATAACCACACTAATTCCGGCATACCAAAACAACATCTAGTTAATACATTAAGCTTAATGGAATTCTTTTATAAAGCTGAAGCTATATCACTAAAATACAAGTCGAGATACATAAGATAAATACTTGGGTATAGTAAGCTTGGAATGGGGGACGTCGATATATTGGTAGCAGGATCAAAACTGTACAAGTCGCAACATGGCTGACAGCAGTAAATAAAGAGGTTTTAAAGGAGGAAATATGATCTTTAATTGTTGTTATTTAGTTGCCATGGTGATGGTGATTGCAGCTCTCTGATTCGCTGAACACACAACCAATCAAAGCTTACATTCAAGTGTTGAACAAGCTTGCTGATTTTAAAAGTAATGTTCCTTTTTTTCACAGCATTTTATGACACATACTCTTTTAGTGCTTACAACAATTCAAGATTTAATCAATCAACAATCAGCAACAGCTTATATTTCCTCCTTGATATGCCTTTCCAAAAACTTCATTCATTTGAAGTTGAAATCAACTACAAGTTTATCCTGACGAAGGGAAGTACTATAATTATAAGGGACTAAGGATTAACATATCAGGATATCATGGTGCCACGTTTACAGCTCTGTGGCCATGTGGGAAGTGAGGGCCTGCACTCGCGAGGCGTTGCAGCCCTTGCACAGCACGTGGTCGTCCAAAGGGTAGCAGCCACGCCCCTCTGCCTCAGAAGAAAGCACCAAGCCACAATCCTGCAAGTACAAGACTATATCTTTATTTCTTGTTCATATTAGAATAGTAGCTGATATACCATTAATTGTATATCAAGATAGCAGTATAAAAAGGATGCATCAGGCTGCAAGTGCTCTCTGTCAGATCTTTTTCCCTCATGATACTCATTCTCTAAAACTTTTCTTTCATAATAAAATACTTAGATGCAGTAAAAAATTACATAAAATCAAGGGAAATTAGGTTTACCTTATATTAAGTATTATCTTATATTCAGTTTTTCCTATACCACTCAATGCAAATTAATTTTGACGGGACCGCGATCTCCTTTACTCAAAATCAAAATTTACGTAACAAAAAGTTGCATAATAACGAGTATTTGCTGCAGCAATTTCATGCATTTGCTTTTTATTTTTTTATTACACACTTCAACATAAGGTCAATTGAGTGCACTGTGCAGGTTTTTACAAACAGAATCGTGTGTTTAGATAGGATAATGGGAACACCAAAAAATCAGCTAACTTGAAGCTTCTCTTGATCAATTCAAGAACCAAAAAATATAACTCATACAAAGGACACTATTGGACAGTATGAAAGTTACCCTTGCCTTATTTGCTAGTGTTGCAGTTCCAAGAGACACAGTGATGCAGATTTGCAATTTTAGAAAAGATCAGAAGAGCACCTATGCAGTCTACTCTGAATTTGAGCAAGACATTTGAGCCTGACAACACCCAAAAACAGAAGAGAGGTAAAATCCATACTGTCCCGGGAGGTACATCTGGGTCCTCACCTCGCACTTGTAGCAGTTGATGTGGAAGCTGCGGTCCAGCGCCACCACTCTCACAGTCTCGTCCTGACCCGGCTCCGGCATGATCGGCAGCCGGCACACACAGCAACGAGGAGCAAATTTCCTGAAATCATCAAACAGTGTCAAGCAGGAAACTAGAACCCGGAGACAGCAGCATTCGATATAGATTAAAAATTTAAAGATATTTATAAGAACGATTGAAAGTTCGATTATTTACTATTATTTTAGTTTTTGTGTTTTTTTTTTTTTCAATATTCATTAACAAAAAAGACTGACAAGAGATAAATTACTGTAAATTGTTCACATACTTTCAAAGTTTTCCTTTATCATTAGTTGAAAATAGCACAGTTAGGTTACTTATGAAAAGACTGAGAGGTATATATAATGTCATCTCCAGTTTTACATAACAAAGATTACTTCATTGAAGTAGCTGGAAATAAAAAGTTTCATTTGGAAACTTGGTCATTTATGTATGACTTTCTTGCAAGCAATTTCCTCTGACTTAAAGCTACTTCCAATTTCCAATGCCACTCACTTGTGGAAGTCCTCAATGCAGTGGATCTGGTTTGTGGCGTCCACGGTGAATGGAATGCCGTCGAGGCTCTGTCCACAAACCACGCAGCAGAAGCATGCTGGGTGGTACGGCTTGCCTGTCGCTCGCAGGATTCGGTCCAGGATGGGCTCCATGCACACTGAGCACTTCTCCAGCGTGTTCTGTAAACAGGGTCAACGTTAACAGAGGCTTCAAGTGTTGCAGGAAAACTTTATAAGCTATCATGTTAGATAATTTGAATTCCTTCAAAGTAGCTACTGTATTAAAGCTATTGATTTAAAAATATCTACTACCCCTCCCTCCTTTTAAGTATCTTTTCACAATGAATCAAAAACTTATTTTTCTCTAAAAAAAAATTTTTATGACAAAAAAGCAATTTTGAGCTGTTCTTTTACATAGGTTTGGATATGACGGTTATAACACCACCGCAAAATCAGCTGACTTGAAGCCTCTATACAGGGGTCAATCATTCAGAGTTAAGAAAAAAAAAGAAGGGGTGGGGACGAAGAAAATAATGGCTGTTTTGCAGTAGCAATAATGTGCAGTTTCATTTTTGTAAATAAATATGTCAAAGGAAGGAAAGGAGAGCTAGGTACTGTACCACGTTTTATAATTTTAGTTTTCTTTAAAAAGGTTATCCACACAAATTTACAGTTGGTTGAGATTTTGAAATTATATATTCTCTGCGACCTTCCAAATTTTAATCGCAGAGTTTTAAAAGAGGGCAAACTCGAAGTAGCCATAATGATGCCATCAAACAAGTAACATACACAGAAGAAAGGACACAGTAATTAAAATATGTGAATTTGCTCAAAAGACTTGCAAACTTTGACACCTACCAGGTAGTCATTTTCACAGTATGGTTTTCCCTCCAGTCCGTAGAACGGTTTCCCTTGCAGAGGGATCTGGCAGTGCTGGCAGGTGAAGCAGGTGATGTGGTACACCTGGTCCATGGCGGTGCACCCTGCACCCTCCCCCATCACCTTCTCACCGCACTGGACACACACCCCTGCAACCACAAGAGAAAATGTTGTTTTACAAAAAAACAAGTAAAGCAGAATTTAAAATTTACAGTAGGATTTACAGTAAGCCTGATTCTAATATAGGGAAATATACCAGCTATAGTGCAAGACATTTCTTTTACAAAATTATACTTATCCAAAAATAAAAATACATTTTGCTTGCATATTTGATATAAATTAAAAACTTATGTTGCAGGCTGCACAGATCTGGTAGCAGGAGCCCAGAAGAGTGCAGGAAAGGGTTCTGGGAGCCTGGTAAGCTCCAGCATGGTCGCAAGATAACTCTTACTGACAAGGCTAAATATCGGCCTGGCCACACCAGAAAGGATAAAATGGTGTCAAGGGTATTAACTTTAACTTATGTTGGTTTTCTCAAATAATAAACAGCTGGACTTCAATCTTACATGAAATAATTCATCAAGTCCTTTTCTACTACCATCCCACAACCCTCTTTCTTACCATAGAAGTCTGTGTCCGGGGCAGAGTCCATGGACTGCAGCAGCAGGTGCGTCAGAGCGTCCACTTCCTCCTCCTTGCCCGACCTCTGGGGCTGGCTTTGGGGCACGGGCGCGCGGCTCTTGCCAGAAACGTAGGGCGCATACAGCGAGTAGTTGGAGTGAGAGGACATCTGGCTGGCCGGACGTGGGTTGATTGGCTCGTAAATGCTCTCGTACGTTGAGGAAGTCTGCAAGCCGACAGTAATGTTACGACAGACCATATGGGCTTTAAATTGGTGATGCTGACTATTCACAACGAAAATAGACAAATATTAGTTTTGACTCATATGAAAGATTTTGTAATATAATGAACCTACTGTACATTGCTTCTCATCTGGAATAATGAGCTATCTCCCTACCAGGATCTTGTTGCAACAATGAACTATCTGCTATTTCAGGTAAGCACAAGAATTAGCTTTATTTCATACCGATTTACAGCTCATAATTGCACTCACCTGAAATAACAGACAGTTCATTATTGATACTAAATCAAGAAGAGAGCTCATAATTCCAGACTAGGGAATATATAAAAAGTTCTGAGTGAACTTGTGACAGTAATTTTCACCATTTGTGACTTCTTGGTCATTTAGGCCATGCTGTTTATTCTTATTTTTAACATACTATAAGATCAAGTTGGTTGGACCATTGCACTTCCGGTTCATTGACAAAAGCTGTAGCGTCCATCCTGGCTGAGGTTTCCACGTTTCCCTCAGCCGCAGGCAAATGCCGGGATGGATTTGCAAGGCCGTGGCCGCCCCCGTTCCAGAAGAGCCCGCGAAACGCTCAAGTTAGAGTTTCGGAAGGTTCGGGGTTTCAAGTAGTATGTAATTAGTAAATAGAAGTACCCAATAGGGTTTAATTAAAAAATAAAAAAATAAGATCAAGTTTAATAAAAAACTAATAGAAAATCATTTGAAAATACTCTAAAAATACTCAAAACTTGACTCCCATTACAATTATATTAATTAATGTGGGGGAAGAAGGTTCTACTGACCTGTGAAGATGCAACGTAAGGGTTGTACTGGGGGTAGAAGGTCTGGGGTTGTTGCTGTTGTTGCGGGGGTGGGGCGGGGGCAGGGGCTTGGTGGGGGCGCAGTTCAGTGGCGCGACGCAGCTCAGAGTAGCTGGAGCTGACTGGGGACGAGGGGGGAGGGGGCAGATCGTCTGGGGGAGGAGGCAGCCCCCCGCCAAACTGCGAGTCCAGACCTGCAGCGGGCGGAGGGGGTGGTGGGGGAAGATCCTCTTCAGCCTCTGTCACATCAAGATACAGTCAATGTCAACAAATTTTAGCTTTCAAAATTCATTAGTAAAAGATGTTTCTACCGGTAGTGTTTCTATAGGCATTGTCTCCATAAGCCATAATTTTTTTTTTTTTTATTTTAATATCGGCAATCGTTATTGAAGCTATTAATTTAAAAACATCTTCTATCTACTCCACTTGATATTTTTTTCTCTCTTAAATCTTAATTTCTTATGAAACAGCCATTTTGTTTTTATCTTTTTTACATACTAGTAGGTTTCAACAAAACAGAGAAAATAATAGGAAATAGCTGAGTTGATGCTTTTATTTTACTCTTCTAAAAAAGGAAAAGATTCTTACATTGAAGACTATAAGGTTCTAATGCAGTTGGTTCTAAAATTATTAATCAATAAATTTTTATTTTTACCATTACACCAGTAACTACCATTCTGCAAACATAACATTACTTACTGTAATAGAGCAATTATCTATTTTAAGTAGCAGTAGAGCTCAATTTACAGCCTTTTTTTATTCATGTTTCAAATATTCCAACTTCGCAGAGAAAAGGAGAGTTTCTGTTTCCTTGCTTATCAATTTATCATATATGCTTCATGGGCTCTTATTTATTGCAATTATTTATAATCAAGAAATATCTTAGATTGTACTGTACGGTATTTTTTTTAATCACTTGTTTTTAATTTTTTTTTTCCAGAATATTTTTACAACATTCTGATGTTAAGTGTACTAGGCACCACAGGACTTAAATGATAAATTAACTTTGTAATCACAACAAAATATCATGGCTGCTAAGGATACTTGCATTATGAAGACACAAAATGAGAAAACATAACAGCTGAAAAAACCTAACAAAGCTGATTTGGTGTTTATGGGCAATGACTGCTTGGTCCATAGACCCAAAGTCATCAATAAATTCAATGGTTATATAATATCTATATACATATTAATATAGTATTTTTTTTTTTTTTTTTTTTTTTGAGCTTAAGAACTATTTTTAAAAAAATATTGAAAGTGTGGCCACACTCCCTGGAGGCGTCAATAGGTGTTTAGGTCCTATCCTTTTTATTAAGGATCTGGAGGGGGAGGAGGTCAACAGAATTTACACTATTTTTTTAAAAATAGTTCTGGGACTAAAAAACAAAAACAAAAAAAATCTGAAAAATTCATAGTAGCATAATTTGATACCCTCTATTCATTTTTGCAATATAAAAATTTCATGTTGACTTTAGCAAATTTGGGGAAAAACTGACCGCGAGAGCTAAAGGGCGGCAGGTTACAGTAGGTGGCGCTAGGACCCACGTAGGCGTTCTCCTCCTCACGAGGCGCGGGAGGCAGGTTGCTGTAGAGCCGCCCACCACCCGCCCCTGTGCCGTGGAGCACCGTGCTGTACGACGGTTCACTCGGCTTCTGAATGCTGTAACTACGAGGTACCTGTTAACATAAAGAGTTATGATTAAATATCATTGTATCCCTGGTTGGTACCTTACGTCTTTAAGGATTATTGTCACTAGTGTCATTATTTTTTATGGTAACTAAATATTTAGATCAGAACATAGAGAACAAAATGAATGTTCACTTTCTGAAGTAAAAAAAAAAAAGTAATTATTCGGTCCAGTTTTTGAGATATTAATTTTTTAGTTGAAAAATATGCTGATTTGGCTTAATTTGACTAATGGCCGCCAGATTTCTAACGATATTCTCACTATTTATATTCTGTATATGTAATGACTATACAGTATATCTCAAAAATAAGATTGATTATTGCTACATTTTTTTTTTTTTTTTTTTACTGAATATTTATGTTATAATATAAGGAAGGTTTACTATCATTTGCAGAGTGCTTGACCATCTTTTAAGATAAGTGACAATAATCCTTAATTAAATAGAAACTTAACCAAATAAATGTTATTAAAGTATTAACAAGTATACACTATGAGTTGGTTGTTATCAAAATGAAGTACAGTAGATCCATTTGTTTACATATTTAGATAAGAAACAAAAGAACAGATTTAATATTAAAAGTGGTTCTACTTCAATTCAACATCATCTAACAGCAAAAATATGTAAATACAATAATAAAATTAATTTGAGTTTCAAAAAATGAATTACATTCAGCATTACTATCAAAACAAAGATACTTTATACAGGATAAGACTCGTATAAATTTTGACCTCACTGCACCACGAAATTCAAAAATAGCATTTGAAAATCTTACAGTACAATGTGGCCTAAAATGTTTGAATCTTATTAGCTAAACTATTTAATCAGTAGCTTAGCCTGTATGAAGGAAAGTTGATGCAAACTACACATTTACACCAAATTGCACAGATGCTGACTAACTTTAGTAAAACTAGACGAGTTAAATGAAAAAAAAATCATTTGGAGGGCACCAAATTATGTTACATACTCTCATTTTTTTTTTTTTTTTTTTTAGATTCCAGAAAGTATTGCTAAAAAGGTGGTTTGAATTTGAACCTATACTTCTTTTGGTACCTCTCCTTTTACGGAAATGAGACGCTTATTGATGCCTCTTTTTGTACCTTTAATATTTTTTTAAAAAATAATTCTCAGGCTCTAAAAAAACAAAACAAAAAAACAGTGTAGCATCTATTAATAAAACAATGATGTCCATTAAAAAGTTAGACAGCACCCATGCGACTTGGGAAGGGGAGGGTAATTTGGTCCGAGGGTTACTTCTCTGTGACTGACCTCCGGCAGAGCTTTTTTTGGTTTGGGAGGGACCGCGGGGGCGACCTTCCTTGACGCCGAGTCTTGGTAGCGCAGGGAGAGTTGCGACAGCTGCTGCTCCAGATTTGTGCTCATGCTGTGAGGTCCGGCAAGCTGCAACAACAAGTCTCACCGTGAAACAATAAAATATTTAGAGGATGAGGAGGCAACATTCAAGGCTAATCCTCTGCTTTAAGTAATTAATAATATATTGTTCAAACATAATCACAAATAGTGAACCAATACATTTCTATTGTAAAATAGAAGCAAATAATGCACATGGGATTGTGTGCAGTTCGATCATGTGCTTATAATGCCAGCAGAAAATGTATACTGTGCATACACAGTTTGCATATGTACAGTACATAGGGAGTACAACATACAATATTTACAGTATGTAATTGAAATGTATGGAAAATAATAAATATGAAAAATAATAACCGGAGAATTTACTTGGTACATACATTAAATACATCAGGCTGCGGAGTGCAGTATGCATACAGTACCTAAATTAATTTGTGTTTATAAAAGGCAACTCTAGACTACATAAATATAAAAAGCCAGGTGCCAACTTTACCAGAATTAATGAAATTCAGAAAATTAACGAGTGCTTATGTCTTACCAACAGTATGTATGCGAAAGAACAATGAGGTAGAAATGAACAGTCACTAATGAGCTAATGAGGTGGAGTTTGCTATAAGATAAGACGTCGAGTGACTCAATCAGAAAATGACGTCAGCGGCCGCAAGTGGTAAACCAGTCGCGACACTATCGGATTCCCAGAACCGCAGCAACAGCCTGAAGACCACTTTTTGCTCTCGCTCAAATATCACTTAACATATAACCTCGATAAACCACGTCAATATATGCTACGTGACAAATAATGCTAACTTGAAATGTAAATATTATAACAGAATAACGCTGACACAAATTAATTTATAGGAATGTCTTTCAAAAACAAATCAAAATAGACTTTTCTCTATTTTAGAATAGATAAAAATATTGAAAAAATAGTTTCTAATTGAAATAATTAACTTACGGTCCACAATTTCTTGAAATTTCGACTTTTCTTGAGTTTATTCGAAGAAAATATTTTTTTTACGACACTGACACTCAACAGCTGACAAAGATCATGCGTGCGGCAGTCGTCATTTGTTATCTTTGGCGCGCGCTTTTTTTAAAGTATTTTTGGGTATGTAAAGTAAAGTAAAAAGAGTAAAGATTAGTAGTTTCTGCGGCAGTTGTGGCTACACCACTATGGCTCACAGTTTGTGTCTTGCTTGAGGTCACCAGCTCCCTGAACTTCTCAATCCTGTCCACGCCCACCTCCGCAGACCCCCAGCAGATTATTCGAGGACAGCGAGAGAATGGAATTCCATTCTCTCGCTGTCGCCTAGCTCGAATCCTGATAAAAGAATATTATATATATATATATATATATATACTTTAAAATTCCCTCACGTACATATCATTTGTTAAATTGCTTCCCCCCTCTGATACTCAAGCTTCCATTCATGGTCCCTTAATTCTCCCCAAATATCTCCCCCTGCATGTCCACTTTTCCACTCATCTTCCTCTCCCAATGGACAACATACATGAAAAAATTTTATTGCAGAAATGAATAGAGGGTACCAAGTTATGCTACTCTGAATTTTTTCAGATTTTTTTGAAACCCGGAACTATTTTTAAATAATTATTGAAAGTCCTGTGATTTCAGTTGGCACCCCTGCAGCCTTAATAAAAAGGATAGAGACTGGACGCGGCCTATTGACGCCTTCCAGGGGGCGTGGCCGCACTTTCAATAATTATTTAAAAATAGTTCTGGGTTTCAAAAAAATGTAAAAGAATTCAGAGTGGCATAATTTGGTACCCTCGATCTATTCATTTCTGCAATAAAAAAATTTCATGTATGTTGTCCATTAACCCTTGGTGTTCCTTGTAATTTTGTACATTTATATTGCATGTACCGTTGTCAATCTAATTTGCCTCCTCCTTAAATTCCTCCCATCAGCGAGCTCCAATCCCAGCTAGAGAGTTCCGGCAGGGCCGGTGTATATATATATTATACCATCTGGAAAAACCTGGAATACCGGGATCGAAATATCATAGAATTTCAAACCCTCTGGAAAAACCGGGAAAGCTACTAGATCATGGAATTTCGAAAAAAATGTCAAAAAAACTGGAATTATCACATTTTTCAGTAATCGTTTTCTTAATTAATTATAAAATCTTGATACCGCGTTTTGTTTTTTTAAGTTTTTGACAAGTTCTAATATTTATTCAAATCAATTAAATAGATTTTTCAAGTATTGGAAATGAATTAAAATGGGAAAAATTTGTGTGCAAAAGCCTAATATATAGCGTGACGTTAAAAGATCGCGATTTACGAGAGATCGCGCGCGTATTATATATTATATATATTAGTGACGTCAATATTTCGGACGAATATAGTTAAATAATATTTACTGAAAAGTACATCATATGAATTAATGTTTTAAATATATTAATTTGTAACCAAAAATACTCCTTCAATTAAAACAACTTGAATTATAAACTTAGAAAAATATAATTATATTATTTTTAACGATGCAAAAGTGACCACATATATGCATGCATGTAGTATATAATATATAATATATATAATACACGTATAAGTGTAATTAAAAGATCGGCAATTTATGCGAATATTACGAAAAAAAAGTTGATCTTTTGATGAGAAAGCGTAAATATAACAAGAGGTCATTATAAATTTTTATAACTAAACATATTCAAGCACAAAAAATTAAGTAAAAATTATGATACTGATGTAATTAAACGTCATGGTTAAAAAACGCGCGGCGTGCATGAGCTCACTTTATTTTATAGATGGATAATACCTACACAATTTTTGCAGTATTTTTGTATTTTTTTTAAATTCATTGAACACATTCAGCATTTCAAGTTCAAGCATTAGAACATTTAGATATATATATATAGAGGGAACTATATATATATATATATATATAGATTGAAAATTTTCCTAAATTTTTGAAAAATGTTTTGTGTCCTAATTTATGGTTTCTAAACAGAACGGTCTTAAACGCAGATTATAAAAGACCGTTCTGTTCCTAAATTTCTGAATTTTTAGGGAAATGTTTAAAATAATAATAATAAAAATTCCTGCAATTTTTACCACATTCAATTCACTTCACACCGGACTAAAATTTTAAGTGGGACTTTTAAAATTAATATTTTTTTCATTAAAATATGACACTGATCGAACACTAAAAAAAATGTACTTTTAAAGTTTTTAATTAGACCCGAATAAAATTATATTGATGTTAAAAAATTAAATGATTAATGCATTATTATTGCTAGAATTTTTATTTTATTTTTTTAAACATTTCCCTGAAAATTCAGAAATTTAGGAACCATAAATTAGGACACTAAAACATTTTTCAAAAATTTAGGAAAATTTTAAATCTAGTTCCCTCTATCTAAATTAATATTCTAATTAAATGCTGTGTATACAAAAAGTATTTTGCAAATTTACTTTTTTTGTAAAATGAAGAGTTGATCTGCGCGCATATTATACATGTATATATTCATGTATGCACTATGTATGGTAAATATAATATATATATTGGTATTATTATAGTCATCACAGATAAATCATCAATTTCATTTTTTATTTTATTTATTTATTATTATTTTTTTTTGCGATTTTAACGTTCCCTATTATATATATTATTATCATTAGATTAAAGTATAAGTTTAGTATATATTATGTAATCATATATACAGTATAATTTATAAAAATATTGTATTTTAATAATTATATAATTTTATATATCAAAAATTTGAGCATTAAAATTTTCTAACTGTCAAAAAAGTTGCTCGCTACGCTCGCAATTTTTTTGTTATAAACGCACGTGTACTTGTGTTTGGTTATTTTTTCTTGTAATATATATACTGGGTAGCATTTTTTTTTCTCATTATCTGTATCTTTCAATTGATAAATTATGGATATATATAGGTGTTAAGAAAAACAAAATGTAAAATGTCATGATTTTTTGTTCCTCTCTTTTAGATTAGATTATTTAGATTTAAGGAATTTAATCCTTAAACGATACCTTAAAAAATTGCATGGTTCAAGTTAATTTTTATATAATATATCTCTCCCTACCCCCTCCTGAACGCTAAAAAATTACCTGGAAAAACCTGGAAAACTCATGGAATTTCATTTGAGAATATTGGTATATACCCTGACTCCAATCATTTTTGTGTGACACTCGAATCTTTCTTTCCTTACGAATTTCCTTCCCGTCACTCACCAGTTTCCACAGCTTCCCATTTTGCCAGTCACTCTTCTGGCCGCTCTTCTCTGTATCTTTTCCAGTTCTTTCTTACCCTTAATTCGAAATATATATGAAAACAATTCAGAAAAATAGTCCAAAAAATTATCTTTTTAATCTGTGTAAAATTTTAAAAAATTCTCGAGCTGTTTTTGTGTAATGTTGATTGAAAAATTTAACATTGAAAGGATACAAAATACACATTTAAATAAATTAATTATAATTAAACCAACGGTTAAAAAAATATGAAAAAAAAATCAGTAGTATGTGGACAATTGTTGTAAGTCTATACCAAATTAATTTCAAGAACGTCTGTCGATACGACTTTTTTCGTCCGAATATCTCAGGTTAAGCCTTAGAATATTTTATTTTAATGCTAATTAAGCCAATATATATTTAAGATGTAAAATATAATATTTAAATAAGTCTAAAAACTATATAACGAAAAATCTTCTAGCTAGTGTAAATAAATAATAAAAATGTATTTTTATATTTTGGGAGTTTTATTTTGAAAACACATTACAAATATGCATGCTATCTATCTCTATATGTATATATTATATATATATACACATATATTTATATATAATGTTGTAAAAAAATACATCACTATCAAACCACACACAATAATAAAATATAAAACAAGTAAGAATTAAATAAAGTTATAAATATTATGTAATTTGTATATATGCATGTCTCAAATGCATATGCTACTGCAATTTAAGTTATGTGTGTGTGTGTGTGTGTGTGTGTGTGTGTGTGTGTGTGTGTGTGTGTGTGTGTGTGTGTGTGTGTGTGTGTGTGTGTGTGTGTGTGTGTGTGTGTGTGTGTGTATAAATCAGAAAACTTGCAATTTTAATAATTTTAATAAACTACAAACAGCTGTTAAAACTAGTTGAATATAGGACAACATATATATGGCTCATCATATCAAATATGCACCTGAAAAAAAAGAAAAAGAAAACCACACACAAAAAACAAATACAGAGTTACAATAATGATCATCAGATAATTAAATCATCAAGCATAATATATAGAGACCATAATTATAATATCATTTTAATATTTTTTTTTCTTATAATACATTAATTTTTATTTTAGCAGGTATATTATTTTATGTTTTATTTATTAATTTTTTTTAATTAGTCTTTAATTTTATTCCATGTCTTTGATGTCTTTTTTTTTTTTTTTTTTTTTTTTTTTTTTATATTTCACGTTTATTTCACGTCTTAAAAGTTTCTATACAGGTATAAATAGAGTTATAACATGCATAATATGGTAAAAAAAAAAAAATAATTAAATGCTATGAAGGAACAAACAATATTACATACATGCAGTTTCAAAAGTTTTATACTCTCTGCAATTATTAATTAATAAGTCAATAATGAAAGTGACATTGTGCAATCACAAAAAAGTTTAACAGCTAGGTTTATTATAAACATATTACGTATCATATGTAAAAAATTATGCTTTTAGTCAACCAACATCGTGGAATTTGTACACTCGTTGCCTTGGAAAATTTCCCACTTGCAGCCTGTTAATCACTAACCTCTGTGTCATTTTTATGGAGTATGGTGATTAACAAGGCTGTAAGCGGGAAGTTTTCCAAGACGACAAGTGTACAATGGGGTACTGACCAAAAAAAAAGTTTCAAGTTTTTGTCAACATTTCAAAAGGCACGAGAATTTCATGAAAAACAAGCCCTATTACAGCATTCTATGACAATTTCTTGATTTTATATGAATTTTTGAAACCTCTCAAAAATTACGTCATATATGACGTGCATTGAATCTTAAATGGGAAAATAGATCAGTTAACATTGCCAAATCTGCCAGTGGTGAAAGTAGTTTCAATCTCTTACCAGTGCGCCTCAGATAGAGGCCTGAATAAGGGCCAGAACCCCCGCCGGAGGTGCGATTTTTTGGGAAAAAGGGCCGTGGCTTAATTTTTCTTACATTGAAAAAGTGGTTTTAAAATTTATTTATAATATTTGAATGCATCTTCATTTTAAGAAAAAAAAAAAAAAAAGACACGAGAGAATTCTTTATTTAATTTTTATAATTATAAATTGTAATGTTTATATTTGTTTTGGTAGTTAATTTTTATTTACTCTAGATCTTGTGGCAATTATTGTTCCCCTTTGTCATCGATAGGAATTAAAATCTAGACATATTAAATATGGTCCAAATGTGCAGTCATCTCGGCTCTGCTGCATTATTGTTATATAGCTACTCGACTCTTCACTACTTGCTAGCAATGCTTGAGTCGCATGCAAGCGGCTAAAATTTTGTTACACTTAATCTTTACAAACTCATTAAAAAAAAAAAACTGAGATTAAAATTTTTTGTTTGCTTTTCTAAAAAATTGCATGATTACTATGACGAATTTTTTAAGACGAATGGCTGGTCGCAGACAAAATTGCATGATTTCGCAGCGTATGATAAAAAAAATAAGAACCTATGCAATTACGCGCGTGTGCGCGCGCAAACAGCTTCGTATCGTATGCTGTCGTATGATAAGAAATTTAGAACCGGTTCTAAATGAGAAACGTGTACGATCGTAAGCTTATGATTGTAAAAATAAAAATCTGTGCGCGACCCAACGAAGACTTAATTTTATTAATCTAGCACTGACTGCGATTGATCTCCTACAATCCCGAATCCTTTGCCCTATACTTTTTTAAACTCTCTGCATAAATGAACCCTCTAAACTACCTACCTCGATGGGTGTTTGGGCCAGAGAAGGCACTCCCCTCCCTGCCTCCTAACTTTATTGTAATTAAAAATTAATTTGAATAAAAATGTGTTAATTTTGTTCAATAATTAAATGAGACAGAAAAAAATGGAATAAAATTCGTGGTTTAGTATATATTATAACGCATCAGCATAATTCAAAACGTCATTTAAGAATTAAAAAAATAAAATAATAAATATATATTGAAAGAAATACTACACGGTCTAATAAATATCTGTCTGTCTCTTCATAAAAATCGAAGATAAAATAGTAAACATAGTAAGCCTATATACAGAAATTTAAATAAATTGAGAAAAATATTAAAAACTAAATAAAAATAAAAAAATAATAATCGTCAGCTCGACATATAAGTAAATAGTTGATTTTAATTGTTTTCCTTAGGAGCTTTTTAACTAAAAAGAAAGAAGAAATTAAATTTCATGATATAAAAGTACGAAGTATAAGAAATGTCATTCATTATTTGAGCATGTTTAATGTTTTACAACGTAACTTCTTTGATTTTGAAAATTTTATTAATTTTATTAAAATTTATTGATTATTTTCAATAAATTTCGTCAGTGTCTTAATACCAGTGCGCCGCACTGGCGTCAAATGTCTTATCAGTGCGGCGCACTGGCGCGCACCGACTTACTTTCACCACTGCAAATCTCATACTTAATATTGCAATGTTATAACCAAACCTTAATTTGCAAGGTTTTTAGGTGCTAGAAAAACGATAATGAAGGTTTTAAATTCCTACCTCAATAACTTTTCATTTTAGCAATGTTAACTGATGCATTTTCCCATTTGAGATTCAATGCTATTACGTCATCAAAAAAAGTTTTAAAATTTCATATAAAATCAGCAAATTTTCGTAGAATGCTCTAATAGGGCTCGTTCTTCATAGAATTCACAGTACTTTTTACTAGTATTGCTAACTCAAATACCGGTCAGTACCCCATTGCTACATTATCAAACCTTAATAAGGGTAAGATAACACGAACAATCGATTGTATGTAGTCCCATTTGATTAACATGTAAACCTTAGCAACCTCATAATAATTCTGATTTTTTTTTTTAGAGACAGTTCTTAGCACCAAAAAAATGTGGAAAAAATTTCAAAACAATCGGACGATCCAATTTTTTAAATTTTCAGTATACGGCTTTCTCATGGAGACCTAAACTAAGAAATTAATTTAAAAAAATTGGAACGTCCGATTGTTTTGAAATTTTTTCCATACTTTTTTGGTGCCAAGAACTGTCTCTCAAAAAAAAATCAGAATCATTATGAGGTTGCTAAGCAGTGGTGAAAGTAAGCCGGTGCGCGCCAGTGCGCCGCACTGGTAAGACATTTGACGCCAGTGCGGCGCACTGGTAAGACACTGATTGAAATTTATTAAAAAAAATCAATAATTTTTAATTTAAAAATTTTCAAAATCAGAGAAGTTACTTTGTAAAACATTAATCATGCTCAAATAATGAATGACAATTTTCTTATACTTCGTACTTTTGTCTCACGAAATTTAATTTACTCTTTAATTCTTTTAATTCTAAGAGGAAAAAAAAAAAAAAAATAAAATCATATTTACATACTATCAACTATTTATTAGCTATGTCAAGCTGACGATTTTTTTTTTATAGAAATAGTTTTTATTGTTTTTCTAAATTTATTTAAATTTCTGTAGGCCTACTGGGTTGACTATTTTATCTTCGATTTTTATGAAGAGATAGATATTTACTATAGTATTATAGTATTAAATTTCTTTCAATATATATATATTGTATTTTTTAATTCTTGAATGACTAATAAAATTAATTAAAATAGATTCAAAACATCTTTTGCTGATGATGCGTTATATATACTACACCACGAATTTTATTACATTTTTTTTTCTGTCTCATTTTTATTGCACAAAATTAACACATTTTTATTCAAATTAATTTTTAATTACAATTAAGTCAAGAGGCAAAGGGGGAGTGCCTCTTCTGGCCCACATACCCACCGATGTTTAGAGGGTTCATTTACGCAAGGAGTTTAAAAAAATTAGGGCAAAGGATTTGGGATCGTATAGAAGATCAATCGCAGTCAGTGCTAGGTTAGTAAAATTAAGTCTTCGACTCAAAAAATTCTTCATAGTAAAGAATTTTTTAGAAAAGCAAACAAAAAATTTTATTCTCATTTTTTTTTTAAATGATTTTGTAAAGAATAAGTGTAACAAAAATTTAGTCACATGCATAAAATGCGACTCATGCAAGCATTGCTAGAAGAGAGTAGATAGATAAATGCAGCCGCTATTAGGGCCGAGATGGCTGCACGTTTGGAGCATATTTAATATGGTTAGATTTTAATTTCTATCGATGACAAAGGGGAACAATAATTGCTACAAGATCTAGAGTAAATAAAAATTAATTTATATCGAAACAAATATAAACATTACAATTTATAATTATAAAAAGAATTCTCTCGCGTTTTTTTTTAATTTTTGTTCAAATAATTTTTTTGAGACATATTCAAAATATTAATGTAAATTTTAAATAATTGTCGTATTTGATTAAATTATAAAGCATCCCAAATCGTAAGAGTTAACTAAAGTATTTTTATTATATTAAATACTACTGTTATATGATCAATGAAGATCGAAGTGCTTTCAATTTAAATCACTATATATAGGGATTTTCTTTCGTATTAATTTTTTTAAAAGCTATATAGCTATAATATTTTTAATTTTTTTTTTTATGAATTTAATGTTTTAATGAAATAATGTGATCAAAAATCAATCACTCATTGCATTTTTTTTTTTTTTTTTTCAAAGTTTGGATAATATTATTTAATTTTACTCAAAATGAAGATATGCATTCAAATGTTATAAATGAATTTTAAACCACTTTTTAATATAAAAAAATAAAGCCACGCCCCTTTTTCCCAAAAAATCGCACCTCCGGCGGGGGTTTTGGCCCTTCAGGCCTCTATCTGAGGCGCACTGGTAATTAAGAGATTGAAACTACTTTCACCACTGTTGCTAAGGTTTACATGTTAATCAAATGGGACTACAACAATCAATTGTTCGTGTTATCTTACCCTTAACTGTATAAATATTTTATCACAACACCTCAATATAAAAGCTGAAATCCAGGAGTCATCGGTTAAATTTCACTTGATACTACCCGCTTTTGAAGCTACAAACTCACACATTTAATTTAATGCACTTTTATAAAGGCAAATTAGTTTTTTGATGAATTATTTTCAGTCATTGTAATTATAAATTTATCAATCTCATGCACACAGAATTGATTTTTGATTTCTTAATAAAATATTTAAATACATACTGTAAGCTTCATCATTTGTTAAGCAAGTATTAAAAATATAATTTTGGCAAAAACCAAATAAGCCTAAATTTAACTTTATATACCTTATAAATTTATTACTTAAATATTAAATTTGTTGGCAACCGTAGATTTTTTAACTCTAACAAGGCAATTAACATTGGCACTCCTAGCTACATCATGGTAAACAATTTTTCATTTTACAGCAAACAGCTACACTAAAAGAACAGATACACGAGTTAAATTACTCAAAAAGGAGTAAAAAAATGTAGAGTAAAATTATAATATACATTCCGGGAATTAGGCGCACATCTTCTCACAGGTCAGTCAAGCTATTGCAACAATAATGTACTTTTGAATAAATTATACATTTACAAAATTTCTTATCATATATTTAAAAACTGAGACAATAGCTATGCATTGAATAATGTTTTTTTTTTTTTAGTGTACGAGTATGTATACATGAGTCGCCGTGGATCAAAAGAGGTTATATCCAAGCCCAGATGGGATTGAATTTTTGAGCCTCGGTTGCATCAACAATAATTTTTTCAGACAAAGTTTAAACCTGGATTTGGAAAGATAACAATATTTGTCTTTACAAATCTAGGTTCAAAAGTGATCAGAAAAAATTATTGTTGATGCAGCTGAGGCTCAAAACTTCAATCCCAGTTTGGCTTGGATATATCCCCTCTTGATCTGCGGCGACTAATATACTTTGTGTATTTAAAGGAACTTGTCTTGATGTTGGTTTCCTTTCTGTTGTAAAGCATCCCTATAAATTTCGACAAATAAATAATAGGCAAAGCTGAGTTTACAGCCTGCCTTGTACAACATAACCAACAGAGACTTGACTCTTGCCAAGTCTTTCTCGCTCAGATGTCTACCACTCAGCTGTTTACCACTCTGGACCACATCCTGCATGTCACGCAAGGCTTTCTCGCACGCACTTCGGATCTTACCCTTCGGCATGTTGCCAGGTAGCATACCCTGAGCAGCCAACTCTGTCAACATCGGCCAGTCTCCATCACAAGCCTCACAGTGGCATTCAAACTGGTAGCGAGCCAACAAGTAAGACCTGCGTTGCAGCTTAGTATGATGCAGGAACTTGCTGTGGTATGTGTCTGTCACCATGGAACCTTTTTTTATTGGCTGTATTGCTTGCATTACTTTTAATTTTCCCACTGAAATTCTCTCGCAATTAAAATCACAAGAATGACTTAAATAGCTAAATGTTACATAGATTCCACCTCCAGTACTAATTAATTCATAATCATTATTACCTGGTTTCAAATAAGACTCTTTGTGACATTCTGAATTAGCTGAAATTATTTGTGTTAAATGTAGAAATAATGCTCCAAATCTATCAGGATCAAGTAACAAATCTCCCATACATTTAACAAGGCACCAGGATGCTACATTACGTCGCAGCATGTCTAATGAGTCTCTCAGCTCCGAGTTGCTTACAAGATTGTAGAAGGCGTTGAAGTTCGGGAGCAGTTTGTCTCCGGTGAAGCCCCTGGTCCGAGGGTCGCTGCTGCTTGGAATGTTGTCCAGATACTCCAGGATGGCTGCCACGCCCGTGACCGAGAGAACACGAAGCACGTAGAAGGCATAGTAGCCAAGGTCCCAGGCAATCAACATTGGCACCAGCGAGCACTCAAAGTCGTGGTAGTGAGCAGCTTGACGACACTCCTCACTGCAGAACATGGCCTGAGGACACAGAGAACCGTCAGGGTCATCAAAGCGTATGGTGCTTGCAATACCAAGTGAATTTTATTGACCTGTGCGATTAAGTCCTCTACTTCAAAGTTCTCTTCAATCACCCCAGCGGAGTAGAGACAGATGAAACTGCCTTCCTCCTACCAACTCTGCCACCTGTCAGTCACACCCGTCCCAAGTCATCCAAGTCTGCCGTGTTCGGGATTTGAACCAGGGACTTTTCGGACAAGTCAGGAGCTCTAACCACTACACCACAGAGCTGGCTTTATATAATTATGTATTGCTTGCAAGTTACGCTACGCCCAAGAGCTTTAAAAAAAAAAAAAAAAAAAAAAAAAAAAAAAGGAAGAAAACCTCGCGAGAATATATTTCCAAGCCAAGTTAAAAGAAAAGAGATTGCAAACTTTACTGTGGCAGAAAGAAAATCACGAAAAGCTGCGGACCAATCACAGCGCAGTATTATTACCTTTTACGATTAAGGTACACACAGCAAGTTAAAAGAACATCTTCATATTAATTTAGTTTGGGGGACTTTATTCTGTTCACGAAGCTACAAAGTAAATTATGAGAAAGCAACTGTAATTAAAACAATTGAGAGATAATTTGTAATATGTTTTACTGTAATACTCAAACTAAAAAATGATGATCAACTTACCCAGACACACTTGCGGCACGGCAGCAGTGTTGGGCATCGCTCGAAGCAGTGGCTGCAATGAGTGTAGCTGCAGTGGGCACTATGATCACAATTTCCCGGGTTGATACAATCAATCTTCAAGAAAGCTGCGTACGGCTGTTCCACAATCACTATGTCTCCTGTGAAAAAGGAACGGTTTGTCAGATTTTTTTTTCTTTTTGTAAGGTCTTTTTTAAATAAGAAATTAACACTGCTACAGCCATAGTTACAAATATTATATGTACTGACCAGAATCGTTGGAAAGGTGATCCCGGTAAATGAGGCCAACAATTTGAGATAATGTGTCACTGGACTCCACCTCAATATTTTATCTACATATCTCTTAAAAACACCCTTCCACCAACTCTCTTTTTCCAACAATAAATGTTAGTTCAATAATGGAAATTTAGCCTAAAAAATTTGTATTTGCAAAAATGAATATAGGGTACAAAATTATACTACTGTACTCTGAATTTTTTCAGATTTTTCTGAGACCAGGAATTATTTGTAAATAATTATTGAAATTTCAGTCACGCCCCCTGCTTCTAGTCCCTATCCTCTTTATTAAAGATTAAATATGGGACAGGAAATAATAACAAATACTGTATACTGTATAAAAAGTTTCTCTGAGTGAGAAATATTTATGCTAAAAATGAGTTAATTTTAGGTTTTGGACTATCTCCCAAATTTACATTAAAAATATATAAAAAAAAAAAAAAAAAAAAAAAAAGGAAAGGTGATGAGCAAAAAAATTGCAACATCGCACGGAGTCAGGCTACTAAAAGTTTGAAGAGGAGAAATGGAGGTGGCATAATTCTTTACCCTCAGGCCTCTCCAACCACCACCATACTTGAGCACATAAGGGGCTGCTGCATTGCAAGTCTAGATTCGTGACATCATGAATCCTCACTCTCGTTACTTGTGACGAGCTTAAGCTTAATACCCTGGGGCACTCGCCACCATGCAGCATGTAATCACACTCAGTTGTTTGATTAAAAAATAATTATTTTTAGGGTCCCCTGTCCCATTATCCCATTAAGGAGTGATGCCTCTAGGAGGTGTGGCCGGTACTTTCAAATATTACAAAAAAAAAAGTTTTTGATCTCAGAACAATATGATCAAAATCGGAGTACGTTATAGCATAAATTTATATGTACCCTCTATTCATTATTGCAATAAAGTAACATTTTTTTAGTCAATTGTAAATTAATTCCTCAAATTAATAAAGCTTAGGGAGCTTAGATTAAAGCTAATGCCAGGAAGTATACTCTGTTTGGTGAATACTGTATTCTCCAGTCTCCACTATTTTCTACATTCAGTCAATGTTAAGTAACATGTTTCTCACCTGGCTGAATGTCTCTGGTTGCCACAAGGTGACGTCCATACTTCTCGTTGTACTGCAGAGCAATGCAGTCTGACGCTCCGTTCAATTCAGTGTTAATTCCGTAAGACAATGGTGGTGGCTCCTTCTTTGCAGGACTGTCCAACGTAAGCTTGGCCAGGTTAGGAGTCTTGGCTGCCAGTTTGCAGGTCTCACTCTTCTCCTTCAGCTCACGGTTTATCTTTTCTCTCCCTGCGAAATCAAGACCGGCTTGGTCAAGACTCGAGCTGTCCGCAGCAAAGCTCTGTACCGCCTGCTCATGTTCACCTAGCAGGGCGAGACACTCTGCACGTCGCTGGTGTAGCTTGTAGGCCAGGCTGGCAGGATAGCCAAGTGCAAGAGCACAGTCAATCTCTTGCACACTCTCTCGTAAGAGACCCAAACTCTTCAAAGCAGCAGAACGATTACCATGAGCAAGGCAAAGGGTCTCAGAATTTGGTGGTGCAAAGGCAATACTTTCAGTGTATGAACGAAGAGCAGAGCAAAGTTTGCCTTGCTCAAAATAGACATTACCAGCTTCTCTCAGTTCTTGAGACTTCACTGAACATTTTTCTCTCTTAAGAGAAGCAGGAACTTCTGGAAATTTCAGACTTTCTAATATTGGTTTGAGAAAATTGTAACGATCTTCATCAGAATGTAAAAGTTTATATTTCTCCCAAAAGTCCTGCAGCTCTGGTTTATCTTGTAAGTTTTTACTTACAAGTCCTATAACTGCTTCAAAAAATATCTTGAACAACATATTTTAGTGAAGTGTACGGGGGAGAAAAAAAAATATATCTCTAAAAGTAAACTTTTAGATCACAAAAAAATCACTGTGTAGAATTTCTCCAAATATACCCGGCCTGCACCCCCGAAAGTATCTCTGTGTTCCTTTATACAGGTTAAGCCACCGATTTGATCACTGTTAAAGAAAAAAGCTAGACAAAGTAGTAAAGATTCCTTGCTATGTCTTAAAATAATGTCCCCTCCACAAATATAATATAATATATATTTAATATATATATTATATTATATATTATATTATATTTAATATATTTAATATAATTAAATATAATTATTTAATTTACCGAGAGTGGATTGGGAGGACAGAAGGGAGGTTGGGGGTTTGGAATGCCAAAGATTAGTGGCGAAAATTTTAAATAGAGATTTTGTGCAAGTGGTTGAGGAGGTTACTCGGAAGCATTATACGGGTGCTGAAAATATTTTGGATGTGGTTTTGGTGAGGCCGGTTGATATGTGGATAAATTCGCAGGTTGTTGATGGAATTAGTGATCACAAGATTCCGATTGTGGATTTTAAGGTTGGGAAGTCTCCTTGCTTCGAGCAGAAAAAAAGGAAAAGATGGTTTTACGGGAAAGCGGATGTTGCCAAGTTGGATGCTGAGTTAAGTGATAGGTTTGAGTCTTGGAAGGATGATGGTTTAAGTGTTAATGAATTATGGGAGTCGTATGTTGATATTTGTAATGAGTTGAGGGAGAGTTGTGTACCCTCAAAAATGGTGGCAGATGGTTGCGATCCGCTGCAGTTTAATAAGGAAGTTAGGTGTAGGAAGCGACAGTTGCGTAGGGTGTATGGGCGTTATAAAAGAGGTGAGGTTAGAAAGGGGGCTTTGGTTGAGGCGGAGATGCAGTTAAATAATGCAAAGAAGGTAGCGGAAGATTGTTTTATGCAGAAAATGTTTGATGAGAGAGATGTTGAGGGGAGTAGAAGAAGAATGTTCAGGCATATTAAAACCTTTAGGAAGGCAGGAAATGATATTCCAGTTTTGAAGGATAATTTAGGTGTTCATGTTTCAGAGGTTGAGAAGGCTAATGCGTGTGCTCGGCAGTATAAGTCTGTTTTTCAGGATCCTGTGGAGCAGGGAGTGGTTGATGATGGTTCGAGGCCTGAGCAGCGGGTTGATGAGGAGGGTGGTTCCAGTATTGGTGCTGGTAGGGGTAGGCAGTTTAGAGTTCGTTTTAAAGATGTGAAGAGAGCGTTGATGTCTTTAGTAAAGGGGAAAGCGGCGGGTCCTGATGATATTTCCAGTGCATTTTTAAAGCTTAGTGTTGGTTTGCATTGTAAGTATCAAGTTCATTTATTTAGAATGATACTTGCGTCGGGGAAGATACCTGATGCTTGGAGGGAGGCTTGGGTGGTCCCGATTTACAAAGGGGGATCTAAGTGTGAGCCTAAAAATTATAGACCCATCAGTTTGACATCAGTTGTGTCCAAGGTGTTAGAGAAGGTTGTTGTTAAATTTGTGGTGGGTGATCTGGAGAGATCGAAATTCTTTGGTGATCACCAGCATGGTTTTCGCAAGCATTTCTCTTGCGAGACTCAATTGGCAGGTTTTGTTCAGGAGTTGGCTGATGCTTTGGACAGTGGAGGTGAGATTCATGCTGTCTTTCTTGATTTTGAGAAGGCTTTTGATAAGGTGCCTCATGGGAAATTAATTGAGAAGGTGAGGCGTTGTTTGGTGGATGAAAGGTTGGTGTCCTTGATAGAGGATTTCTTAAGAGATAGGGTGCAGAGAGTTAGAGTGGGGGAGGCATGCTCGGAGTATATTGCTGTTTCCTCGGGAGTTCCGCAGGGTAGTGTCTTGGGTCCATTGTTGTTTTTGATTTTTATTGAAGATTTGTCTGATGGAGTGAGGTCAAAGATTAGGTTGTTTGCAGATGATAGTGTTGTTTATAGGAAGATAGAAAGTGAGGATGATGTGGTTCGTCTGCAAGAGGATCTTAATACTGTGTGTCGGTGGGTTATTGATAATGATATGAGGTTGAATGTCGCTAAGTGCTGTGTAGTTGTGTTTAGTAGGAAAAGGCGTAAAAGAGATGTGCAGTATTTACTTCATGATGAGTTATTGAAGCAGGATGAAAAGTATAAATATTTGGGTGTAGTCATTCATAGTAAATTAATGTGGAATGAACATATTAAATATGTTACATCGAAGGGAAGGAGGTGTTTGGAGTTTGTCATGAGAAATCTTAAGGGTACCAGTAGGGTAGTTAAAGATAATGCGTACAGAGCTCTGGTGAGACCAGTGCTTGAGTATGGTTGCTGTGTTTGGGACCCATATAGATGTGTGGGGGTGAAGGAGTTGGAGAAGGTTCAGCGGAGAGCAGCTAGAAGGGTTACAGGTCGTGTGGGAAGGTTCCAGTTTGTGGGTGATGGTGCTGATGTTAGAAAGGAGTATGTTAGTGTGTCTGCTTTAATTGAGAATTTGGGGTGGGAGTCGTTGGAGTTAAGAAGAAAAAATTGTAGACTTGGTGTTATGTATAAGATAACAAGAAATTGTGAGGGTTGGGAAGAGTTGAGTGGTCGTGTGATGAGAGCAGGTTATATTGGAAGAAATGATCATGGATGGAAGTTGGAGTATGTTAGATGTAGAAGTGATGTGGGAAAGTTTTCTTTTTTAAACAGGACGGTGAGGGAGTGGAATGCGTTGACAGCAGATGTTGCTGAGGCGGAGAGTTTTGATTTGTTTAAGAAATCTCTGAGAGTTGGTGAACATTCGCGGGCCACCGTGGCATTGCCACATTTGCCGCGTTAATATTATTATTATTATTATTAATATGCATACTCCCGAGTTCCGACCCCTCTCAAAGCAGTCCTGTGCATTGTAGCTGTGCAGACAGGCACGTAAAAACGGCATACCTCAGCGTAAAAAATAATCCTGCTCGGTGATTCGTCTGTTTTTCTGTGGTGCATACACATATGTACATGATCTGTTGTTGTGTACATGTTTACTTTGCTTTTAAACTTTACTTTCTACTTATTCTTTGAATTTTGTAAAATTGACTAAAAAATTGTAAAAATCATAAATATGCGCGAATATTATCAGCATATCAGCTGATTTTCAACGATTGGTGATATAGCCATAAAGATATTACCCGTTCGTATCTTGTATGCGCATTACGAGCAAAATGCATTAACTCTCTGAAACTGCGCAGCATTAAAAAAAAACATTTACGTATTTTCTAAGTTTTAATCAAAACAGCTGTGGATAAATTCGCCACGTGACCCATGCAAGTTGCATGCAAGCGGTTAGGTTTCCACGTTGAAAGTCTTGTAATTTTCGCTAATTTTTAGGCCGTAGTGCTAGTGTTATATCTCTGTATTCCGGCTCCTGCAGCCGTCTAATTAAGGTAAATAATGAATAATGAGGTTTATAAATTACTTAAAAATATAAAAAAATTAGCCTCAAAACTCTGATTATTAGTATGCATACACTGACAGCATGTTTACCACACCTTTTAAAAGCAACAGGTTTTACATGCCTCTACAATTTGCTTGCAGCATTCAGAATTGTTAACAATAATGTTGAATATCTGAGCAATATTTAAAGGTTTTGTTCTTGCAGATGGACGCAATGAAGGCTGGCTGGTTTAGTGAGCTCAGTGAAATGTGGCCTGGTATGTGCCAGTCCCTTGAAGTCGAGTCTGTACTGCACGAAGAACAATCTCCTTTCCAGCATATCATGGTGCTGCAGACGTAAGTAAAGGAGTTTTTCCATGGATTGATGTCGGGCGGGGCAATAAAATCGGTCCCCACAAGGCGAGGAAATCCCGAGCCTCTGATTGGCTGCGGCACGCGATTTTATCGCTTTCCCAAGAGCAGAAGATTCCATTTACTGTGTTAATCAGCGATGGATTAGCTGTAAAAGAATCAAAAGAAATTCTATTTTATTAAAGGATGTCTGGGATTCCCGTTGGTGCCCTACTTCTTTGGTGCCTTCCGACGGCACCTTTCCTTACACTCTCCAGACCCCTTGTTTGGGGCTTGGCGTCCCCTTATCTGCAATCTCTAACTGCACCCCCACCTAATCCGACCCTGTCACATATTCAATATGTATTGTAACAACCCTGTTGGTCCAGTACTGCAGTGCATACACTCAAAAGTGCCGGTCCAACACATTTTTGACACCTTGTGTTTACTGTACAGTATATCAACACTAACAGATTCCCAAAAAGGTGGAAGTATTGGCGGTTATTAAGGAGCGTCACCCTTTTCTCACTAAAAGTCCCGAAAGATATACATTTTGAGGTGTACAGTATCTTATTATCTAGCTGTCCCCTCTGTAACACAATTTTACCATCTCTTCTCTTTTTTAATAAAAACTAGATGTCCTACTTATTCTTTGTTAATTGCATAATCCACGTCTTTTAAATAGACTGGCAATCTTCCGTTAGAGTACATTACTGCAAGCGTTTCTGCAACATAAGAGAAAGAGGATCCTTGATTTCAGGAAACACCAGGGACGCGCACTGATCCTAGATGGAGTGATCCAGTGCACTGAGTGGGATGAATTCTCATACCAAGAAATGATAGCCCTGCTACCTCTGTGCAGTCACCCCAACCCTGAGAAGGTAAAATCTTCTGACCTTTGATCCTGGATGTTTCAAAGGACCAATAGTGAGCAAAATTTGTTAAGGTTTCAACCATTTTCTGACAATCAGAGACACTAGGCCTGTTTGTAAACCCTGCTCGGTGTACACTTTCTGCACCCAATCGACCTTATGTACATGCAATATAAGGTCGATTGGGTGTAGAAAGTGTACACGGAGCAGGGTTTACGAACAGGCCTACTGACATCAGAATCACTTTTCTCAAGTTCCTTATTTACTTGTGCAATAAAGGTGCATATTGCTTACTTACTGCAAATGGGGAGAGAGGGGAGGAGTTATTATTTATTTAGGGTAGAGCAAGGTGCATATATTTATGTTTTTCCATAGAAAAGTAAAGGGTGGAACAGCCATCAACCTTATCCTAAACTGCAGGATAGGATAAGGGAATGCACGCTTCTGATTGGCTGGAAAGTAGATCATAGCCAATGAGAAGCGCACATTCTCTTATCCTATCCTGCAGTTTAGGATACGGTTGACAGCTGTTTCACCCTTAACTAGATTTTCATGACTAATTTTACTATTGGACTTTCCTCTACCATATAAAAATATTTCAAATAAATTCTTAACTATAGACAGCTCCTTTTTAGGACTGCAGCTTAATTGCTATCATGTACTCTTGTGTTTTTATTTATTTACTTTTGTTTACTATTTTTTTCTCTTAACAATTAAGAAGAGTCTGCCCACCAGACCACCTTGGCTCAAGGTTAAATTCTACGAATTTTGTGCGTTAATTATGCAAAATACTGAAAATTTGCCTAATTTTACATCAACATAAACTAGTAAGAGTGTCCCACTGATGACCAAATGATCTCGTTTCAGGTGCTGATAATCGGAGGAGGGGATGGTGGGGTTGCACGGGAAGTGGCCAAGCACCCTGGAGTGAAGGAGGTGGTGCAGTGCGAGATTGATGCTCGGGTCTTGGAGGTGTCGCGCCGCCTGCTGCCGGTGCTGGGGTGTGGTCTGGACCACCCCAAACTCACCCTGCACGTCGGGGATGGATTTGCGTTCATGGGGCAGCATCAACAGGAGTTTGACGTTATCATCACCGACTCCTCAGACCCAGTTGGTGAGTTATTTAAATTTGTTGGAGTTGCTGAGAGACAAAGATACAGTATGCAAACTTGGTAGGAGATGGCTTCAAATCAAGGTGGGTGGCTTACTTGCTTTGACTTATGAAAAAAAAAAAAAGAAAGAAAAAAAAAAAGAAATTGGGAACACTGGAAGCCTCTATCAGGACTAATCCTGTATTCTTAGGGTATGGTCACTCTCTTCCAGCTTATAGAGGCCTAGTTCTGAATTCTGATTGGCTTAGAAAAAATCATTTTTGTTGAAACGCCCTCCTATTGTCTATTTATTTATTTATTTATTTATTTATTTATTTATTTATTTATTTATTTATTTATTTATTTATTTATTTATTTATTTATTTATTTTTCTTGTTTAAAAATTTCAAAAATCAATTTTGTTTTTTTTCCGTAACGGATGAAGGAATAATCAACTCGCCTCTGTTTGATCTGTTTTTATGTGTCTGCTATCACCTTGTCAATGATTCCTCAAGGCATGTCAGAACCTCACTATTTGACCTGTTCTGCTCCTGAAATATTTTCTCTCTTCCTTTATTATCCTTCAAATTAACACACTTCCTTTTTAAGTCTATATTTTTCTCATTTCCATCTAAAAACTACTTCTCTAGGCAGCGGTACAATCCCATAATCCTCTCATTTTAATTCACCCTCTTGGTGACGGACTGGAGAGTAGCACTGAAAGCTGTTTGCCACCTTCACAATCATCCTTCCTATTTTCTTTATCTTACATCCCGAGAAGGTGTCTCAAATGAAACTGATGTCAAGAGCAAAGTCTTCTGCTTGATACAACAATACTTTTTTTATAAACAATTTTATAACAAATTATTGTTAGTAATGCCTGTCCTATGAGTGAAAAACATGGGACAGTTGTTGATTCACATGTTAACTTATGGAGGATGACCGTTAATTATGAAAGTTGTTGTGTCTACTAGCGCCAACAATGCCATTATGTTCTGTGCTCTGGTGGCAAAATCAGGCAATACATCGTCTTATGTTTAACAATGAAAAAGGCTTCACGGGACAGACATTATAAACAATGGTTTGTTACAACCATTGCTAGTAGAAGACTTTGATCAAGAGACAACACTACATCGGACCTGTAACTAACTTGACATCAACCTTGTCATTTCTGCAGGCCCGGCTGAGAGCCTCTTCCAGGAAAACTACTTCCAGCTGATGCGTTCTGCTCTGCGGCCAGGAGGCATCGTGTGCTCGCAGGGAGAGACGGTGTGGACCAGCCTGCCGCTCGTCAAGCAAATGCTCGCACACTGCCACGCCCACTTTCCAAGCACCGCCTACGGCTTTACGGGAGTGCCTACCTACCCCAGCGGGCAGATCGGCTTTGTTCTCGGCAGCCTCAGTGAAGTGAGTAATCAATATTAGGTTGTACTGTAACAGCACGAATTTTATACATGCCTGATTTACTGGAATGTTTGCCCTGTACAAACAAATGCTCAAAATAAATAAAAATAAAAATTGCTGGAACTGCAGTTCTGATTGAGAGATAAAAACGTTCACATTTGAAATATTTGGGAGAGTTAAGAAGAAAACTTTATGTCATTAATAATCTGCAAGAAAAGACTACTTTGACAAACACAGCAGAGATTCAATTTCTGTTGTTCAGAAATTACTGCACAAGATTTGGTTGTGACATAAAGATAAAGTATGTTAATAATATGTGTTAATTAATAAGTGTTCACTTGGAAATGTGCCTGATTTCTAAGAAATTCTTAACCCTCATATAAATCCTACATAAGACACTTGTTTGCTGTTCTTTGTAGAATTAATGGAGTACCGACCTCAAATTTTTTTATTGCAGAAATGGATAGAGGGTGCAAAGTTATGCTACCATGATTTTTTTTTCAGATTTTTTAGAGCCAGGGAACTATGTATATTTAAAAAAAAAAAAAAATTAAAATCCTTTTTGTGACGTCACGAAGCGGCAAGTCCTATCTTTTTCTTAAGGAGCGGCGTCTCGTGACGTCACAAAAAGAACTTTCAATATTTTTTTAAAAATAGTTCCTGGGCTCTAAAAAATCTGAAAAATATCAGGGTACCATAACTTTGCACCATCTATCCATTTCTGCAATAAAAAAAAAAGAGGTTGATACTCCATTACAATATTCTGCAAAGCAAATACTTTACTGTATTGATGTCATGAGCCTGGTGATAAGACAAAAGTCAATGTTCAGACTGTACTGTTGTTGTTGTTCTGACTGTACTGTTTTGTTTAGAAGACCAACTTCAAGGAGCCCCTGCGAATATTCAGTGAGGAGGAGAAAGAGAAAATGCAGCTGCGTTACTACACTGAGCAGGTGAGATATTAACAGCATAGTATCACCACCTGTTTATAACACTTGGTCATTCATTGACTGTGCACGGGAAATTCAGACTCTGCAATCAGATAACCTGGCAGAAGTGCAGTATAATAAATATTAAATGTTTAAAGTCATAGGATTATAAATTTGTTATATATGGTATTAACTTGAAAAAAAGTTGCTGATTGAGAAAAATAATAATTTTTTACCTGAAAAAGTCAAAATTTATCACATATTTGTCCTAATACAGCAATTTTGTGATACATAATTACTACCTCTTTTGTTTTGGACCCCCATGAAAATAATGATCCTCATTATGAACAATGGAGAATCGAACTCAAAAATTTTTATTGCAGAAATGAGAAATGAATAGAGGGTGTGCAAAGTTATGCTACTATGATTTTTTTCAGTTTTTTTTTTTTTTTTTTTAAAGTCCGTGACCTATTACTAAAAATATATAAAATATATAAAATTCAGAGAAAGTGACGCCTCTAGATGCCTCTCCTAATAAAAGGATAGGATCTAAAAGGGGCTTGGCCTCAAACGCAACCTCGGCAAAACTTTTTAGCAATACTTCCCGAGCTCTAAAAAATCTGAGAAAAAGAAAATCAGAGTAGCATAACTTTGCACCCTCTATCCATTTTTGCAATCCAAAATTTTGAGGTCGACACTCTATTTTGATTTTTAAAGACTAAAGACTCTTAATGCAGACTCATCACTACAATATTAATAACACACTTGAAAGTAGTTGAAAACCTTGAAGTAATTTCACTGTGTAATTTCAGATGCACCGAGCTGCATTTGCACTGCCACGGTTTGTGGAGAAAGAGCTGCAAAAGCCCGACAAGAAGTGATCGGTGCGACCAGACCGAAATTATATTTAATTTTTGAATACAATCGCAGGCTGCTTTCATGTCAGACGGCCTAGTAAGGAAACATACAGTACTTTGTATGGCTGGAAATTTACACTTTTAAATTGAATATCCACCAAGAGAGTTATCATTCAAATAAATAAAATTCTGATAGAGTTTGAATTCCCAAATCCTTCTACTTCAAATGATTGAGTTATTTAGTATATATTCAAGTTGTCATTTGAAATTTAACCGTTGATGCACTCGTCCTATTTTATAGCCATTTTATTGGTGACTCCCTCTCTCATTAAATTATAATGAAGTATGTCATACTTTTTCTTTACGTAAATAAACTAATATAACATTTGGTTATTTGTGTTATAGTTAGAATAATATGTCCTACTACTGTATGTACTGTATACATATGTCTGTGTTTTGCTGGGGTATTAATAATATAGTTGCTAATTATCATACAGCAAGTAGTACTAACTTAATATTTGTGAAACTCATTAAGTCTTGTAATGCTTAGACTATTATTAAATTTGTCTTCCAATATTAAAATTGTCAAATTGTAATCTCAAAATGTAATTGCCATAATAAGTACAGTAAGGTTTTTATGCAAATGTAGGCTTAATGTAAGAAAAGCATTAGATCTGTAATTGCATAAAAAACGGAAGTGCTAGAGATAATTATTATGAAGGATTTTATCATCTTCATAATCTAACTTTGTGTGTAAAATATTTAGCCTCATTTTTGCTTAAATTAATGACTTAAATGCTATATAGTTCATACATATAATTGAGTTTTTATTATTTTTCATCATAACTGCAATCCGTTTATCGTTTCAAAATGGTTCTGAAAATTTGAAGATACAAATCGGATCTCAACCAAAATTGACCGTTAGAAAGGTTAAGATTTTTTCCCTGAACCATCCTCAAGCAAAATTTGAATTCCGTTACCACTTTCTAAATGTTTTGGTTTAGAACAGTTTTCAATCAAAAATGGAACGCAGTCGATATGAATCAAAAAATGTTTTTGTTTTTTATTCCATAATAATTATTATTAGTGTTAACACTATGAAAATTGTATTGTGTATGTGTGTTCTATAAAATTATATTGATTGATAGTCATTAAATTATCACTACAATATTTAAAGTAAAGTGCGCACGAGAAAAAAAAGTTGAGTTGGTGCTATCTAAAAATAGTTCAAGTGGTCCTCCATATGGAACTGAAATCCAAAAAATTCCATCTCAAATAGGTTCTCCAGAAAAAATTACCAAAGTCTGAATGAGCGCGTCGCTTAACATTGGGCCTTACCTGACGAAACCCCTCGATTATCTCGAAAAAATACTGTGTTCAGTGGTATGCAAAAAATATAGCGATGTTCTATGACTTGAGCTTTAACCATATGCAAATTTTGAGCATTTTTTTTCGAATCAGTTTTTCTGTAAAAAATCTTTGAAATTTCTTATGATAATTTAACATGGACGATTTTCAAGATTTTTTTACGGAAAATCTGATTCGAAAAAAAATGCTCAAAATTTGCTTGTGGTTAAAGTTCAAGTCATAGAACATCGCTATATTTTTTTCATACCACTGAACGCAGTATTTTTTCGAGATAATCGAGGGGTTTTGTCAGGTAAGGCCCAATGTTAAGCGACGCGCTCATTCAGATTTTGGAATTTTTTTCTGGAGAACCTATTTGAGATGGAATTTTTTGGATTTCAGTTCCATATGGAGGACCACTTGAACTATTTTTAGATAGCACCAACTCAACTTTTTTATCTCGTGCGCACTTTACTTTAACTGCCTTAATATTAAATGTTTGATAGTCATTATTACTATACAGATTTAATTGCCTTATAAAAAAATACGTAGATCAGATTACATAATTTTTTAATTTATACAGAATATTTTTATACTTCATTAAAAATAAATAATTAACTAGTCCTTTTTGCACTAATGGGTTTTAATTAATAAAATATGGTTGTAGTACATGTAAAAACAAAACTTCAGTTTTAATCTTGTATTATCTGTTAATTAGTTTGTTTTTTTATTTAAGTTGATATTAGATTTATCATAAAAAAAATGTTTGTTACTTATAAATTACACATATATTAAAAATTTCAATGCAGGCATATTGGTTCTTAATTTCAATAAATATAATTACACTAAAAAATCTGTATAAATTATTTGCTTGCAATTTTGGATCCTTGTAATAACCTTATATAGCTTCTGATTTACATATATCATAAGATGCATATGTACAGTAGAGGTGCCATCTGTATGATGGTCTTTTGATGTAAATACAGTATATTTAATTTTATTCCTAATCATTTAATTTTATTTCTATTCAATTTTATGGAAATTAAACCATTTATATGATATAAAAAGGAAAGAATATTAGGAATATCCATGCACAGCAAAAGGTACGTCTTATATATTGATCAAGCAGGAGAAAATCATGTGCTGACAGAGGTTCATTAAAAAATTTGTTACAACAGGCCTCTATTGCCAACTGTGATGAGAAGGATCTAGATGATGTGAAACGTTTTTGAAAAGGAACTGAATTTTTAATAAACCCTAGCTGTGACCACAAGGTTTTCACCTGCTGTGACTAATACTCAATTAAGCTATTATAATATAGGCCACAGATGTACAGTCACAGTCAAATATAGTGGAACAGTAATATATGTGTATATACTTAATTGCTGCGACAATCGACAATCAAAATAAAAATAGCTCTGTTCCGTGCAACTCTCTTTGTGATAAAAATCTGACATCATGCATGCAGCTAGTACATACATCTATCGATCCATGCAGACAGACTTTTTAAATTGTTACCCGTGTAGCTCGCGCTCTATTTCTATACACTCTATATATACAGATGACTGAAGTACGTACGTGTCACACACTAAACCATGTGATGAACTTCGATCAATTCATCGTTGGTGAATTTGTAACCCCTGCCCATATAATAAATATAATTTAACTATGAATATATATTACGGTGCATATTACGGTATATGATTCAAGATTCACGAATTGATTCTATACATTTATAATAATAAATTATTAATTGTTTATTGAACACATATCATGCAAGAACGACAGTGCAATGTATATATATACAGAATAAATTGTAAAATATTATATAATAATTAATACCCTAAAAATAAGAAGAAAAATATTGTTTATATATATATTATATATATATTTTATGCAATCAATTGCAAACCAAAATGAAATGTATTATAATTTGTCCACAATATAACAAAATTTAACATGATATATATTATATACGCAGCTATATAGTATCAATATAATATATATATTAATATATATATATATATATATATATATATATATATATATATATATATATATATATATATATATATATATATATATATATATATATATATATTCGAGATTACACAGAGTACGTGGACGCACGTATATACTAGCTAGTTTAGAGGATATATATGATATATGTTTCACACAACTCTCCGCAAAGCTTGCATTTACAATTTTCATTACTCACATGAAACACTAGGTTTATTATAGCTATAAAGCATAAAGAATGATAAAAACCATGCACTGAGAATCTTGAGCAAGGTGGCTGGATATACGATCCAGTTGATCTTGAGAATAAGACATGCGATCTTTATAAATTGACAGAGTTTTTCCATCATGGTTGTTGAATGCAGGGGTACTTTTATAAAAATTAGGGTCAATTTGGGAGGCTTTGAGAGCTCTTTCTTTTAGAAAATTATTGTAATTTGCAGTTTGAGGAAGATTAAATTTTTGCTGATATTAATCTTATTAATAATATTATTAAGATTTTAATTAATATATTGCTAATATTAATTAAGGGTATATAAGGTAACGCCACCATGCAATGTTAAAAAAAGTCCGTCACACAAATATTCTGAAATTTTTTTAAAATATTCTCCTCTATACACCCCCTATCAGTAGCTAAAATATCAGGTATACAAATTCAATCTAGTTTTTGAGTTATGAATTTTTATAATAAACTTGACTAATTTAACATGGGAGTTCCATTTCTCCATGTTAATTTAAAGTACGTATATAGTCAACTTTAAAAATTCATAACTCAAAAACTAGATCGTATTTGTATACCTGATATTTTAGCTATACTGATAGGGGGTGTAGAGGAGAACATTTCAAATTTTTTTCAGAATTTTTGTGTGAGGGATTTTTTTTAACATATATATATATATATTGCATGGTGGCATTACCCAGCAGGCATTACCTTACCCTTAATATTTTAAATTTAGCATTTTTTTTCACCGCCAGAAATCAGCTGATATACGAATTGCGAAATTTGCGCTCGCGCATTGTATTATGATTTTTACTGTTTACAAACATTATGCGGTTTTACCACTTATTAAGAGACCCTCTAAAGCAACTTCGATGGCTTACCAAAACTGCTTTGGCATTTATATTTCTCATCGATTTTGCATTTTGAAATATAGAGGGACTCATATATTGCGGTACAAACCATGTGAGTGTATTATTACGGTGTTAAATTAATGAAACAAAACAAGGTTTTTCGACGCTCTGTCAGTCCGACATTTCTATTCGCCACTAGCTCTACAGATGAAAAACAGTGTTGCAATTGTTGCAAACCGTATTGTGTGAATTGCACTATATTTTCTTCCCTTCGAATGTTATGAAAATGTAATTTCGACAACCAGGATAAGGTATATAATATAAGCTTCGTTATTGCTCACTAAAAAATATATATTGCGCTGTTTATTTTCCATGTATTAATATGCAATACGTGAAGTTTAACGGCATGAGACATGTTTGTATTGTATTCAATATTGTTAGAGATATTTATTCATGTTGGTATTTAAAAATTTGTTCCGCTAGGCTTGCACGAGTGTTTGTTCCAAGTTTAGTTCAATTTTTGCTATGTTGGTAGCACTGGTTTATTTTTTGAGATTGAGGTAGGTCGAGGATGCGGTTCACTCTTTTGCACTGCAGCTCACGAGTAAGATGCATTATGTAGTTACTGTTAACGTAAATAACGGGTGCCACCCGCGCTGGGACCCCTGCGGCCGGAGGAAGGTACACGTCCTGCGAATGCTGCGATGGTATTTCGCTATCTCCAATCATTTAATGAAAGTAAGTGATATTTTATTTTCAATATTAAAAAATAAAAAATTTATTCGTCGCTGTGTATCGTACGTGTGTGTTTTTATTAATTTCTTTCACGTGCGATTTTCGTTTAGTGAGCGATAGAAAAAAATTATAATTTTTGCACTGAATCATGACGATCATATAATCGCCTTAATTACGTCTGAATTATTGGATTGCATGCCATCGATACCATTATTATGTACGACACTTTAAAATATTAAGTATTCCATATCGTATAATTATTGTATATAATATAATATATAATGAATATATTATTATACATACGAAAGTAATTTATTGGTTACATTTTATATAATAAGTCTATTTTTTTTTTTTTCCCCCATTGTTCCTGGATGTTACAATTGTAATGGATTTTAAGACTGGTTCCATACATACAAGTAATATTCATGCGACTTTAGCTTTTAGGAAAATAAAGTTTATATATTATTATTATCATGTATATTATATATTATATTAAATTTATAAATCACAATACAGGTATGCAAGCATAAATTAAAACTCACTTGCATACATGCCGCATTATTTTTACCTTTTCCTACGACGCGATCACTATTTTATAATTTTTACACAGCGCTCCCTCTTTTCATGTAGTATATACTTTCATGCATTTAATCTTCGAAAAAGCTCGATTTAATTAAGTGATGATTTTTTTTCGATATTAAAAAAAGGGTATATTATTATATTATATTGCTGTCACATTTTTTTCCATGCGCGTACACTTGCATGCATGCCGCATTATTTTTACTTTTTCACTATACGACCGAATTAAGACACGATTATGACAACATTACAGCGCGCGCTTTTATATACATGTGAAAATATACTTCGAGAAGCTCGATTTAAGTGATACTGTATATAAGTGATATTTTTCAATAATATTTATAAAATATTTATATATTATCACTGTCACTTTTTCTTTCCACGTATACGTTACGTTTTAAAAAAAATTATATAATAGAAGTAGTCATTGCAATTTTTGCATAAATATATAAACATCGCCGCCTTTGCATCGCATCGTATATATACATATAATATGCATATAATAGTATAAATTTAGAAACGGTTTTAATAAATGAAGAACCTACGAGTGCATGCGATGCGATATGAAATTAGTGTGCGCGTATACGTGTGATCACATAGGTTCTTAATTTTCTTATCATACGCTGCGAAATCATGCGATCCTGTGTGCGGCAGCCCTTACGGCACGAAGTGACGAATTCCAGCAGGAGGTGCCACACCTCCTCTGCAGCTGCAACTCCGACGACGGTGGTGGCATGTGTGGGGAGACCAAAAGGAGTATCTTTTTTTCATGGGGGAGACCCGGGAAAGACGAACTGCATCAGTTTTTCATGTATTTTTTTTTTTTAATATGTATCGTGCCAATGCTTTAACTCATACTATACCAGCTAGGTTGCCTTTTGCAGACGATCCGATTTTTTTTTATATGAATAATTAAGTTATTATATATTTCTGCATGCTTTTTTTTTACGTCACGTCACTTTTTCTTTAAAAAAATATTTAATTTTATTGCAAGCGAAAATATCTTGTTTTCAAAAGTTCCTTTTGATGTTACTCACTGGATTTTGAGACATTATGCAGCGTTAGTACTCTCTCACATGTGGAATAATTTGTTCATGCATTTAAATCTCCACAACAAAAAGAAAGAATCTTAGGATGGAAATGATCATGCGATGCATTATTTTAATATATTTAATTTTATTCAATGCAATGCATATAGTATCAAATTTTATAATTTATATGTAGTATTTAGTAATATGCATAAGTTATAAAAATTAATTAAAAAATGTAATATATTTTTGAACGCGAGTGTTTAAATAAATAATTATATATTTTTTTTTATTGGTCACCTAATTTACAAATCAACCAAGGTTATACACAATATATAACATACAAGCATGAAATGTTTATAATAATTAATATACAACATAATATAACAATATATTTCACCTTTATTATGAACTGCTTAAACAATCGCCATGCATTTTATTTTTGGAACTTATAATAGTTCAAGAATTTGTTGTTTAGGCAACTCGCCATACTTTGAAGCTGAACAAGTTGCCTATCCTTGTGGCGTTAATATTTCTCTTTATGTTATTATAATAATATTTATAATGAGTAAAATTATTTGATTATTTTTATATATTAGCAATAATAATTTTTTATATATTAATTATATCAAATTCACATTGACGAGCGTAAATCGCAATTTTTTTTTACTTTACGCTCTTCTATTTTTTTTTTAAATTTATTTTTTATTTTACATTTCAGAGATGCCGGACCGTATTATTTACACTTTATACAATGCCTTCTTATAGAGCAGCCAGTGATTTATAAATTTTATAATACATATTATTTGAGTGGCAGGAAATTTTAAATCGCATCTTTGGGGGAAGGGGGGGGGGGAGTCACACGTTACAGCATGCAACATCACAGCTTCTTCATGGCCATGAAAGCTTCAAAGGAGACTTTACAGGGCTCCCTGCCACCGTGGTTCACAAGCTCACAGCATGGCTTGCAGCTACCTATAGACCACTGCAGTATGACGCCACAATGTCTGCATGGTGGGTGGGCCATGTGTTTTAACACATGGTTTGCAAAGATAGGGGAAAACGGCAATGTTGTCAATTTTTGGTTTCTCTCTGCCTCATTCACTGTTGTCGTGTTGTTGTCAGTGACAGCTAGTGCACTTGACAACCGCGCTTGTTTACGTGCAGTAGCCATCATCCACAAAAAAAATGTCGTATCTCTATAAGCATGCTTTTGCCATTACATTTTGCTGTAACTTTGAGAAAATATTTAAGATTTTTGCGTTCACGTCGCTTTTTAAAATTTTGTAGAAGGTCATTTTTTTATTACTTACAGGAATTCAATTTGATAATTAAATAAAGTAAATAATTAATTAATTTTTGTTTAGGCAACTCGCCTTACTTTGAATCTGAAAAAGTTGCCTAATCTCGTGGTGTTAATATTTCTCTTTGTATTCGGGTTTGTGATTTATAATAATGTTACTATATTATATTATTATAATATTTTTATAATTTATAATGAATAAAATTATTTGATTATTAGCAATAATTATTTATTGTATTAATTATATCAAATTCACATTATAGAGCGTGAATCGCAATCTTTTTACTTCACGCTCCTCTATTTTTGTTTCTTTTTTTTTTTTGCACTTTTCAGAGATGTATGGTGATCATGCATAAAAATTAGATAACATTCGACTTTAAAAAGACGCTTGTCGCCTCAGAGCGTGGCCGTGCCTCGGGACAGGCGCCTGGCCGCTGTATAATTATATCCTTTTTGGGACGCGCGTAGCCGCCTGCTTGGGCCGTGCGAGCGCAGTACGTATGAGCGACCAGGCTCCAAGCGGCCGCGGCGCGAGCACGTCCATATGGACGCAGAATTTGGAGCTGACCAACAAACTGTCCAACAAGCTGTTGCAGCAGCCGATATAATTATGGGAGACTATGGGATAGAAACCATATAAAAAATTGGTGTTCAAAGTCTCAAAAAAATTCTAGTTTCAATATAAGATGCATATGTGAATGCTTTGGAAGGGAATTTTTTATCTTTTTTTAATTATTTATGTATTGTTAAAATTGGTTCATATATAAAAAAAATATGTGTTTTCACTTCTTCAATTTCGGGGTCCCCCCTTCCCGCCCCTTCCACGTTTCGCTTTCCCGGTTTCTTCCGATTATATGAGTAAAATTATTTGATTATTAGCAATAATTCTTTCTTATATTAATTATATCAAATTCACATATTAAAGAGCGTAAATCGCAATCTATCTATTTACTTCCCGCGCTTCTATTTTTTTTTTTTTATTTTGCATTTTTCAGAGATGCTTGGTGATCATGCATAAAAATTATATAACAATCGACTTTAAAAAGACTTTTGTCGCCTCAGAGCATGGCCGTGCCTCGGGACAGGCGCCTGGCCGCTATTTCCACAACATTATTATGTTGCATTAATTTTACGTTTTGACTATATAATAATACGACCGGATTACGACGCGATTACTATTATATTTTACAACATTACAGCACGTGCTCTGACATGTAAAAATATACGCCGAGAAAATAGATTTAAGTGATAAGTGATTTTTTTTCAATAGTATTAAAAAAATATATATTAATTTATTAATTATATTTAATCGCTATCACTTTTACGTATCATTTTGAAAGAAAAATTACAATAGAAGTCATTCACCTTGCCCTGTGTTATTCTTATGGGGCACGGTGATTAACAAGGCTGCAAAGGGAAATTTTCCGAGGCGACGACTGTACACTTTATCAAGTTTTTTTTTTTTACCTAGAAGACTTCTTTCTGTTCGCGAGCAACTTATAGTGGCGGGTCAACGTGTACACCGGGGGGTGCTTGGTATGGTAGAGAGGCGTTATAACGTGTGACAATTGATACGTTGCAGGGGTAGAATGAACAGTCTGTTGTTTCTTCCAGCGTAAGCTAGTATATGGGAAAACGCGAACTATGGAGTTCCTTCATAGTGCAGTTGCAGTCACATGGGGGAGCAGAGCTGAGTGGGGATGCATGTAGAGCAGTGTTACAGCATGCAACCATGCAGCTAGCTAGCTAGACCACTGCAGTATGATGCCACAAAGTCTGCATGGTGGGCCGACACATGGCCCACGCTCCCCTAACCGATGAAACGCTGACGTCAGTCATGTACGTGTTTTGGACAACTGCAGAGGAGCCGTGACTACAATGCGGCGGCGATCATGCATAAAAATTATATAACATTCGACTTTAAAAAGACGCGTGTCGCCTCAGAGCGTGGCCGTGCCTCGGGACAGGCGCCTGGCCGCTACTTCCACATAAATATCCTTTTTGGAGCGCGCGCAGCCGCCCGCTTGGGCCGTTCGAGCGAAGTATGAGCGAGAAGGCTCCAAGCGGCGCGGCGAGCACGTTCATGGACTCAGCAGAACTTGGAGCTGACCAACAAGCTGTTGCAGCACCCGATATAATTTATGGCCGGAAAACTTTATAAATGCATGGGATAGAAACCATAAAAAATTGGAGTTCAAAGTTTCAAAAAAATTCTAGTTTCAATATAAGATGCATGTGAATGCTTTGGGAGGGAGTTTTTATCTTTTTTCTAATTATTTATATATTGTTAAATTTGGTTGATATAAAAAAAAAAATGTGTCTTCACTTCTTCAATTTCCGAGGCTGCTCTGGCTGCCCCCGCCAACTGGCCAAATTGGCGCTAGGGTGGGGGAACATGTGTTCTGGCTGCCTCCGCCAGCTGGCGCTAGTGTGCAGGACATGTGTTCGTAATACCAACTCTTTAGTGAAAAATCAACCAAATAAATCAATTATAAATAATTATTAAAAATAATAAAAATTCACCTCTCAAAGTGTTCATTTGCATCTTATACATTGATTCTAGAATTTTTTTGAGACTTTGAACTTCAAGGGGGTGGGTCTCTTAAGGTGGTGGATGACCCATTATGCATACGGTGAAATTTGAGCTTTTCTCATGATAATTTTTGTAATGTGGCCAAATTTAAGCTTTTAGTAATTTACACCTAAGAACAGAAGAAATATTTTACTGCACTGAAATGTTGTTCAAATTTTTTTTCGAAACAGTTGTAAGTAAACACTTAGAAGAAAACCCAAAACTGCATGATTTTTGGGAGAAATACAAACTTTTACATTCTGATGAAGATCGTTACAATTTTCTCAAACCAATATTAGAAAGTCTTAAATTTCCAGAAGTTCCTGCTTCTCTTAAGAGGGAAAAATGTTTAGTGAAATCTAAAGAACTGAGAGAAGCTGGTAATGTCTATTTTGAGCAAGGCAAACTTTGCTCTGCTCTTCGTTCATACACTGAAAGCATTGCCTTTGCACCACCAAATTCAGAGACTCTTTACCTTGCTCATGGTAATCGTTCTGCTGCTTTGAAGAGTTTGGGTTTCCTGAGAGAGAGTGTGCGGGAGATTGACTACGTGCTTGCACTTGGTTATCCTGCCAGCCTGGCCTACAAGCTACACCAGCGACTTGCAGAGTGTCTCGCCCTGTTAGGTGAACACGAGCAGGTGGTACAGAGCTTTGCTGCGGCCAGCACGAGTCTTGACCAAGCCGGTCTTGATCCCGCAGCGAGAGAAAAGAAGAACCGCGAGCTGAAGAAAAAGAGTGAGGCCTGTAAACTGGCAGCCAAGACTCCTAACCTGGCTAAGCTTACGTTGGACAGCCCTGCAAAGAAGGAACCACCACGATTGTCGTACGGAATTAACACTGAATTGAATGGAGCGTCAGACTGCATTGCTCTGCAGTACAACGAGAAGTATGGACGTCACCTTGTGGCAACCAGAGACATTCAGCCAGGTGAGAGAGGGGCTAGTTGATATACTATACCTAATATAATGGTTACAGTACAGTATATCTAACGTACTGTAATTGTAGATAGTAGTGAAAATTGCATTGTTTTTTCAGTAAAAAGTATATTAATTGGAGAAATGGTTTATTTTTTATAGCATTTAGTTATGGAATAAGACAGCTGGAAATTGCTTGGTGGAGGCGTGTCCTGTTAATATGGGGGTGGAGTCCAGTGACCCAGTGACACATAACCTCAAATTGTGGGCCAGTTTGCCAGTAGCTCTAGCCCAGGGGTCAGGGGGGTCAGATTCCCTTTATGGCCATTGGTAAAGTCATACTGTAAACACAGGGTCGGTATACAA
Organism: Siphlonurus alternatus; assembly: GCA_949825025.1. NCBI lineage: Eukaryota > Metazoa > Arthropoda > Insecta > Ephemeroptera > Siphlonuridae > Siphlonurus > Siphlonurus alternatus. The sequence continues at coordinate 8,311,871 of OX463778.1, forward strand.
AACAATTTTGCTGACAAACTATTCTTTTTTCCCAGGAGACATCGTGATCGTGGAACAGCCGTACACAGCTTTCTTGAAGAATGATTGTGTCAACCCGGGAAATTGTGATCACAGTTCCCACTGTAGCTACACTCATTGCAGCCACTGCTTCAAGCGATGTCCAACACTGCTGCCATGCCCCAAGTGTGTCTGGGTGAGTTGATCATTACTTTTTAGTTTGAGTATTACAGTAACACAAATTACAAATTATCTCTTAATTATTTTACATCTACTGTCACTTCCCCATTATTTATTTTGTAAATGGACAACCTTTTTGAAAAATTTCATTGCAGAAATGAATAGAGAGGGTACAAAATTATGCTACTCTGAATTTTTCCATATTTTTTTGAAACCCAAACTATTTTTAAATAATTTTTGAAAGTGCAGCCACGTTCCCTGAAAGCGTCAATGGGCGTCTAGTCCCCATTCTTTTCATTAAGGATTCAGGGGTGCCAAATTAACTTACAGAACTTTCAATAGTTATTTAAAAATACTGTAGTTCTGGGACAAAAAAAAAAAAAAAAAATGTGAAAAAAATTCAGAGTGTAGCATAATTTCGTACCCTCTATTCATTTCTGCAGTAAAAAAATTACGTGTAGGTTCTTCATTAGATTTTTTTAACTTGCTCTGGTATGTACCTTATTTTCAAGCAATGATACATTATAGCTTGACTAATTTTTTTAGCATGTTTTTTAACTTTAAAGCATGGTACCAAAATCTAAAAATGTTGCAATAAATCTTGCAGTTTAATATCTCAAAATACATGAAAGTAATCTGCATTTATATTGACCCTGGCAAACAGTAGTGAGAGATCAAGAGCAACCTGCAATATTTTTTGCCTTTATCACACAGTCAGTATAACTCACCCCGCAGGCACGGTCACCTTAGTAACGCTTGCACCACAAAATTTGAAAATCCTGATTGTTTGATGGTCAGTGATGAATCTACAAGGGACTCCCCCCCCCCTTCCTTCCCCTATCAGGTCTCAAACTACATTAAAGGTGTTACCACCCACCAATCCCTCTACCAAGGCCTGTACACTGTGAAGAGCACGAAGAAAAATAGTAGTCCACCTCATTTGCTAGACTCTTCTTAAATTCAATTGCAGTAGATTTTTCTTGATATTTTCACACCCAAAGCATAATTTCTAAACCCCTGCTTATCTTGCCATGTGTTAAGTTTCAAAATTTTAGAACCAATCCTTCCATGAAAATATCAGAGTCAAAGTTGTATGTAACTCAATGGAATATTGGAAATCTATGACTATTATATCAAAAAAACAATCAAGATCAATATTATGTAGTGCGCAGGCCTTGATGAAGTGGGTGGTGTACCTCCCTTCACTTACCGCCACAGCTTTAAAGTTTAAAGTATGAGAAATAGCATTGAAGGATAGGGCACTCCCCCTGACTCTTGACACAGAAAGCTGAATCCGCCTTTGCTGATATTTCTCTGTGTCCTCAGGCTATGTTCTGCAGTGAGGAGTGTCGTCAAGCTGCTCACTACCACGACTTTGAGTGCTCCTTGGTGCCCACGCTGATTGCCTGGGACCTCGGATCCCACTCCTTCTACCTGCTTCGTGTTCTCTCAGTCACGGGCGTGGCAGCCATTTTGGAGTATCTGGACAACATTCCGAGCAGCAGCGACCCTCGGACCCGGGGTTTCACCGGAGACAAACTGCTCCCAAACTTCAACGCCTTCTACAATCTCGTGAGCAATTCAGAGCTAAGAGACTCGTTAGACATGCTGCGACGTAATGTAGCATCCTGGTGCCTTGTTAAATGTATGGGAGATTTGTTACCTGATCCTGATAGATTTGGAGCATTATTTTTACGTTTATTTCAAATTATTTCAGTTAATTCGGAGGGTACCGGAGAGTTGTATTTGAAACCAGGCAGTAATGATTTTAAATTAATTAGTATTGGAGGTGGAATATATGTAACATTTAGCTATTTAAATCATTCTTGTGATTTTAACTGTGTGAGAATTTCAGTAGGCAATGTAGAGGTGATTCAAGCATTACAGCCTATAAAAAAAGGTTCTATGTTGACAGTTACATACCAAAGCAAATTTCTGCATCATACCAAGTTTCAACGCAGGTCTTACTTGTTGGCTCAGTACCAGTTTGAATGCCACTGTGAGGCTTGTGATGGAGACTGGCCGATGTTGACAGAGTTGGCTGCTCAGGGTATGATACCTGGCAACATGCCGAAGGGTAAGATCCGGAGTGAGTGCGAGAAAGCCATGTCTGAATTGCAAGATGTGTACGACAGATGTAAATATCTGAGTGAGAAAGACGTGGCAAGAGTCAAGTCTCTGCTGCAGTTGTTCTACAAGTCAGATTGTAAACTCAGCTTTGCGTATTACTACTTTCTCAAAATTTATCAAGAAGCTTCATCTCAGAAAGGAAACAAACATCAAGACAAGTTCCTTTAAATCATAACATGTATAACTTTCCACCATATGCCTTACTGGTTAAGCCAGCAGCATTATTATATTGGCCGTTCATTGCTTTGTACATATATGAATATTTGTATATTTTTGTATTTGATAAGGAATGTTTTGAACACTTCTTTATTTATTTTTTTTTATCAGTACTGGAATTTTATACCACTCTCTGATAATGGTGGTCACATTTTGTTTATTACTTATATAATTTTTAATTAAAGAAAATAGAAATAGAATCATAGAAAAGAGAAATTAAGACACTGTAGCTAAAATTTAATGGTAATGTACAGGGTGTCCACAGAAATTCGCACGAATTGACAGGCAAATTAAAGTATGAAGCAGGATGGTAACATGAACATGCTATACATCAAATTAAAGCTCAACAATCAACATTTTCAAAATTGTAAGCAAAAAAGCATTGTGTGGACTTGTTTTCTTTTAAAACGAAAAAGGAACAAAAATGGCCGTTTCTGAGCTCCAAACTCTGAGCTCCCGAACTGCCTGCCGAACCTTCCCATCAATATCCAAATATATTTGTATCCAAATATAATCAACAATTGAATACCAAAGGTCACATGGATATCACTTATCTTATTATTATTTTTTTTTAAATTGACAATTACATAAATAAAATAAATTTACTAATTTCATGTCAAATTCATAATGAATCACGTCATTTCATTTTACAAATTGAAGGAAATTTAATCTAATTTAATGTCTAACTCAATCAAAGTCTTCTGCTCGTTGTTAGTAAACAAAGTATTGTTGTGTAATGTCTGTCGCGTGAAAGGAAAAGCATGGGACGGTTGTTGATTTACATATTAATTAACTTATGGAAAATGACCGTTACTTATGAAGTTGAAGCCGTTGCCTAGCGCCAACAATGCCATTATGCCTAAAAACATGAACAAATGTTTCTTCGTTGCAGTATAAAAATAATAATTATAGAAAAAAGGTTTTTTTTACTGCTGTAAAAAAATTGTTAAGACAATATAGAATTTTATGCAATATAATATTTTATTTTTATATGCTTTATATTTTGTATGCTTTTTTGAAAGGTAAGTGCTGTTTTCTTATTCATAATACGACCCTATTTTTTTGTTCTTCCATTCTTACGTTTCAATTAATTAATTAATTAATTAATTAATTAATTAGTATATTACGAAAGTATTACGTTGTTAATTTATTAATGTTCACCGTGAACCGCGATACCCATCCTATTTCAAATTTCAATGAGTTTGACTTTCTCGCCATCAATTTCGCGTCATGGAAATCATTGAAAAACATCTTAATTTTGTTCCGAACGCGTTGGACGTTTTTCACATTGTTCACAACGCGTTGGGATCATTCTCATTTGTTCCGAACGCGTTTTGGGATCAAATAATTTTGATCCCAACGCGTTGTGAATTTTGCTGAAGTGCCCAACGCGTTGGGAACAAAAATTTCGCGTCCGAAGCGAATTCGCATCCGGATGCCAACATATATGTCTTTAATATTTTGTTATTAAATCTATAATATTCTGTGTAGGATTAATTATTAATTTAATTACAATAAACAGTAAACAATAAAAAAAATTAAGTGCATTGAATTAAATAACTTAAATGAAAAATTTAACTGTGACAATTTCAGTTAGAGGTTTTGTTGTGATTAGAATGGATTGGAGCATGTCTATAAATTTAGTGTCATGTTGAAAGTTTAATTTTTCATAACTTAAAAAACATTTTAAGGGTAAGATAACACGAACAATCGATTTTGATAGTCCCATTTGATTAACATGTAAACCTTAGCAACCTCATAATAATTCTGAATTTTTTTTGAGAGACAGCAGTTTTTAGCACCAAAAAAATGTGGAAAGAATTTCAAAACAATCAAACGATCCAATTTTTTTTAAATGAATTTTTTAAATTTTCAGTATAGGGCTTTTCCATGGAGACCTAAACTAAGAAATTAATTTAAAAAAATTGGATCGTCTGATTGTTTTGAAATTTTTCCATATTTTTTTGGTGCCAAGAACTGTGTCTCAAAAAAAATTCAGAATCATTATGAGGTTGCTAAGGTTTACGTGTTAATCAAATGGGACTACAACAATCGATTGTTCGCATCATGCTATCTTACCCTCCAGCTTAATTGTGTGCATGCATTATCTGTGAGCTTTAATTCTTAAATTATGCATTTATTCAATAAAATATTTTTTTATAAATCTGTAAAATTCACCCATACTGACTGAATTATTGACTGAATAAAATTTTCATAATTTTATTAAAGCTAGAGCTAAAATAAAAATATATGAAAAAAACAAAAGTTTTATATTTATAATATAAAGAAATGACCATGCACGCTTAGGGGGAAGGTATACATAAGAAGCCCAATGTTTAAAAAAAAAAAAAAAAATCCCACACATGAAAATTATGAACAAGATTGAAAAAGTTCTCCTTTACATCCCCTATCATCAGTTATAGCTAAACTGGTGTACAAATTCAAGCTATAATAGTTTTTGAGTTATGAATTTTTAAAGTTGCTAATTTTGTAATTTAACATGGAGAACTAAATGGAACTTCCATGTTGGCGCCTGAATAATCAACCTATATATACATGGCAGTCTTGCACCCCATGCCTCATATATACTTGACCCGAAATCACCACCATATATATACCTTGCATATTATGTGTTGGCATTCCCATCATCACCTTCCCATTTATCTTGCATATCATATATACCTCTTCCCATATATAATAAAAAATCCTACCCATGGCATTCTTCATCCATAATCCTTAACAAGCCTCTCCTAACTTTAATTAATTAATTACAAGAACAATACAACATAGAATCGGGTGCATGACCGTTATTGGCCTAGAATAGCTATTCTCAAAAACGGATCAAGAATTAAGAAGAAGCTGTTCCTGGCATTCAGGCAAACTTATATAATTCTGGCCATTATATATATATATATATATATATATATATATATATATATATATATATATATATATATATATATATATTATATTATATATATATATAATATATATATATATATATATATATATATATATATATATATATATATATATATATATATATATATATATATATATATATAGTCGTCCCCTTTGATTAACATGTAAACTATGTAAACCTTAGCAAATTCACAACAATTCTGAAATTTTTTTGAGCAGCCATGCAGCTAGATATTGAGACAGTCATTTTTTCAATATTGCGAACTTTCGCGCACCATGTTTCGCGCGAAATTTTGCATCTCGGCCATCTCGGGTGTCTAAAACCTAAAAGCCATAAAAAAGTTGGAAAACAACTTAAAGTAGAATGATCGTTTCGATTTTTTGTGCTGGTTGCATATGCAGGGTTATACTTATAAGAATCGGGTATACGCGCTCCGTTCTGGTATATGAGACCACTTTCCTAATTTCTGATTGGCTTGAAAGAGCTTGTTAATTTTTTCACGGCTCTTCATTGGTTGCTAAGCAACGTGATGAACCAATCACAGGCCAGAAAAAAGAACTGACCAATCAAAAGAGAGGAAATTTTCAACCTCAAAAAGTAGGTGTTATCGTTAAGTGGTCGACTTCAACGACTCGAAAATCGTAATTTTCAGCACAAATATATTACTCCCAGACAGTCTCATCTTCCAACATAATTCCTCAGGAGCTCTGGAAATTAGCACCAAAGTTAGTGGTTTTCCCATAAGGTTATAGGAGGCGTGGCCTAACTCACAGTTGACGGCATAGCCCTCTGGTGGAAGGCCAAGACCAGCAGGGGCGATCGTCAACTGTCAAGATATTAGCCGTCTGAAATTTAAAAAATAACACGCAAAGTAATGGGGAGGAAATATTTTTTTAAAAATATTTACCTGATATTATTGAAGGTATCTTGTAGTGCGATACTACTTTAATGTAGTTTCCTGCATGCTGATTATTTTATTTAGTTGATAAATATTATACTACCTGAGAAATATTACGGTAAAGTCAGGGCGGGAACTTAGTTATATCTTCCAAGCCTTGGATATGTATCATGACGTCACGGAATATTGAAAATGCAAAAAAGTACTTGCATCAACTTTCATACATTATTTTCGATGTAGTTATAACTTTACTTGATATACAAAGTAAAGAAATTGCAATTAAGTAAAGTGAAAGTCACTCGCTATGAAGAAAGGTTTTCAATGTTTATATGACGTCATCGCCAGTAAACTGACTTTTTCCTTCGCGGCTTCGCGCATGCGCAGATGTAACAGAAGTCGGGTTCATAAAACATTAATTGGAGTGTATTAATATTGGTTTTGCGTGAAAAAGAAGGTTGTTACGCAAGATTAGACTATATTAGAGTTAAACTAGTTTCGTTTTCAAAACTCTAGCACACAGCGCAATTGTCGTAAACCGCGACCAAAGTGAAGTCCTCTCCCATTTGATTACACGCAAAGCTGCTGCTCAGTAGGACGGCTATTGAAAAGTGGGCGCGGTCAGGTCTTGGCCTTCCACCAGAGGGCTATGGTTGACGGCATCATGTACTATTATGGCGCTAATTTAAAATAAAATTTTCATCCGTTATTGCGACATTCTAATAGATTTTTCTACAGATTTTTATGAAGAGATGATACAGGTTATGACACTTCCTGATTTATCATATTATGTTACACCTCTGATTATTTTTTAAATACATTTTACGGGGAAATGCGAAAGAAATCAATGATCGAATAAAAAAAATTGCCATGTTTTTTGTGAAATTCGTACGATAACATGGAGTTGAATAGCCGAGTCAAAAAACTTTTAGCTCCAAATGCTCGGAATTTTATTGAAGGACTTCATAAACTAACTTCAGATTCTGATTTATGGTGTTTGATAGTAACTTAATACGCAACAAAGAAGAGGTTTTACGGGAGCTCGCAATTTCGATCATCTACTTTAACGAGCCGATTTTTTTGAATTAAGTTTTTAGTTTGTCTTTCCATGGGAAAGCCCTATATAGATATATATTTTGCTGAAAATTAAAAAAAAATATATAATGGAGAACCGCGCGACCTCAAAATTTTTTATTGCAGAAATAGATAGAGAGGGTGTAAAGTGATGCTACTCTGATTTTTTTTCAGATTTTTTAGAGCCCGGCAAATATTTTTTAAAAATTATTGAAAGTACAGAAAAAGTGCAGCCTCATCTTGCCGCCTCCCTTAATAAAAGATATAATATATAGGACCCAAAAAGGACGTAAATTCGAACCCGACCTCGCCAAAACTTTTTAGCAATACTTCCCGGCCCCTAAAAAATCTGAAAAAAATCAGAGTAGCATAACTTTGCATCCTCTATCTATTTCTGCAAAAACAATGAATAAGACATGAATATTCTGGCAGCTACATCAGACACCGTTAGGAAAAAATGACACTACCATGTGGCATAAGTTAAAATGAAAGAGAAAAATTACTTTTATTGCACAATGGGGAACAAAATTAAATTAAAATTTACTGTGGCCAAAATATTGTAAAAGTACATATTGAATTGATATTACATTATTAAGTAATAAAATTTCTTAAAACAAATATAATTATCAATAGTATCAATTTTTTAATGTTCAGCAGACATACTATTGTGCACAGATAAATGAGATAACATATTATTGAATAAATTGAAATTGAAGTAATATTATTAATAGTTAATGTTTATTTGTATTATTATATTTATCATTTATTTAGTTACTATTTAATTTTACTTTATTGTAACAATTTTTGGGTGAAAATTATTAGGTGTAGTAACATTTGAAACCGTTAAAAAATATTTAAGAAATTTAGTGCATGTATAAAATAATAATTTCATGCAAAAAATGTTATAATATGATAGTTATTTTGATGCTGATTGAATTCCTTGTTTATTCAATGCAAATTTATTTAATTCTTTTAAATGATTGTGTCTATAATTACTTTAAAATTGAATATTAAATGAGAAATGTAACTAATTTTGCTGTAATGTTTAAATTATTTGGAATTGTAAAATAAAAATGATGCAATAAAATTAAAGTAATATTTTGCACTAGAATGTAGAGATGTTCATGTATGAAAATCAATATTGAAGTAACAAAAGTTGGAAAACATATCAAAATTTAAATATTTTGTGCTTTATGGAAATTAAAATTTAAAAATATATATGTTAAGCAAACAATACTAAACTATACTGATATTCAAATTTAACTGTATATATAATGTGAAATGGTACTATTAATATATATATTATTGTAGAGAACTATTAACATAACATTTTAATTGTAATTATATAAGTGATTAAGTGAAATGTAGGCAATAATATTCAAATATATATTAATGGACAGTATATATAAATGATTGTTCTTAAATAATTAAGAAACCATACAATTCATTATTATTGAATATGTTGTATAAAAATCAAAATTGCAATTTCAGTGGAATAAAAAAAAAAAAATGTTTCCAATTTAGCGATTTAACTTTTAAGGTATAACCTGAGAATTTAATTGTCTGTCAAGGTCAAGAGGCGTGGCTATATTATAGTGGCAACACTGTTTGCATTGGAATGCGAATAATTTTTTAGGAGGGGGTACGTGGTGACATCATGGCACAGTCCTTGAGAACGTTGCCACATTTCTCATCACATATAGGAAACGATCATCGCCACAGTTCAAAATATATGAAAACAATTCTGAAAAATAGTCTAAAAAATTAGGTTTTAGTAAAAGAAAAAGTAAAAGAATCTGTTGTATAGTTTTCTTGCAATGCTAATTAACAAATTTAACATTGGAAGGATACAAAATTCTCATTTAAATAAATTAATTATAATTAAACCAACGGTTAAAAAATTCCGAAAAAATTCAGAGCTAATTTGACGATTGTTGTGAGTCTACCAAATTAATTTGAAGAAAATCTGTTGTAGCGAATTAATTTTTCGTCCAAATTTCTCAGGTTAAGCCTTAAATGTGGAGAATACTTGATGAAAGGCATACAAGAAAAACTCCCAATTAGTGTTTATAAAAGATATAAACATTTTTTATGTGACATAACAGTATTTTAAATTAAAATCAAAATTACAGACAGTAGAAATTAGTTTTGAAAATTAGTTTCGGAGTTAAAATTGTGGATATTTATTAATTTTATGTAACAACAAAAAGAGTATACGGGTCTTTCACCATACGTCACAAAAACATGACGTCACGTGAATGTAGGCAAAAAGCACCTGTTTAACATGGTAGTAGCATACCAAAAACTATTTATTTTCTGCGATATGACGATTGTGATACCTTTGACAATTATTTTATTTGATATAGATTGAAATGTCAAGTAAATGGAAAAAAATGCAATATTTGCCAATGATATCTGTGAAAAATACAATAAATCATTAAATAAAATGTAAATCGACTCCAAATTTCACGTCAATAATGACCATTTTACGACACTTATGCACTGATATTGACCCTAACATTCTGAAAAAAAAAATCAGCCAATCACCGACCATTTTGCTTTCCCCGCGGACTTTTGAATACGAGGGGGAAACGGCACAACAAAGAATAATGATAAAGAAACTAGGTAAAATAAAAAAAATATATTTGTTCAAGTTATGTATATTCATTTCTTACGTATAAATTATTGTTAAAAAAAATTAAAAATATGTTAAATTAGGAGCAATAAATCAAGTGATTCCAGTTCCCCCTAAGTACCTACTGATGAATGTAAACAACAACAAAGCCAAGCAAACACCGTATTGTGATCATTTAAAGAATACCAGCGCCTGCGTCGATAGATTCTTGCCTTGCACTAAGCGATTTGGTGGGATATCTTGCAGCGTAGTTCCAATTATTGACGCAAATGCTCTCAGAGCGCCACCGTACCAGGGCTATGCCAAGGACGCTACAGTAAGGATAAGTCACGGAGCTGCTGCCCCCTATACGGGCAGTGGCGAACTAGAAAAAAAGAATTGAACATCGCCTTTTTGGAGCCAAAACGTGCCAATTTCCAGAGCTCCTGAAGAATTATGGTGAAGATGAGACTGTCTGGGGGTTAATTTGTGCTGAAAATTACGATTTTTGAATCGTTGAAGTCGACCACTTAACGATAACACCTACTTTTTGAGGTTGAAAACTTCCTGTCTTTTGATTGGTCAGTTCCATTTAATGGACTTAAATGCCTATTTGAAAAGTGGACTTTTTTCTGGCCTGTGATTGGTTCATCATGTTGCTTAGCAACCAATAAAGAGCCGTGAAAAAATCAACAAGCTCTTTGTGGCCAATCAGAAATTAGGAAAGTGGTCTCATATACCAGAACGGAGCGCGTATACCCGATTCTTATAAGTATTGACGTCATAAAGACAGGTATGGACATCTGGTGGATTTTACCTGGGTGATTCTAAAAGTGTCATTGTTTTGATATCTGAGCTCTGCTACTGGCTAAAGTACACGTGTAGTTGCGAGACGAGGCGTTCAGGGTAGAAGACGGTATTCCACCGCCGCCCGCTGCGCATGCGCAGTAAGTATTTTTGCTTCAAATTCGCGCTAGTTTTTATGAATATTTTTTGAAGCGACTTGGAGTAGTATTATATATATATATTATAATTTAAAATAATCGATCATGCAAGAGCTTTTATATAGCTCTCTATAGCTGAGTCAATTCAATTCGTTTTTTCAATCAACAGGCTGTACAGGTACAACATAGATTACCATCGATAGTCACAATATAATTATAATATCTAGCGCGCTTCTTCATATATTTTTCATTATTGACAAAATTAACTCTAATGATCAAATATGTATATCCTAGCTTTGATCTTTTATGTTATACGTGTACGTTATATCATAACTCATAATTATTACATGTCTCGAAGTGCATGGCATACTGATCGGAATATTTATAATTTCTATATTTTAGTTATAAACATGCAAAAAAACAAAAAATGATGAGAATTATTTATAAATAAAATACATTGGAAGCGCAGCTAGCTATTATATACTTGGGTGCGCATATACATTATATATTATAAATATATATATATTTTTTTTTCTTCAGATTGTTTTGAATTAACCCTCGATGATATAAAACCTTTAAAATGACCCTCAGAATAAAAAAGAAACACACGTGTGGTCACATCATTTTCATGCAACGTACGTACGTCTCTCTATTACATAGGCTACTTTTGTCTTAATTGTAATTAAATTAAGTTAAACATTATATCGACTATATCGTTTATATATATATATATATATATATATATATATATATATATATATATATGACTTAAAGATTAAAGGGGGGAGGAGGAAATCGCATAATATATATATATATTCATTCTGAAATGAGTATAATATATATTATATAATGCTGAATTTCATGCAGTTACTTCCTCTCGGAGTCAATTAAAGAATATTTTTTTACGACGGAATCGAATATATATATATATATATATATATATATATATATATATATATATATATATATATATATATATATATACAGGGTGTTTGTTAATTATATAGGGGAGGGTGTGTTTGGTCGTTAATAAAAGACACAGGTTTAACGCAACGTAGACTTTTTATACAGTATATGAAATAAAAGCTTAGCATCTTACAATTTCGAAAATCAAGACGAAAACTAAATCAGGTAAGGGGTTAATTTTTTACACGCTAAAATGTCCAAAAGAGTGAAAATTTCGTTGAAAATTTAATTTTTCGTGAAGTTTTTGTGGCAACAAGATGTTCATGCACAGATCAGCTGAAATCAATAAAGTGTAATGTGTGATCCCAATTGCATGGATCTGCTGCTGCCTGCTGCTATAAAAAGAAAATTTAGTAACTTTTGTCGCGTAAATTATCGTCAAACTCCTGGTGAAAACTCAATCTTACGTTGGTGGCAAAATTTTAAAGGAACAAATTCAATCAAGAACAAATTCCGTTAAAACCATAGTGGGCGGCCCTCTATGTCTAATGTCAATCAGGCTCGTGTCCAAGAAGCATTTAAAAACAACCCTACACTATCAGTTAGACATGAGCTTCGAGCTTCTAATTAATTCACATGACACTTCCAAACGCTGCGTCCGCGGCAGATCTTCAGATTTCAGTTCATATAGGGCAAGCTATATATAATCTCGAAAGGGAATTAAAGTTCTTGTTTTGCTTCCGTGTAATTTTAAGCACATCAGTCGATCGAGACATGTCTAACTGAACATTGGCTCCTTCACTGATAGTGTATGGCTGTTTTTAAATGCTTCTTGGACCCGAGCCTGATCGACATTATACAGACTGCATGGGCCAGAAATGGTGTTCCGATCGTACGCTAAATTTTCGGCGGGAGGACTTACAGCTAGAAAGTTGAAATTTGCATGGCATACATAAAGCATTATATATTATATGATAAAGCCAAGGGTTTTAAGTTTTTTTGACACGTGTTAGAATTTTTTTAAAATCACTCTTTCATGACTTTTTTGGGGTGGATTCATGATTTGCATTACTTCCTTATGGGATTTCCATGTTAAATTAAGTTGATAGAAAAATTTTGTCCCATCAACACCAAATTTTATTTCTGGGGGGTTCAAAACACGTTGAATCTAATGGTGTAATTTAAAATGTGATAAAAACAACCCCTAACGAGATATTGACCCTTACTATGTTAAAAAATGATATTGTATATTAATTATATTATATAATTTTGACATTACCATTGAAACGAACTAATTTTTTTACCCTAGAACACACATTTAAACTTTTTAAATCGGAGTTAGTTAAGGATTTAATTTTTAGGGATTGGTATTTTCACCCCTAATGATGAAATCCTTAAATATCTCCGATTTAAAAAATTCAAAGATGTTTTCTGAAGCAAAAAAATGAGCTCGTTTCAATGATGGTGGTAGTGTCAAAATTAGGATACAATCATTTTTTAACATAGTAAGGGTCAATATCTCGTTAGGGGTTGTTTTTATCACATTTTAAATTACATTATTAGATTCAGCGTGTTTTGAACCCCCCAGAAAAAAATTTGGCGCTGATCGGACAAAATTTTTCTATCAACTTAATTTAACATGTGGAAATCCCATAAGGAAGTAATGCAAATCATGAATCCACCGCTAAAAAGTCATGAAATGGTGATTTTAAAAAAAATCTAACATATGTAAAACAAACTTACAACCCTTGGCTTTATAATATGTATGCCAAATTTCAACTTTCTAGCTGAAAGTCCTCCCGCCGAAAATTTAGCGTACGATCGGAACACCATTTCTGGCCCAGTCTGTAGACATGCACAGAGGGCCGTCCACTACGGCATTAACGGCATTTGCATAAAATTAAAGTATAAACATTTGAAGAGAAAGAGAAGTCGCGATATCTCCACGTATCTCGTTTTGGTACAGAGAAAACAGCTTTTTACTCAAACTTCGTATGAACTGTGGTACCAATTAAAAAATACCTACTTAGTCTAGCTATAATATGCTGCATTCTTTAATGGATTTTCACATAAAATATTTATTTTATGGAAAAACAAATCCGTATAAAAATTATTTTACTTGAAAATTCCATAAAGAATTCATCAATTATGACAATTATTAGAGTAGGTATTTTTTAATTGGTACCATAGAGCAGACGAAGTTTGAGTAAAAAGATGTTTTGTGTATACCATAAGGATACATATGTCATCAAATGTCATCATGTATATATAGCATCAGGAAAAAATAACTTTGGGAATTTTTTGTGGTGACGCTATATATTTGAAATGGATTTTTTTGTTTTCATTTTTCAATAGCGAAAGACATGCAGGTTAAACTATTTTTAGAAAATTAAACCTTAAAAAAAATTCAATTGATCACTCTACTTTGAAACAAAACAAATCCTGAATATATATGTCTCGAAAATTTTGAAAGAAAAATTATGGATGGAAAGGTCAGAATTTAAAACACGGTCCAAAACCGTAAACCCCGGCCTTGCATGTATGCAACTTGTCGTGCACTTTCATCGGGTTTTAAAAAGGGGTCGTCGCCCCACCCCCAAAAAAAAATAGCACCCTTGGCCCAGACCCCCCTATGGTGTGGGGGCCTCCTTTTGTTTTCTTTCTATCTTGCACAGAGCCCCCCAATGCCTAGCGACGTAAGGCCCCTGTATATGGCCATGCATGGCAATAAAAAGTTAAACTTCTACCTCAGTTTTTAAAAAACTGATGAGAAAATACATATAAATTCACTTCAAAATTGTTATATATATATTGCATGTTTATAACTAAAATATAGAAATATTACGATCATGCCATGCACTTCGAGACATGTAATAATTATGAGTTAAATGATATAACGTACACGTATAACGTAAAAGATCGAAGCTAGGATATACATATTTGATAATTAGAATTAATTTTGTCATAATGAAAAATAATGAAGAAGATATTATATTGTGACTATCGATGCAATCCACGTAATCTATGTTGTACCTGTACAGCCTGTTGATTGAAGAAACGAATGAATTAATTGACTCAGCTATATAAGAGAGCTATATAAAAGCTCTTGATTTTATTATAAATTATATATATATATATATATATATATAAAGAGAGTGGAATTTGCTGAAGGCAGAAGTTGTTGAAGCGGAGAGTTATGAGTTGTTTAAGAGGGTTTTGAGACAAGCAAACCCTTCGCGAGCCACCGTGGCGTAGCCACATTTGCCGCGTTAATTTTATTATTATTATTATTATTATTATTATTATATATATATATATATATATATATATATATATATATATATATATATATATATATATATATATATATATATATATATATATACATAATACTACTCTAAGTCGCTTCAAAAAATATTCATAAAAACTAGCGCGAATTTGACTACTTACTGCGCATCATGGCCGATCATCTTCTGTATGTAACGAAATATGTACAATTCGCATGAAAATGTTATCGGAAACAACCACCAGGTGGCACGTCGGTCAAGCTTTGTCAAGTTGCGCTTTGCGTTATTCATTTTCTTACACTAAATAAAAATGGCTTCCACTTCCGGTTTATTTTTTAATTAATTTGCTTACTATTTTATGATTATTTTCAAAAGAACACAGAGAAAATGGGTTTTATAACTTGTATTTAAGAAATTTTACATCATAATAGATTTGACAGTTGTCACAAAATGGTTCCAGGCTCGAGTTTTCCACTCCGCGGGCGAGATTTTCCTCCTCCTTGGCATGCAAATCCAATGGGTGGGTCCAGGCCTGGCCAGCTGCAGGCTTGTTTCTGCTGTAACACGAAACAAAATAGCTATAAACATGCATATATCGGTAATTACTAAATAATAGAGAGGTACCACGGAATAGCCACAAGATAACGAAAAATTACATCCTGCAACAAAACTGATGAAAACGGGACATAAACAACGCCTAATGTCCCGATCTTTTGGTCATGTACTAACCTTTACTTCGTTCGTTCATATCAGGACGAATCCATCTCTTGTCTTCATTATATAGTGGTGATACAGTTCTTGCAGTCACAATAAAGGCTTACAAAAGTTACACACACATTTATAACTCTTCAATAAATAAAATATAAGAAATAATAATCGAGACGACGATAAGCGCCATTCCGCTGCCGTATTGAAGTCGCCATGTTTTTCCTAAGAAGCTGATATTATAAAAAAACTGAGAAAAAAAGTGAAACTTCCTGAAACAACCGCTTGAGGGCCAAGAAAATACAAATATTTGGGCCGCTCGGGAAGTCGCATCGCCATGCTGCGCATCATGGCGATGCGACTTCCCGAGCGGCCCAAATATTTGTATTTTCTTGGCCCTCAAGCGGTAGTTTCAGGAAGTTTCAATTTTTTTCTCAGTTTTTTTATAATATCAGCTTCTTAGGAAAAACATGGCGACTTCAATATATACGGCAGCGGAATGGCGCTTATCGTCGTCTCGATTATTATTTCTTATATTTTATTTATTGAAGAGTTATAAATGTGTGTGTAACTTTTGTAAGCCTTTATTGTGACTGCAAGAACTGTATCACCACTATATAATGAAGACAAGAGATGGATTCATCCTGATATGAACGAACGAAGTAAAGGTTAGTACATGACCAAAAGATCGGGACATTAGGCGTTGTTTATGTCCCGTTTTCATCAGTTTTGTTGCAGGATGTAATTTTTCGTTCTCTTGTGGCTATTCTGTGTAACCTATTACTATAGTAATTACCGATATATGCATGTTTATAGCTATTTTGTTTCGTGTTACAGCAGAAACAAGCCTGCAGCTGGCCAGGCCTGGACCCACCCATTGGATTTGCATGCCAAGGAGGAGGAAAATCTCGCCCGCGGAGTGGAAAACTCGAGCCTGGGACCATTTTGTGACAACTGTCAAATCTATTATGATGTAAAATTTCTTAAATACAAGTTATAAAAACCATTTTCTCTGTGTTCTTTTGTAAATAATCATAAAATAGTAAGCAAATTAATTAAAAAATAAACCGGAATTGGAAGCCATTTTTATTTAGTGTAAGAAAATGAATAACGCAAAGCGCAACTTGACAAAGTTTGACCGACGTGCCACCTGGTGGTTGTTTCCGATAACATTTTTATGCGAATTGTACATATTTCGTTACATACAGAAGATGATCGGCCGTGCTGCGCATGCGCAGCGGGCGGCGGTGGAATACCGTCTTCTACCCTGAACGCCTCGTGTTGCGAGTCATACTGATTCTATAGAGGCTGTTTTCAATGCCATCTATTGGTACTTTATGAGGTCAATAACCCTGCACCGTACCGACCGTACTAACAGTTGCGATCGTCTTTTTACAATTTTGCGCGGCGAATTTTGAAATTAACGTTGGTGCCAACATAAAAATGAAAACTAAAATATTTTTTAATATTGTTTAAATTAAGGGGCATTCACAAAGTCTTAAGGCCACATTTAAGGCTCGATAATTTAAAGCTTGATTTTAGACGTGTTTTTTAGACCCAAAATTTCTGGTCTTAAATTATTGAGCCTTAATTGTGGCCTTAAGGCTTTGTGAATGCTCCTTATTGTATTTTAATTTTTTTAATAAAACTGCAAATAATAGTGTATTTTTTACACGTAATATACTTGTGCAAATAAAAATTATTATGGTCTTTAAATGTGAGTTCACAATTTTTGGAATATTTTATGTGATTGGCACCTCTACTTTTTTGATTAGTACTGCAGCGCTCTCCGTTGAAGTGTGAAGTGTACATATTTTGAACTATTTTGAGTCTTTGACCGTCCATGAATTAACACAGGCCTGACTCAGGACTCAGGACTACTAGGCAAGAAGAGATCGACGCAGGCGCTGGTTGCAATGATCCTAAGCAAAGCGTACTAAGATTATATAAAAGCGTGTCACATCCAATTAGTAGGCCCTATACCACGCTTTAGTTCAAAATATTGACGCTACGAGGTGACAGCGCTACTGACACGTACAAAACAGTTGAATTACGAAATTTAAAAAAATAATTGATTGATATATAATTAAACACTGTTTTGATTTATTAATTAATTTTATTTACAATAATAATTAATTGATAAATATTTTGAAAATTTTTCTTTTTCGTTTTTTTTTCAAACCGGAAATGCTTCGCTTTCCGATGCTTTCATGAAAAGTACGTGTCAGCAGCGCCCTTGTGGGCAAAATAGAAAACAACGAGCATTGAATTTTCACAACCCAGCAACTTTAAGTATGCGATACGCTTTAATATAATCTGAGTTCGCTTTGATCCTAAGCCAGGGAAGTTACCAGAATCAAAACAAAACGCGTCAGGCGTCAGCCATTTTATTGATTTTATCTCTGTATGTTGTCTCTGGCGTCAGTCGTTTCAGAGGTTTAATTAGGGTTAGCGTGGATGATTCACGCCTTTGGTCAATTTACTCACTTTGCAAGCATGCCGCAGTGCTTAAAAAAGTTTGTACATTCTCTCTGACGAGGTTATTGTAGCAGGTTTTCTTTTTGTGGTTTTGGAATCAAAGCTTCATTTTTTTTTTTTTTTTTTGCACACATATATATGCCTCTGTGGTTTGCATACGTTTAAAAACTGAGTTTTTTCAAATAATTCTGTGATCAAGTTAGAACATAATTTATATAATATTGTATACAGCACTAAAATGTTCAAAATTTTTTTCGAAATCAGTTTTGGTAATAAGTTAAGGTAGAGATAATACGGAACAGCTGGCCCAATGCTAAAAAAATCCCATTCATAAAAATTATGAAAAAAATTTAAAATGTTCTCCTCTATATCTTCTATCAGTAGGTAAAATATCAGGTATACAAAAACGAGCTAGTTTTCGAGTTATTAATTTTTAAAGTTTACTAATTTAACATGGAGAAATGGAACTTCCATGTTAAATTGGTCAACTTCAAAAATTAATAACTCGAAAACTAGCTCGTTTTTGTATACCTGATATTTTACCTACTGATAGGGGAGGTAGAGGAGAACATTTTAAATTTTTTTCATAATTTTTATGAATGGGATTTTTTTAGCATTGGGCCAGCTGATCCGCATTATCTCTACCTTAAAAGAAAACACGATCTTTGGGAAGATATATGAAAGTTTTCATTCTGATGAAGATCGTTACAATTTTCTCAAACCAATATTAGAAAGTCGGAAATTTCCAAAAGTTTCTGCTTCTCTTAAGAGAGAA
Organism: Siphlonurus alternatus; assembly: GCA_949825025.1. Classification (NCBI taxonomy): domain Eukaryota; kingdom Metazoa; phylum Arthropoda; class Insecta; order Ephemeroptera; family Siphlonuridae; genus Siphlonurus; species Siphlonurus alternatus. The sequence goes on from OX463778.1 coordinate 8,330,995, forward strand.
AAATGTTCAGTGAAGTCTCAAGAACTAAGAGAAGCTGGTAATAAATATTTTAATGAAGGCAAACTTTGTTCTGCTCTTCGTTCATACACTGAAAGTATTGCCTTTGCACCAGCAAATTCAGAGACTCTTTACCTTGCTCATGGTAATCGTTCTGCTGTTTTGAAGAGTTTGGGTCTCTTGCAAGAGAGTGTGTGGGAGATTGACTGTGCTCTTGCACTTGGCTATCCTGCCAGCCTGGCCCACAAGCTGCACCAGCGACGTGCAGAGTGCTTCGCCCTGCTAGGTGAACATGAGCAGGCGGTACAGAGCTTTGCTGCGGCCAGCACGAGTCTTGACCAAGCCAGTCTTGATCCCGCAGAGAGAGAAAAGATAAACCGTGAGCTGAAGGAGAAGAGCGAGGCCTGTAAACTGGCAGCCAAGACTCCTAACCTAGCCAAGCTTACGTTGGACAGTCCCGCTAAGAAGGAGCCACCACCATTGTCTTACGGAATTAACACTGAATTGAACGGAGCGTCAGACTGCATTGCTCTGCAGTACAACGAGAAGTATGGACGTCACCTTGTGGCAACCAGAGACATTCAGCCAGGTGAGAGAGCCACTATACACTTGCCTATATAACCATTTAGAATAGAATAGATTTATTTGACCACAGGCAGAACATACAATGACAAAATAAATTGTCATAATACAGCATTAGTCTTGTCAGCTTAAAATATTTAATAACTAAAACATAAAAACAATAGTCACATGAATATTTCAGTCTTGTCAACACAAATTGCATTACAAAAAAAAAACATACAGTGACAACTTAATTAGTGACATCATATAGATGATATAGATCATTTATGTGATATTTATGCATATTATATGTTGAGTGTAGATCTTCATCCTTAATAATTGTATGTGCAATGCATATATAATTAACTATAGTATATTATAAGTATTCCATGTATAAAAATACACTAGATAGTATATTATACATTCTATACAGCTAAAGTACTACAGTACAAATCTTGGTTTTCGTGTGGATTCGTCTGCGCGCGGCGGCCATTTTGAAATTTATATTTAGGCTCTCTTGCATGGTGCATTCGGTCTGTGGTCTGTCTGGAGCTTGGCGCCGTAAAGTCGGGCGTAAACTTACACTTGTTATACTCTAGCTGTAGCTGCAGTATGTAATATGATTTTGATGTACTGTTTAATATGTGTTGTATTTTATATTTTATAGTATCGGTATGTATGCATAATATTCCAATCAGTATAATATGACAAAGTATACTTTATGTATATTTTGTCATATATATTATACAGGGTGTTCCAAAAGTTCGTGCAAAATGTAAGCGCAAATAAAACTTATAATATTTTTTATCTCAATAGACACTTTCTATTTACATTCAATTTGAAGCCCTGAATTTAACATTTTTAAAATTTTATTTAAAAATTACCTAATTAAAAAAAAAAAAAAAAAAGACGTTCGAACAAGTTGAAACAAGGTAAAAATTGCAGTTTTCAGTCTCTTTTTCTTGCATTTTCACGGCTGCAGGGCCAGAAGTTTGATAAATAAATCTCTTGCTTTATGATTTTTTTTACCCACATTATACCAAAAGGGTTATACTCCACATGATCACTGTTTATAACACTATAATACACAAATGTAAACGCACCTCGATATTTTAGCTTGTGATATAGGGGGTGTAGAGAAGAACATTTTAAATTTTTTTCAGAATTTTTGTGTGACGAATTTTTTTTAACATTGGTGGCGTTATCTTACCCTTAAAGGGATTTTTTAGTGAAAAATGAGTTCTTGATTCATTATCAGAAGACACCTAAATAGCATAGTGGCTTATGGAGAACATCTTCCTGTCGGGGAACACTTAAATGAATAAGTCTATTGCTTTCCACATTTTCACTATAATTGATGGAGCAGAGGTGGTACAACCGGGAGAGTGCTGAAATAAAGTGTATCTCGTAAAGCTTGGATTTTTTTTTTTTTTTTTTTACAAGGATACACACCCCTAAGAGCTTACAGCTCGCGGCGGGGTACTGGGTAGGGATAAGGTAGGGAACGGATAGTGGCCACGGCCTGCATGCTTATGCGTCCCATGCAGCATTCGCTGAGGTGAGACTGAGGGAACCGTGGAAAACCTCAGTCAGGACGACACCTCTACTTTTTCTCAATGGACCAAAGCGATATCCAAAGCCTGGGGAACCACACACAAGTGCATCACTGCACTTTGGGTGGAAAGCGAGACGAATTTACCCCAGGGAGGGAGCAGCGTATTTTTTACTTGAAATGGTCACCCATTCAAGTACTAACAAAAATAAATGACCAGCATTTATTTTGCATTTATATACATATGTGATCTCCTTTACATCAATTTTGGTCGTTAATAATTACATACCAGTAAAACATTTTTAACCAAAATGAGATTAGACTGACTGTGTGCTCTACAGTATTAATATATATTTATTTTTTTTTATTAGGAAAAAAAAAAAAAAAAAAAAGAAAGAAAGAAAGAAAGACTTGACAATCAAAAGATCTAAGCTGAAAGACTTTTATTCTTTTCTCCCAGGAGACATTGTGATTGTGGAGAAGCCGTACGCAGCTTTCTTGAGGATTGATTGCCGCAACACGGCAAAGTGCCAGCATGATTCCCACTGCCAGCTACACTCATTGCAGCCACTGCTTCGAGCGATGCCCAACACTGCTGCCGTGCCCCAAGTGTGTCTGGGTGAGTTCATCGTCACTTTAATTATTGTATATTGTTCTATATTCTATATTCTTGTTATTACTAGGTGAAAATAGACACTATGTGCAGTGATTTAGGTTGCTTCTGCAGATGTTAATTTCTATTTGCCAAATAATAGGCTTAATTTCATATTTTCTCTTTCTCTCATTTATCTTCACTTTCGACCATAGATCATAAATATATGAATCAAAAACTTTAATAAAATAAAAATGTAAAAACAAAGTTATAAATCTATATTATATATATATCATGCACAACTTGAAAAAAGCCTTAATTGCCATATGCGTGTTATGGAAAAAATGTGTAAGCCTTAAAGGCCCTGCTATGACCATTTGACAGTATTAAGTCCACAGTTAGTATTGCCTCAGTATGATACGGCTGCATAAAAAAATTGTTCCAGCAGCAATAATATATCCGAGATAATTAATAGCCGATGAAAAGGCACCTGTGACGTCATTTGTACCCATTCTGCGGTGACGGTATAGGGAAATCCCTGCAAAAGATAGGTTCACTCTAGCTGCAACCACAGACATAATTTTATTCTGGAATGTTGAAATTTTACCAGGGCAGTCTTGATAGTATTTGTCAAATATCCTGAAAGAACTTTGTTGTTGATGTTCACACAGACTGAATTATTGCAGTATAGCAATATAAGCCAATTAAATATTTATACAGTAACATATTGTTTTCCTATGCAACATTTTTCTCTTCTTGCTACTGCAATAAGTCAGTCTGTGTGAATGTCAACAACAAAATTCTTTCAGGATACTAAAAGGACAAATACTATCAAGACTGCCATGATAAAATTTCAACATTTCAGAATTAAAATTATGTCCGTGGTTGCAGCTAGTGTGAACCTATCTTTTGCAGGGATTTCCCTATACCGTCGCCGCAGAATGGGTACAAATGACGTCACAGGTGCCTTAAATTTTCATCTCTGATAATATATTGCTGCTGGAAATTTTTTTTTATGCAGCCGTATCATACTGAGGCAATACTAACTGGACCTAATATTGTGAAATGGTCATAGACGGTCTTTAATTGATTTGTTAGCCTCTGTTAACCACATGCAGTTGCAAGCTGTGAAGTAAGCTACAATTAACCTGCAATATTAATATTAAACTATGGTGCAGTAATAATGGTATATGGCTTTGAATGTTAAAAAATGTGTTGTTATGGATATTACTCTGTCAATTCCATTTTTATATCCATATGATTTATATAATAAAACCTTATCCTACTGCGATACTGCCAAAATTCTTGGTGTCACAGTATCACCTGATTTAAAGTGGAACAATCATGTGGAATGTGTCAGAAATAAAGCAGCCAAGCTGCTAGGTTTTGTGTCTAGAAATCTTAGAGGCTGTTCCACTAAAGTCAAGCGTCAAGCTTATGAATCTCTTAATACGTCCTGTAATGTCGTATGGGACCCCTGCTTGGCACCCTACCACCTAGTCAAATATGTTAAAATTGGAGAGAATCCAAAAAAAGGCCTCAAAAGTTATATATGGTAAAAATCGCAGTAATTGTAAAAATAACAAACTTATTTCATTTCAATCTTTTTTGGTATACACTGATTTGAACTGTTTTTACAAGTGTCGGAATGGTATGAATGATCTTACCATTACAGAAAGTGTTATGAGTGGTCGTGAAATTTGTGGTGAGGCTGGTGTTTTTAGACTAATCCCTCCTAAAGTGCGCACATCACTTTACCAAAATGGTTTTGTGTATCGCAGCACCACGCAATGGAATAACTTGCCCGCTATTGTAAAAACACAGCCACCTTCTTCCTTTTCTTTATGTTTAAAAAGACACCTTCAGAACTCTGAGTAATAATTTATTGTTTGACTAGGCCATAGTTTTGGCTTTATAATTTTGTGTTTTCTTTTACGGACCAATACCACTCCATGTGCTATGGTGCCATTTTGGTGCTACTGTATTGGTCCTCACCCTAACAAATTATTAATAATTGCATATTATGTTCATTTTTATTTTATATTATTTTTATTACTATTGTATTTTATGTATGCATAAATGGGTGAAATAAATAAATAATTTTTTCTTTGATCAAAGAGTCAATGAAATTCACAATTAACTCTGTACATAATCTTTTGTGAGGTAATTCATGCACTATAATGCATATTCTTATGGCTCTCATTCAGAATAATAACTATATATCGTTGTCTGAGAATTGAAGTGCCCTAGGCCTAAGCACCACGATGATGCAAATGCTCCCTCCCTGAGGTAAATTCGTCTCGCTTTCCACTCAGTGCAGTAATGCACTTTTGTGTGGTTTCCCAGGCATTGGACATCACTTAATTTGGTCCATTGATAAAAAGTAGATCGAGGTGTCCGTCCTGACTGAGGTTTTCCATGGTTCCCTCAGTCTCACCTAAGAGAGTGCTGGGACGCGTAACAGGTCATGATGTCCGCCATCTTTTCCCTACCTTATTCCTACTCATTACTCTGCCATGAGCTTTAAGCTCTTAGGGTGTATTCTTGTAAAAAAAAAAAAAAAAAAAAAAAAAAAAATGAGCCTTTCATCATTTAATTAATTAATATGTACATCTCCTGAATTTCACACAGCTGAACCAACCTGTATATTCAAATTATGTTATCAGACTTGCAGTCAATATCATTTGTATATTTGTCCTGCTAGAATAAAGTTAATTAATGAATATGCTAAGGGAGATTTTACTTAATTAATTTTTTATTTCTATGTTATGTTCATAGTTCATAAGTATCATTTAATATGCATATTCATTGACAAATTTGATGTGCGCCAGGAGGATGTGTTGTTTATTTTGTTCTATGTCTATATTATGTATATTTATCTATTTATTTATGTTTAATTGTATATGTACACAATTTGCAGTGTTTAATAAAATCAATCAAATTATTCTACATGACACATTAGGCTTACATTTGCATCAAAATCTCATGGTGCTTTTATGGCAATTCTATTCTCAGGCCGGCGACGATATGCCTACCTTGATTGTGTGCAATAATATTCTGACTCACATAGCAGATGTAGCTCATTTTGTTGCATTAAAATCATGGTAGGCAGATAGATCATATTATTCCGGACGAGTGACAACATTGTTTTAATGTGTGAAAAAGGCAGACATTTTGCACATTGTACACCCAACCCCAAATCTAATGCAACTATCTGGTGAAAGAAACCTTTGCTTATATCAATATATATATATACATATATATATATATATATATATATATATATATATATATATATATATATATATATATATATATATATATATATATATATATATATATATATGTATATATATATATAGAACATATATAAGATTGAACTTGGTACCTTACTGTGCCGTGGAGTCAGGGTATGATGGCTGTGCTTGATGATGAGAGAAACTGTCACTCGATCATGATGAGGGTTGACAGCGCGTCGGTCTTTGATGTTGCTCATGAGTTACTTTACAGATTTTCCTTCATTTTCTGGGAAACAATGTGACAAATAAAAGTTGTTAGCTGTTAATCCTCATCATATGAGTGAAAGTTAACTTTTAATTATTATCATATAATGGTCCAGCTAGGCTGATAAAAAAAATAGAGTGTGGATTCCCTGATATTTTTGCAAAATTTGACTTATGTCCTCTTCCGCTTCTACTTCTGTAACTGCCTGTAACTGTAAAAATGCAGTTTTTGGTAAGTTTGATGACCCTGATGGTTCTCTGTGTCCCCAGGCCATGTTCTGCAGTGAGGAGTGTCGTCAAGCTGCTCACTACCACGACTTCGAGTGCTCCCTGGTGCCCACGCTGATTGCCTGGGACCTCGGCTACTACTCCTTCTACCTGCTTCGTATCATTTCAGTCACGGGCGTGGCAGCCATCCTGGAGTATTTAGACAACATTCCAAGCAGCAGCGACCCTCGGACCAGGGGCTTCACCGGAGACAAACTGCTCTCGAACTTCAACGCCTTCTACAATCTCGTGAGCAACTCAGAGCTCAGAGACACAAACGACATGCTGCAACGTAATGTAGCATCCTGGTGCCTTGTTAAATGTATGGGAGATTTGTTACCTGATCCTGATAGATTTGGAGCACTGTTTCTACGTTTATTTCAAATATTATCAATTAATTCAGAAGGTATTGCAGAGTTATATTTGAAACCAGGAATGAATGTTGATGATAAAATTTGTATTGGAGGTGCAAGTTATATAACAAAGAGTTATTTAAATCATTCTTGTGATTTTAATTGTGACAGAATTTCAGTAGGCAATGTGCAGGTTGTTCAAGCAATTCAGCCAATAAAGAAAGGTTCTATGGTGACAATTACGTACCTAAGCAAGTTTACACATCATACCAAGCTGCAACGCAGGTCTTACTTGTTTTCTCGCTACCAGTTTGAATGCCACTGTGAGGCTTGCGATGGAGACTGGCCGATGCTCGCTGAGTTGGGTGCTCAGGGTATGCTACCTGCCAACATGCCGAAGGGTAAGATCCGAAGTGCGTGCGAGAAAGCCGTGCGTGACATGCAGGATGTGTACCTGAGATGTAGTTCAATGTCTGACATGGGTGGTTATAAACATCTGAGTGAGAAAGACTTGGCAAGAATCAGGTCTCTGCTAGTGTTGATGAACAAGTCAGGCTGTAAGCTCAGTCTTGTTTATTACTTCTTCCTGGGGTATTATCAAGACGCTTCACTTGAGAAAGGAAACTCACACAAAGACAAGTTCCTTTAAACACTTCTTTAAGATTTCACCTGAGAAATTTGGACGAAAAAAGTCGTATCAACAGAAGATTTTCTTAAAATTAATTTGGTAGACTTAATTACAACAATTTTCCAAATACTACTGATTTTTTTTCAGATTTTTTTAACCATTGGTTTAATTATAATTCATTTATTGAAATGTGAATTTTGTATCCTTGCAATGTTAAATTTTTCAATCAACTTAATTCAACATTACATAAAATCGGCTCAAGATATTTTTTTAATTAAAATTTTATATAGATTAAAAGCTAATTTTTTGGTCTACCTTTATGAATGTTTTCCTATTTTTCGAACCATGGCCTTGATTTTTATTAAAGCTTATTAATAAGTGATAAGAAATTTGGCAACACTCTACAGGGACTGTAGTCACCACCCACTCCTCCCAGATTCGCATTGCTAGTGCATAGTGTTGCCACGTCTTTTTTATGGTGTGACTTTGACAGACAAATTCTCAGGTTATACCTTAAAAACAATATAAAATAATCAGCGTAGCTATATAATAGTTCCACTTTTTAAAAATATATGATATATATTAAAAGAGATGTAATCAAACCTCCATTTTATTAATTTCATTATAAGCTGAAATTTTGGACGAGCCTGAATATATGGGGTTCAGGATATTAACTTAATTATTTTAAAAAGAAAAAAAAAAAAAGGTAATATATAGCTGCTCTTAAGCTGAGTTAATTTTAAATTTTAGTGTGGAAAAATAACTGTCCCCCTTCTAAACAGTACTTATTTTAAGATATTTAAGACAATTAATAATTATTGATTGTAATTAAATGCATTTTAATTTCTTAAATGTGGCATTGATGTACGTGGAAGAGCCGTCGTCAATTGGTTAGGTGACATATTATTATCATGTCTTATCTGTGCCTGCAATGCCGGGTGTCAATTTTAGGATACATTAGAGTAATGGGATAAAGAAGAGAAATACATATTATATGCATAAAAATATTTTTAATACATCAGTAAATTAGATGTTTGAAATATATTATTATATGACATGTATATTAATATATATGAAAAAAAAATGTGAAGAACGTACATATTAAATTATATAATATGCTTATTTTTAATTTTTTATCATAGCTGAGTTTTGGACAACAGTCCCTGACTAGAAAATATATAATAATAATAATATTTATTCATCAAAAGAAAATATCTTCTTCTTCTTTTCTTATGCCCATGTTTTGGTGTTTAAGCCAAGCCATTTTACTTCTAGCAAGCCAATATAGAGATAGGATTCCTGCTCTTCTCGCTTCATGTTGCCAGAAAATGTATAATAGGTGGTCATGATATCTATCACTTTTCTTACAATTTTTACTTGAGGCCGGGTAAGGTAACGCGAATCATCTGATTTTTTAGTCCCATTTGATTAACATATATGTAAACCTTGGCAAATTCACAAAATTTCTAGAAAAATTTGGAGAGACAGATATATATAGTACCTGAAAGCCATAGAAAAAATTTGAATGCAATTGTTTGAGACGATTTTTTTAAATTTATTTTATTATTATTATTATTTTTAATTTTCAGCATATAGGGTTATATATACTTTCCCATGGAGATCGAGCCAAACTAAAAACTTAATTAAAAAAAATCGGCTCGAATAATTTGTCTAGGAATTTTGTCTATGGCTTCTATATAGCGTTGAATCTTAAATTAATATTGAAATGTAACCAAAACCTCATTTGCAAGGTTTTTAGGTGCTAGAATCACAATAATGAAAGTTTCAAATTCCTACCTCAATAACTTTTCATTTTAGCAATGTTAACTGATGCATTTTCCCATTTAAGATTCAATATGCTATGACGTCATCAAAAAAAGTTTTAAAAATTTATATAAAATCAGCAAATTGTCGTAGAGTGCTCTAATAGGGCTTGTTCTTCATAGAATTCACAGTACTTTTTACTAGTATTGCTAACTCAAATACCGGCCAGTACCCCATTGACACATTTTGGTTATGTATATATATGCCCCCTATTACACTGTAACCTCCTATATTAATAATGTTCCGAGTGAGATCGGTGACTCTGCAGATAAACGTGCAGACTCTGCATTCAGCCAACCTGGCAGTGCAGAAGTGTAATATGCAAGTAATCATTCCTACGCCAGCCACGAGCGCGCGAGCGTCTCGTGCGTCTGCCGCTAGGCAGGCGCGGTTGTCTGTATATAATAGAAGTTTAATAAATAATTTTAGGGTAATCGCGTGTATGAGTTAATCTAACCCCAGTTTATTGAGTAGCTATGGTACAGAGAAAAGCTCTGTTACATTGGTGTCGAGAAGTGGGATGCCATATCTTCAAATGGCATTCGAACATTTTAATTAAAGCTACTATATAAAGTGGGCATTTTAATGGCTTAAAAAGTGCGCGTAAAATAAGTCGGTAGAATTAACAAGAATTTATTACAATTTTTTTACTAATCTTCGGGGCAACGTTGTTTTAATCACAGTACTCCAGACGACGGAAAAGTGCAGCATTTGTAAAGGAGAGAGACATATGATCAACGTGGAAAAATTTAAATTAGGTTCGTCGCAGAAGACATCCCCCATCGAGAGGGCTTGCGGACCACGTCGTTGTCCAAGATGTATCTTCGACTCCAGGAGGAGTGCGGTGCCATGATCGAGGACCATTCAGAGCTTCGTCTTGTACAACCGGACCATGTAGTCGTCCGACCACGTCAAAGAGAGTGAAAAGTGGTAAGTTTGACCCACATTTATTATAATTTGTTTTAATGTAAGTGCGGCACATTGAGTTTACTGTAATTTTCGTTCAAATAATTAATAAATAATGAAAATGCAAAGTTTTTTTTTCCCATTTAGTGGGATTGTATTTGTTGATTGCAATAATTGTGAGGCAAAATAAATTATATTTAAAAATAAATGTGAACGTTCATTGAAAATATACAGCAAATAAGACGATGTTTAGAACGAAGCACAAGTTTTATTAGTGGATTTGTAGTGCATTTTTCTCATGAGAGTTTAATTTATACTGGCTTGGAGATTTTAAAAGGCTAAATAAATAATGCATATGAGTATACTAGTATTACATGCAATAATATTTTTCGTATCATGTGGTGTTTGTCGCTCGTGAAGTAAATTGTAAACAATGATGTTTATAATCAATGAGAGAACAAGTAGTGTTTTTCTTAAAGCTGAAATTTGCGTATCAGCTGGGATATTAAATTTCAAAGGAGTACACACATAAAAAATGTAATTAAATTGCTGAAAATGTACATTAAAAATGTTTTGTTTTTTACCAGCATATAATTTTAACATGCCAAATCCTTTATTCATGTTTTCTTTTCTTGTTTTATATTTAAAATAAAGAAAAAGAGAGTTAGTAAAATGCAACACATTATTTTTTTTTTTAACTAAATTGTTTGATGTCAGCGTGGAGGAAAAATCTGTGAAATTATTTTGAGCTAATTAATTGAGCTGTTGAAATTGTGGCTGTAGAATGTCAGAACTTGGTATTTAATGAAGTTTTTTTTAATAGAAGGAGTACTTGTACCGCTAGCTGTAGGTATATATCCTGCAAAGGTTACTGTATGGATCTCTAAACAGACTGAGTTTAATTCGAGTTTTTGATTTTAAGCAGTTGATAAAACGTTGGTTTTTAAGTTATTTATATGCTTGTTTAAAAAGATGTACAGTTTCAAGCATTATTTTTATTTTAATTGAGATAAAATTATGTAGTTCTTTTTGTGGTACAATTCTGTGATAATTATTATCAGTTTTTATTATTATTTTCATGAAGTAAATATTTCTCTCATATTTTAATTTAAAATGTTCAATAATGCTACAATATTTCTTGTTTATTTTACTTAATTATTTTTAATGCTATAAGAATACGAGCCACATGCAGTCATGTATGTTTTTACACTAGTTGAAAGTTTTATCACAACTTTTTAGTAACAAATCGGTAACTGTAATAAGAGGGAACTATTCAGTTAAATTTTGAAAAAACAACTCAATTAATGGGTAAGAGTAAAATAAGCACATAGAGACACGCATATTATGTGTAGCATGCCGGAGCAGTGTAATTGTATGCTATTGTGAAATATGACCGCGCAACATACCACGTCAGGTAGAGCGTGAGGCAAGCCAGTGCGGGTTTTTCCGTATCAAGGAAGTGATACGATGTTGAGTTTCACATATTTTTCGCCCAAGGGTGGCGATATGCTCCGAAAGTAAAAGAGTAATTAAGGCATGCGTGGTACAGCTATCGATGTAGCTACTTGTTAAACAATGGGCAGTAGTAAAAGCATTTGAAGATTTTCTGTGGCGGCAGATTATCTGTAGCCAAATGTGCAGCATTTTTAATTTGTTGATGCCTTGGGATTCGCCAGTCCCTGCATGGGGCGCTAACCAACATATATTACCTGATGCTACTTGTTTTTTGTCTAATCCTCCAGAGGATACAAGTTCTTATTGGTAGAGGTTACTTAATGAGTAAATAGAAGCACGCAAATGAATTATTATTGAGCAGTAAAATGTTTATTTATCGCGAACGCGCGAGTGTGAGCTGCAAGGACAGCCAATTTATTTTGCTATAAGGCAAAGATGTACTGCTATACTGAAATAAATAGTAATGATGGAGGTACGTGCTAAATAAAAGTATGCCTAATAGATGCGTGAATGCGTGCAATGCAATGGACATTGGTTGGTGTCTATAATTTTTGATGTGGCTTTTGAGACTGCGAATATTAACTAATAAAAAAGGTAGTCGTTTTTGTGAGTTGCGTATATAAATAAGATGCATTTATACAGTTCCCAAATTAATTAATTAATAAATAAAATTTAATAAAACAGTTGTGAGATGTTCCAATAAAATATAATATATGTGTGCAAATAACACAGTAAAAGTACTCATATGCCAGCCAGTTAGTTAAAAAATAAAATTACAGGCCAAATTTCAGATGTTAAAATAAAATATTATATTGATGTTTATTTTGTATACGATCATGTGTTTTAAATAATATGCTACAGTAAAAATCCAGTTACAAAATATTTATAAAGAATTTAAAAACAGTGATGTGTTTTTTCTTGCAAGTTGTTATTAATATTCATTAATAAAATAAAATGTAGATAATTTTTTGCTTTCAGCTGTGTAAAATTTCACAGTATGTACTTTATGTTCAGTGTCCTTTATTTGACATTGAAATTTGCAGTGTAAGTTTCATGTGCATTGCAGAGCAGGAAGCGTGCTAGAGTCCAGCAAGTAAGATGCTGACAGAAGCGCATAGTTGTAACTTCCTACATTTGCGGCTTTCGGAAATGTTAATAAAATAACTATAATGAATTTGTGCATCAAAGTTTTGAATTTGCATAATTTGTTAATTTAATTAATGTGCCTGTACAATAAAATTTCTATAAAGCCTACGTAATTATTTTGAAGTGTACTGTGGGTCAAACCTCTGCCAAACGAGATACCGCCTTTTCGTTTTCTTGTTTCAGATAACTACGCGAGGAGCAGCGTATCGTCAGGAGTGAACAAGATCCAAGGATTACAACATGGAATAAAAATATTGTTGATTTTTTTTTTAAATGTGCATGGAATATTTACTTGCAATGAGTCATACTAAATTTTAAAAGTTTTTTTTAATGGTAAAACTATTTTTTTCTCATTTTGAGGACAAAATGTTATCCGCGGGGGGAGTCATGTAACCTCCTATATTAATAATGTTCCGAGTGAGATCGGTGACTCTGCAGATAAACGTGCAGACTCTGCATTCAGCCAACCTGGCAGTGCAGAAGTGTAATATGCAAGTAATCATTCCTACGCCAGCCACGAGCGCGCGAGCGTCTCGTGCGTCTGCCGCTAGGCAGGCGCGGTTGTCTGTATATAATAGAAGTTTAATAAATAATTTTAGGGTAATCGCGTGTATGAGTTAATCTAACCCCAGTTTATTGAGTAGCTATGGTACAGAGAAAAGCTCTGTTACAACACATTTGAACACATCAATAAATTAAATGTTTTAAATATGTATATGACAACAAATGTGTGAGAAACACTAATTTTTTATTTTATTTTTATCATTAGCTGTGGTTATAGACAATATAGCTTGACTCTATTATGTAGAGGTCATTAAATTTTAATCATTTGTCTTTTATAATTTATTTAAAAGGCCATCAACTTACAGCAATAGCTGAACTGAATAATCCAATATATTCCAAAAGTGTGAATTTATCATTGATTGCTTCCCACTGCTAACTGTATGATTTCTCCCTTGTAATTTTTATATATATTTTTTTTTATAACTTTTTCTTGTGCTAAGACTGCTGAAGATTTAGAAGAACTTGCCATAAATAGTGCTAACCGATAATGTTAACTTTGAGATACTTTTTAGAGTATTGGGAAATACCTCTTAATTCCCGGAATGTATATGTTGCCTCTCTTTGAGTAATTTAATTTTTGTATCTGTTCTTTTAATGCTATTTGTGTGTTGTAACATGAACAATTAGATATGTAATTTGCAATGCCAATGTTGCCTTGTTAAAGTTAAAATTTTAGTTTTTTAAAGGTAGTTAAATTTAAGTGTGACTTCAAGACTGTATTTTTACTTAATTGTTTTATATTGACTGGTGATGGCCACTGAATATATGTGTTTCAATATTTTAGAAAGAATTTTTTTAAGAAAACTTTACAAAATTAATCTTGGCAATTTTGTATAATATAACTTTCTTGGCATTAAATTAAAATATATGTGAGGTTATCAGCTTCAAAACTAGAGATGTGTTAAGGGTAAGGTAACGCCACCAATGTTAAAAAAAATCCCTCACACAAAAATTCTGAAAAAAATTCAAAATGTTCTCCTCTACACCCCCCTATCAGTAGCTAAAATATCAGGTATACAAATACGATCTAGTTTTTGAGTTATAAATTTTTAAAGTTGACTACTTTAACATGGAGAAATGAAACTTCCATGTTAAACTATAGTCATCTTTAAAAATTCATAACTCAAAAACTATATCGTATTTGTATACCTGATATTTTAGCTACTGATAGGGGGTGTAGAGCTAAGGAGAACATTTTAAATTTTTTTCAGAATTTTTGTGTGAGGGACTTTTTTTAACATTGGTGGCGTTACCTTACCCTTAAGCAAAATTTAACTTTATGGTAATTCCTGAATTTCAGTTAGGTGAGCTAGAGTTGAATTTCATGTACATATCGTTAAATTTATATGTGAGGTTGAAACTTCCATACTAACAATATTTTGAATTCACATGTTAAATTTGTGGATGCTAAGAGAGTATATATATGGCATTCATTAATCAAATATTTGTATAATTTTATTACCAATATCCGTCTAAAATTTTACATAAATTGAGAATGAGACTTTTTAAAACTAAATATAAATGTTCCTTAATTTCTTCATTTATTTAAAAACGGTGGTTTGTTTTGCAGAGGAATTTATAGCATAAGATGATGTTCTAGTTGTACTGGTTAAAATTCTGCAAATTCGATCAAAACATTAAAATAAAAATGTATTGAAAAGAAAGAAGTTATTTTTATTTTTTGTGCTTCACATAATACTCACAGTAAAAACTCATAAAAATATATACGTAAATTGTCAGGTAAAACTGGATTTTGAGTAAAGGAGCTAGATCGCCGTCCCATAAAAAATATTTAGATTTGCACATGGATATATACCCACGAGAAAATAAGAGTGAAAGCTCACAACAAATTCACTCGCACATATTGACTCCAATTAACCTAAATTTCGCCCCTTTTTGGAGTCAATATGCGCGAGCGAATTAACGTGTATTGATGCACTTTGGCGATGTTTGGTACTTTATATTGACGCATTTTCACGTATATTGATGAATATTGACGTGAATGCCTGCCGAAATACTTCGCTCGACTTCACGCACTTTCAGGTATATTGGCTCGCGCATATTGACTCCAATTCACCTAAATTTCGCCCCTTTTTAGAGTCAATATGCGTGAGCGAATTAACGTGTATTGATGCACTTTGGCGATGTTTGGTACTTTATATTGACGCATTTTCACGTATTTTGATTAATATTGACGAGTATTGACGTAAATGCCTGGCGAAATACTTCGCTCGACTTGACGCACTTTCAGGTATATTGGCTCGCGCATATTGACTCCAATTCACCTAAATTTCGCCCCTTTTCTGAGTCAATATGCGCGAGTGAATTTGATATCATATATTGGTACATTTTCATGTAATTTGATTAATATTAACAAATATTGACGTAAATGCCTGCCACCAAAATACTTCGCTCAAATTCACACACTTTCAGGTATACTGGCTCGCACATTTTGACGCCTTTTCGTGAACTTTCACACTTTCATTGATTAATTTTTTTCCTAAAGTCCATTCATTCAAATTCACTCATTTTGACGCTTTTTTAGGAATTTTCACGCTTTTATCAACCATAATTTTGTTACGAAGTCCAGTCATTCAAATTCACTCATTTTGACGCTTTTTCACGAACATTCACACTTTTATCAACCATAATTTTTACAATGTCCAGTCATTCAAATTCACTCATTTTGACGCTTTTTCACGAACTTTCACACTTTTATCAACCATTATTTTTTACAAAGTTCAGTCCTTCAAATTCACTCATTTTGACGCTTTTTCATGAACTTTCACGCTTTTATCAACCATATTATTTTACAAAGTCCAGTCATTCAAATTTAATATTTTTCAAACCTTTTCACGAAATTTCATACATTTAACAAGTAATTTTTTCACAAAGTCTATACATGCAAAATTCATTCATTCCCACGAATTTTCACACCATCATTTACCAAATTTTTACACATGGTCTCATGCATTTTTCGTCGCAGGCTAGCTCACCAAACCATTGGAAGTGAATGCAGTCCCATGGCTTCAGTCCATGGATACCTGAAATGTACGAAAAATCCACAAAGAAACGCGCGCAAATTTTTACGTACAGTACGATTGTTCTAATTTGTCAAACATCGAAAGCAAAATAAAAACAATAATTTTTACAAACAGAAATATAGGCCGGTATACAGATATACATCAGCTAGTAAAATGAGAGGCTTATAAAAAAAAAACTTACTAGGCTGACTATAACAGCAGTATAAGGTTTTCACTACTTTTTAATGATTCCTTTGAATAATTTAACTATTAAAGGAATTATTTTTATACTTCGCCATAATTAAATAAATTAAGAACTGTTTTTACTTATC
Organism: Siphlonurus alternatus; assembly: GCA_949825025.1. Lineage (NCBI taxonomy): Eukaryota > Metazoa > Arthropoda > Insecta > Ephemeroptera > Siphlonuridae > Siphlonurus > Siphlonurus alternatus. The sequence continues at coordinate 8,347,698 of OX463778.1, forward strand.
TGATAGAACTTCTCGTCGTGGCTTATTAATCTTCGACATTTTATGCGACTCCAAATCTGACATTTTGAAAACTCGACCGGTAAAAATGCAACATTAAATTTTCTCTTTTTACATCATAAAAAGTGCGAAAAAATGGCAAATATTAGCACTGGACAAACGAATGGTAACCTAACTTCATTGTAATTAACTATTTAATGTTCAGGAATAGGTAAAACTTCACTTAAACACCTCATAAATCACGTATACACACACGTGGAGCTTTCTATAACCTCTCGGCGTCAGCCATCTTGTGTTACTACCAACCGCCAAGTCACATGACTTCCGGTCATGTGACCAGATTTGTAGAACATTTTTTTCATGAAGTCCCCTCATGCATATTCACGCATTTTCACACTTTTCCACGCACTTTCACCCATTTGTCGACCAACATTTTTCATTAAGTCCCTTCATGCATATCCACGCATTTTCACACTTTTTCACGCATTTTCACCCATTTGTTGACCTTTTTTTTTAATAAAGACCACTAATGTATTTTCACACATTTTTACGCACTTCGACCATTTGTCGACTAATTTTTTTCCTAAGTCCCCTCACATGAATAACATTTTTTCACGCCTTGTTCCATGACGTCACTTGCTGGTCATGGGACGTCAAATTTCCTACTGAGAGATGCTGAAAATATGTTAAAATACATTAATATACACTAAAGGATGTTGTTAAAAAAAATTGTCGAACAAATAGTTCAAAGTGCGTGAAAATGTGTGAAAATGCGTGAAAAAAACATTAGGGGTCTTTACTAAAAAAAAATGGTCAACAAATGGGTGAAAGTGTGTGAAAATATGTCAAAATGTGTCAATTTGCATGAGGGGACTTTATAAAAAAAAAAAAAGGTCAGCAAATTGATGAAAATACGTCAAAATATGTCAAAATATGTCAATTTGCATGAGGGGACTTATTTATGAAAAAAAAAGTTCAACAAATTGGTGAAAATGCGTCAAATTATGTCAAAATGTGTCAATTTGAATGAGGGGACTTTATGAAAAAAATTGGTCAACAAATTGGTGAAAATGCGTCAAAATATGTCAAAATGTGCCAATTTGCATGAGGGGACTTTATGAAAAAAAATGGTCAGCAAATTGGTGAAAATGCGTCAAAATATGTCAAAATGTGTCAATTTGCATGAGGGGACTTTATGAAAAAAATTGGTTGACAAATAGGTGAATGTGCATGAAAAAGTTTCAAAGTGAGTGAACGTACTTTGCATAAAACTGGCTGAAAGTGCGTCAGTATACATGAACTGACTTTATAAAAAATGTTGGATCATAATTGGATGAAACTGCGTGAAAATTCATGAAAATGGGCGAGTAGAATCAACTCAATTTGCATCAATAGAGGTGAAGTTGAATACTAAATTAAAAATACGTCAGTTTATGTGAAAATGCGTGGAGTTGCTCTATTCAACAATGTGAATATTAATCAGTATATGTCAATATGGATGGGTGAAATTGCTTGAAATACACTTATTTTGTTAAATTATTAAAAATTTGTTAAAATGCGTGAATGACGCATCAATCTGCATGAGAGAGTCGTCAATCGGCTTCAACATGTGGGAAAATGTGTGAATTTTTCACTCGTATTCACAATTTATTCGCATTTATTTTCTCGTGGGTATATAGGTAAAAATTGATAAACGTAATTTTCTGGGTCCCTTTTGATTTTGCATAAGATCAAGTTTTTATTTTTTGTAATTATATATAATATATAACCTTGCAAAAAAGTATATTATATGCGTATATTATAGGTGCAAATTTTTATTGCAGATAATTATATAATATATGATTAAGGGTTAAATTTTGTTTTATTATATTGCAATGCTTAATATAAGACATATTCAAATAAATATTATATTACCAGTTAATTATAACTACACTATATTGACTATATATTAATTATATATAATATATTACATTTTTATAAATTTATATTATAGTTTTAATTTATTTAACTTTTTACATATATAGTTGTGGTGCATAATATATGTATCATATATATAATGCCCCGCATCATATGGTCATAAAATATACAAAGATCGAGTCCATATCTCGAACGAAATGACCGATGGCGGCGCTGTCTGCAGAGTGATGACGTCACAAAATGGCGGACGTAATGCGGCTCGAAAGAAATATGGAGTATGAAAAGCAGGTTAATAATTTGATAATGTGCGATTATTATAGAAGCTTACATACAAACGTAAAATTTGACGCACCAGCTGTCAAATTAAATTCAGGGGCTTTACAATATTATTGGAGCCAATCGCACCCCTTTCAGCCTTTTCAGGGGTGTTTTTTTTTCCCCCATAGGAAATACGAAAAGTTTTTCTAATGGATATGACCGAGATGTAACAATTTGAAAATTTATAAGAATTTTATGGAGAAAATTTCATACAATAGGTAATTTTATTAATTTACACCTCTGAAATAATTAATTAATACAGATTCATTACCACACCCCCGTGGCACCACCTCTACCACGCACACCCCTGGAGTGCTACCCGGCTGTACCCCGTTATTCAGACCTATTAGTATTTTCCACTTTTTTTAATAAACGAGCTAAAATTATAAAACTTAATTTTCAAGGGGTTATCAATCCTCCTGAACCAAGAAATAATTTTAGATTTTCTCCCCGACGCACCCTTGAGTGTTAGATAACTACCCCTAAAACCCATTTTCCTTAAAAATTGTGCTAAAATTATGAAATTAATTTTCAAGGGGTAATCGACCCTCCCAAACTAGGAAATAATTTTAGATTTTCTCCCTGACGCACCCCTGAGGGTGGAGAACTACCCCTAAAATCCACTTTCCTTAAAAATTGTGCTAAAATTTTGAAATTAATTTTCAAGGGGTAATCGACCTTCCTAAATTAGAAAAAAATATTATATTTTCTCCCTGACGCACCCCTGAGGGTGGAAAACTACCCCTAAAATCGAATTTCCGTAAAAATTGTGCCAAAATTATGAAATTATCCAATTTTCAAGAGGTAATTGACCCTCCTGAACTCGGAAATAATTTTAAATTTTCTCCCCGACGCACCCCTGAGGGTGGAAAACTACCCCTAAAATCCACTTTCCTTAAACATTGTATTAAAATTATGAAATTAATTTTCAAGAGGTAAAATCTAAAATTATTTCCGACTTCAGTAGGGTCGATTACCCCTTGAAAATTAATTTCATAATTCTAGCATATTTTTAAAGGAAAATGGATTTTAGGGGTAGGTTTCCACCCTCAGATGTACGCCGGGAAGAAAATCTAAAATTATTTCCGACTTCAGTATAGGGTCGATTACCCCTTGAAAATTAATTTCATAATTTTAGCACAATTTTTAAGGAAAATTGTTTTTCGGGGTAGTTCTCTACCCTCAGGGGTGCGTCGGGGAGAAAATCTAAAATTATTTCCGAGTTCAGGCAGGTCGATTACCCCTTGAAAATTAATTTCATAATTTTAGCACAATTTTTAAGGAAGGTTGTTTTTCGGGGTAGTTCTCCACCCTCAGGGGTGCGTCGGGGAGAAAATCTAAAATTATTTCCGAGTTCAGTAGGGTCGATTGCCCCTTGAAAATTAATTTCATAATTTTAGCACAATTTTTAAGGAAGATTGTTTTTCGGGGTGGTTCTCCACCCTCAGGGGTGTGTCGGGGAGAAAATCTAAAATTATTTCCGAGTTCAGTAGTGTCGATTGCCCCTTGAAAATTAATTTCATAATTTTAGCACAATTTTTAAGGAAGATTGTTTTTCGGGGTGGTTCTCCACCCTCAGGGGTGTGTCGGGGAGAAAATCTAAAATTATTTCCGAGTTCAGTAGGGTCGATTGCCCCTTGAAAATTAATTTCATAATTTTAGCACAATTTTTAAGGAAGATTGTTTTTCGGGGTAGTTCTCCACCCTCAGGGGTGCGTCGGGGAGAAAATCTAAAAGTATTTCCGAGTTCAGTAGGGTCGATTGCCCCTTGAAAATTAATTTCATAATTTTAGCACATGCAATTTGTAAGGAAAATTGTTTTTCGGGGTAGTTCTCCACCCTCAGGGGTGCGTCGGGGAGAAAATCTAAAATTATTTCCAAGTTTTTAGGAGGGTCGATTACACCTTGAAAATTAATTTCATAATTTTATCCCAATCAGTAAGAAAAATTAACAATAATTTAATATCATATGGATCGACATATACATATTATGCATAATATACCACGCGCCGCGCGCAAGACTCTATTTAAAGCAAATGACATGGTGTATGGTCACATTTATCTGTTATTTTATTTATTAAGACTAATATTTAACTTTATTATGATAATTAAAAATTTGCAAGTGGATAATATTATATAACCACGTAAATTAACTCAGGAATGGTATGTTGTTCCTATACTGTTATGAACAGCTAGCCGCATTCTAGTAGTTCACACTTTTGGCCGCTAGAGGGCTGAATTTGGTTGCGTTCGCGGATGAAAGCGAGCGTTAAGTTTGCCACGGCTCAAAGTGCCATCTTTTGAGCGATGGGAAAAACTGAACGGTGACCTAGACACGGATCACTATATAGCAAGTATACAGAGTGAACCACAATTCGCGTGCCAACTTTTTTCGTAAATTTGGTATTGCAAAAATTTTCGTACAAACTTCAAATTTGGTACACTTGTAGCTGAGGGTTGTAAAAATTAGTTCAGGGTGTTAAAATTTTTATTGGACATCAATAACACCCCTTTCAGGGGTGGTTTTTAGAAAAATTATTTTCGCCTTATGGAAATTCAATGTTAAATGCAACTTTTTTTGAAATCATTGTAATTTTGCGCAGAAAGTTTCTAGCATAGGGTAATCGACCCTCCTGAACTCAGAAATAATTTTAGATTTTTTCCCCGACGCACCCCTAAGGGTGGAGACCTACCCCTAAAATCCATTTTCCTTAAAAATTGTGCTAAAATTATGAAATTAATTTTCAAGGGGTAATCGACCCTCCTGAACTCGGAAATAACTTTAGATATTTTCCCCGACGCACCCTTGAGGGTGGAGACCTACCCCTAAAATCCATTTTCCTTAAAAATTGTGCTAAAATTATGAAATTAATTTTCAAGGGGTAATCGACCCTCTTAAACTCGGAAATAATTTTAGATTTATTCCCCGACGCACCCCTGAGGGTAGAGACCTACCCCTAAAATTCATTTTCCTTAAAAATTGTGCTAAAATTATGAAATTAATTTTCAAGGGGTAATCGACCCTCCTGAACCCGGAAATAATTTTAGATTTTTTCCCCGACGCACCCCTGAGGGTAGAAACCTACCCCTAAAATTCATTTTCCTTAAAAATTGTGCTAAAATTATGAAATTAATTTTCAAGGGGTAATCGACCCTCCTGAACCCGGAAATAATTTTAGATTTCTTCCCCGACGCACCCCTGAGGGTAGAAACCTACCCCTAAAATTCATTTTCCTTAAAAATTGTGCTAAAATTATGAAATTAATTTTCAAGGGGTAATCGATCCTCCTGAACTTGGAAATAATTTTAAATTTTTTCCCCGATGCAACCCTGAAGGTAAGCTGCTACCCACCATATCCTTCATTCTTAATAATCGAGTAGAAATTGTTAATTAAATTTTTTTCGGGATTTATCGAAATTTCCACAGAAAACAATATCCCAGATTCACCCTTTCACTTGCAGCATGACTGTGGTTTAAATTCACTCAATGTGCCCACCGTTAATTGGCGTGATGGCACATGTTGGTCCACTCAACGAGGCTATGTGTGTAGGTACATGGCCTCTAACATCTGAGGTGTGACCAATTCCATGCAACGTCTGATCTCCACTTTCAGTTCGTCAATGGTCTCAAATCTCTTCTTGTAAACATTTCGCTTCAGAAAGAGATTTGAGACCATTGACGAGCTCAAAGTGACAGACGTTATGTGGAATTGGTTACATCTCAGTTGTTAAAGGCACACATAGCCTCGTTGTGCAGACCAACATGTGCCTTCACGCCATGCAATTAACGGTGGACACATCCATCGTCATGCTGCAAGTGAAGAGGTGAGTCTGTGATTTCTTTTTATTAAAGATTCCGATAAATCCCGAAAAAAAAATAATTCACAATTCCTACTCGGTTATTAAGAATAAAGGTTATGGTGGGTAGCCGTACGTTGACCCTCAGGGTTGCGTTGGGGAAAAAATCTAAAATTATTTCCGAGTTCAGAAGGGTATTATAGAGTACCCCTTGAAAATTAATTTCACATTTTTTAAGAAAAATGGATTTTAGGGGTAGTTTTTCACCCTCAGGGTTGCGTTGGGGAAAAATCTAAAATTATTTCCGGGTTTAGGAGGGTCGATTACCCCTTGAAAATTAATTTCATAATTTTAGCACAATTTTTAAGGAAAATGAATTTTAGGGGTAGGTCTCTACCCTCAGGGGTGCGTCGGGGAATAAATCTAAAATTATTTCCGAGTTTAGGAGGGTCGATTACCCCTTGAAAATTAATTTCATAATTTTAGCACAATTTTTAAGGAAAATGGATTTTAGGGGTAGGTCTCCACCCTCAAGGGTGCGTCGGGGAAAAAATCTAAAGTTATTTCCGAGTTCAGGAGGGTCGATTACTCCTTGAAAATTAATTTCATAATTTTAGCACAATTTTTAAGGAAAATGGATTTTAGGGGTAGGTCTCCACCCTTAGAGGTGCGTCGGGGAAAAAATCTAAAATTATTTCTGAGTTCAGGAGGGTCGATTACCCTATGCTAGAAACTTTCTGCGCAAAATTACTATGATTTCAAAAAAAGTTGTATTTAACATTGAATTTCCATAAGGCGAAAATAATTTTTCTAAAAACCACCCCTGAAAGGGGTGTTATTGATGTCCAATAAAAATTTTAACACCCTGAACTAATTTTTACAACCCTCAGCTACAAGTGTACCAAATTTGAAGTTTGTACGAAAATTTTTGCAATACCAAATTTACGAAAAAAGTTGGCACGCGAATTGTGGTTCACTCTGTATACTGCAAAGCCGTCTCTAAAGTGAGTGCGTACTGTACACCTGCGAATATTATCATAAAAATTAAATAATAAAATATTTTGAACACTGCTAATTTAGGCCATGTCATCCAGTAAATCTAAACGCAATTGCTGTGTTGTTGGATTGTTAATATTACTTATAGAAATATACGGAAAATTTAAAGGTAGATTCACGCAGCAAGAAGAAAAAACGTAATCTAGTTATACAATGATGTAATAATTAAATATAACTTATTGAAGCTAGTACACAGTAATTTATATATGTTTGTTGCATATAATATATATGTGTATGCATATATATATATATATATATATATATATATATTATAATATGCTTGTATAAGTTGTGTACATATTAAATAATATGTTTCGTGTTTGATTAAATATTTAATAATATTGGGCTTAAGAAGCATTCTCTCTGTTATTTGTTGTAATAATTATTAACTGGCATATTATGAAAGAAAATATTGCTTCGACTTAATTTTATGAGCAGTACACATGCATACATTAATTATAATAATTATGATAAATTTCATAATGAATTTTACTTTAGTAATACTGGGCGCGATTCACGAAGAGAGTTATCCAGGTTTTTCACTAACCACGTTTGGTGTCATTGAATTAGGTTGGCGCTAACCGTGGTTAGTGAGAAAGCTGGATAACTTTCTGGTTATCTCTTTCGTGAATCGCCCCCACTAACAATATATAGTAAAAATAATGGAATCTTTGATGTTTTTTATTAATATTATTGATACTTCTTTAACATCAAATAGTAATGTTGCGGTGTTATATTGTATGGATGGGACTGCTTGGGAGCCAACAAATTTTCTACGATATGCAGTATGCAGCCAGAACTTTCAAGGAAGTCGGAAATAAAATTACCCACATAGTCCTTCCTACCTCCAAGGCGCGGATCATGAAAAAAAATTCGGGGGGAGGGGGCCTGCCTCCATTAGGCAATGCAATGTAAAAAAAAAAAAAAAAAAAAATTGGAGTGGAAAAAAAAGTCTATTGCCCATGGTAAACCCAACATTTCAGGGGCCAGATTAATTCCCCACCCCCCGGATCCGCGCCTGCTCTTCTCTGCCTTTCTTCCTGCTAAATATATATTATATATAAAAAAGTATCAAAATCTGACCAAAACACCAAACGCTATGAGCACGCTGTGAATTAAAAGATTATTTTTTTGCCCCCCCCCCTTCCCCAAGCCCCCAACTCGCGGCGGGGTAATGGGTAGAATAGAAAATTTAGAAAATTGCTTTATTGGGTAGGGTTAAGGTAGAGGGATAGGATGGCGGCCACAGCCTGTTACGCTGTGCAGCATTCGCTAAGGTGAGACTGAGGGAACCGTGGGAAACTTCAGTGACTTCAGTCAGGACGGACCCCTCTACTTTTTCTCAATGGACCTTCTGTCTGCATCGCATGTGTTGACAAACATTTTTATTTTAAAGAATTTGTTAAATAATTTTTTGGTTAGAAAATAAATATAGTGATTATTCAACAGTGAATAATTTTTTTACGTTAGCAAAAGAATGGACAACCTGTATGCTTTTTTTAAGTTATATTTAAAGAAGACCTCAGTTATTTATATTGTTAATTTTCTCTGTATTTTTTTTTAACCCTTCAACCTTCAACACAATTAAATGAAAAAGTGCAGTAAAAAGAGAAAAGAAAATACTGAAATTATTTTAATGTATATAATATATTATAATTATATAATTTAAATATTATGTATACTGATAATAAATATAATTATTATAATATAATGTATTAAATATCTCATTTAATTTTAACATTTATTTTAAATTTTTGGATCACACTTTTTATAATTTATTCATTATTCAATCTCTTTGAAAATTTGTTACTTTAATACTAAAATATTGACAAAATCATGCATTTATTTTTAAACTGATTATTATTTCTTCTCTATTGATGGCAACGTTGCACATCCACCTGCCACCTGCGTTGTTGACAATGCAACTCATCAACCCCCACCTCCGGTAAGCGGAAAAAAAACCCTCGGAAAAAAAACCCTTGTATTAAAAAACCCTTGAAAAAAAAACCTAGGAAAAAAAACCCTCGGGGATAAAAAACCCACGGAAAAAAAACCCTTCGCTGAAGGAGCAGCCCCAAGGAGCATTCGTGGCGTAGTAGCGCGGTAGCGAGGTTTCACGGTGTGGGGAGTTCCGGCGGTTCTTATGAAGGGCAAGATTAATAATTTAAATATGAGCCACTGGAAAGATCACTTTACACGACATAAAAAATATTCGAGATTTTGTGCAGCATAGAATTTGAATGAAAAAATAAATAAGATTTTTCTCCTAATAAACCTTACGGACGAAGCGATGTCAGAAATGTCAGAATGCGGCGTTGCGGCATTTTTAAGTTAAAGCTTGTCTATCTTCATTTTTTTTTCCTATTTTGACAGATTATCATTATATATGTTCCAATAATATATATTACATAAGATATCATATATCTGATTAGTCTCATTAGTCATGTTAATAATAATTATTGAATCACTTAACCTATTAGATATTATATAATTTTCAAATGTTCATTTTATGTCTATATATGTTATATTATAATAATACGAGTAGGACGACGAATTTTTTTGTTTTATTTCTTTTTTATTTTAATTATTTTATATCCAATATATAATATTCGAAGTTAGAAAAAATATATGTTTTTAAAATAATTTTTAACTAAAAACACAGTTGGAATTACTATACAGATAATAGTTAACTTCCACAACATCGCCTCGTAGACTTCTACATTTTGATGAGCTCCCCACACCGTGAAACCTCGCTACCGCGCTACTACGCCACGAATGCTCCTTGGGGCTGCTCCTTCAGCGAAGGGTTTTTTTTCCGTGGGTTTTTTATCCCCGAGGGTTTTTTTTCCTAGGGTTTTTTTTCAAGGGTTTTTTAATACAAGGGTTTTTTTTCCGAGGGTTTTTTTTCCGCGATTCCCACCTCCGCGTGACAGACGGAAGTGCCAGCAGCCCCGGCCAAGACTGGAATGCGAACAAATTACCCACAGGCAATCAGCCGCGTACTGCAGATGCTGCGCATCAAAATGTTGTGGAAATTCCTCCCCTTGCAGATATTATTGAAGTTATTAAAAAATTGAAAGTTACTGCTACAAAAAATAATGAAAGTAAAATAATAGTGGCGATAGAGGGGATGGTCGGAAGAAACAATGTAAATGCAAGGATCACACTACGTCGAGCGTCGTTAGGACTTGGATGGGTGACCGTTTCAATTAAGAATTACGTTGCTCCCTCTCTGGGGTAAATTTTTCTCGCAATTTAACCCAGTGCAGTGATGCACTTGTGTGTGGTTCCCCAGACTTTGGATGTCGCTTTGTTTTTGGTCCATTGAGAAAACGTATAGAGATGTCTGTCCTGATGACTGAGGTTTTCCACGGTTCCCTCAGTCTCACTTCAGTGAATACTGATTCGAGTAACAGGCCTTGGCCACTATCCCTCCATACCTTATCCCAACTCATTACCCCGCCGAGAGCTGTAAATCCGGTATTACACGTTACAATTTTTCTAACTATTGAATACAATTTTTCCTTACAAGAAAATTTGAACTCCATTTGTTTGTATGTATAGGTGAAATTTTCTTGTAAGGAAAAAAAATTGTATTCAATAGTTAGAAAAATTGTATCGTGTAATACCGGCTTAAGCTTTAATTAGGAAGTGTTCAAAAAAAAAAAAAAAAAAAAATCAAGGATTTTACGGTCGCGGATCTTACTCGTGACACAGAAATTAATGATATTGATATTCCGAATTAAAAAATTTTAACTTTTTTTGTTTGATATTTACTATGCTTCATCTGTAAAGCCTGTACGTATTATTTGCATACAATTTTTCCTTGCAAGAAAATTTCATCTCCATACAAACAAAGTTAAGTTTTCTCGAAAGGAAAAATTAAATGCAATTGGAAAAAATTGTATCGTGCAGTAATACCGCCTTTAGATATGAAAATAAATAAAACAAAACGATTATTAATTTTCTTATTTAAAATGAGACATTACAATGCAATCGTGGTATTATCATCGTGGTATCGTGGTCATGGTTGCAATTAAAATTTGCAACCCCCCTTAAATAGCGAGAAATTATTATGTACCCCATTATAATGGTTCCAAATAGGGTTGAGGCTTCAAATCAACCACGGTCGGATAGCCAATTAAATTTGGGCTGCCATATGGGATAGGTCCTCCATACAAAATCTTGTATTTTGGGGGGGAAGTCGTGGGTACTAAACCTAGGGAGGTTTGGCTGTACGTGGCAGGTCATAGCTGCCATTTTCGGTCTCTTTCGTTCATTGGAGGCATGCAGGAATCTATAAAAAAAAATTAACATCACCACCATTGTGATTGTAATCAATGTTTCAACCTTAACTGGCAATTATTGATATTAAAAAAATATATATAAGAATAAAAAATAAAAGAACTGAAGGCACAGGGGATGATGAAATAAGTTTTTAACATGATCAAAATTATTGATTATATTTATAATCGTGCTCAATTAATATTCGTAATTTACGGCCTGAATGTATAGTTCTGTTCGACGTTTGAGCAGTCATGATATTTTTATTTGTTTTATTTTTGTTATCTTTGAAACTTAAGGGTTAACCTATAATTAAATTTAATTAAATTATAATTATCACCGGTGAATTAGTTTTTTTAAGTAAGTTCATTTATTAAAGAAAATTACAAATGAAAGGGACATGATATATATATTATTAATTATTTTAAAGTTGTAGCTACCGAACTACTTTTTTTCTGGTTCTAACTTACATTTTTAATTTAAAATGAAATGTTTAGTGACATAAATAATTTTTTGTTTGCTTTTTTTTATTTATTATTCAGTATAACATGTTTGAAAGTAGGTAAAACACCCTGAAATCCATAATAAATAATTAATTTAATTCTAGGAGCTGACATATTGGCCACTCTCAGTGTATTGCTACGTACGTATTAACCCATAGCAAGTAACTGCAGACCGCGCGGGCAGTCACCGCTCCGTTTCATCTTATCGCCACCAGGCGTCGCTTTAAAAAGACGCTTGCGGTAACGCTCGTTCTCAATAGGATGATAAATAATGCCATGATATAGAATAAACAATTTATAAATTTTGCTGTGGCATCAAAATATATCTTGTTGTACGGTTGTACTGGCATGCAGTACATTAATTGGCTATTTTAATGGTCTCTGGTTCTGATATTACCAAAATAAAGGACGTACGCGCGGTTCCATGCAACATGCGGCTTTTGGGGGAGGGGGGGGGAGAAGGGTATATATTCCAGACTTATCCTACACTGTGTGTGGGGGGGGGGGGGTCGCCCCTTACCCGGCTTACCCCCCTTAATTGTATCTTGTATTATATAGCCATGGCAATTAATGTTAATTGATCCCGCGGTTGATTAACTGCGCCGTCTGTGTGCTGTTTTCTACATAAATAAAACAACCAAAACAATTTGAATATTTTTTTGCGCTTTTTCCAACAAAATAGTTGGATAGCTGTTTGCTAGATGGCAGCACTTGCTAAAAAAAATTATCAAGGTTTCTTTATACAGGTTAAGACACGCACGCATTTCGTGCGTCAATTTCGTTTAATTTTCAGGCCCCATTGTACCGCGAAATTTCAAAAATAGCATTGCCAAAGTTCCTCTACAAGTTGTCTTACTAGGGCTATATCCGTAGAACCCCTAACTGTTAGGCAACTTGCAGTACGTCACCAGTGCTTCCAACCAATAGAGTTGACAATCCCTTTTTATTTTGATCATAAAAATGCGTATCATGGACCAAATTTATGATGTTTTAACGAACAAACAAATATAATAAACAATCTTATTTGTTTTATACTAATAATTCATTTATGACGTGAAAGACCCCAAATATTTGTGTGCTCTCTCGTTGAAAGAATTTTTTTTTGTTGGCAACACTACTTAGTAACTAAAAATCGATGCCAGCGCGCGTACGAGTGCCAAGAGAAGCAAAAAATGGGCGTTGCTCGTTGCTCAGTGGTAAATACAATATGCATAACAAGAAAAAATTGGATGACGTACGTGCTATATATTAAAAACTATAAACAAGAAAAACAGCTAATGGATAGGATAACACTGGAAGAAACATGAAGTCTAGAGATGTAAGTATTCCTCTGTGATTATTCTAATTTTGCACAAAAAGTGAAAAAACAACAACAAAAAATGAGCAAGAAAAACCTGTGTGTTATTTGTGTGTTGTCGTGGTGTTGGCTTTTATGTTTTAATTTCTTTTTTTCTCTCTTTTGATGCCTTTTGCATACTACAGTATTCATTTTGGGATATTTTTATGATAAAATTATATTTTCAATGAAAACTCGCATAAAAGCTATCGATCTGTGGCTTAAAACGTGCACTCTATGTCATGTATACAGTGTGCCAGCCCGGTACAGTAATGGAATTTAGCCCTGTTTTGGTCCAGGCCTGGTTTTGGGCTCCTTATAGCCAGAAAAAGTAAAAATATTAAATTTTAACCCATTAACCAAATCATCCTTTTCATGAAAATGGCATCTGCAATACCGTGATATTTGTTTTTACTGGTTCAAAAAAAAATAAAAACGAATTAAAAGCAGGATTTTTAGCAAATAATTTGTTTTTATTTTTTCTTCACTGCATGGTAAAAAAAAAATCACAGGTTTGCAGTTGTTATTTTTATAAAAAGGCTGATTTGATTAATGGATTACAATTTTATTTTTTTACTTTTTTTGGCTATAAGGAGTCCAAAAGCAGGCCTGGACCAAAACCGGAACATTTTTTTTTTCATGTCCCTCGATCTCAACAATTTTTTTTTTTTCTACTCAAAGAGAATAGTTGCTCTGCAATCTGCATGATATATGGAACTGAAATTATGATAAACTCAATTACTATGCATATTATATTCCATTGAACATGTTAATATTTTTTCGAATTTTTAAGGGTAAGATAACGTCACCAATGTTAAAAAAAATCCCTCACACAAAAATTCTGAAAAAAACAAAATTAAAATCTTCTCCTCTACACCCCCCTATCAGTAGCTAAAATATCAGGTATACAAATACGAACTACTTTTTGAGTTATGAATTTTTAAAGTTGACTACTTTAACATGGAGAAATGAAACCTCCATGTTAAATTAATCAACTATGAAAATTCGTAACTCAAAAAGTAGATCGTATTTGTATACCTGATATTTTGGCTACTATAATAAGGGGTGTAGAGGAGAACATTTTAAATTTTTTTCAAAATTTTCGTGTGAGGGATTTTTTTTAACATTGGTGGCGTTATCTTACCCTTAAGAACCCTAAATATTGCAGATAAAAATTGTTAAAAGTGAAAAATGTCTTAAGGGGGTCCGTTACCGGGCTGCGTGGTGTACTCTGTATTAAATATCATATGTACATATTATATCCTCTGCATGTATATAATGCATGATATAATAATATGTAATATGCACTATGTATATAATGTATATATATATTATGTATACTGTATATGCATGCATATTATGTACTTATAATATGTGATATAATTACAGTATAAATAACATAAAGAGTATATATATACAGTATTACCGGTATACTGTATATTAATATGATGTCAATTTTTTTGTATATATAATGTTACAATTGACATAAAAAAATACTATATCATATATATGAATAATAAATTTGCATAATATATATGATATGCATACTGTGTACGTCATTCTGATATATCATACACATCATGTGCAGCTAATTAAATAACAACTCTTGCAAGCTGTATGGCTTTTATCCTTGTTTAATTAGAAATCTGTGTGCATTTATTATTATTGATGCCTATTTTGTATATGCAATGCATATACAAAATATGCATATATTTTGTATATATGCCATGTATTATACATATGTACATATACGGTATATATATATATTATATATAATTATCTATATATGCATAGTAATACACTGTGTGTACAGTACTGATAAAAAAGCATATTTAATCATACATATAATTAATCCATTTAAAATTTATTATTAATATCGTTCTCAAAAAAACTGATAAACTTAGTAAATCAAAGGTTGTTTTCTAAAAACACTCCATTTCCAGTTGTGGTCCAGAAGACTCAATGCCGAACCGGACGAGGGTTCTGATACCGGCGATGGGGCTGTAGCCGTTGATTGCTGCGACTCATATCCATTGTCTTGGCCAACTTAGTCATGGGTAAGTGCAGACCAAGTTTTCCATTGTTATCATAGTTAGTCAGTTCATTCTGGCACGTAATCTAGCTCTATAATAGAGTAGTGAATTAAAATTTTTGGGTTGTCCTTCGAAACTCAAAATTACAAATCTGTACATTTTGTCAACTTCTGCAAATCCTGTGAAAATCTTGGAAATGCCTATTTTGCCCATGTTAAATCCCTTTATTTTTGGGGGGGGAAGGTTGCAGCCACCCAGCCACAGCTGGATCCGTGCCTGATGCCATATACATGGTTCATATAAATTTATTCATTTGTTTATTTTTATTTTTTTTTAAAGGTAAGATAACGCCACCAATGTTAAAAAAAATCCCTCTCACAAAAATTCTGAAAAAAATTTAAAATGTTCTCCTCTACACCCCCTATCAGTAGCTAAAATATCAGGTATACAAATACAATCTAGTTTTTGAGTTATGAATTTTTAAAGTTGACTAATTTAATTTCTCCATGTTAAAGTAGTCAACTTTAAAAATTCATAACTCAAAAACTAGATCGTATTTGTATACCTGATATTTTAGCTAGTTACTGATAGGGGGTGTAGAGGAGAACATTTTAAATTATTTTCAGATTTTTCATGTGAGGGATTATTTTTAACATTGGTGGCGTTATCTTACCCTTAAACTCGATTTTTTATTTTTTTTTATTTTTGATATAGCATTCCTTCTCTTATAGTCTCGATTTTAGGTGAAGTAATTTCTGACCAGTTTTTATTATTATACCCAGATTTTCATTCATGGACCTTTGAAAGACATGACGTCATGATGACTAGCAGATGGCACGCGTCTTTTTACCCCTCATATGCGGCTAAAATGAGGAACATTTTTACAGTAGACACGTATAATGTGTCAAGAATTTTTAGGGGGGTGGTTTTCCCTCCCCCTAAAATCTCCCCCTCCCCCCACCTTCATTATTCATTAAAAATATAATTTTACAGGTTTATCTGGTTCTAAAAGTAACAAAAACATGTCCACAGGTGATGGTGTTTCTGCAACGCCACGGTTTGCACAGCCAACACGCTCCATAATAAGGCTCAGTTCCGAGGTCAGATCGAGTTCTTCCCACCCACGCCGATGAGCCAGCTGAACAGCGCTCGCAAGCCCATGGAAAAGTTGAGGAACAGACAGCTGGTGGATATGTTCCAAAAGAGATTTGCCTGCCAACATGCCGGCATGCTTAGAGAAGACAAAAACTTCCATGTTAAATTAGTCAACTTTAAAAATTCATAACTCAAAAACTAGCTCGAGTTTGTATACCTGATACTTTAGCCACTGATAGGGGATGCAGAGGACATTTTAAATTTTTCTCATAATTTTCAGGTTTTTTTTTTAACATGATTTATTAATGTATGTTACCTTACCCTTAAAGACCATTTTCACTGCAGGTCGTTATCAGTGAAATGAGATAAGAAACTATATAACCTTTACTTGCAATGACTTTTAAAACCCGTTTGATCTCATTTTTGGTTTTCTTCAGGACAGATGCGTAAAACTAGTTTGCTAAAATATATTATCGAGAAGGAACCAAAGTCGATGTAAAGATTGTAAAGTATCTTTGTGGTTTGTTCACTTCAATTTGAACAAAACTAGGTTTGTGCATCTGATATGAGAAGATGAGGGTGTAAGAGGTACAGTTATAGACTATAGAGGCTTCAAGCGATGCGCTCAAGCTGCGCAACTGTTTGTCGCTAAGGTCCATCTTGCACTTGAAAATGAAGCAAAGTGTTTTTTTAACTTTTCTCGGTTATAAATGAAGTAAAAAAATCTAAATCTTGAAATATCTACTTTATTTTTCAGTTCGGACCAAAGTTCCGTAAAGGAATTTTCCCTGAAAACTCTTATTCTTAATAGTGAAAAACGAATTCACTTTATTTTTTTTTTTTTTACACAGGTTTGGTATAGCGGGTTGGAACACCGAAAAATCAGCTGACTTGAAGCCTTTATTGCTTTTTTGCAGCAACAAAAAATATAAAAAGTTATTTTTTTTTTTTTTCAAAAAATATATCATATATATATATATTTTTATCTTATTATAACTTGTTAAAATATGTGAATATATTGTGAATCAAGAATAGATCTTACATAAATATGCTTTTATTGGAAAAGTTCTATATTATCTTATTATATATATGTTATCATGTGGAGAAATAAAATTATGAACAATTGATGCACTTATTTGGAGCCATTTTTACATCCTTTGTTTCCTAGCTGGTGCTAATTGTTGAATGTGAATATGAATTGAATATATAATAATACAAAAAATAAACTTTATCATTAAACTGCGGAAGTATATATGTGCATGCAATGTGCATTGTTTGCCAATTGCAGGGAAATGTGTTTGATTTTGTCCTTCAGTTTTTTTTTTATTTATATATATATATATATATATATATATATATATATATATATATATATATATATATATATATATTTAATTGTGAAATGTCAAATTTAAATAAATGAAAAAAACACTTAATTAATATTATTTGTTTGATTATTTCATTTAATATATGCATATATATATTGACAATAATCTGATAACCTCATAATAATTCTGTTTCTTTGTTTGTTTTTTTTTTCAGCAGATATAGCACCAAAAAAACATAAAAAAATCAAAATAATTGGACGATCCAATTTTTTTAAATTAATTTTTTTGTTTAGAGGTCTCCGCATGGGAAAAAGCCCTATACTGAAAAATTAAAAAATTCATTTAAAAAGAGAGTGTGACCAAAATGATAGAGCAACTGGGATGGGAGGATTTAGAGGAAAGGAGGAAGCAAAGTAGACTGATAACAATGTATAAAATAACTAGGAACCAAAAGGGCTGGGAGGAGCTTAGAAAGGGCGTTATAAGGTTAGGAGGGACCATGATTGGAAGTTGGAGATAAGATAATTAGCAGTGTGTACACACATTACATGCATACACCCCTCTGCTTGCGGCTATTGTGGGTATTCCACCACGGTGGCTCGCTTGCTTGCGGCTGACTCTCTCAGCCCCTCCCTGAACTCATGGCACCAACACTCCGAGCATCCACAAGCCCAGAGTCCAACAAATTCATAGGGGAAGCAAAAATGATATGGGCAAGTATTCTTTTTTGAGAAGAATGGTGAGGGAGTGGAATTTGTTGGACTCTGGGCTTGTGGATGCTCGGAGTGTTGGTGAGTTCAGGGAGGGACTGAGAGTCAGCTGCAAGCAAGCGAGCCACCGTGGTGGAATACCCACAATAGCCGCAAGCAGGCCGGGTTATATGCATGTAATGTGTGTACACACTGCCATCTATCTAAAAAATTGGATCGTCCGATTGTTTTGAAATTTTTTTCACATTTTTTTTGGCGTGCTATAAGGTCTTTCA
This sequence comes from Siphlonurus alternatus, assembly GCA_949825025.1. NCBI lineage: Eukaryota > Metazoa > Arthropoda > Insecta > Ephemeroptera > Siphlonuridae > Siphlonurus > Siphlonurus alternatus. The sequence continues at coordinate 8,366,348 of OX463778.1, forward strand.
AAAAAATTCAGAAATATTTATGAGGATGCTAAGGTTTACATGTAAATCAAATGGGACTACAACAATCGATTGTTCTTACCCTTAAGAAAGTGTTTTATTATTTGCTGAGCAATTTTTATAATTGAAAATATGCAAAATTGCAAAAATAAATAAAAACATCAGCTGCTACGTACTGTGGGTGACATCATATGATCTGTGACGTCATTGAGAGTTTCGAACGGGTTCCGTACGCGGCGCTGTATGGACTTCTGTATAATTTCTTTGTCACATGGACTAAATGGACTTCTGCAGCAATGGACTTCAAAGGCTGAAATTCTCTTCAACACAGGCCTTATGACAGTAAGACAACTTGTAGAGGAACTTTGTAGCATTGCATGATCGGCGCATTCAAAATTTCGCGGCACGATGTGGCCAAAAATACTTGAACGTGATTGGCTAAGCCCTTAAACATTGGTCCAATCGGTGACTTAACCTGTATAAAGCCAACCTTGAAAATTATTATTCTTCACTTTTTCAGCTGACGTCTATTTGTTTACGCACGGTTGATCATAAAAAAGTTGTGTTGTGTGTTTCTGATTGATCTAAACTTGATTCTGCTTTACTTTGTGTGATTTATCGGAGACTGAGATATCTTGATTGAGCCAAGATGAACGGGGAACCTGGCGAGTGTTCTCCTAGCGGCTCCGAACATGCAGAGTCTCGCACTGCGGGACAGCCGCTAGCCGATTTTCTCATGCAGCTCGAGGAATACACTCCTACCGTAAGTTGTCTGGTTTTTAGTGAGTTTACACTCCCGATTGAGTATTGTTTGTGACAAATATACGATTTCGAGGGGCCGGGGATTCCTGGCCTTGCAGTCTTCTCCACTTTTAAACACAGAGGGTACGTACAGTATATTATGATATACTTAATTATACATACATATACAGTACAAAAAGTGGCCTCGGCCCCCTTCCAGGTGCATGGCCCCTGCTGCCTGCAGTATATGCATAGATGCATACTGTACATCTAATGATTATATATGCATACATACGGCCCAAACTTGCCCCCTATAGCTTCCCAGTCCAAGCCTGGTCTTATAATACAGTAGCACTTGGTGGGGGTTATTTTAATGCATTATATACTGTAGTCCTAATTTTTTATTCCCGTACGGTAAAGAAGATTTCATTAATTATAGCCAGTCTAATGGAATCAATATTAACGGGAGCCATAAATTCGTTGCTCCACCACTTTCCTATTGAACCAATGAGGCAGTTGTGATGAACTGTTGCTTGGTGTTGCAGATTCCCGATGCCGTGACGGCTCACTACCTCCACATGGCCGGCTTCGAGGCTTCTGACCCCAGAATGTAAGTGCCGGTATCCTCTCAGCGTCTTTAGACAGATAGGAATCTAGACAACTGACTCCTTTGTTTAATGACAGAATAACTAGATTATTATTATCATTTTTGAAATCCTATTTCAACATTGTAGCGGAAAAATATCCTAACTCCATTGAGTACATAAAGGACCAAGAGATGGCGCTGAGCGCTGAAATTTTGGCGAGGATACAGCAATACCTATAGCATTGGGACACTCACAAAAACAACAAATTTTATATGAAATACATCTTTTACGAAGTTGAAATATGTTTTTCATATTTGTCCGAACGTATTTGGCAACTAATAGACAATAATGGTTGCATTTTTTTATTTCATAATTAGAAAATATACCCAAAATTATGCTTTTCTGAATTTTTTCGGATTTTTTGGAGTGCGGGAACTAATTTTAAAAAAATATTTAAAATACCTGAATTTGGGTGGTACACCTGGTGGGACAACCGTGACGTCATTTGTCATGCTGTGATTGGCTGTTGATGATGTCACGGCTGCTGTGATTGGCTGTCAATGACGTCACGGTTGTCCTATCAGGTGTACCACCCAAATTCAGAAATTTTAAATATTTTTTTAAAATTAGTTCCCGCACTCCAAAAAATCTGAAAAAAATTCAGAAAAGCTTAATTTAATGTATATTTTCTAATTATGAAATAAAAAAATGCATCCATTATTGTCTATTATGGTGTTGTCACTTCTGTAAAATTATACTGTGGCTGCTGAGAGAGCATTTACATGATTTTACAATGTTAAACATATACAATGGGCCTCGCTAGACGCACGTAGTTCAGCTGTTTCCCGTCAGTTTTCGCGAGGGGCGCTACTAACTTTATGACGTCAATTGGTTAGCTGGAAAAAAATTCAAATTCTGAAAACAATTAATATCCCAACTCCATTGGTAAGCAAAATGGAGTTTGGCTATTTTTTTTAGGCTTACCAATGAAGTTAGGATATTTTTCCGCTACAACATCGATATATTTTTTAGTTAATTTCAACGGGTGAATGAACACTTACTGTGAATGGACTGCTCAGCAATCTTTTTCATTTGCCCCATGGGCTCTTTTTTTATTATTCTGACTTGTACATTGTGATATACTGTATGTATGTTTGTGCCCATGAAAGAGATAATAAAATAAAATAAAAAATAAATACAGTACAGTAGTACTTTTAAATCGTGTATGATAAGTTGTTAAGAATTGAGCCATTATATAAAAAGGACCCAGAGATCAAATGGGAATAAAAGCATGTATTCACTACAGGTCGTTTTATCAGTAAAATACAATAAGGAACCTTTACCTGTGCAGTGGCTTTTATCCCCATATATTTGATTGTTGGGCTCAACTATATTCATGGATTATAAATTATGGCATTCTATTAAATGCCTAATATATGTACATACAGTATTTTATATGAACGGTATTTTGTTTTAATTATTATGTTTTTTAGGGGATTATCACAAAAGAAATATTAACATTTAATTTAAAATATTTTTTTTTATAAATAAAAGTATAAAATAAGTATTCTCGTACATTCATTTTAGTTGCAAGACAAAACATTTTTAGTACATTATTTAAGATCTTTTGATGAATAAAGAATGTATATCACTCTAAACCTTCTTAAATTCTGAAACAACCCAGTAAACACAACTCTGTTGCTGAGAATGTTGGGCCAGTACTGTGCCAACACTCTTAAAGTGCCGGTCCAACACATTTTTGACACCCTGTGTTTACCGGAACCAATCGAGTATCAACTTCAATTTTTTTTATTGCAGAAATGGATAGAAGGTAAAAAGTTATACTACCCTGATTTTTTTCAGATTTTTTAGAGCCCGGGAACTATTTTTAAAAAATTATTGAAAGGTCTTTTTGTGACGTCACGCGGCGGCAAGTCCTATCTTTTTCTTAACATCACAAAAAGAACTTTCAATAATTTTTTAAAAATACTTCCCGGGCTCTAAAAAATCTGAAAAAAATCAGGGTAGTATAACTTTGCACCCGCTATCCATTTCTGCAATAAAAAAAAAAATGAGGTGATACTCCATTTGTATCGTAGTTTTCTTTATATTTTTTTACATGGGATTTAGATAGGACGTTGAGAACAATAGAAAATAAACAGACTTGAAGTAAGAAAACTGCAATTTTTCAAGTCTTTATTACATTGCATTAAACCTGGAAATGAAGTAACATAGTTTCTTGCAATTTCTATACATAATCTAAGGCTTAAAAGACTGTGGCATTGCAGTTTTACAGTTTAGAGTTATTAATTACTGTACCTAATTGAAATTGTAGAAAATATTTTTTATACAAAATTTAAGGATAAGGTAACTCGTATCAGCTGATCAATATTGTCCCATTTGTTTAACATGCAACCTTAGCAGACACACAAAAATTCTGAAATATTTTCTGTGAATTTTAGGTACTAAAATCTGTCTCTCTCTCTCTCTCTCTCTCTCTCTCTCTCTCTCTCTCTCTCTCTCTCTCTCTCTGTCTCTGTCTCTCTCTCTCTCTCTCTCTCTCTCTCTCTCTCTCTCTCTCTGGTAAAGTTTACATTTGTAATCAAATTGGACCATATGATCATCTGATCAGTGTTGCCTTATCCCTAAGTGATTGTTGTCTTCTTTTGCTATCAACAATGTAATTACAACAATATCATTGTTACAGCATCCGGTTGGTGTCGCTGGCTGCCCAGAAGTTTGTCTCGGACATTGCCAACGACGCTTTGCAGCATTGCAAGACACGTAGCTCCGCGCAGCCCAGCAAGGCCACCAAGGGCAAGGACAAGAAGTACACCCTGACGATGGAGGACCTGAGTCCCGCCCTGGCCGAGTACGGCATCGTCGTCAAGAAGCCCCCCTACTTTGTCTGATCAAACTTAATAAAGAACCCCACAAGAGAAAATCGAGTACGCCAAATCCTATACATTGAACAGAAATTTAGTTCAATTTCCCCAGACGAGTGGCAACGACTGACTAAAGGCTAGTCCCCTCTCCTTCTCGTCATGATTTCCCCTTCCTCCACTTCACCATTGGTACCAACAAATTGACAACTTCATGAATTGGTGTTAAAAGAAATTAATGTTACTTTTCATATAAATTTAAAATATTGATAAAATACATGAACACAAAGAATTTGACACAAAACAATTTTATAACATAAACCTATTCTTTCTGTCATGTTTGCGCCTTGCAATCAATCGTTATGCCGCTCGTCCGGGGATGCCTGAACCTCAAAAAAGCAACATGGCTTCCAGAAGTTTGTGATGAGCGGTCGTGGTATAGGAGTCGGCTTACTCTATGTTCTCTGGCACCCCACTTAAGCCTAAATTTTTATTCCGGGCTCAAATGAATACTAAACCAGGAGCTATACATAGTTCTAAAAATGTAGGCTATATCTGTGCTAATATATCTGTTAACACTGCCTTATCACCAATATATCCCACATTTCTTGGTATCATGTTTAGCACCTGGTTTAGAACTAAATTTAACCCAGGATGAAAATCGAGGCTAAAGTGGGGCTTAATTGCTTTGTGAATGCTCCCCAATTATTCTAAATTAATGTGGTTTTCGTCAAGTTTGTAATATGTTTTAGTTTTTGCTACACAGTTTGTTGTAAGAATCCATGAATTCCAAAATATAACTGACAAAAACCATATTAATTGTGACGTACCCTGAATATCACGTGTCTATCAGTAAATCTTTGGCACCACAAATATTAAATACTTTTCTTAGAATCAAAGTTGTAAAACTGCATAAGAAAATATCAACCTTATTAAATGACATAAAACAGATATTATAGGGTCAAAATCCCATCAAAAGTTCTTAGAATTCGTTTTTGTCTTGACTTGATATACATTATACACTCATATATTTAAAATGTGTATCCCAAAAATTCAATTAAAGTTTGGGAAATAATGAAAGGTTGAAAACTATAGTGTTGTGGTACTTGGTCTGTGTATAAATACACAATCAATAAAATTGATGAATCAAGAATCAGGTGATTGGGCCATCTGAACAGCTAGGAAATATCATTCATTCTTAAAATTATTTTATTGTGTATTATGAACAGACCTATTGTTTGTAAATCCTTTATGTGTTAGTAATAAATAAAAAAATATTTCATATTATTTTTCTCTTTTTTTTCAATGGTTTTCTATCTTTTTAATCTTGTGTCATAACAAGATTTATCTCGGAACTAACCATGACAACATGGTTTCATGAAAAGTAAAACAATCTGCTCTCTATAAAGCTTAGTTGTGCAGCTAGAACCTTGCATTTCATTTCTGGCTACTCCCTGAACTGTTTTTATCTTGCAACAGAAATAACTGTTTTAGTTATTAGTTTAGTTTAGTTTTAGTTATGCCACCGAGCATGGTGGCGCAGTGGTAGCGCGTCTGACTGGTAATCAGAAGGTCGTGTGTTCGAATCCTACTGGGAGCTATAGGTGAAAAGATCGAGAGGTCTGAACCTTCGCTGTCTGGTTAGAGACGAGCCACTGCCACATGCATTCGGGAGGTGTTTAGAACGTGTTCTGACACCGACCATCCTGACTTGGGGTTTTCCATGGTTCCCCCTCGACTACATGCAATGGCTAATGCCGGGATGGATAAAATAAGTCGGCCATGGACGCAGTGCAAACTACAGAACCTGTCGATAAGACTCTGTCTTGACGGGACAAGAATACGGAGATGCACACCAAAAAAAAAAAAAAAAAAAAAAAACTAGTATAAACAAATTATATAAAAAATAATTGTGTACAATCTAACGGTGGTATTTAATGTGAATAAAAAAATAATATTATGTACATCTCAGGTCTCATGCAGGTCTCTTTTATTTTATAAAAGAGTGAGAGGAAATTTTTATAAAATTTTCATAAGTTTATGAAATTAAATAATTTTAAACACTGTAAATTTTATGGTTAATTAATAGGGACTAGCTTGAATGCATTTTTTTTTTTTTTTTTTTTTACAAGAATAGACCCCTATGAGTTTTGAGGTTGGGTAATGGGTATGGTTAAAGGAGGGAAAGGATGGTGGCAACGGCCTGCTGTTAAGCGTTCCAGTATTCACTGAGGTGAGACTGAGGGAACCGTGGAAAACCTGTCAGGACGGACACCTCTACTTTTTATCAATTAAAATTTTAGACTTGTGTACTGTAACTCAAATTAATTGAGACCACCAAACAACTTTTCCTTTTTTATGTCGCCCATTGAGTTGTTATACTGTGTTTTCTTTTGTACTGATAATAAACAATTATTATTAATTACAGTGGAGTCAATATTTTTTATTGCAGAAATGGATAGAAGGTGCAAAGTTATGCTACTCTGATTTTTTTTAGATTTTTTAGAGTCCAGAAACTATTATTTTTAAAAAATTATTAATGAAAGTACAGAAAAAGTGACACCTCCTCCCTCCTACTTAAAGGATGGGACCTAAAAGTGGCGTTGGTTCAAACCTGACCTTGGCAAAACTTTTTAGCATTACTTCCCGTCCTCTAAAAAATCTGAAAAAAAAAAGAATCAGGGTGGCATAATTAACTTTGCACCCTCTCTCTATCCATTTTTTGCAATACAAAATTTTGAAGTCATGCAATACTCTGTTGTATATGCACTATTATACTATATTATCATATATTATATTATAATAAATGGTCTTATATTTTAGTCATTATACAGTATACCTCTGGTTGATCTAGTGCTTTTGCATTTATAGTAAAAATTTGTTTTATCTTAATAAACTGCATGCTCCTCCTTATATTAAATGCTTAAGGGTAAGAAAACGCCACCATCATTGTTAAAAAAAAAAATCCCTCACACAAAAATTCTGAAAAAAAAAAAAAATTAAAATGTTCTCCTCTACACCCCCTCTAATCAGTAGCTAAAATATCAGGTATACAAATACGATCTAGTTTTTGAGTTATGAATTTTTAAAGTTGACTAATTTAACATGGAAGTTTCATTTCTCCATGTTAAAGTAGTCAACTTTAAAAATTCACAACTCAAAAACTAGATCGTATTTGTATACCTGATATTTTAGCTACTGATGGGGGGTGTGAACATTTTAATTTTTTTTTTATAATTTTTGAGAGGGATTTTTTTTAACATTGGTGGCGTTATCTTACCCTTAATTTTTTTGTTTATGTTTATAAAACATGCAGCAACAAAACTAAACAATAAATAGAAAATTATTACCTCTAAATTTGAGATTTTAAAAGGACAGACATAGTAATCAGCAAAGAGATGCAAGTAGGAGTTGATTTAAAAACTAAAACTTGAAAGTAAAAATTAAAAAAAAAAAAAGTTTTCAAATGATTTTTTTTTTTTTTTTTATTTCATGTCAGTCATTCATTATTATATTAAATATGAAGTCAATTCCTGTAAAAAGGCACAGGGTCCAAAAAAATATGAGGTGTACAAATTCTGTTTTTAGTACAGCTTGGATGAATCATTAATGAAAATAATGTTGATAGATTGCCTTGTGTACCTTCACAAGGCAGGCCACTGTTATCATTGTCATTTCCAACTTTTTGCAAGCAGGTGGCCTTTCCAATAAATTTAACGTGAATTAACACTCTACAATCAACAGTGAAGTTTATTAGACATACACAGTATTAATTATTATGTTCAACATCATATGTTTAAATTAAACAGGTATAAAAATAGTACTTTGAATATAGGGGAAGATTATTACACAATACAATTTTGCATAATTAGAAAAATTATAACTTATTATAATACAGTTTTACTGTAAATTATCTTAAAAATAATTAGATTTTTCAGTAAAATTATATTAAAAACATTATGCATGGAATGGAAATTAATGTAATTTAAAATATTTTAACTCAAACAATAATACAAATTATTGCAAGTTTTTTATTTGAAACAATTTTTAAGAAAAATCAACGTAGTACTTCAAACTTGAACATGTTCATGTATGTTCTACAAGGTTATAAAAAGTTAGTTGTCCAGAAACTCAAGTTTGGAAAGACGAAAATTATAACCTGGGCGATGATTTTATTTTGAAAGAGTAAATTCAAGATAAAAATAAATTAATTACATTGCAGGTTTGTTACCTTGGAAGTCTAACACAAACAATTTAGCAACATTGAGGGATATCTTGAAGTCCGTAAATACTCTTTTAGTGTCACTGGTTACTGTCACAAACAAATAAATAATAATCAAATACTTTGTAGCAAAACACAACAACAAAAATATGCCTTTTTTTTTTTAGGTGCCTATAAAAATAAACTTTGAATTAAAGTAATAGTTTTAGATAATGACAAAGTATGGCATAGTTAACAAAAATTAGTTGCTTAACACATGATTAAAATTAAGAACACCTAATATATTATAAAAATCATAGTAATTAATGTACCTTCTTTATCCAATAAGTACTGCATATAATTTTTTTAGAATAAAAAAAATGTATACATACCAACATGCACTAACCTGCCATTATTTAAATATTATCATCTGACAATGGACAACCTACATGAAAAATTGTTTACATATTGCAGAAATGAATAGCGGTTACTAAATTATGCTACTCTGAATTTTTTCAGATCCTTTTGAATTACAGAATTATTTTTAAATAATTATTGAAAGTACGGTCAAACCCCTGAAGGCGTCAATAGGCGTCTTGGTCCTATCCTTTTTATTAAGAATTCAGGGGTGCTAACTTAACTTACAGAATTTTCAATCAGTATTTAAAAAAAAGTTCCGGGACTCAAAAAATCTAAAAAAATTCAGAGTAGCATAATTTGGTACCCTCTATTCATTTCTGCAATAAAATTTGTTCATGCAGGTTGTCCATTTAAGATCTCTATATGACATCAAATAATTTCTCAGCTGTTAATATTTTTGTTTAAAGAATTTCAGATTTCCATGTTAAAGATCTTTTCACATTTTAATTTTAAACATGCTTAAAAAAATTGAGAAATAAAAAATTATCTACGATGTCTACTACGATTGTATGGTTTTTCATCTTTATGTTGTCTGTCTTGTCTATCTTGTCTCGATCTGTAGTTTGTCCTATCCCGTGACGTTGACCGTTGTTGATAGGAGTTGCTGCCCTGATATCTGTCCTGTTGACGAGCTTGGTATTCGTTGACAGGATACGTTGACTGCTGGTACTGTTGTTGATAGTGAGGTACCAGATGTGCTTGTTGGTACTGCTGCTGTTGCTGGTACATCCCCTGAAGTGCGAGAACCGAGAAAGCATTCAGTTGCTGGACTGGCAGAATTACAGGGGCCTGGTAGACTGGGACTTGTTGTTGTTGTTGTCTGACGTATGGCTGGGAGTTACGCTGCGACTGAGACTGCTGTTCCGTCAACTTGCGGTTCTTCATGGCAATACTTCGACCGTGAAGTGTAGTACCATCCATCACCTGAAAGTGTACAGTAGTTAAATTCAGGGTTAATGTAAGTGATCTTGGGAAATGGTGAATTCTTGAATCAAATTTCAACACATTTTTCTCATGTACAGTAATAACTCATTATTTATTACATAACTTGTTGTTAGGTAAAACTCAATTTTGAGTAAAGGAGATCGGTGTCCTGTAAAAAATAATTAGCATTGCGGGTGTTGGAAAAATTCGATATATATAAGGTAATACAAATTATTATTTTACGAGACCGTGATCTCCTTTACGGTACTAAAAATTAAGTAAACTTAATTTGGTTGGTCCCTTGAATTCACATAATGACAAGTTGCCGAATAAATAAGAATTTGAATTTGAAGTTTTTACTGTACATATTGGTTATTTCAAAAAAAAAAAAAAAAAAAAAAATCCTTGTTGGTAAACTTTATTTTTAATTTTGATCACTGAAATAAATGGAAACTAACAAGTTGGATACAAAAATCAGTGTATGTTTTTTTTTTTTATTGTTGATGTATTTCATATTACAAGTTCTTTAAAATAACCTAAATTATCATTCTTTAGACTTCAAATTTACTTTACGGTAATTTCCTCCTCTAATTATAAATTTAAGATAATTTCAGGTTCTTCAACTTAAAGAAAAATGAATTTAATAGAAGCCAGTAATTGAGTGACATTAGACAAATAGCATGGTAAGTTAATAACATAGTGAAAAAATTAATAACATTGGATTCGAACCTACAGAGGTTTAAAATCCTCGTAAATAAAATGAGCTGTGTGCATCCACAATCATCTGCAGGAAGGAGGTGTTTTCTTTACTAGCAGGGAGCTCATTTTTGCATACAATTTGAAATAAGATAGACAGCTCTTTATTATTCCAGGAGAGGTAATTTACAGTGAATCTTAAAGGGGTACGTACCAAAGTGAATACTTTTTTTACATATTCGGGCAGCTAAGAATTATTCTAACATCCCTGTGGCTCAATATTTTCGTACGATGCCTAGTTATTTTACAATTAAAGAGGAGTCAGCGAGTTGAGTGCGCAGTGCATGACGGGCATGACGTCACGCACGATATATGTGCATACGAAAAAGTTACGTCGGCTCCTGAAAAAAGCTGCGCAGTAGAAATTTATGCAAGTTGCGCAATACGAGCATCTGCTGAAGTTATATAGTGTTGTTGATCCCGTTGATCCAGTCAGCTGTCAACCCGTAGACCGCAACATTTGAAATGAAAATTTGCCTCGGATTTTGGTATTGTATCAGAATTTTCTCAAAATTTTTATGAAGAGCTTATAAAGGTTATGACACTTTCTGATTCACCATAATATGTTCTATCTTAGAATATTTTTTAAACACATTTTACGGGAGATTGCGAAAGAAATTAAAGTTCAAATAAAAAAGAAGCCACGTTTTTCGAGAGTTAGCATGGAGTAGATGGACGAAGTCATCGACTTTTAGACCCAAATGCTTAGAATTTTTACGAAGGACGGTCTCAACTGATTTCAGATCCTTATTTATGGTGCTCCAAAGTAACTTTTTACATGAAGAGAATGAGCTTTACCATCGGTCAATTTTTCGCTCACTCTACTTTAATTATTTAGTTTGAAAAGTGAGTTCTATGGCCGTTGATTGATTCAAGTCGGTGCGCGCCCGCAGCGGCCGGTGATAAGACAAGAAAGGGGCAGGAGGAGGTTCCCATGATTCGCGGAAAATTCTCGTCGTATCAGCGGCTACTGCGGGCGTGCACCGACTTGAATCAACCAATGGCTTTTGAACTCACTTTTCAAACTAAATAATTAATTGTAAAATACAGTAACTAGACATTGTACGAAAATATTGAGCCACAGGGATATCGGAATAATTCTTAGCTGCCCGAATATGTAAAAAAAGTATTCACTTTGGTACACCTTTAATAATATATGTATTTTCCCTGTTATGTTTGAGTCATGTTCCGTTATTGAGGAGGCTTGTTACAAACAAACTGCTAAAGACTGAAAACATCACAAATACAAAACACATTAAATGTGTAGGTGGTGATGCCTGACCGTACCTGAATGGCGTAGAGTACGGAGGCTTCATGTTTGAACGTGACGAAGCCGTAGGATCGCAGCTTGCCGTCCTTGTCCTTGGGAATGCTGACTCGTTCAACCGGACCAGCCTGCAAAAACATGTCCTTGTCACGTCTAAACATCTGTGTAAAAAAAATATATGCACGAAATAACAGTTTCAGCGTTAAGCAAAATTTAAGAACACAAGTTCTTGATGAGAAAACACGTTTAAATGAAAAGGAAGGGGGGGGGAAGGGAGGAAAGGGAGAAAGACAAATAGTTTCAATAACCGAGACTGCCAGCTTCAAAACTGTCTCTTTGACTTATTAATAAGAGCTATTGTATTCCTCAAAACACCTGAAAGGTAGACTTGTATCAGAAAGTCAAAGAACGCAAGTCTTTGGTTTAGTGGTTAGTACACTTGGCTCTCGTCCGAGAGGACCCCGGTTCAAATCACGAACACGGCAGACTTTTCGTGACTTGGGATGGGTGTGACTGGCTACTAGATGAAGGAGTTGGTAGGAGGAAGGCAGCTTACAGCTGCCTATGCTCCGCTGGGGTGATTAAGACAGCGGAATGTTGTGCAAACAACATGCGTGCCCCACTGAGAAATGGTACGTACTTAAGTGTCTGGCGTGCAGACTGGGTATTAGGAGGCTCAGAGAGCACTGTGAACAATGTTGAAAAACAAGTTTCGCCATTGGTAACCAACCACCAGAAAGTTAAAAAGCCGGTTTTGAAGCTGACAGTCGCAATTTACTACTGACATACTGTAGAAAATAATAATAATAATAAAAAAAAAACATTTAATTAATGTTTCCCCTTGTTGGCACAAGAGGGAGGGGCATTTAGATAATGAGAGGAATATTCAGACAGCCGTGTCTACAAGTAGAGGCACATTCGAAGAGACGAACCTGCAAGAAGAGCTCAAAGAGCAGCTCGTCGGTGATTTTGGGAGGCAGGTTTCCGCACCAGAGTGTGCGAACGTCGTGGTCATCTCCCATCACTGCAAAAACACGAAAAATTAGACAAGTTGTGCTGATATGACCTTTCTAGTTTCTAGAATAATGGACTGTACAGTTTTAAGTGATTTCTCACTCCTTCTGCATGATCATAGCTGCACAATAACGTATATGTTACAGTATAATATGCTAGAATGCACATTATATACAATAGTGTATCATCTGTCGTCCGGAACAATGAGCTATCTGCTTACCACGATTTTGTTGCTATCTGCTATTTCAGGCGAGCGTAATTATAAACTGTAAATTGGTACACCTGTATACAGTAAAATGAAGCTCATTGTTGAGCTCATCTGAAATAGCAGATCTATAGCTCATCATTGCAACGAGATCATGGTAGGTAAATACAGTAGCATTATTCTATCTAGACGAATGACAATGCGTACATATACGGTACAGATGTGCTAAATTGTCACTATTTTTTTTTTTAAGTTTTTACAGAGGAAGACAGAGGGGGGGGGGAGTTGAATTGGGCACAATTCAGTGGAAATGCATTGGCTGTCAATATCATATATGCATAAAAATACATACAGTATAGTCCAGCAAGCGAGAGTTCGACCATGAAAATTGCCGGAAATGACTTACGGGAACTTCCGATTGCGGGTTATAACATAGCAATTGGAAGCAAAAACTACTGAAATTACGTCATTTCCGTGGTCCAACTCTCGCTTGCTGGACTATATGTACAGTATCATACAGTGTACTGTATGCATACGGTATGCATACATAATATGCATACGGTATGCATACATAATATGCATACGTACAGTACATACGGACAATATTATACAGTACATAATCAGGCGCGGATCCAGGGGGGGGGGCTGCAGCCCCCCCCCCCCCTGAAATTTTGGATTCAACATGGGCAATATAGGCATTTCCCCCACTCCACATTTTTTTCTTAACATTGGCCTTATGGAGGCAGCCCCCCCCCCCCCCGAATTTTTTTTCTGGATCCGCGCCTGTACATAATATGCATACTGTACGACATTATATGCATGCCAGCATGCCAAGTCCGTAAATATGATACAGTAAATGACAAATATTAAGTGTGACAACTACACTCAATCGGGGGGTATCGGACTCGTTAAGGATGTTCACTCAGTTCTAATCTCATATTTCTTATATTACAGTACTTACAATAACGTCATTACTTTTGTTAGTACCCTAAATGTTGCTCTACATGATGGTATACTTTTAATTTCTAGAAATAAACTCAAGACGGCATAAATTTGCGAGTGAAATAAGGTAAATTGAAGACGCCATCTTTCCTAAATCGGGTCGGATCATATGATAATCGGAAAAACACTCGCGTGTGTTTCGGGCATTGCAGGTCGATGCATCTTTCCGAGCGGCTCAAAGTTTTGTATTTTGGCCCTCTAGCGGACGCTTCGGACCCTATCCCTGCGCTTCAGAAATTAGATCTCCCACTTTTTTTATTATATAATAATTATCTTTGTTTCTTAATGTTTTAAATATTTTAATTTAGTATAATCAATCATAAAAATGTGTTTTAATTAATAAACTCAATTAACTTATTTTTCAAAGAATCTCTCGCCATTTGCGAGTATGACAACATGGCGGCAGCTGCCAGCTGCGGCTCGGCGTTCACCATCGGCTCGATTATGTCTTATATTTCATGATTTGAAGAGTTATAAATGTGTGTGTAATATCTACAAGCCTCTATTGCGAATACAAGAACTGTATCACCACAATATATAACCGAGAAAAGAGATGCAGCCATCCTGATATGAACGACTGAACTGAAGGTTAGTACGTGACCAAAAGATCGGGAACATTGGGCATTGTTTTTACCCCGTTTTCATCGCTTTTGTTCAAGATACAATTTTTTGTTACACTATACGTTCATTCTGTGTATCCTAATGATATTATAATTTCCTATAAATGCATGTTTATAGCTATAATTTTCGTGTTACAGCAGAAAACAAGCCCAAGCTGCAGCTGGCAAAGCTGGACGCTGTACCCACCCCACCCATTGGATTGGCGTGCCAAGGAGACGATCTCGGGACCTTTTTGTGACAACTGTATATTTTATTTTAATGTAAAATTTCTTAAATACAATTTATAATCCCATTTTCTCTGTGTTCTTTCATAAATAAACAAATTAGTAAGCAAAATAAAAAAAATAATAAAACCGGAAGCGGTAGCCATTTTATTCTAGTGTAGCAATTGAGAAACGAAAAGCGCAAATCGACCAAACTTGATCGACGCGCCATCTGACGGAGGCTGCCGAAAGTTTTCATGATACCGCGGATGAATTCGGATGAGCTAGTTGCAAGTATTTCGCTACATACAGAAGATGATCGGACCTGGGCATTGCCAGGTCCGATCATCTTCTGTATGTAGCGAAATACTTGTAACTGGCTCATCCGAATTCATCCGCGTTATCATGAAAACTTTCGGCAGCCTCCGTCAGATGGCGCGTCGATCAAGTTTGGTCGATTTGCGCTTTTCGTTTCTCAATTGCTACACTAGAATAAAATGGCTACCGCTTCCGGTTTTATTATTTTTTTTATTCTACTTACTAATTTGTTTATTTATGAAAGAACACAGAGAAAATGGGATTATAAATTGTATTTAAGAAATTTTACATTAAAATAAAATATACAGTTGTCACTTGTCACAAAAAGGTCCCGAGATCGTCTCCTTGGCACGCCAATCCAATGGGTGGGGTGGGTACAGCGTCCAGCTTTGCCAGCTGCAGCTTGGGCTTGTTTTCTGCTGTAACACGAAAATTATAGCTATAAACATGCATTTATAGGAAATTATAATATCATTAGGATACACAGAATGAACGTATAGTGTAACAAAAAATTGTATCTTGAACAAAAGCGATGAAAACGGGGTAAAAACAATGCCCAATGTTCCCGATCTTTTGGTCACGTACTAACCTTCAGTTCAGTCGTTCATATCAGGATGGCTGCATCTCTTTTCTCGGTTATATATTGTGGTGATACAGTTCTTGTATTCGCAATAGAGGCTTGTAGATATTACACACACATTTATAACTCTTCAAATCATGAAATATAAGACATAATCGAGCCGATGGTGAACGCCGAGCCGCAGCTGCCGCCATGTTGTCATACTCGCAAATGGCGAGAGATTGAGAGATTCTTTGAAAAATAAGTTAATTGAGTTTATTAATTAAAACACATTTTTATGATTGATTATACTAAATTAAAATATTTAAAACATTAAGAAACAAAGATAATTATTATATAATAAAAAAAGTGGGAGATCTAATTTCTGAAGCGCAGGGATAGGGTCCGAAGCGTCCGCTAGAGGGCCAAAATACAAAACTTTGAGCCGCTCGGAAAGATGCATCGACCTGGCATTGCGCGGGAAACTGATTTGGCGGCAAATTTTTGAATTTCTACAGAAAGGATTTATTTTTCAAATGGACAAATTTTAGTTTCACTTAATGCTTACGTTATTAAAGCATACTTAGATTTTTTTTTACATTATTTAATTGAATTCTACTATTTATTGCTCTACAAATTAATTAAATATTACTTAATTAAATAATTAACCTTCCATAAGTTCAAGATTAATTGCTAAAGTAACAGCGACGGCACGTCAATTTTCCCATAAAAATTAATTTA
This sequence comes from Siphlonurus alternatus, assembly GCA_949825025.1. Lineage (NCBI taxonomy): Eukaryota > Metazoa > Arthropoda > Insecta > Ephemeroptera > Siphlonuridae > Siphlonurus > Siphlonurus alternatus. Next base: position 8,382,786 of record OX463778.1, read on the forward strand.
GTTTTTTTCTAAAAATAGTTTTAGTACATTATATGGAACTGAAATCCAAAATTTCCACCTCATAATTTTTTCAAAGAAAAAATCTTATATAATTATGTTGGAGAGGACGTGTCGTCTTATAGCTAGCATGAGGACTTTATACCTGATAAAAACCCATATGATCTGATCTATTGAATGAAAATTTGTGGAATGGCCGTATGAAAAAGTATAGCCGTGTTTTCTGTGGCCCGAGCTTCCACCGAATAACGTTGAAAATAATTTTATAACCCAACCAAGTTTCTGTGAGAACATCATAAAAAACTCTAATGGGATTTTTTATTAACACTGAAAATTTTCCACCAAAAAATATATAATTATCATGCATTATATATTTTTCCCCGGCCCCTCAGCTAAGCAAATGTTTTTAGTTCCTGCAAGATACAACACAGACAGAGCATAAATATAATAAAAAGTGTATATTATTAAACTGGCGTAGTGCACTTGACCGGGTCTCGTCAGATCACCGAAGACAAGCAACGTTGAGCGTGGTTAATAGTTGGATGGGTGACCATTTTCAACAAAAAACATGCACGTTTCCCACCCAAGGGTAAATCGTTGCGCTTTTCCACTCTATGTGGTTCCCCTGGCTTTGAACCATTGCACTTCCGGTTCATTGACAAAAGCTGTAGCGTCCGTCCTGGCTGAGGTTTCCACGTTTCCCTCAGTCGCAGCAAATGCCGGGATGGATTTGCAAGGCCGTGGCTGCTCCCGTTCCGGAAGAGCCCGCGAAACGCTCAAGTTAGGGTTTCGGAAGGTTTGGGGTTTCAAAGTAGTATGTAATTAGTAAATAGAAGTACCCAATAGTGTTTTATTAAAAAAAAAAAAAATAAACTAGAATTAATTATAACAAAAAGAACAATTTTTGTTAATTTTGTGCAAAATTTATATTATTATTAATTTATCATAATATTTTTTATTACACATTTTATGTATTTATAGTTTCAGACAGTATGGAATAAGTCTTAATTGGTGTCCTAGCCAAACATAATTACTGCACCATAACCCTTTTTGTTTTCTTAATATTTTGTATACCTCGGTGCGTCTTATATATATAATAAATTTTGAGATGTAAATGCAGCGGGTTCACAACTTAGCTGAGCAGAGGTAAAAGAGCTGGTGGCTCACTGCCTCTCAGCTAGTAGAGGTAGATACTTACTCCTTGTGCCTCACATGGACTGATTTTGATGCTTACTGGCTCCCCATTTCTCAGTTACGCTATGTTGGTTACCTGGAGGTGGTCGTGCCTATATTTAAAGTTACAGTATCTTCAGAGTTGAAGCTGCATGCATTATGATTCAATCATAATTTCGCTGATTTTTAAAATTTACTGCCTGCAATGCGTGGTGAGTTTTTGTGTTCTTTTTTTTTTTTTTTTTTTGCCTCCCCCTCCCCTGAACCTCAACTTAAATTTACACTCTCATTACAGGTAAAATCCAATTATGGTGTGATAAAAAATAACATAATAATAATAATGAAAAAGAAAAATCAAAATCAAAATAATGAATAAGTTAGTGTTGCTTGAGAGATTTAAAAAGGTATAATATAATATAATATAATATACACCTTCAATATTTTGTCACACTTTTTTATGCAGACTCTAAACACAAATAGTTGTCTTCAAGCAAATTAGGTCTCAAGCAAGGTCAAGCGTGGCGCAGTGCATTGACCGGTTCTTGTTAGATCACCGAAGTCAGGCTACGTCGAACATGGTTAGTACTTGGATGGGTGACCGTTTCAAGTAAAAAATACGCTGCTCCCTCCCTGGGGTAAATTCATCTCGCTTTCCACCCAGTGCAGTGATGCACTTGTGTGTGGTTCCCCAGGCTTTGGACATCGCTTTGGTCCATTGAGAAAAAGTAGAGGTGTCCGTCCTGACTGAGGTTTTCCACGGTTCCCTCAGTCTCACTTCAGCGAATGCTGGGACGCATAAGCATGCAGGCCGTGGCCATGCACTATCCGTTCCCTACCTTATCCCTACCCAGTACCCCGCCGCGAGCTGTAAGCTCTTAGGGGTGTATCCTTGTATATTAAAAAAAATTATAAGCGACAACGGTCACAGGCTGAGCCATTTTGCCGTTCACCTTGGCAGGGGTGACCCAGCATCTGGGTGCCTTCGTCCTTTGCCTACTAGGAGTTGGGGAGTTTGACGGTGGGAGCAACAAGGGTCACTGACCAAGAGAGAGCCGTTGAACTCTTTGGGGAGACCCAGCACCTTGGCGTCTTTGTCAGTTACCCATTGATGGAGTTAGTCGGTCTTGGCAACAAGGGTGTCTTAGCCATGGGTGATAAAAAGTTATTGTTTTCCTTGGATAACCTGCAGCATTTTTTATTGCATATTTGGATAAAGAATTTATTCATATCTTAAAGATTTTTTTCAAGAATTTTGTATTGAATTCTCTAGCACCGTTAAAATCAAGCTGTAAAGCAAAGAAACGGTACGTCAGAGTCATGGATCTATTTAACGCGTAAGCACAGAAAAAGGCGTTAAACAAGTGTAACAACACAGCGTGTTGCAACACAATTTTAAAGGGTGCCAGAGGACTAAAACAATTAAAAAAAATACAGTTCATACATAAATGAAGGTTTTGTATCCATAATAATATGCAATAAAAAAAACATGCAGTTTGTCCATTATAATAATGCCATATGCTTAAACAACAATTGCTTGATCTGATTTTTTTAGGTAAGTAAATTTTGTTGACTGGAGACAATTAAAAAAACTGTCTTGTAATTATATGTATAGTGCAACGTGCAACATGATGATCACATCATGCAGCTACTTTAACAGAGTTAGTGAAGTGGGACGTTCGATCCATGTCTGAAGTCAAGAAGCGACAAGAAGTGTCCCTTTTTGTAACTTTAAGATTTAAACTTCTTCTATCAATATTTTATACCTATCTTACTGAATTTAGGCCTAATAATCCTCATTTAGCATTGTTATAAGGTTTCTGTCACAAAAAACAAGTTTTCATTTCAAAGTAAAATCACAAGCCCACTTCACACGAGATTTGTAGCAAGGCCGGATACCAGAAGTGGGCTCACAATTTAATACCACGCAATCATATTTACCACTGAAAAAAATAACTAATAACTCATAGGAAGTTATTAACAATATTATTCTCAATATATTTATGCCAAAAAATACGACTTCTACGTGTTTCGCGCGTCTTGAAAGCTTAAATGTGAAAAATTTGAAAATCAGCTGTTTAACTAGAAATCGTCATTTTCGTAAATTATGGCATTTCGGTAACAAAAATATCGTGTTTTCAATGGAAATTTAACTTCAATTAGTAAAAAAATGATAAAATAGTGTAAAAAAGGAACAAGTAATTCAATTTTTGTGAGTAAATATAAAGTTAATTACAACAATAGCTATAAAAACGTGATAATGCCCGCCTTTGGGGTGATGCCCGATACCCCTCGATTGAGTGTAAAACAGAACAAAAAGGCAAAAGTTTGGAGGTCGGTGCAGCGAGTAAACTCAAATTTTAATAAAATGACAATTTTATTACTTACGTACCGAAATTCTCACCGAGTTAGATTTTTGTAATAAGTAAGGAACTTGATAGGTTATAATTTAGACAATTATAGACATTAAAACATTCAAAATTTATAAAAATTCTCTAAAATTCTCGAAAGAACACACAACACACGCTAATTTACTCAGCTGTTAGGCTGTTTTGAAAAAAAAACAACAAACAATTGAAACAATTGTGCGCATGCGCATTGCTCACAGCGCGGTAAACTAATTGAGAAATTCAAAAGTAACTTGAAGGGAGAGCAGAGTACTATACGGGTCTTTCACCATACGTCACAAAACAATATGACGTCATAATTGTGTAGGCAAAACATTGTCAGTGGCATAGCAAATACGTGTTAAAGTTGGTCTCGAAATTAATTTCTCCTGACGATTCGTATCATTTCTCGTAGAAATTTCTTTCATAAATGGTGACAAGAAGAACCAATGCTAGTGAAAAAAAATATTTGGTGACCAAAACTGTTATGAGAAAAGAGGTGTTGTGAGTTATGTTAACACGCACAGCATAGGATTTTAGGGTTTTCTGCCTACATCCCGAAGCTCTTCGGGCGGCTTCGGGCATCTCCGTGCTACCCAAAATGTAAACATGAAATTCCTGTATACTGCTGTTCGTAAAAATGAGCAGAGGCAGAGATGCAAAACTTCACGCGAAACATATGGTGCGCGAATATTTGCGAAACTTCGCGAAAATTTCGCGAAATTTAAAAAATGACTATCGCAATGCAATTTTTCATATATTCATCAAAAAAATTAAGAAAACAAGATAAAATGGCCCCTTTCATGACCTAGCTGTCTATCCTCGAATGTGTTAAATGATTTTAAAAATAATTAAAAGTAATTTTTAAAATTAATAAAAAAGAAATAAATTTTTTTCTATCTAATAAATTAAATTGAACTCTTTTTTAATTCATTTATGCAATAAAACCTGTCATTAAAGCAAAATTAGGAAGTAAACAGCGTATATTAAACTGAACAAAAATATATAAATACTATAATTATAACTTTGATAAGCATTCAACTGAAAGATTGTGAGTTATTAAGATTTGAAATAAGGCTTTAAAATTTCAGTAACTTATTAATTATAATATAGAAACTTCAGTATTATTTATAAACTCCTCTGCCATCAGGTGTACAAGTTTTTAGACTTTTTTACGCAATTTATTCTATGCTATTATATATAATATATTATATTCGGTGGTATAAATAAAAGGGATTTTATATGTATAATATTATATATACAGTATAATATTATTTTATAGCAGCTAGTGGACGTACAGTACGCTGCGGCGAAAGTGGCTTCCTCATGCATGTACGGTACATGCATGAGGAAGCCACTTTCGCCGCGGCGTACTATACATCACACTGTCAGGGTAATCCTCATCTCGCCCCCTAATAAATGTGAGTCTACATTATACAGTCGATCGTTCATAATAATATTCCATATAGAAATTCCAGATTTGAGGTTGATTGCTGCATGTAGTCGTTTTTGCAACTGAAGAAACGGAAGTACCAAATTTACGTCGTTTACTGCAATTTCCAGTCGTAACATAAGATTTGAAAGACTCTACTAACGTTTAACTGGCTGTCTTACATTTTCAACGAAATTTTACATCATATAATTACATCTTATTATGAGACTTAATTGTTTGTCAGTAAACAATTAAATTTATACCTTAAATTATTAATATTTAAAACCATTGCATCCCCACATGAATGCGTTTCAGCCTGTGCATTAAGCAACCGTCATTACACTACAGTTCAAACAGTTGTCTACGTTACAGGATGTAAAAAAAATACGAATGAAAATTAAAATACCACTAGAAATTTGTGTAGCAAATATATAAAAATGTTTTTGCTGACTAAATGTACCGTTTTATCATCAAAACATATGGACGTTTAGTGCCATATGTGTGATTTAAATTTGAATTGCACAATTAATTTTTCTATCGAGAGTTCTGCTAAAAAAAAATAGTCAGAATGTTTTAATCATCAAATCGTATTATTTTTTATTTTATTTTATTTCACCCATGTCAATTTATATATAAATACATATTTATATTTTACAACAAAATTAAAAGAACAATAAAACAACAAAGAAAAGAAAGTAAAAATAAAAATTGACAAATATAGCTTATTTTTGAAAATTTGTAGTGTGAGGATCAATACTGTAGCACCAAAGTGGCACCATGACACAAAAGTGGCATTGATCCATAATATACACAATATTAATTGACCCATGAGGCCTAGTCAAACAAAATATTATTAAATGTTCATTAGATGTCTCTTTAAACATAAAGAGAAAGAAGAAGGTGGCTGTAATTTAACATCGGCAGGTAAGTTATTCCACTGAGTGGTGCAACGGTATACAAAGCCGTTTTGATAAAGTGACGTCCGTACGTTAGTCTCATTTTAATGCATTTAAATAATAGTATCATAAATCAATAATTTTATTAAAAATTAATCATATGTAGCACATTATTCATAACATATATATTATATTATAATATTATATAAACAATTAAGTCTATTATACTGTATAGTAAAAATTAATAGTGATCGACGTATAATAATCATATAGTATAGTTTATGTTTGAAAATCCAAAATATAAAGGAAAATTACATGATCGAATCTTTTAATTTGTTCATTATTAATATTATTATATAAAACAAAAAGTTTATTAACCAGAAAATTTATTTTGAATTGCACACAGAATGTTTACTCTGTTAATATAAGGACAAAAATAAAACTATAACAAAATATGCTTGAACAAATTAACGTTTCTTTAATATTTTTTTCACAATAGAAATTAAATTATAAAAATATAACAAAATAACCACAAAATAATCATGACATAATTAATAATATATAGCTATAATGGATTCTCTGCAAAATTCATAACAGATCCAGAAAAACAAAACAGTAAAGGACGACTTCCCATTATAAAAGATACCATATAATAAAGAATACCGAAGATACCTTCATACCCAATTACGGGTAAATAAGTAACGACACGCTCAATGTTAAAAAATATTCTCACACATGAAGTTCCATTTCTCCATGTTTATAGCCATTAAAAATTCGTAACTAAAAAACTAGCTCGAATTTGTATACCTCATATTTTAGCTACTTATAGGGGATGTAGGGTAGAATGCTTCAAGTGCGGATATATTTTTAAAATGGACAACATACATTAATGAAAAAATTTTATTGCAGAAATGAATAGAGGGTACCAAATTATGCTACTCTGAATTTTTTCAGATTTTTTTTAGACCAAAAGCGTCAATAGGCGTCCAGTCTCTATATCCTTTTTATTAAGAATTCAGGTTTGCCAACTGAAATCACAAGACTTTCAATAATTACTTAAAAATAGTTCCGGGTCTCAAAAAAATCTGAAAAAATTCAGACTAGCATAATTTGGTACCCTCTATTCATTTCTGCAATAAATTTTTGTCATGTATGTTGTCCATTGGGCTTGTTACTTTAAGGTTACAAAGTCTTATATTTAATTATCTTGCTCATTAGATAATCGGTTGGTGTAGGTAATCCCCTGGAACGCCGCGTACATTCCGTATACTACGATAATTATTCAGACTTGGTGTTGTTGCAGTTGCTCGAAGGTGACCCCCGTCTTGTTGAGCAAGTCACGCAGCAGCAGCGCCCGGCTGGCCCCGGACCTCAAAGGCAACGCCAGGTGATCCAGAGTGTGGCAGGTAAGATGTGGCAGCGCGGTCCTGGGAACGTCACGAATGCAGAAATTGTGTTTAAAGAATAGACTATCGACCTCAAATTTTTAAACCAATTGTGAAAATGGAGGGTGCAATGACATGACATGACATGGATGATATGACACTCTGATTTTTTTTTTTTTCAGATTTTTTAGAAACCGGGAAATATTGCTAAAAAGTTTTGGCGAGGTCGGATTTGAACCCACGCCCCTTTTAGGTCCTATCCTTTTATTAAGAGAGGCATCCAGAGGTGTCACTTTTTCTGTACATTATTTTTTTTTTAAATGCCATAAAAAAATTTGAGGTCGATACTATATTAGGAAGGCTGGAAAGTAAACTCATGCAATTTTGGCTCTATCCGAGCTTTTTTTTTTTTTTTTTTTTGCATTCTTTTGCACCCTTTTCTGCACTCCTCTTTAAATCACTCAATGCTTATACCACGCGCATAGAGATCACTTATATAATATATAGGTATATATCTGTATATGTTACCACCAAAAACCGAATTCGGGCAAAAGCCGAAAAAAATGACTAAAACTAGTTTTGAGCATCAAGTTAAGCTCAAAACCCGAAATAATCGATTACTTCGGGTTTTGAGCTTAACTTGATGCTCAAAACTAGTTTTGCTCAAGTCGAAATGAGCAAAACCCGATGAAGACTGTTTAATCGCTATCTAATAATGAAATAAAAGATAACTTTATTATATGAGCGTAGGTTTTATTTATACGTCTGGTGGGTACAGAGGTAAGAATCAGAGTGAGGATCGATAATCGATTATGATAATATCACATTAATATATGTCTATGCTAGAGCGCCTCTAGTGTAGTTTCAATGAACTACATTCATTAGGTTCACAATTAAAATAAGACATAATTACATATTATGCTAGTTTACCACATCTCCCCCTTTTAAGCTTTGTGTTTACAATGCTTGATTGAACTGCATTAGTTTCTTTCTGCCCATCCAAAACGTTGGACGATCAATCACTTTATATTTAATGACAATAATTTAACGATAGAACTCTTTTAACGATATTTTAACTTTACTTGCAATTATGATTAGAGTTTTCGGACTCTTTACCTTATACTTATTTATAAGATATTTTTACACGAATCAAATTGAAAATAACATATCTGCTCTATTACAGAATTAAGAAATCCAGCTAAAAATGATTAATCTTCCTTTACATACATAACACCCGCGCCTTGCTGAAAAAAAGAACATAAGAAATACATAATACTATAGTATATATATATTATCTGTGCTTCATTTATGCACTTGTCCATAGAACAGAAAAAACATATCTTCCACAAACAATTAATACATGTATGAATATTTTATTAGTTGCTAACAATACTAAAATATGACAATGTCATTTAATTTGAATAATTCATATATTATTTTGTTTGTTTGTTTGCAAGAAGATTAATTGTTACAAAACAAAAAGAACAACATATATATTATATTGAATTTACAAGGATATAACTTACAATGAAAATATATTTAATTTAGTAAGTTACCATTACAATTATATTAGGTCATTGACCTTTGCTTGAAAAAATTTGCATTGCATAAATATGAGATGATGGTCTATCTGAATTAAATGCACACAGTTTGCATTCATGACATATCAAATAATAAGAGACTCAAGGTACACAGTCTGAATACTAACTATATACACATATTTTACATAATTATTATGTCTTGGTATTTTGCATTTATTCTGCATTATTAAATATTTTTTTTAAAATACAGTAGACTTATTATTATTGCATTGACTGTAATATTATTAGATTATTGCTTAATTTAGAGATAAATAAAATGAGATGTTAGAATTTTACCAAAAATGGCTAATATCAACTGAAGCTATGTAATTTTTAGTACTATAAATTTGTAATTTATTGAGCAAACCATACTAGATTTTAAATTTAACATTACTGTATCTATCTTCTCATTCCACTACTCACTCTCCCTCTGCATACTTTGCTAGAGTTTGTTGTTTTTAACTTAAAACAATAAATATTAATTGAGTTAAATTTGACATTGAAATTAACTATTGGGAATTTATTATGATTATTGCTGACATATGGCACAAATTATTTATTATTAAACTTGGAAGTTACAACTTTCTCCCGTATCAAATTCAAATTATTCAAAACATTGTGCTAATTTATTGTCTTAATAAACTGCTTATTTGTTTACTGCTGCACATTATCAGCTTTGACACAATCAAGATTTATGATTATTTATTGTGATTACTTATGAACTGCACTTTTAGAAATTTCTGATTACAATATCATCTTTGCTTATATAATATATACAATCATTATTGTTTTTTTTCCAATTATGAATAATTTGAGCTAACATTTTTAAGACTTTGCCATTATATCAGATTATTTTCCCCTTGTTATTTGTACATATTTCAAAACTTCAACAGTACAACTTGAGATTTTGTCAACACTACTATTGCAATATTTTCCCCATTTTTTTGGGGTGGGGGGGGGGAATAATTTATTTTGCACATAGCAATTTGAATATTTTAGCATGAAGAATACCATATTATTTTTTTGCATTAGTGTTCACACAGAATACAAAATATTGTTTATTTCAGCTTATCTCAAATTAGGTTTAACTTTTGACATTGATTATAATTATTTGAGCTGAGTACTCATTATTATTATATGACTTTTGATACATTTGAATTGTATATTTAGTTAATTAACTATATCAAGTTATTTGCACTATGATTTCAAAAGACAACCTAGCTTTATTATTTTGAGACTTGAATTTCAATTTGCTGTTGCACTATTATTATTTACAGTATATACAAAAATATAATTTTTTGAATTATTATTGACAATTTTAATTATACTGTATTTCTTCCATAATTTGAGATTTCACATACAACAATTATGGTGTATTATCATTATTTAGCACCCTTGGATAATAGTTTTGAGTTTTTTCATATTGCATATAGGACCACAAATGATTCAACGGATTTTTGACGTTATTTGAATTTACTCGTCAATTCTAATATACCGTTTTACTGTCACTCTCAAGCAGGATTTAGTGTGGTTTTTTTAAACAGGATATTGTGTGATCAAGATGGATATCCCTTTTTACCTTGGGATTAGGTTTTAGGTAACATTGGTAAGGGAATGATGAGGATGCAATTTTACAGCCCTTTGTGCATTTTATTTGACATTGTCAAATTTTTTAATACTGGTATGCCACAAAATTTACTACATTTGCCTTTTTTTTTATTTGCTGGCTGTGGCTGTATATTTCATTGTTTATTGGGATTTACAACCTTTAGTTGTTCCTCTGTATATTCGTAATATTTTTTCATTTAATATTACAGTATTACAATTTCCTCTTTCACATTACTGTATATTTGTAATATATATATATATTTTTTTTAATATTACAGGATTACAATTTCCTCTTTCACATTACTGTATATTTGTAATATATATATATATATTTTTTTTTTTTAATATTACAGGATTACAATTTCCTCTTTCAATTTACTGTATATTTGTAATACCGGTATTTGATTTGTATTACAGGAGAACAATTTCCTCTTTCATTTAAGCCATTTCAAGTTTTTTTTTTTTATTTATAGGGCATTAGTGACTAGACGGTATATTGTTAGCAAGGGGTGGGGGGTGGCGCATGACTGTTATTGACTTTGCCTGTCCCTCGATCTGCTTGTCCTCCAGCCGGATTAGGGCCTCTGGTACCGGGTGTCCCCGATGTGAGGATTCCTCCTTGCTTTTTTCCGTCCTCTGCCAAATGCACCCTTGAAAGCGGCACAGCTACCGCTCCGAAAGGGTGTGACAGGTCTTTGTCCCTTGCGACTCTGAGTACGAGCCCGCTCGACTGCGTCTGCAAAACAATACCAGATTACGTTCTTATACCAACCACCTTGTCTATTAACTTGCGGCGTTGGCTGGCATAGCTTCTCTATATTATTTATTGAAGAGACAGCCTTTATTACAACAGTATGATATGTATTTATATTTTATTTATTCTTTCCTTTGAAAGATTTTATACATACAATTCCCCTCCAAAAGACACTTGCAAAATTAGCCAAACCAGGCGTCCCCGATTCATGGATAATATAAGCCTTGCTCTCTGGTAGGGTCGTGTAACAGGGTGATTTATGAGACCTTTGTCTCTTGCACCGCTACCATTTTAGTGAACTAGTATCTCGATTATTAGTATTTGCTATTTGGACACAATAATTTCCCTATTTTATTTCAAGGCTTTACCATGCAATGATTAATGAATTTAATTTACATTGCACAATTATTGGATTTATTGGGTATTTCACTGGATTTTTTATTAATATGACTCGACCAGTACCCTATTCATCCACAGAGACTCTATCATTACTGCGGTAATGCCGCCAGTTTACAGGTATGCATATGATTATATGATACTGTACCGTCCCAGTGACCACATGGACATCCCGGGGACCTTGCGAACATCCCCGCAAGATCCCCCAACATCCCTGAACGTTTTACGTGCTAGTTTTCAAAACCCTTTAACTTTAAACATGTTTTCCGTGTTCTAAAAAAGGTTTTAGCTACACTTCGAAAATAATTTTCTAGGTTTTTTAATATTTTTATGAAAGTCTCTCAGAACATCCCTTGGGGATGCAACACGGCTGTCCCTTGAACATCCCCGGGGGACTTTGAAAGGACCCTTTAGTCAATGTTTTCATTAAAATCATAGTATGTGCTGTTCATTATTATGTACTGATTTTAAAAATATACAAATATAGTTAATATTATTTAAAATATTATATGAAAATATTAATATTTAAAATAAGACGTGAAATTTTACTTAATATTAAAGTGCGTACTTTGCACCGAAAAATATTTTTTTTTAATAAAATATCCTCGTAGAAAAAAATATCTATGAAAAATAAACAAGGTCCCATCAAAGTCCCCCGGGGATTTTAGAGGGACGCTTGAACATCCCACAAATGTCCTCGGAGGGACCTTTAAAAATTTCTAAAAAATTAAAAATATTTTTTTTTTAATGTCGAAGTCTGTTAACAATTAGAGATGTATTTGAGCGTTGCAATTTATAATTAATTAATGTATAAACATGTTTTTATTAAAATTATAAAATTTTATTTTAATTTATTTTTAAAAAATTTAAATCTCAATATATTTAATGTTGTAATAAATAATAACAATCTCCCAATGTACCAGTTTGCTTAAAAAAATAAAAAAACGCAACTTCGCTCGTAATATTAAAATATTATACAACACCCAAAACTTTACAATTTATATACCCAAATAAATCACACTTTACTAACTAAGAGCAATATCCAAGTTGTCTACGACGTCGTCTATCAACCAAAAGGTCCGAGTTCGATTCCCGACGCATCCAAATTTTTTATTTGGTAATCTTGTAGTCCACATTCTAAAAGACCCTAAACTTCTTTAATATAAATTTTAAGATGAATTAATATATAATTGGCAAGTGAAAATTAGGTAACATCCCCGAGGGATGTCCACAAGACGTCCTTTTTTGATGGACATGGGGGATGTCCTTGGGGACGTCCAACGGGGACCTTAGAGGGATGTCCCCGGGGCGTCCCGGGGACGTCCATGTGGTCACTGGGGTACTATACCGATTTTACAGCTTTGTTACCCTGCGCTGGAGTTCGACTGCTGTCGTGTGGTTCTCCGCTCGAGGACCCTTGGCCCAACTCTTACCAATGCTTAGCGTTGCTTAGATGTTACGCGCCATGCCATATATGTTGATGGGTGGCTTAGTTGTCTCCTTTTCAGAAGATTTCCTCGGGGTGACTGGTGACTGCTGCTTTCCGCTTCTGTTTGCTAGGCTGCGGGTGATGAATCGACGGTATGCATACGGTCCGTGTATTGCGTCTCTGATGCGATGTTGCTAAACCTCGTGCTGATTCATTTTGACTGCATACAAGATTGTTGAAATGATAAAATCCAGGCCTCTTCACTGAAGTATGCTGGATTCTTGTCTTCTTATGCCGGTCTTGCAGATTCTCAGCGGTTTAGTTGTCGAAAACGAAGGTAGGCCAAATTTCGGGATGCCCAAACGTGCTAGTTACGTATTTTTACTTAGCTTTAATATGCAAAATTATTACATAAAATGGACAAACGTGGCTCTCACTCCCTTCTTTTCGTTGACTCTGACTCTATCCCTCGGGTTTTACTGCAGGATGACGAAGATTTTTGCCGATTTTTGTAGTGACGATTGTCTTCAAAAATGGTGTGCACGAGCAGACTTTTCTTCGCGAACTTTTTTTATCAGCAGACATCCGCTAACCACTCGTTATTTGACGTGTTTTTATTTTCTACTTTAACAGATTAAGTATTTTACTACAATTCTGACACCATGTTTAATCGCTATCTAATAATGATATAAAAGATAACTTTATTATATGAGCGTAGGTTTTATTTATACGTCTGGTGGGTACAGAGGTAAGAATCAGAGTGAGGATCGATAATCGATTATGATAATATCACATTCATATATGTCTATGCTAGAGCGCCTCTAGTGTAGTTTCAATGAACTACATTCATTAGGTTCACAATTAAAATAAGACATAATTACATATTATGCTAGTTTACCACAAAGACTTTTACATCGGCTTTTGTTCATTCCCATTTGAACAAAACTAGTTTTGTGTATCAAGTTATGATCAAAACCCGAAGTAAGTTTTTATTTCGGCATTTGAGCGAAATTTGAGCAAAACTAGTTTTGCTCATTTTTCAAAGACAATTTATTTTTTTATTTTGAATTTGAGGATCTGATGAATTTGAGGGGGAGGACATCCCCAAGGAACGTTATGGCTGTTGTAAAATCAGTGAATGGATAATCAACCTCAATTTTTTTATTGCAGAAATGGATAGAGGGTGCAAAGTTATATATATGCTACTCTGATTTTTTTTCAGATTTTTTAGAGACCGGGAACTATTTTTAAAAAAAATGTGAAAGTTCTTTTTGTGACGTCACGATCAAGACGCCGCTCCTTAAGAAAAAGATAGGACTTGCCGCCGCGTGACGTCACAAAAAGAATTTTCAATCAATTTTTAAAAATAGTTTCCGGACTCTAAAAAATCTGAAAAAATCAGGGTAGCATAACTTTGCACGCTCAATCCATTTCTGCAATAAAAAAAAAATGGGGTCGATACTCTATTCTGATCAATTGTACCAACTTGCAATTGAAAATGGAATTTTAAACAAGTTATATTGCAGAAATGAATTTCAGGCTGCTGAAGAGAAATTCCATTTTCAGTTGCAAGTTGGTACAATTGATCAGAATTCACAGATTTTACAACAGCCATAACGTTTCTTGGGGATGCCCTCCCCCTCAAATTCATCAGATCCTCAAATTCAAAATAAAAAATAAATTGTCTTTGAAAAATGAGCAAAACTAGTTTTGCTCAAATTTCGCTCAAAAGCCGAAATAAAAGCTTACTTCGGGTTTTGATCATAACTTGATACGCAAAACTAGTTTTGTTCAAATGGGAATGAACAAAAAAGCCGATGTAAAAGTCTTCATCGGGTTTTGCTCATTTCGACTTGAGCAAAACTAGTTTTGAGCATCAAGTTAAGCTCAAAACCCGAAATAATCGATTACTTCGGGTTTTGAGCTTAACTTGATGCTCAAAACTAGTTTTGCTCATTTTTGTCGGCTTTTGCCCGAATTCGGTTTTTGGTGGTAACATATATATATATATGTTATGTATTTCTACAGTTAATGTATTGATAATTATAATAATAAAATATCTTATATACCTGCTACTATATTATATATATATAATACATATATACCTTCTCTTAAATACTATATGATAGATTGAACCATTATATTTAATTAAAAGTACAAAAGTAGATTAATTTTAATCTTAACTATATTATAGGTTTTATTGCAATTACATTTGTTACATTTTGTGTCTACTCTGCATGCTATATGCATCAGTCTTACCAAATATGCATAATATGTATATATATATATTTGGAATAGATAATGTTAGGTAATAAACAAGGGTTTGTTACAGATAAATTAACATTATTGAGAGACTTAATTGAGAATAGAACACTTCGGTGCATAATTTGCAATTTTTATTTACCTGAACACTCCCAGCGAGCAGACAAAGATGGCTGCAGCCTCAAGCTCCTTCACGCGAGCTTGCAGACCAACAGCAACTGCCTCCTTTACGATGAATTTCTTGAGGAAACTTGTCATATTTTGACCAATCAGCAGCGGGTTGGGATATGATAATACGAAATTGAAGAAGTCGTTCCATGCTAACTTCCGGTTGACACACCGTCTTGAGATGTCATTACCATGTTGGTAAAGCCCCACTACTCCATTTGAATTCCTGAACAACTGCATCCCATTGACCTCGCTAGCTTTTGGTTGAATTAACACTGTCGGCATTATGCAACGTAAGAAAATTTCAACATCATTCTGTACAACACTAATTTGAATTACTTGGTCTTCATATGAAACACCTGTAGTCTCAAGATGAATGCATAGTGGTGTCACATTTGCGCCTGCCATATTTTAATTCACACTGATTTAATAAAATAATATTGAGAATTTAAGGCTAATTTTGTTGATCTATTATAGTTAATTACTTACGATTTTCTTCAATTTTTTTTATATGTATTTAATACAAATTTAAAAAAAGTAATAAAATATTAAAATGCAATAAATAATATAAACAATACAATTTAAAATCCTTATATATTATATATAGCCTGAACAAAATAATTAATTGCTATTAACATATAATATATAAAAGACTCGATCGAAATGACACGTAAGTTGTCGGCTGAAGATACCAGCTGTCAGTATATAAATGACGCGATTGCGCTAAGATAATTTAATAAGATATATTAATTGGTACTAAGTATTAATTGATAAACCAAAGAAATAAAGGAGGGGGAAAGATTGCTGCAATGAGAGTTGCAAAGTTTTGGACCTAAAAATATTAGTCATTAAAGATTAGGGCTGGTGCATGCTCTCAATGTTCATATTTTTTTTTCATTATTTATGTTTTATGTATATATTTTTTTTTATTATTTTGAACATTTGTTGGTTGCATTAAGCAAACATTTCGTTCACGTCAAGTTAGTAAGTATACATGTAAAAATATTTTCAAATTAACCATTACAAATTGCATAATTATATTATTGTTAATTAAAACAAAAAACAAAACACAAATCAAAACTTCAATATCATGTATGAAACTAAAAATCTTTAAAAGACTCAACATTATATAGACAATAACAATAATAATATACCAGTATATTACTCTTTGAAGAAAGTAATACTATAATACTCTTTCCGAATGGACAACATACATGAAATAGTTTATTGCGGGCACCAAATTATGCTACTCTGAATTTTTTCAGATTTTTTTGAGACCTGGAACTATTTTTAAATAATTATTGAAAGTTCTGTAAGTTAAGTTGGCACCCCTGAATCCTTAATAAAAAGGATAGGACCGAGACGCCTATTGACGCCTCCAGGGGGTGTGGCCGCACTTTCAATAATTATTTAAAATTAGTTCTGTGTCTCCAAAAAATCTGAAAAAATTCAGAGTAGCATAATTTGGTACCATCTATTCATTTCTGCAATAAAATATTTCATGTATGTTGTCCATTAAATCAGCATTAATACTAATTAAATAATATATAAATATATATAGTGTATTTTTGTGTCAGTATGGTACTCAGGATATTCGGTATGTTTATTTCTTTTTTTTTTTTAATTAGGAAAGTGTCACCCAACCTTTTCTCATGTATTTTAATTGTAATACATGGTTTTATTTAAATCATTCAAACTTTTCTAACTTAAATATTACCCCTTGATATTCTCCGTTTGTGTAGTGCCATATAGTGGAAATGAATCATGATGATATCTTCATAATAATTACATAATGCTATAAGATGACATAATTGAATAAAAATAAAAAAGTCGAGATAAAATGAAAATTCCAAATGTTTAATCTTTTAAATTTTATATCATTTTATTATACACTTGAAGGAGCATAATATGATTGATAAGGAAGTATGTGATTGATAAGAAAAAGTAAAGATGATTAAACTCTTGAAATATTTAAATTATATATGTTGAGTATTTATATAAGTTTGAGAGAAAAAGGTAGTCATTTTATTCTCTCTGTCTTTATCACCTTGGTCTTATAGTAAAAAATGAAGTATACATAATGGACAACCTGCAAGATTTCTTTATTTCAAAAATGAAAAGAGGGTACCAAATTATGCTACTCTGATTTTTTTTTTCAGATTTTTTTGAGTCCAAGAACTATTTTTAAATAATAACTGAGAGTGCAGCTATACGCCCCCTGGAGGCGTCAATAAAGGTCTATAGACCCCATCCTTTTTATTAAGGATTCAGGGGTGCAAATTTAACTAGTACAGAACTTTCAATAATTATTTAAAAATAGTTCCGGGACTCTAAAATATCTGAAAATAATCAGAGTAGCATAATTTGGTATATACCCTCTATTCCTTTCTGCAATAAAAAAAATTTCATGTAGGTTGTCTATTCCTTATGTTTCAGGATAACATCAGCAACAATGCTATTATTGTTGTTAATTTTGTGCCTGTTGGTGTCCGGCATGTCATGTTCGCCAAGGGAGACTCGCGCCCTCTCACCTCAGTGTGGGCGCCACGTGGCGCTCTACGTGACGTCACTGGCACAAGGAGACGACTGGGCCCTGCACATGATGGACGCCAGTACTAAGGTAGGATATTTAAATTCTTTATTTCATGTACAAACAATTTATACTAAAAGGCAGTTTCATATATTTCGAGAGTTTTTTTAGCAGAGGCAGAGCATTAAACCAAGTTTATTGCAAACCTGAATCTAACCACGGTTTATGAGAAAGCAAGTTTAACTTATAGTTAAATCCTTCTTAAATCGCTCCCAATATTGTAAAGAAAAAGATGATATGAGCCCCTATTTAAAAAAATAAAATTATATAGTTATATATTTGGTGGTGTGCATTTTATCCCATAGGATCATAAACAAAGCAGTCTATGTGACCTTCTTACAAGTTTTACCAGGCACAACTTTAATTCAATAAAGCGATTTACGAAAATAGTTATCTAGGTTTCTTACTAACCACGTTTTATAGAACTAACAAGTTTGTCACTGAATTAGGCTGGCGCTAACCGCGGTTAGTGTTAAAGCTGGAGAACTTTCTGAATAACTCTTTCGTGAATCGCCTCAGTATATAAATACTAATTTATAATCCATTTTCCATATTTTTATTTAATTCACAGATACCTGATGGTTACTTTTATGGACTTTACGACCAACTTGGAAACTTTGACGAATGTCTCGCTGTCGACTACGAACGTGAAGTCCTGGGCATAAAATTCCAAGGCCAATATTGTCGAGTTTTTGTCCAAATCGCTCCATCCTCACCAATATCTACCATACTACATAACATGACGGACCAGGCCAAAGTGGTAGGAGTTCCATTCATGTGGTCCTCTTGTCTCCCGTCATCATGTTCTATCGAGGATGTGGAGATTTTCATGGAGGATTATTTTGGACCTTCCATTGGACTTACCTTTAGTGTAGTTGCAGACGCTAACAACTGCCATGTAAAGGTATAAACTAAAAGTATTTTAAATTGTTCATATTTAATTGAATTTGTATATATTATAACATATTATCTTTAAGTTTGTCATTGGTATGAGTGACTCCATACAAACCCAGGCTTTGGATATTGCTTTGGTCCATTGATAAAAAGTAGAGGTGTCCGTCCTGACTGAAATTTTCCATGGTTCCCTCAGTGTCACCTCAGCGAATGCTGGGACGCGTAACAGAGCGTGGCCACCATCCTTTCCCTAATACCTTATCTCTACCCATTACTCCGCCGCGAGCTGTAAGCTCTTAGGGGTGTATATCCTTGTAAGAAAAAGAGATATTGCAATGTCCCCAGGGTCCGTCTCCCCCGCTTGGTGTCGGCACCATCGCCACGTTGTCTCTGCTGGCGCTCCTCGTGGCGCTAGTGGCGGTCAGCACCACGCTGCACCTCCTCGGTTACCTCCCGCGATTCTCCACCGTGTTCTCCGCTGACGTCACGGCTCGTCAGCTGTTCTCCACGAAGAAAGAACGTGGGGGATTTCCCTGTCTGCACGGACTTAGGGTCGGCAGTATCTTATGGGTCATTCTTGGACATAGATTTGGGCAAGAGATATATGGATCAGTCTCTAACTTGATACTCATTTATATTACTGATGTAAGTATATTTGAATTTAGCAAAGTCGTATTTTGAAAGTGGCCGATCATATTATATATAATATATGACATTACACATTTATGAAGCAATCCATGCTTGTCAAAAATGTACTTTACTAACAACGTCAGACATCAATATATTCTTTAAAGGGGGAGGGGTATTTTGTACTTAACTCCTCACCGATTGGCATATAGCAGAGGTTATATATATATATATATAATTAATAGAAATTGGAACAGAATTTTCAATAGTTAACTAAATCTTCCTGATATCCACTTAATCCGCATAACATAACTTTTAAGTGGAAGGTGTGGCGCAGTACGCTTGACCGGGTCTAAAGCCACTATTACACGATACAATTTTTTCTTACAAGAAAAATTGTACCCCATTTATTTGTATGGAGATGAAATTTTCTTGCAAGGAAAACTTGTATGCAAAATTGTATGGTGTAATAGAGGCTTAACACCGAGAGTGGTTTAGTAGTTGCATGGATGAGTGAACATTTTTAACAATTCAACAAAAAACACATTTCCCACCCAGGGGTTAATCATTGCGCTTTTCCACAATGCGGTTCCTTTGACTTTGGGGACCATTGCACTTCTGGTTCATTGACAAAAGCTGTAGCGTCCATCCTGGCTGAAGTTTCTATTATACGTTTCCCTCAGTCGCAGCCGGGATGGATTGCAAGGCCGTGGCCGCCACCGTTCCGGAAGGGCCCGCAAAAAGCTCAAGTTAGGGTTTCGGAAGGTTCGGGGTTTCAAAGTAGTGTTATTTAGTAAGTAGAAGTACCCAATAGGGTTTGATAAAAAAAAACTTAATTTACAGGTGATTCGCAAGCCCAGCGACATGACGATATCGAACTCTCTGTTGGCTGTGGACACTTTCTTCTTGTTGAGCGGTCTGTTGATGTGTCATTCCTTCCTGAGAGGAATGCAGAGAGGGTCCAAATTTGATGTCCTCAAGTTCTACCTGTACCGTTATCTGAGGTGAGAATTTTCATGCAGTTTATAGAGAATCTAAATAAGGCTTTATATCTTAGAAATTTGGAGAAATTAAACTTTGCAGAGAAGGAGAGAGACGTAAAATTACCATGATACTTCTATAATTATTAATTAGTCAATTTATGTTCATTATATTTATGTAAAATAAAATAAATAGAAAATATAGAAAGAAAAATGTAATATACATGCAATACCCTCATAAAGATAGACTCGATCATAAAGACTCTTTTGCATTGGAACCAATAAGGAATTAAAATCAGTTCACTTATAAATATCTGTCCAATAGTCATGAATATGATTAATTAAGTACATTATTGTTAAAAGAAGTGGTCTCTTCCAGGCTCGGACTGGCCAGAAGGCGGTGTGTCAGGGTTTCTTGATTGGCCTCTCCAATTTTTAATCCATAGAACATTTATAAAAATGGGCCTCAGGCCCCCTTCTATAGGTAGCCCCTGGAGTATCGACCTCATTTTTTTTTATTGCAGAAATGGATAGAGGGTGCAATGTTATGCTACCCTGATTTTCTTTCAGATTTTTTACAGACCAGGAACTATTTTTAAATAATTATTTTAAGTATTTTTTGTGACGTCACAAAGCGGCAAGGCCTATCTCAGGGCAGGGGCGGATTCAGCCCGCGGCTTTGGGAGGGGCGGTGCCCTATCCCGCAATGTTAAATTTTGGGGTGGGAGGGGGGGCGACGGGTGGTGGGTGGTAATACCTTCAATGTATTTCGGGACCTTTGGGGGGGGGGGGGGGCGATCGCCCCCATCGCCCCCCCCCCCCCTTGGATCCGCGCCTGTCTCAGGGAAGAGGGAAGCTAGAGACCTAGGAGGGGAATTATGCACGCGTTTTTTTCGTGCATCCGAGATGCGCATCCGGATGCAAATTAATTTGTCGTGCATCCATGGATGCGCATCCGGATGCAAATTTATTTTTCATGCATCTGGATGCAAATTTATTTTCCATGCATCTGAGATGCGCATCCGGATGCATTAATTTTTTCCCGTGCATCTGGGAAGCACGGATGCGGATGCAAGCCCATTTTTGCGCATCCGTGTGCATCTTGCATCTGCATCCGCATCCGATCCCTGGAATTAAGTGACACGGATAAGACCCATGTATAAGGCTGGGCCAATCAGAGTGCGTAATTTTTGTCACGTGACAGCAATTACGCTCGGTGATTGGATAAAAAGTGGAACCATTTACGCACCAAATTTGAAAATAGGCGATCGTGACTGCACCATAGTAAATACTGTAAATAGAGCCACCATGTCCTATCTTTTTCTTAAGGAGTGCCACCTGGTGACGTCATAAAACAACACATTCAATAAATTTTTAAAAATAGTTCTCGGTCTGTAAAAAATCTGAAAAAAATCAGGGTGGCATAACCCTCTATCCATTTCTGCAATAAAAAAATTGAGGTCGATATACTCCATTACCTATATTTATGTCCCTGACTCGCTGCTAGCTTCCCAGTCCGACTCTGATCTCTGCAGTCTATCGACATTAAAAAGTAAACATGAAATTCCAGACTGACAGTTCCAATGGGGATGGTAATTCTGATGTACGTTACGGTGATTCCCCGTCTGGGGGGAGGTCCTTTGTGGTACAATTACGTCACATGGCAGTCTGATGCTTGCAAAGCGAACTGGTGGACTAACCTTCTGTATATCAACAATTACTACCTCGTAGATAGCAGGGTAAGTTAAGCTAGCTTTATACGAATAAAAAAAGTCATTGTAATGTATTTTAGTAAAAAATGTAAATTTATTTTTATTGAGCATTACTATAATTTTTGGCAAACGATTGAGTGTGGCTTGAGTGTATTGACCGGTTCTCGTTAGATTTTACCAAAGTCAAGCATGGTTAACCCTAATAGCATTACCAAGTGATTTTTTGTCACAGGTTTTTACCAAGGGGGGAGGGGGGTCGAAACGCCCCCATATTTAAATCGCATGTTAAAAAAAATATTAGTTTTTTTTTGTCTAACTTTTTCTTTTTTTATTGTTTTCTTTTCTTTTCTTTTTTTTTTTTTTTTTTTTTGCGAAAATAACAATAAGGATTACAAATTTCTACAGATTTTTTTCAGAAGTATTTCACACTTTTTTTCCCACTTTAAATGGGTAACCGTTTTAAGTAAAAATCACGTTGCTCCCTCCCTGGGGTGAATTCATCTCGCTTTCCACCTATAGCACTTGTGTATTGTTCCCCAAGTTTTGGACATCACTTCGGTCCATTGATAAATTAGACGTGTCCATCTTGACTGAGGCTTTCCACTGTTCCCTCAGTCTCACCTCAGAAATTTATAATTTTAATGTTCACTGTTAAATTTAATAATCCTCCTCGATTCCCCAGATAGATTAACTGACCGTAACTTCCGCTGCCATACAACATTAGCATCGCAGTAATTAAAAATATGATGATAATTCATTTTTACATAATATAGCCTATATTAAAATACAACACGACATTGCTCACTAGAATGACCCAATGGTAGCTATATAAACTAACTTTCTTTGTAATATGCCACAATAAACATTCGTTAATTTGCCTAGAAACTTCGATATACTTCGATATGTAGCATCGATATACGGTGAATTCACAGGATTTCACAGCTTTTACGACAAAATCGAGCTGAATCGCCGTTGCCGCTCATGAAAATCCACCTTTATACATGCAAATATATATAAAATATAATATATGTGTTCATGTATATATTTTTTATTATTTTTGCTAGATGTGTATGGGACAGACGTGGTACACAGCGGTGGACATGCAGCTGGCCTGGCTGTCCCCTCTCGTGTTACTGCCCCTGTATTACTCGCCACGTGCAGGAAAACAGCTGATGGCCATCATCACACTGCTCTCTTGTCTTATTCCTCTCGGAATAACTTACGTCTATGGATTTTCAATGTCTATGATTTTTGTGCCTTTTAAATCTGGGTAAGTGTGCTGGACGCTAGAGTTGAAAAATAAATATTTATGCTTATATTAGAAGTTTTATTCGTAAGCAATGAAATGAAAATCAAGAAACCTTTTTGTGTCCCATGTAAGGTTGATTATAATCTGATTATTTATTCACGAATCCACTGCACATTTACAAGGAGACCTAATAGGACCTAATAGGGTAGCGCCATGAGCTTGTTGGATTGCCTGCTTAACGTCCTGATATTTACCTCCCCTCCCTTCCCCTCCTGAAGAGCAACCGTACGCTCTAAAACATTGAAAAAATTGACTTAGTTGCCAGTTATATAATTATTTGGACACAAAAATATAACTGATGTATTCTTTATAAATTAACAGATGATATTAAAACGATTTAAATGTAATAATTGTCCTGTATAATTTATATATTTAAAATTTTTCTTCATTTTTTATTGTTATTTTTTTTTTTTTCAATGCTTTTATATTTTTTAGTGTAAGGTTGCTCTTCAAGAGGGGAAAGGAGTTAGGAGGGTAGGTAAACATCAGAACGTTATCCTGTAAGCAGGCAACCCAGCAATCTCGTGGCGCTAACACACTTAAATATTAGATACTGAATGGGTTTTCATTACTTTAAAAAATTACTTAATTTAAGTACTTTCTTGAAATTGAACTGTGTTTGAAGTAATTAAATAATTAATGTACTTATTTTAATTACAAAACAAATTTAGTGCATATTTTTTTAAGTACAAAACAAATTAAGTACATTTTTTTAAGTACAAAACAAATTCAGTACATTTTTTTAATAAAAGTACTGAAACTTAAGTTCAATGAGTTGCCACAGTGGCGTAAAAAACCGGAAGTTCAAAACATATGTTGACCGACCACAAGACCGTGCAATCAGTGACTGCTAGTAATTAGCGATTAATTATAGTAATCTTAACCGTTAGGGGTGTTTTATATAGAGAATCTCAAATATGAATATACGTTTGTAATGTGGATTGTTTAGTTTCAATCGAAATCGATCAAATCTTGCGACAACGGTAAGCTTTAAAATATGTAAAAAAATTTGCTCTCGATCTGCAGAAAATATTACTATGCATCATATAATATATAATTACTTGTTAACTCAATTTTGACTTTTGATGCATTGCCATTCAATTTGATTGAATTTTTTTAATCGTAAGTTATTAATTAATAAATAATAAAATATGACTGTTATTTTATCCTTGTGTGCAAAATTTTTATATATTATTTTTTTTCTGAACTATTATTTAATACATCTAATATGTAATAATACATACAGCAGGTAAAATAAAGACAATATGCATTTATTGACAAGCGTCAGATATAAATTCGAGAAATAATGCATTACGTTTTACGTTAGCGTTACATAACCTTTCAGTACATTAATGAAGTCAGTACTTTTTTTTTTGGAAAAAAAGATGTGATTAAATGGAGTCAATAAAAGTACATTTTTTGTACTGAAACTTCTTTTCAGTACTTTTTTTGTAAAAGCTGAATTAAGTACTTTATCCAAGTACAAAATATGTAGTGATTAAACAGAGTCAAAAAAAGTACAAAATTTGTACTTGGACTAAGTATCTAAAAGTTTAGTGTGAACCTATACTTCGTATATGAAAAACCTGTGTGTATTTTTTAATGCATAAAAAAACTCGGTTTATATATTGTCATGATTTTTGAA
Source organism: Siphlonurus alternatus (assembly GCA_949825025.1). Classification (NCBI taxonomy): domain Eukaryota; kingdom Metazoa; phylum Arthropoda; class Insecta; order Ephemeroptera; family Siphlonuridae; genus Siphlonurus; species Siphlonurus alternatus. The sequence goes on from OX463778.1 coordinate 8,408,007, forward strand.
CCCTCTAATCATGTCCTTATAATCGAAAGAAAATATGGCATTAATTGTGACTTCATAATAGTCAACTAAGCAGCATAAAGTCACAGCGTCTTTCCCCTTGATTTGTAATTTTATGTTTTAAGTATGATTTTTTGTTTTACAGTGTAGGCAAAGAAGGATCCATGTTCGACTTGTTGTACATCGTAACACAATGCCGAGCAACACCTTACCTGTGTGGAATTGCGATGGGATATTTTCTACATGAAAAAGAAAAAGTTAAGATTCAAATTAGCAAGGTAATATCACTAAATTATGTAATTCTTATAATCGATCATTTCAAATCGATGTGTCTCTCGAGCTGAAGTAAATTTCGATCGTCTTTTATTCACTATTAAGCTCTCCTCTCGTCTAATTTCCTTTTGTTTTGGACGATTTTAGAAGAAAGTAATCACGTCTTTTCCCCTCTTCTTGAGCACAAAATGTTAAAAACATTGAATTTTCATCCTCACATTGAGCGAAAAGAATATAAGATGTGCTTTACAGGTAAAAAGATTAGGTTTAAACGTGTAAAGGATGAGTTGAATAAGACGTAATTTTTCGCTATGTTGCAGTTAGGAAGGAACAAAGAATTAATATTTTGTTCATTGGTGTCAATATTTTTAATGCACCCTTTCTTATAACAATTTGTGATGTTTATTCACATTATTTGTGGTTGGTTTTAGGGAACCATTAACTATACTCTTCTTTCGAAAGATAGAAATCATTCTAAAAGGTCCCGTAAGCAATACTAACAACCAGCTCGTCAACAGAGGTTTATTAAACTGCATGGTTACTGAATTATTTTAATGTAATTAATGTAATTATTTCCATGGAAAACGTTACCATGGATAACTTGAAACCAACTGATTGCAAAAGCATAGCGAATCACACTTCGTGCTATAATAAATTTTGTGACGTGCCATTAAAACATATTCCCATCTGTACGGTGACGAATAAATTCTCCTTTTCTACATTTATTTCCAGTACTGGGTGACAGTAGGATGGTTCATCACCACAGCAGTCTGTCTTACCGTCATATATTCACTGGCCATCACTTACCAAAGAGACTACGAGTACGACAGAATCGGGTCTGCCTTCTACGCTGGCTTCCATCGACTGGCGTGGTCAGCTGGACTTATGTGGATCATATTTGCCTGCGTTAACGGATATGGAGGTGAGAGAGACTTTGTAATTTATGTTTAAAATATCGTTACAACAGAATTTTTAATGGACAACATACATGAACAAATTTTATTGAAGAAATGAATAGAGGGTACCAAATTATGCTAGTTTGAATTTTTTCAGATTTTTTTGAGACCCGGAACTATTTTTAAATAATTATTGAAAGTCCTGTGATTTCAGTTGGCACCCCTGCAGCCTTAATAAAAAGGATAGAGACTGGACGCCTATTGACGCCTCCAGGGGGCGTGGCCGTACTTTCAATAATTATTTAAAAATAATTCTGGGTTTAAAAAAAAAATCTGAAAGAATTCAGAGTAGCATAATTTGGTACCCTCTATTTATTTCTGCAATAAAAAATTTTCATGTATGTTGTCCATTGGAGATGAAATCTTCATCCTTTTTCCTCTTATTTTGTACCATTTAGGAGGAAAACAGACCATATCACGTCTTCTTCCCTCTTATTAAGCATAAATGTTCCAAAAATCGTCTATCTTTTATCCTCACTTTGAACAAGGAAGAAATGTTTTTTTTTTTTTTTTTTTTTTTAATTTAGATGCGAAAAGGATGTGTTGAAGACGTAATTTTTTTTAATTAGGGAGCTCAAATGTGACAAAAGAGAGACCGTCGTTGCCAATATATTTTTATTGTTTTCCCACAGGATTTATCGACTCCATTCTATCTTGGCGCGGGTTCATGCCTCTCAGCCGCCTTACTTACGGAGCTTACCTTCTTCATTTACTTGTAATGTATGTGGACGGAGGGGACGATCGGACTCCTAGGTACTTCAGTAGCTTTCATGCTGTAAGTATGACCATAATATTGAGATGGAGGTATAGTCAAATTTGTTTAATATTCCTGCCGAAAGTAGCCGGAAAGGAGAGGTTTCTGGTTGTCTTGTTCATGTCTGAGTCTTGAAAATTTGCAAACATGTTATACTCTTCTTACGAACCTGTAGTCAAAATTTAATAATAGAAATATGAATATGAATGTCAGAAACCTCTCACTTCCGGATACTTCCGGCGGGAATATAAAATTAATTTGACTATTAGCAAGAAATTTTCTCCTGCCAAATTTGCTGGCACTGCAAGTCCAAGAGATAGAGATGCATATTTACAATTTTAGAGGAGGTAATAGCAATCTTAACCATTTCAATAAGTTCACGATGCTTTCATACGAGACTGCGTGGTAATGCCTATACATGCAAAGCAGGGTAAAAATTCATACTGTCTCAAGACTATTATTATACTATATTATTATTTATCTCAGAAAGAGAAAAGCTACTATAACTTTTACATTAGAAATCTTTTTTCCAAGAGAATTAATGCTCAGCGCGATTCACGAAGCAGTTAAGCCTATATTACACGGTACAATTTTAGATACAATTTTTCCTTGCAAAAAAATTTCCTCTCCATACAAACAAATGGAGATTAAGTTTTCTTGCAAGGAAAAATTGTATACAAATAATTAGAAAAATTGTATCGTATAATACCGGCTTTAGCCATGATTCTGTTTACCTGTTTTACGCCGTGTTATATCTAAATCACTTAGTTAAACGTGGTTAAGCTAAACGTGGTTAGAAACCTGGCTAACTGCTTCTTGAATCGCGACCAATATTTTTACGGCTCTTTTAAAATCAGTATGCTGATGTATAAGTTTTTGATTTTTTTTTTAATTATTATTTTACTACATAATTTAACATATAAAAATTGGGTGCGATTCACAAAGAAGTTATATAGCCAGGTTTCTAATCACGTTTAGCTTAACTACGTTTAACTATACCTGTTTACGTGTTGAACCACCTAGTTAAACGTGGCTTAACGTGGTTAGAAACCTGGATAACTGCTTCGTGAATTGCGCCCAAAATTATGTAAAACTTTTTTCATTTATTGGTAACGAGTAATTGCTGCATGTCTGAAGACCAAAAATCAAACAAACTCCAAATCAAGCTAATATTACAATTTACAATAATGCTATTTTTTTAACAAGTCGTTTTTTCTGAAAGCATTTTAATAATTTCGTACTTTACAGATTCCAGAGTGTTTTCGTGCAGGTTGCCCATTGTTTGTATTCTTTTTGTTCCAGGTCTACAAGTTTTTTGGTGACTTAATTCCAACGTTTATTCTAGCTACGATATTGTTTCTTCTTGTTGAAGGTCCACTTTTAGCAGCACTTAAAATAATCTTTGGAAAAGGTATTTAAGATTTTGGTAACACTCGCATAATTGTGTATCGATCAAACAACAGAGTGTCGACCTCAAAAATTTTTATTGCAAAATTGAATGGAAGTTGCAAAGTTATGCCGCTCTGATTTTTTTCGTTTTTTTTTTTTTTTAGATATTTTAAAGCCCGGGAAGTATTGAACATTAAAAAGTTTTGGCTACGTTGGGTTTGAACCCACGCCCCTTTTAGGACCTATCCTTTTATGGAGAGAGGTGTCCAGAGGCGTCACTTTCTTATTAAAAATAGTTCCTGGGCTCTAAAAAAATCTGAAAAATAATTCAGGGTAGCATAACTTTGCACCCTCTATCTATTTCTGCAATAAAAAATTTTGAGGCCATTGCTCTATTGATCTATCGATATTTAAAAACCTATCGAATATTTTTATTCTCTTAATTCTTAATTTATTGCTGAATGTCCTTAATACCTCATCTTTCTCTCACTCTAAAAAAATTTGTATACCAACTAATTTTACCCTCAAAAGTATCAACTGGTCCCTTCAGGGTCCCTCCTGGTCAAATTAGTTTAAACTTGGATGTCTTAAATTAATTCAATGACGTCACAATAAAATTTAATTAAATAAATGTTTAATATTTGTTTACAGGTGAAAAAACAAAAGTTCCGAAAAGTGTTGCACTAACAGAAGATGAAGAAACAGGAAAATAATTTTATTGTAAATCTCAACGTGTATTTCGGCAGTATCATAAAGAATATTTCAAATATTAAAATTGTATAATATCTTCCGAAATTGGGCTATCATAACATCTTAACAATAGTCTGTCCTGGATATATACATTAAAAATAATAAGAATTAATGGACAACATACATGAATTTTTTTTAACGCAGAAATGAATAGAGGGTATCATATTATGCTGCTCTGAATTTTTCAGATTTTTTTGAAATCCAGAACTATTTTTTAAATAATTATTGAAAGTGCGGCCACGCCCCCTGGAGGCGTCAATAGGCGTCTCGGTTCTATCCTTTTTATTAAAGATTCAGGGGTGCCAACTTAACTTACAGAACTTTTAATAATTTTTTAAAAATAGTTCCGGGTCTCAAAAAAAAATGAAAAGATTCAGAGTGACATAATTTGGTGCCCTCAATTCATTTCTGCATTAAAAAAATTTCATGTATGTTGTCCATTGTTATTTTAATTGAAATTAATTTGTTACATTTTTGTTAGGGGTATAAAGTTCAACCTTGTAAGCCTTATTTGTGTAATGTATAAAATGATGAAAAATTTATTTGATACAAATAATACTCTTTTACTTATTACAATTGTAAGTATTATAGTGTAATTTATAATATATTCAAATATATTATTTATAAATAATCATACAAAATTGTTTTAAAATATTTAATTATAATTTTAATGTATTAATATTTTTTATATATTTTTTAATACATCATTTTATTATTATAATTAATTTTAATTATTGAATAATTTTCATATTGAAAATAAATTTTAGAAATAAAATATTGCCTACCTGAAATTCACACAGTAATATGAATAAACTCTCAGAATCTCACACAAATCAATCTATATTTTAAATTAAATTATCTGTACTCTATAATAGATCTTGTACCTCTCTGAAAATAATAACTACTTACTTCGTTAGGTTATTAATATATCTCTCAGCACCTAATGTATTAATTTATACATAAATGTTTTATAAAACTGTTATAAGACTAGGTGGAGAAGAAATAAAACGTGTTGTTTTATTTAACAGTTTGTTCCAACTGAAGTTTATTCATATTACTGGGTTAAAGGTTATAGAACTTTAGGTAGCTCACTCTACTGGTAGAATCTCGAACTAAAGGTTCTTGATTCTTGCATAGATGCAGTATATGCAGGGTGCAGGGGCGGATCCAGCTCGCGGCTTTGGGGAAGGGGGGGGGGGGCGGTGCCCTACCCCGCAATGTTAAAATTTTGAGTGGGAGGGGGGGGCGATAGGTGGGGTGTGGTAACACTTTCAATGCATTTTTGGACCTTGGGGGTGGGAGGGGGGGGGGCGATCGCCCCCATCCCCCCTTGGATCTGCGCCTGAGAATATGATACATGATACAAAATACACGTACTGCATAAAGAAATTAGCTGTTACTGAATAAATTTAATACTGTAAAATTTCATTTTATGTGAGCGCTAAGGATTACAAAGCCAATGTTTTTTAAGCGTCAAAAAGTATTTTTCAGATCAGTTGTAATTTATTATTGCCTCCATATTTTACAGTTATTAGAACAATGCACAATTATATATTGATATTGGGACAATCAAAAATGTCAATTTATTATACAAAAATGTTAGGATAGCAGATTGTTCAGAAAAATAAAAAAATTGTATATTTAACTCTTTAACGTTTAATTGTGCATGTTTATTTATATTTTTAATTACAAATAATACATGTGCATCTTACATGTTTTCTTTATTATATTTTTAAATTTAATAATAAAATTGAACATCTAGAGGAAAACTACCCATTTTTCTACTCTCTGGATTCTGTTCTATATATTGAGGGGGAAAAAAACACTTGATGAATGTGATGTGATGACCCTATTTACATATAATGCTACAGACAATTGAAAATGCAATTATAGAACTATAGATAAAATAAAAATACCAATTAAATGTAACCTCTCTCTTTCTGTAATATCTTATCACATCATCACGTATTAGCACTTATAATATTTAGGAGATAAGAAAACGTATGAAAGATTAAAGTAATTAATTATTTAAATTATACAATGTATTTAAAAGAATCTGAGATCTAAAGGTAGTAACTTTTAATATAAAACTCTTTCTCTCCTTATTGTTACTCTAAAGCAGTTCACTTGCCTCTAGTCAATGTTTTGAAATACAAAGGTCATTCAAAAAGTTTTGGGACTTAAGTGGCATCACTATTTTGTAAAATTTAATTTTTATATGTTAATCACTTGTGTTTCACATGACTCATATTTAAAGTTTTAAGTCCCCAGCTCAAGTATAGTATTTTTTTTTGTCTGTGTTTTGACTGTCGCAATATGTCAGATGATACAATAAAGTGGTCCAGTTCTGATGTTTGTATATTAATTAATTAATTAACCTAAACCATATTTGTCAACATTCACAAAGAACTTTAAGCCCCCATGAGACTCCAGTCTAATTTTAATTTCGTATTAAATCAATTAATTATAAACACGGTGCTAAAAATATCTGGAACAGCTGGTTCGACGTAAGTCCCTTTGATTAACATGTAAACCTTAGCAAATTCACAAAAATTCTGAAATATTTTTAAGAGGCGGATATTATATAGTGCCTAAAAGCAATAGAAAAAGTTTCAAAACAATTTAACGAGCCGTTTTTCTTTTAATTAATTTTTTTAATTTTCAGCATAGGGCTTTCCCATGGAGAGACAAACTAAAAAATTAATTTAAAAAAATAAAAAAATCGGCTCGTTAAATTGTTTTGAAACTTTTTCTATTGCTTTTAGGCACTAATATCCGCCTCTCAAAAAAATTTCAGAATTTTTGTGAATTTGCAAAGGTTTGCATGTTAATCAAAGAGACCTACGTCGAACAGCTGACCGGCGTTATCTCTACCTTAACTCCGATATTAGGATAAAATGGAGATAAAGTGATTTGTGCATGCCCTCCATTATTATATTATGTATATTGCTAAACTAAAATTTCAGGATAACATCAGCAACAATGCTATTATTGTTGTTAATTTGGAGCCTGTTCGTGTCTGGCTTCTCATGTACGCCAAGGGAGACTCGCGCCCTCTCACCTCAATGTGAGGACCACGTGGCGCTCTACGTGACGTCACTGGCATGGGGAGACGACTGGGCCCTGCATGCACATGATGGACGCCAGTACTAAGGTATAGGGGTGTTAATTTAAATAATATACCAATCAACAGAGAATCAACCTCAATTTTTTTTATTGCAACAATGGATAGAGGGTGTAAAGTTATGCTACTGATTTTTTTCATGATTTCTTCAGAGCCCGGGAAGTATTGCTAAAAAGTTTTAGCGAGGTCGGGTTTGAACCAATTTAGTTACAGTTAATTCACTCTCAAAATTCATAATTATGTTAATTCAACTTGGTAGTTGAACGTCTCATTTGAGACCATGTCAACAAGGGGATTATGAACTAGGCTGACAAGTTCAAATAACATTGGAAATAGACATGACTAATAAGCTGGGAAGCTAACTGCAGTGCCCAATTGTGCCTATAATATATATATATGAGTCAGGGACCTGAATAGCAGACAAGTCCCATAATATTATAAGGCAGGGCACACTTTTTTTGTTCTGATAGTATAATTATACTTAATTTGTACCCTTTCTCGTGAATCCTTTACCTTTTTGTTTCATTTTATTTTTATTTAAATTCCTCAGATACCTGATGGTCTCATTTACGGTCTTAACGATCACCTCGGTAATTTTGACGAATGTCTCGCTGTAAACTACAACCAAGAAGTCCTGGGCATCAAATTCCAAGGCCAATATTGTCGAATTTCAGTCAAGATCACCCCATCTTCACTAATATCTACCACACTACACAATATAACAGACCAAGAAAAAACAGCCTCAATGAAGTGGTCCTCTTGTCTCCCGTCATCATGTTCTGTCGAGGATGTGGAGGTTTTCATGGAGGATTATTTTGGACCTTCCATTGGACTTACCTTTAGTGCGACTGCAAGCTCTGAAAACTGTCATGTAAAGGTATTTATAAACTAAAAAATTTAAATTATATTTTATATGATAATTATAAATAATAAATTCTCCAAAGTTAAAATAAATTTCATCTTTTCTTCGCTCTCCTCTCGTCTTTTGTCCTCTTATTTTGCACCATTTTAGAGAAAAAAAAAAGAGAAGAAAATACGAGATTACGTCTCTTTTCCTTTTCTTGAGCATAAAATTATGGATATATTGTCTTCATTTCATCCTCACTTTGAGCGAAGAGGAAATAACGATGTGTTTTAGAGATAAAAAGATCATATATAGACGTGTAAAGGATGAGTTGAAGACAAAAAATTTCAAGTAGGGCTACTTTATATATTATAAGAGAAATAATGCACAAGCATACAGGTAATATAACGATTTTGGGCCTTATTAATAGGACAATTACATTAATTAATTACATTAAGACGAACTTGTACGTAAAGCTAGATTAACTATAAACGAGATACTATCATGGTGTAATGATAATAGACTCATCCTTAACATATCTAAGACGGAGTTTATACAGTTTCACTCATCTCGTCAAATTCCAAGTCATAGTTACTTATTGCAAATTTGTAATGAAACCATTAAGAGAGCTGAGTCTGTTAAATTTCTTGGTCTGCATGTTAACGAGTGTTTAGATTGGAGTGTGCACGTAAACTCAGTATGCAAAAAGATCAATTCAGCAAATTTTATGTTGTATACTATCAGAAACCATGTTTCAGTGGAAACTCTTTTAACTATTTATTATGCATATATTTACTCCCATTTGGCTTATGGTATTATTCACTGGGGAAGTAAGGCAGCCCTACTAAATAGATGCTTTGTTTTGCAGAAACGAGCTCTCCGTACTATATTAAAGCTGCCCAAGGGACAGTCCTGTGTATCTCATTTTAGAAATCTAAATATGCTCACTGTTCCGTCTATTTACATCTTAAACTGTGCTTCATTTAAAAAATCCCACCCTAACCTTTATTTGCAGAATGATAATGTTCATAATTACAATACCAGGAATAAATCCAATGTTGTTACAGACAAATTGAACTCTAATTTATACAAATCTTGTGCAATGTATCAAACGGCCAAAATATATGAATTTCTGCCAAAATGCCTAAAAGATATAAATGATTGTAAATTGTTCCGAAAGAAGCTAAAAAATGTCCTTATAAGTAAAGAGTTCTATTCAGTTAAAGCTTTTGAGAGCAATAAATTGCCTGAGAGTATTGTATCCTTATGATTTAAAACCTGGTTCATATTTTTTGTTAATATTGTGGTTCATTTTTTTATACTTATTTTTTTCCTTTGTTATATTTATAAAGTGTTGCGTTTTGATGTTATGTATGTTTGTTAATATTAAGTTTTTTTGACATGAACATATGTTGTCTTGTACAATCGAAAAAGTTCGAATAAAGAAAATAAAAAATAAAAAAATTAACAAAAAATATTAAAAAAAAAAATGAAAATATAAATTAACGATCATGGTATATAGTATTGACCTCAAAATTTTTTATTGCAGAAATGGATAGAGCGTGCAAAGTTACTGATTTTTTCCAGATTTTTTTGAGCCCGGGAACTATTTTTAAAAAATTATTGAAAGTTCTTTTTGTGACGTCACGCGGCGGCAAGTCCTATCTTTTTCTTAAGGAGCGGCGTCTCGTGACGTCACTAAAAGAACTTTCAATAATTTTTTAAAAATAGTTCTAAAAAATCTGAAAAAAATCAGGGTAGCATAACTTTGCACGCTCTTTCCATTTCTGCAATAAAAAATTTTGAGGTCAATACTCTATTGCACTATATTGGTCACTATTTTACTATACATTGTATAGACTTTGACTATTTATAAGAAAATTAAATTTGCTGAGTTGAAATAATTTCATATTTTAACGTGTTATTTCTATTTCAATTTGAGAATGAACCATTTCAAATAAAAAATAAGATTATCTGTCGTAAAGATGAAATTTTAGAAACATATTTTCAATTCATCTCCATTTTAGGATTAAATAATAAAAAAAAAAAGTTAAAAAGGTCAAAATAAAACATTTGGATTCATAATGAAGGTTGAAAAATTTGGCAATATAAATTTGCTGATAAGGTTATGACGAATATTGCGGAAGACATTAAAAGCTACAAAATGGGGAATGTTTTTGAAATTAATTTTAATGTTTCTAACCGTATGGGGAAGGTATATTATAGTTTGTGATTGAACTCAACGAGCTCCTTGAGCGATTTAATTTGATAAATTATATTCTACAAGGATATTTACTGTTAATAAATTATTTTAATTTATTTCGTAGTTTCTACAGAATATTATATATGTAGATTTTTGATATGCTTCTAAAGATTACAACTTAATGTTTTCCCTCCCCAGGGTCCGTCTCCCCCGCTTGGTGTCGGCACCATCGCCACGTTGTCTCTGCTGGCGCTCCTCGTGGCGCTAGTGGCGGTCAGCACCACGCTGCACCTCCTCGGTTACCTCCCGCGATTCTCCACCGTGTTCTCCGCTGACGTCATGGCTCGTCAGCTGTTCTCCACGAAGAAAGAACGTGGGGGATTCCCCTGTCTGCACGGACTTAGGGTCGGCAGTATCTTATGGGTCATACTCGGACATAGATTTGGACAAGAAACTTATGGAGCAGTCACGAATTTGATGTTGATTTTTAATACCGATGTAAGTATACAGTATAATTAATATGAAAATTGGAGCAACAATGTCACTGAGGCGGGCGGGCGTTCATTACGAATTCAACGAGACCGCGTGGCCAATAAATAAGTGCAGGAATTATTAACATACGCCAAACTCACGTTATGTCACTGCAACGCATATTGCATACTTTATAGAAGCCTGCCACGCCATAGTATTGTGTTACATCAGCAGCGTGTAAGGAGAGAAAACGTAGAAAAGAATTAACTGTAAATTATAGACTGCAATTATTACATTTATATCGTTTCAATATCATCTGCTAGTTTATAAAGAATACACAAACTACAGTTTCGTGTCCTTAAATAATTATACCTGGCAACAAAGTCAAATTTTCTAACTTTTATTAATTTTTTTTTTCAATGGTTTTAAGCGTACGGTATGACAACAGTAGGGGTAGGGAGGGGTGGTAAACAGCTGAGTGTTATCCTGTAAGTAGGCAACCCAACAATCTCGTGGTGCTGCCCTAATTAAGAATGGCATAAATAGAGTGTAGAGTTTGACTTTTGTGTGTTTGAGTCCATATACCGATTGATATATGTATAATTATATATCATGCTGAGGTTCAGGATTTATATTATAGATCCAGCGCGCAGCTCTGGGGGAAGGTAGGGGTAATGTATCCTCTATTAGTTGAATTTGGGGTGGAAGGGAAGGGACGACTAGTAGGCCCGGGGGGAGGGGGCAGTAACACCTTCAATTTATTTTGGGACATTTGGGGAGGGGGGACGTTGACCCCTATCGTTGCAGAGGTTAAAATAGTGATATGATTACACTGATCACTATGAAATGACTTGTTTCTGTAATAACAGCTGATACGCGAGCCCATGGATATGACAATAGCCAACTCTCTATTGGCTGTTGACACTTTCTTCTTGTTGAGCGGTCTGCTGATGTGTCACTCCTTCCTGAGAGGAATGCAGAGAGGGGGTGACAAATTTGACGTCTTCAAGTTCTACCTGTACCGTTATCTGAGGTGAGTTATTATATAAAAATATAAAATATTCATGCACATATTGAACAAGTGTCCTTCTTCAATGAAATTTTTATTTTTAAACGGCTACCTATCCAACTACTAACCACGCTTGGCGTTGCTTGACAATAAGTGATCTGACGAGACCCGGACAAGAGCATTGCACCACACCTCCCAGACTTCCACTATTTAACATTAAAATATAACTAACTTCCAGACTGACAGTTCCAATGGGGATGGTAATTCTGATATACGCCACAGTGATTCCTCGTCTGGGGGGAGGTCCTTTGTGGGGAAACTACGTCACTGGTCAATCTGTGGCCTGTAGAAAAAACTGGTGGACTGAAATTCTGTATATCAACAACTACTACGTTGTAGATGGCTGGGTAAGTGATATTTTATAATAGCAATTTAGGGGCTTCAAGTCAGCTGATTTTGCGGTGTTCGTAATACACAGTCCTATATTTTTATATGTATGGTCAATTTTTTTAATCTCTTAAATACCCTTAAAATCTTGATGTAGTGTCATAGTCATTTATGTACTGTCACAAGAAATATCAAAAATTCAAATAATTTGTTTTGTTTGTTAGATGTGTCTCGGACAGACGTGGTACACAGCGGTGGACATGCAGCTGGCCTGGCTGTCCCCCCTCGTGTTACTGCCCCTGTATTACTCGCCACGTGCAGGAAAACAACTGATGGCCATCATCACACTGATCTCTTGTCTTATTCCTCTCGGAGTAACTTACGTCTACGGATTTCCTATGACATCTTTATCTATACCATTTGAACCCAAGTAAGTACCTGACACTATAAACTTAGGTGTTCGAACGAATTTTAACACTTAGGAAATTGAAGTAGTTGTCCATTGCAAACTCCCTAAACCTAAATCTAATAATACTATTATGTTTATTAATTATTTTGTTGTATAATGTACTGTATACAGTGTAGGTAAAGAAGGATCATATTTTGACTTGTTTTACGTGAACACACCCTGTCGAGCCACTCCTTACCTATGTGGCATTGTGATGGGATATATTCTGAATAAAACTGAGAAGAAGAGGATCCAAATAAGTAAGGTAAATTTTTGTTTATAATTTTGTCCCTATGGTTTGAGAATAGCAAATAACGTCAACTCTTTTTTAATGATCAATATTCATTGTTTAAGGGAAAGAGAACACCGATCAGCTGTTTTTTAGTCCCATTTGATTAATAGCAGACACACACAAACTGAAATTTTTTGAGAGACAGATTTTAGTACCTAAAATTCACAGAAAAATTTTAAAAACAATTATTCGAGACATTTTTTTTTAGTTAAGTTTTTAGTTTGGCTCCCCGTGAAAAATCCCTATATGCTGAAAAGTAAAAAAAAAAATATTAATTAAAGAAATATGCTTGAATAATTGTTTTGAAATTTTCTGTGGCTCTTAGGTACTAAAATCTATCTCTAAAAAAAATTCCAGAATTTTTGTGTGTCTGCTAAGGTTTACATGTTAATCAAATGGAAGTAACAAAACAGTATTCTCTTTCTCTTAACAGTGTTTCTTGGAACTTTTTGATTATTGAGGGTGGTTTTAGACAGTCTTGACAGATGAAAGATTTCGCAAGTAGTCCTTTGCAACCAGCTCATTGTTATTATAGGGCTTATTTAAAAGTCACTGGAACCTTTTCCACACTGGCCGTCATATTCATCCATATTCGAAATGCTCGGAAGTATTCAGCTCATGTTGGGTCAGTTTGATCCTTCGTTGCAAATTAATAACCGAGAAAATAACAAACACAATGAAACGCTAAATAAATTTGACTGCTATGAAAAATATTGAATATATGCCTTAAAATCAACGCACTGATTGACATTTCATCAAAAACTGTTTATCTGACATCAAGATATTTCTCCTTTGTTTTCCAACACATTGCAATTTTATCAATGAGAGGGTTGCATGAAGTTAGATATAAAATAATCAGGAAAGTCTGTTGTTCGACAGATGAATGTATACCACCAGTATACGAAATAAGAAGATGAAAACACTAAGATTTGCAGAGAGGTTTAAATGTATCAAAAATAAGTGTCTCTCGGCAATGTACAGTCAAATTAATAAACAGTTCCCTCCGGAAGTAACCGGAACTGTAAAGTTTGCAGTTTTTCTATTTGTAATCCAGTTCTGAAACTTTACAAAGAGTAAAGTGTTGAAAGTACTAATTTATGTGTGAAATTTCAACGCTGAAATACAAATAGAAAGGCCATAAACTTACACTTCCGGCTACTTCTGGAGTGAATATTATATAAATTTGACTGTACCAGGTTCAAAACTAAACTAGTCAAATTTATGTAATATTCCTGCCGGAAGTAGCTGGAAGTGACTATACAGTCAAATTTATGTAATATTCCTTCCAGAAATAGCCGGAAGTATGATGTTTTTATTCGTCTTGTTTATGTCTGAGTCTTGAAAATTTGTATACATGTTAATACTCTTCTTACGAACCTGTAGTGAAAATTTCGAAATGCAAATACGAATAGGAAGACCACAAGCCTCTCACTTCCGGCTACTTCTGGTGGTAATATTCCATTTGTTGAACTGTATTATAAGTCATAGAGACAAGATAATGGTAATAATAAATCAGATAGGGAAAATAAATAAATTATTTTAATTTCCAGTACTGGGTGACAGTAGGATGGTTCATCACCACAGCAGTCTGTCTTACCGTCATATATTCACTGGCCATCACTTACCAAAGAGACTACGAGTACGACAGACTCGGGTCTGCCTTCTACGCTGGCTTCCATCGACTGGCGTGGTCAGCTGGACTTATGTGGATCATATTTGCCTGCGTTAACGGATATGGAGGTGAGGAAACAAAATTATCGACATTAAAATTGTCAGTGTCAATGATTAAAGCTTAAAAAAATGAATTTTTGTATTCCAGATTACTTTTATTTATTTCATTGCGATTTTAAATCTGCATACATAAAATTAAAAATATCTTTAAAAAAGTTACTCTTTATAATATAATATTGTGTTTTTATATTATTAAATCAATATTAACATTATTAACTACATTATCGTATTGTTGTCTTCATTTTCATTGGTATTACGCAATTTATAATAGCGGCCGGGTGTATTTATTTTCCTCGTTAGTTAAAATAATCTTCCATTTTATTTTCTGTGTAATGGACAACCTACGTGAAATTTTTTACTGCAGAAATGAATAGAGGGCACCAAATTATGCTACTCTGAATTTTTTTAGATTTTTTTAAAACCCAGAACTATTTTTAAATAATTATTGAAAGTGCGGCCACGCCCCCTGGAGGTGTCAATAGGCGTCTCGGTCCTATCATTTGTATTAAGGATTCAGGGGTGCCAACTTACAGTTAGCTTACAGAACTTTCAATAATTATTTAAAATTATTTCCGGGTCTCAAAAAGATCTGAAAAATTCAGAGTAGCATAATTTGGTGCCCTCTATTCATTTCTGCAATAAGAAAATTTCATGTAGGTTGTCCATTGTAAACTTTAATATATTAAACATAAAGATATATAAGTATTATATTAATTTCAAAATTCATAATACCAACATAATAATTAATACTTTCTATCGTGTATTTGATTTCAAATACTCCCCTATGGAAGATATTTATAAGTAAAAAAAAAAAAAAAAAAAATCTAAAATAAATATTGCGTTGACTTGATATTGCGTATTTGTCTATTTTTTAAATTCTAATACTAATTTTGTTATTTTACAGGATTAATCGACTCCATTCTATCCTGGCACGTTTTAATGCCTCTTAGCAGACTTACTTACGGGGCTTATCTTCTTCATTTACTTGTGTTGTCTGTGGATGGAGGGGACGATCGGACTCCCACGTATTTCAGTAATTTCCATGCCGTGAGTATAACTTGAATATTGACGTGTGGCGCAGTGCGCTTGAGCGGGTCAGATCACCGAAGTCGAGCATCGTCGAGCGTGGTTAGTAGTTGGATGGGTGACTATTTTCAACAAAAAACACGTTCCCCATCCAGGGGTAAATCGTTGCGCTTTTCCACTATGTGGTTCCCCTGGCTTTGTATAACCATTGCACGCACTTCTGGTTTATTGACAAAAGCTGTAGCGTCCATCCTAGCTGAGGTTTCCACGTTTCCTTTAGTCGCAAGCAAATGCCGGAATGTATTGCAAGGCCTCCGTTCCGAAAGAACCCACGAAACGCTCAAGTTAGAGTTTCGGAAGTTTTGGGGTTTCAAAGTAGTATGTAATTAGTTAGAAGAAGTACCCAATAGGGTTTGATTAAAAAAATTATTTAGATGTAAATTATGTTGTATTTTGTAAATTTCATTATTTCTTTCATAGAAAATATAAAATAGTACATTATATTACATAATAATATTATTAATATTAATAATATATAACATCAAAGCGTAGTCCAAATAAAAAATAAGACGAATAAAATACAGTGTGGGAAATGAAAAATATTACTAGTGTCTTAATTAATTTATTTCAGATTTTATATTTTATAATTTACTATAAACTCAGCTGATTTATTATATAATAACTTAATATAATAAGAAATTATTTCCCCCAAAAAAAACATCAGACGAAAAATGTTCAAGATTCTCGATCCAAATATGCAATTATAACTTTCAATTATTTTGTCCATTCTTTTCCATGTTCCAGGTTTACAGGTTCTTCGGTGATTTAATTCCAACATTTCTTCTAGCCACGACTTTGTATCTATTTGTGGAAGGTCCACTTTTAGCGGTGCTTAAAATGATCTTTGGAAAAGGTAATTAAGTATACTGAAAATATGATATTTTCATTGTTATTTGTCCCACAAATTTGATGTATCGATCTGTCAATGTGTATAAGTTCCTTAAATTGCAATATTAATAAATATATATTTTAAATTTCTCTCTCTCTCTCTCTCTCTCTCTCTCTCTCTCTCTCTCTCTCTCTCTCTCTCTCTCTCTCTCTCTCTCTTTCTCTTTTGTGCGTTAAAGTGATACATAGGCTTCAAATTACAAATTAGACAGCCACGACACCAACTGTTGCTCGATTTTATAATCAACATTCGCATTATTTTGATCCACACGCCGGTGCGAAGTTGCGCTGCAGCAAAGAAGGACCTTGCTGACGTCACAACTCACAGCCAGCACCGATTAACATTGATTCGGACGTCAGCAAGTACTAAATTTCTTACTTTGCTCCGCAATTTTGCACGCTTATTCGACTATACTCATATTTTCATTGTATACCTTCATAAAAAGAAAGACAATTTTTGAGAAAATAAAAAATGAAAATTAGGATCAGGTTTGTAAAATATGAAGGAAATAAATTGAAGGAAAATCATTGAGACTGAGGTTACTTTGTTCAAAATTTAGTCAAATCAGCATCTCAAACAACTAAAAAAAATTAATAACTTAATTGATCCCATTATACTTTTTTTTTTATTTCATCAAAAGTTAATATATTATATATTTAATCAGCCTGATTCCGCATGTAATATACATATGTATGAGACCTCCATCAGTTTCAAACCGGCAATTTGCATTTTCAGTAAGGGTCATTTTCCTGGTAAAAATATGAGATTATGATTTTAGTCGAAACTGCAAATCGCCCCGGTTTTGAAACTAGGCAACTCATCTTAAAATGTTACTTTTATCTTCAGATTATCAACTGGTATCATCAAGGTTCCTCCTAGTTTAATTTAAATTGGATGTCACTTAAATCAAAACTCTAAAACAAAATTTACTCAGGCATATATATATATATACCTGAGTAAATCAGGTATATACAATCAATTTGTATCAATTTGTATATACAATTTGTACAATCAAAGAGCAATAAAATGATTATGAATCATTATGAATGATTATATATATATAATTCTTATTTTTCTTATTTTTTTCAGGGGATAAAACAAAAGTTTCAAAAAAGTTTTCCACATATACAGCAAATGCAGAAATAGGAAAAGAATTGAAGAAGAAAGTAGTAATTTAGGCCATTCAGTCCTGTAAATGATACTGTCAATAAAATTAATTTATTTACTATAATTATATTATATTGTTTTTGTTCAACATTGAAATTGGAATTATTTGTATTCATTTCAGAGCACAAGTTTTTATTTTGAGTTTTTATGTGTAATGTAAAAAAAAAATGAAACTAATAAATTTTATTGATTGCTATTTTTTTTTAATCAACCCTGTTGTAGAGTAATGAAAATGTATGACTAAATTTAACATCACTATAGCTCTTCGTGGACCTGACCTAGTAGCATATTCTTATTATATTTGGTTTTGTAGGTCCATCTAAAATGGAGGGTGCCTATAGGGCGCGTTTCACGAAGCAGTTAGCTAGGTTTCTAACCACGTTTAGCTTAACCACGTTTAACCATAGTAGAACCATCATATGGTCAGCACTGTCACTTTGACGAGGCAAGCCGGCGGCTGGTATGCGCATACCAGCCGCCGGCTTGCCTCGTCAAAGTGACAGCGCTGACCATATGATGGTTCTACTATAGGTGCTTTAACATGTAAAACAGGTATAATAGTTAAGCGTGTTTAGAAAGTTAGCTAACTGTACTGCTTCGTGAATCGCACTCAATGTAATCCCACCCAGCATATTCGTTTGGTTGAGATTGAGGGAAATCGGATCAATTTAAAAAATAAATTAAATGCTAATTGCTAAGCATAATTCACATTTCATTTCTGTTATAAAAATTTAGACATTTAATAATTTAAAATAAATCAATAAATCATTATGTTTGAAGGTATTAACAGAAAATCGCATTGTATTGACAGAAATTAATTACTAAATTAAATTTATTGAAAATGTGAATGTAAATACAAAAATATGATAACTATACAAAATTATAAGATTACAATAGTACAGTCGTCGCCTTGGAAAATTTCCCTTTGCGGTCTTGGAATCACCATGCCTCGTAAGAACAACAGTGCATGGTGATTAACAATTAAGGCTGCAAGAAGGAAATTTTCCAAGCCGACGAGTGTACATCAAATAAAGTGGTACTTATGGGTTTATTTGCTATCATTCATATTCCTTGTGATTTCTCCTGTGTTTGTAGTGATTTGCAGCTTAGGAACTTTTGTTTTACCTCCTGGAACAGAGAAGAACATGATTGATAGGATAATAAATAGGGGCCGGATCTCCAGTTTTTCCAGTTATATATATGCTACATTGATTCTGACTTCAAATGTTCACGAATCATGAAGTTTTATTGCCAAATATACAAAAAAGTTTGAACTGGAAAAAACTGTTTTTGAAAAGTAAAGACTGTTTCAACTGTTTCAAGTTTTTTCAAGTTTTGTAAACTTTTTCCAGTTTTATAAAACTGGAAACGCAGTTCTGTCTCATAAAAGCACGTTTTTTGTAGTAAAAATTAAATTAAATATTTTGCATAATTATTTTCTCTGCCTCCATCTGACACAACATTGATATTTTTTATTCAAATTTTCTTAATTGCTATATTAATGGTATTTTGCCAGATTTTTTTATCGAAGAAGCATGTATACCAATTATATTTTTTGGTCTTCATGGACAAGAGACCAGTTAAAAGTGGATTTTCATGGGCGATTTCCAGCCTGCAACGCGATGCGAATAAAGCGCACTTGCCGTAACATCCATTGGCGGCCATATTGGGCGATTAAAAGAAAAAGAGCATCGTAATTAACGCGATTACCGGCGAATTCGCCGCCGCATAGGATTTCGCAGCTTTTACGTCAAATCGCGCCGCGTCGCCGTTGTCGCTCATGAAAATCCACCTTAAAGGTAAAATTTTATAAATACTGGATTTTGCTGGAAACTGGAAGTGAACTGTTTTTGAGAAATTCGATAACTGTTTTCGAGGAAAACATGGACTGGATCCAGTGCTGGAAATCACACTTTTAAAAACTGGAAATCCGGCCCCTAATAATAAATATAATACTCGGTCTCAAATTTTTTATTGTAAAAATGGATAGAGGGTGCAAAGTTTGATATTTTTTCAGATTTTTTAGAGCCCGGGAAGTATTGCTAAATAGTTTTGCCGAGATCGGGTTAAACACACGCCCCTTTAAGGTCTTATGTTTTTACTAAGAGTGGCGTCCAGAGGTGTCACTCTCTATATTTTCAATAATTTGTTAAAAATAGTTCCCGGACTTTAAAAAAAAACGGCCGCAAAGGGAAATTTACCGAGGCAACGACTGTACAATGAATTACAAAAGAGACATTTTTCATCAAGAGTCAGGCGCGGATCCAGGGGGGAGGGGGCTGGGGAAGCTGCAGCCTCCCCCAAAACCAAATTTTGGTTTAACATGGGCAATATAGACATTTCCCCCACCCCAATTTTTTTTAACATTGGTCTTATGGAGGCGCCCCTCCCCCCTAACCTCCCGAATTTTTTTCTGGATCCGCGCCTGTCACGGGTAGTTCATATAAAAAAAAAATTCTCACCAAAAGCAATCTTCAGAAGGGCCAGGACAGGTCCTTCGACGAGGAAGTACAAAACAATGGCGAGACAAAATGCGATGATGGTGTCTCCGAAGAATTTGTACATCTGGAAATATGTATTAGGATCATAACATTTATACACTTAAAAGTCAAAGACAGACAAAGTAGCCTTGCTGAGTGCCATGGCAACGGATTTCTATTGTTCAAGCCAGGTGGACTTGGAAGAAAACCTGGAGGAGGTGACCTCACCTCAGCTTCGACAGTGTTGTCATCAGCATGACAGATGTCAAGTGTCCCATTATTTTTCACCTCAACTGTACATCGAACTCACCGTCTCGAAGCTGCTGAAGTACCTCGGCGTTCTGTCATCGCCACCATCGAAGTTCATCACGAGGATGTGAAGAAGGTAAGTCCCGTAGGTGAGACGACTGAGGGGAATCAGGAACCGCCAGGACAGAATCGAGTCGATGAAACCTGAGGAATTAACGATTTTCATCAGGTACAGTCAATATAGTAGATAAAATAAACCAACAATAGCCCTTTGTCTCGCTCGATTGTTGAGTGGGTGGGCTTCATTAAGAGTGCGAACATCCTTAGAGCATTGTGATAAGCTAGAAGGAGGGAATTCAAACTTTGTACCGTGACAGCAAAGGACCATTGTTGGTTCATTTTATCTGCTATTGACTGTGCATTCCGTTGTAATTTAAATAATTTATCCTGCCTGAGGGAATGAAGTGAAATAATAATGTTGAAAATTCATTTTTTTTTTTAATTTAATAGCTTATATAATGATTCTCTCTCACCTCCATATCCATTAACGCAGGCAAATATAATCCACATGAGTCCAGCCGACCATCCTAATCGATGAAAACCAGCGTATATTGAAGATCCAATTCTATCGTATTCGTAGTCAATTTTGTAAGAAATTGCCAGAGAGTAAATTATAGTCAGACAAACTGCAGTGTTGATGATCCAGCAGATTGCAACCCAAGACTGAAACATATGGGGAAATAAATAATATTTCAGTACACTCAAACAAGTAATAAGTGTTGACAGCCTCTCTCCTTGAGGCTGGACAACTTGTTAGGCTTTCAAATGGAGAGGATCGTATAATGGGCAACCTGGATAAAAAAAATTTATTGCAGAAATAAAGAGAGGGTACCAAATTATGCTACTCTGAATTTTTCTATATATTTTTTTAGTCCTGGAATTCTTTTTAAATAATTATTGAAAGTTCTGTAAGTTAAGTTGGCACCCCTGAATTCTTAATAAAAAGAATAGGTCCTAGACGCCTGTTGATGCCTCCAGGGGGCGTGGCCGCAATTTCAATATTTATTCAAAAATAGAGTTCTGTGACTCAAAAAAATCTGAAAAGTTCACAGTAGCATAATTTGGTAACCTCTATTTATTTCTGCAATAAAAAAATTAATGTAGGTTGTCCATTATGTAAAGTGACGTCTTCAAGCCTACAAGTTGCGTTAATTCATAGTGAATCAACATGCCTGTAAGTGCAAAGTGGACATATAATTTGATTATACTTTGCTTTACTTTTTATAATGATCAATTATTATTATTTTTTACGAAATCATGATTAAAAATAAAACTATGACAATCTAGAAAGTAATATATCCCTATATTAAATGATCTTAACAAAAAATACATTACATGGTTGCATAAAATATTGATGGAAATATATTTTTTATTTGTAAATTTTAATTTTTCAATTACATTATTTTATAATGTGATCTTTCTCATAGTGCATTTTGACAAGCTGCAGGATCTACTTCAAATTTACGTGAAATTCTCTTCTGAAGTGGACGGAAATGTAAGGTTTCTGGGAGGTCTTCAAATAACACGTACGTACCACTTAACATAAAACTGTCTTAATTTTAGGATTGTTGTAATTTGTTTTATTTGAAGACCCCCATCAGCTGGTCTTCATATTCGTATTCCAGCCTTACAATTTTACACATAATAAGTCTGTATTTTTACTTCAAATCACTTTTTAAAGTTTCATAACTAAATTATAATCAGAATGGCTGCCATGGGGATGTAGCTTTGCCGGCGGCCCAAATATTTGTATTTTTGGCCCCCAAGCGGTAGTTTCAGGAAGTTATCATAAAACTGTGCGTAATATTTTATGAGCTTTGGTGAAAAAACTCATGTGACCATTGTTAATCGGCACGGCGCGGTCTAGCGCGGTAAGAACCGGCAATGCAGCACCCGTCACGGCACAGAATAACGATCGACGCGCTACTGGTGGCTATTTCAGGAAGGTTTTTCACACGTTTTGTAAGTATTTCGTTACATAAAGAAGATACATCGCCTTGATGGCTGCAAACCTTACACTTCCGGCTACTTCCGGAGGGAATTTCAAATTAATTTTACTGTAGTTTTTGAAAGTACAAAAAATTGCATAGCTCACAGGATACAATAATAAATATGGCGTCTTACTCCCGATGAAAAATAATTTTTTGAGCACGCGCGGTTTTATACCTTGCTTATGTTAAACTTGACTTTGCTTGTCTTATGTAGAAAATATCCCATCATAATACCACACAGGTAGGGCGTTGCTCGACAATGAGTTGGGATGTACAAAAGGTAGAAGAATACTCCTTCTTTGCCTACACTGTAACAAATTAAGTGTTAAAAATATCAAAATACAAACAAAGAAAAATCATTTTAATTGGAATTTAAATCATGTGTTACAAAAAGTTTGATATTTGATGGCACCTTTATATTTTGTAATATGAATAATAAAACATTTATTTTTATTTTAATTATAAAGTAATTTGCATTTTTAAGCAATTAAAATATCTTAAAATTTTGTCTTTATTAGGTATAAGGCGATCCACGAAAAAGTTATCCACGTACGTTTCTCACCAACCGCGGTTAGCGCAAGCCTAATTCAATGACGTGGTTAGTGAGAAACCTGGATAACTCTCTTCGTGAATCGCGCCCTAATATATATTATATTTTATATAATTGAAAAACAAATGAAACCAAATTTGAAGAAAATTACATCAATTACTTTATATTTTTTACATTTAATAAAAAAGTATTTTCCATCTAAACTCCCTGGAAATGATTTTATTATTTTATGATATAATGTGGTCCAGTAATAATAAAATGACATAATATTTTTTACAAAACTATATATAATTTCAATTCCATTATCAACCCCACTATCATATTACGAGGTATACACTCGTTGCCTCGGAAAATTTCCCTTTTCAGGTTTGGTAATCACTTAATCAGTAATCACCAGGCTCTTTGCTATCTTGATTGGAGTATGGTTATTAAGCTGCAAAAGGAACCTTTTCGTGGTTACGAATGAACTTACTTGGGCTCAAATGGTACGGCTACAGAAGACATAGGAAATCCGTAAATGTAGGTGATTCCGAGAGGTACAAGACAAGAGATCAGTGTGATGATGGCCATCAGCTGTTTTCCTGCACGTGGTGAGTAATACAGGGGCAGTAACACGAGGGGGGACAGCCAGGCAAGCTGCATGTCCACCGCTGTGTACCACGTCTGAGCTAGGCAGAACTGAGGACATGTACAGATGATTAAAAAAGTACAACCCTCTTAAAAATTTAGGAGTGCATGACAAGTCTTACTTAAGGATTATTGTCTCTATATGGTAATTATTTTTTGATGGTAAAAAAATAGAATTTAGATCAAAACATAGAGAAAATAAAATGACTGTTCACTTTCTGAAGTAAAAAAGTAATTATTCGATCCAGTTTTTGAGACATTAATTTTTTAGTTGATTTCACTTGACTTGATTTTACTAATGGCCGCCAGATTTTCAATTATAAATCCTTTATAAATTCTGGTGACAATTCAGCAAGCAATATAAGAAGCGTTCCTTAAAGCGATTTTCATAATACCAGATAAAAATAAAAATCTTGTTAAATAGAATCTTAATGATTTCTCAATTCCTCCCTATGTTATTTACGTTATTCCCAATGGTTATACTAAAATTTAAGCATTACTACCCTAGTTAAAAAATTACGTCTTCAGTCTTCAACTCATCTTTTACACGTCTAAACCTAATCTTTTTTTTATCTCTAAAGCACTTCTTATTTCCTCTTCGTTCAATGTGAGGATGAAATGGAGACAATATCTACCATTTTATACTCAAGAAGAGTAAAAAATACGTAATCTCGTCTTTTTCCTTTTTTTGCAAAATAAGAGAACAAAAGATGATAGGAGAATTTAATAGCGAAGAGCAGATGAAATTTATTCAGGTACCTTTTTCTCTATGGTGAAGTAATTATTGATGTACAGAATATCTGTCCACCAATTTAGTCTACAGAAGTCCGACTGGGTGGTGACGTAAGTCTTCCAGAGAGGTCCCTCCCCCAGGTGGTAAATCAACGTCACATAGATCAGGAGGACCACACCCATTGGAATGGACAGTCTGTGTCAGAATAATCAGAACAAGTTAACAATATTAGTTTTGTTTCATTTCTCTTTTGGGATTATTATCTTTGCCGGTGTTCGATGTAATCCTTTTGTATGTATTATGTTGCGATGAAAACTTAGTGTTCGTGCACGTCACTAACACTTGCATGTACTACACATATCACTACGTTTCGATAGTCAACCGCTCTCTTTCTCAGGTGATCTGAGACATAGTGATATGTGTAGTACAGTACATGCAAGTATTAGTGAAGTGCACGAACACTAAGTAATCATCGTAACATACTATAACATACAGAAGGATTACATCAAACACCGGCAAAAGTAGAAGTCCGAAAATTGAAATAAAATACATTCATTATGAATATCCTTTGCACGAAAAAGCTATTTATTAATATTAGTTGTAATAATGAGGAATCAGAATTCTTGCTGAAAAGAATCAATTTTAGCTGATTACTGCAGCATTTCCAAACAGAACTAATTCTAATTTAATCGGCAATTCTGATTGGAAATTAAATTTAATACACCTGACCTGACCGATCAGATTTCTCACCTAAATTCTCACCTGAGGTATCTGTTAAGGTAGAACTTGAGGACGTCAAACTTGGACCCTCTCTGCATTCCTCTCAGGAAGGAGTGGCACATCAGCAGACCGCTCAGTAGAAGGAAAGTGTCAACAGCCAACAACCCGTTGGCGAACGTCATGTCCCGTGGTCGGCGGACCATCTGTACAACGAGATAGCGGGGAATGTAACTCATTATATTACAGAGGTTGATTTTGATGATATACTGGTGTAAAATAAGGTATATTTTAGAAAATTATCCAATTATACTTATTATACATTTTTATATTTTCAGTCTCTCATTTAGCAATTGAGCGATGACATTCATACGTACGAGTTGTCATTCTAACAGAGCAAAGGAAGCCATTCATGCAGATCTTGGTGGTAGTAGAAAATGGCATAGTAGAAACAGAGGTGCTTTTCCATGGAGCGATGTCACGCGAGGCTTGGCGGGGAGAGAAAAGCGCACTTGCAGTGAATCCGTATGGCGGCCATATTGGCGACGAAAAATCGAGGAGTGATTCAATTACTGCGAGAAAGCGATTTTTTCTCACTAATATAGCTGCCATACGATTTTACTGCAAGTGGGCTTTTCTCGCCCCGTCAAGCCTCGTGCGACATAGCTCCATAAATTTTCTACATGCAGCCTTGTTAATCACACTGAATTGTTCTATTTTCACAGGGAATGGTGATTAACTAGGCCGCAAAGGAAAGTTTTCTGAAGTGATGAAATGTACTGTACATGCTGGTTCCCATTTCCCTATTACTTCTATTATATTGTTTGCAAATCAGTAGTTTATTTCTTAAATTGACACTAGAGGCAGTAAAAAAAGGGGCGAGAAACATTTGCTAAAGCAATTACAACATTAATCAATAACAATATTTAGTTTCGTTGTGCTTTTTGGTTTGATAATAGCTTCTGCAAACGGCCTTAAATTTAGCTAACATTTTAAGCTTTGTTTATTATATTAACTTACATCAGTTAAGAAAATCTGATACCAATTTGAGACAGGTCCATAAGTTTCTTGTTCAAATCTATGTCCAAGTATGACCCATAAGATACTGCCGACCCTAAGTCCGTGCAGACAGGGAAATCCCCCACGTTCTTTCTTCGTGGAGAACAGCTGACGAGCCGTGACGTCAGCGGAGAACACGGTGGAGAATCGCGGGAGGTAACCGAGGAGGTGCAGCGTGGTGCTGACCGCCACTAGCGCCACGAGGAGCGCCAGCAGAGACAACGTGGCGATGGTGCCGACACCAAGCGGGGGAGACGGACCCTGGGAGAATATTATTTTATTAGTTATTTTTTACATGGACTATCAGTTTTTCAGATCTTAGGCATATATTAATTGAAAAATATATACTTTTACAGAGAGAGAGAGAGAGAGAGAGAGAGAGAGAGAGAGAGAGAGAAAGAGAGAGAGAGAGAGAGAGAGAGAGAGAGAGAAAATATTGTTTTAGGATACAGCCTTTAAAAAATTAATGATTGTCAAATATATTAATTAAGTACCAGTCATCGCCTCGGAAAATTTCCCTTTTTGTCCTTTCTTATAACCATCATGTCCCGTAAGAATAACACATAGGGCAGGTGATTAACAAGGCTGCAAGAGGGAAATTTTCCAAGGTAACGAGTGTATATGGTAGTTATACATTGACGCGCAAAACGTTAATTAAAATGCAATAAAAATGAACAAACGAACGCTGCGTTTATAAATAATATTTAATTCAACATAAAGTGACGTGAATATTGAAAATGAAGTTCTTTTAAAGTCATTTATTAAATGTATGTTTTCATTGATTTTCAACAAACTTTTAGAAAATGGAAGTCTTGTTTAATTTTCAAGACAAATGCGTTTCGTCAATAATAATTAAACTACATAATAATGAAATAAAAGAATCACCTGAGTAAAGCAGTTGTCCGCATTCACATCCAGTACATCGACATTAATTCCCAACAATGGTGGATAATAATCATGTATAAACGAGGCCACGTCTTCTGGCGAACAGGACGAGGGCAGACACGAGGCCCACGTCATGGTTGCCGAGGTCGCTCTGTCTTGGTCCGTGGAGTTGCGCAGAACTTGGTCCGTGAGGTTGCGCAGTAGCCTCGTCAGACGTGTGGGGCTCGAGGTGGACAGTTGGACGGTGACTCGGCAGTACTGTCCTTGGAACGTGACGTCACCACCCGCGTGGACGGACAGGCATTCGTCGTAGTTGCCAAGGTGGTCGAGTAGACCGTACAATAGTCCCTCTGGAATCTAAAATGATAAAAATTACATAAATGGACAACCTGCATGACAATTTGTTATTACAGAAATGAATATAGAGGGTACAAAATTATGCTACTATGATTTTTTTTTTTTTTAGTCCCAGACTTATTTTTAAATAGTTAGTAAACAAATTTCACCGTACCTTTGTACTGGCGTCCATCATGTGCAGGGCCCAGTCGTCTCCCCGTGCCAGTGACGTCACGTAGAGCGCCACGTGGTCCTCACATTGAGGTGAGAGGGCGCGAGTCTCCCTGGGAGTACATAACGTCACCAGCAGGCACCAAATTAACAACAACAACAACATCGTGGGGCCTGGAAGATAAACAAAGAAGCAAATATCAGCTTTTCATAGCAACACACATTGGTTTGAAGACGCTTTTCCATGGAGCGATGTCGCGAGAGGCTTGGCGGGGCGAGAAAAGCGTACTTGTTAGTAAAATCTATATTAGCAAGGAAAAATCACTTTTCCACAGCGATTTAATAGCGCCGTGATTTTTTCCTCGCCAATATGGCCGCCATTCGATTTCACTGCAAGTGCACTTTTCGCCCCACCAAGCCTCGCGTG
The DNA here is from genome assembly GCA_949825025.1 of Siphlonurus alternatus. Taxonomy (NCBI): domain Eukaryota; kingdom Metazoa; phylum Arthropoda; class Insecta; order Ephemeroptera; family Siphlonuridae; genus Siphlonurus; species Siphlonurus alternatus. Next base: position 8,436,062 of record OX463778.1, read on the forward strand.
ACATTACTCCATGGAAAAGCTGATTGGTTTGTATTTTGGAGCAATTGACACATTTTGGTAATGTATGCCTCTCTATGGAAAAGCGCCTTGAAGATGGAATAGAAATAAAAAACATCATGATATTGAGTTAAAAATTAAATCGTCATACACATTAGACGAACATTCACCGTTCATAATTATATTATGTACTCATGCATGAGATGCATTAAAAACGTGAATATTAATCGTGGTATAGCGTCTATTTGTTGATATCTATCTCATTTTTCATTATTTTCCCAATAGATTTAAAACTATTTTTATTTCAGCAAATTGCATCACTTAACAAAATTCAATTAATTTGGCTATTAAACTTTAGGTGAACATAATAAAAGTCGTTATTTATGTTAGTATATAGCCTTGAAATTGTTTCTAATTCAAAAATAATCATCGAGTCTCTTAATCTCTTTACATATTTTGCTGCCTAAAAATAATTTTAAATTCAGTATAAATTATATTACATACCTTATTTTTTTTTTTTGCATCAGTGTTTGACAAATAAATATTATAAACTATTGGCTAACATAACCGTAGTGAAACTACTACACAATTTATTTGACAATTCATATTTTCTTTGTTACTTGATATGCTTATCTTATCTGAATTTAAAATATAGTCAAATCTATGTAAATTGATTGTACTGTTATTTGCACTCCGTTATCTAATAAACGTGTCAAACGATGATACATCACTTATTTCAAATAAATCATTTTGTCATGTAATCTCTATGTGATAGCATCGAATATTTTTAATAAATTATTATTGTTAGGCGTAATGTTGTTTTCCAGAGAAAGAGAGAGAGAGGGGGGGTAGATCCAGTTCGCGGCTTTAATTAGGGTGGGGGGAGTAGGGAAGGGGCGATGCTCTATCCTGCAATGTTAAAATTTGAAGTGGGACGGGGAGCGACGGGTGGTAGCACATTCAATGTATTTTAGGCCTTATCGGAAGATTTGGAGTTTCTAACTTATTAGTGAGTAATTATAGAAATACATAAAAAAAGTAATTAATTAGTAATTTTTTATATAATACCAATAAAATTGTATTCTAATTTTAGAAATCTTGCTGTTTTGGTAGTAGTTATTAATAGAGTAATTTCATTAAAAATATTGGAAACGTATACTCTGCATTGGTATGTATTTTCTCTCTCTCTCTCTCTCTCTCTCTCTCTCTCTCTCTCTCTCTCTCTCTCTCTCTCTCTCTCTCTCTCTCTCTCTCTCTCTCTCTCTCTCTCTCTTCCATTCCTATATAACTCAAGCATTCTTGATGATAATAATAAAATATTACATTAAACATTCAGTAACATTGCTTTATCAATAATGGACGCGGTTCACGAAGCAGTTGGCCACGTTTTTAACCACGTTTATCTTAACCACGTTTAACTAGGTGTTTTAAAACACGTAAAACAGGAATAGTTAAACGTGGTCGTTAAGCTAAACGTGGTTAGAAACCTGGCTATATAACTGTTCTGTGAATCGCACCTAATATATTTAACATATTGCAATTTTTTTAACATTAGAATTAAAAACGTCTATTGATTATACTCGTAGATGGTAAGTGGTCCTGTAAACTGCATGACAGATAATTCATTTAATTGTCAAATTGCGCTCAATAGGGAAGCGCAACGAGATTGTTGAATTGCCTACTTACAAGACAACGCTCAGCTGTTTACCTCCCCTCACTTCACCTACTGATGTCATATAATACTGTACGCTTAAAACCAATGAAATAAAAAATTAGGAAAATTGACTTTGTTGCCAGAATATTAAGGACACGAAAATGTAGTTTGTGTATTCTTTATTAACTAGCAGATGATATTGAAATGATATAAATGTAATAATTGCCGTATAATTTATAATTAATTTTTTCTACATTTTCTCCCCTTACACGCTGCTGATGCAACACAACAATATGGCGCGGCAGGCTCCTGTAAAGTATGCAATTTGCGTTGCAGTGACGTCACGTAGACTTGGCCTATTGTAAAGACAAAATAGGAACAGACAATATCAAATCTAATAACATTTAATTATATTAATATTATAATTACATAAAAATTAGATGACGATGATTTAATATTTGATTTGAAATAATGATGTATCATCGTTTGAAAAGTCAGATAACGGAGGACAATCAATTCATTAAGTGAAGCGATTTGATGACTATATTTTAAATTGAGATAAGATAAACATAATATTAAGTAATTAAGAAAAAATTAATACAGTAATGCAGCCATTTTAAATGCAGCTGTAGCTCAAAAGTTCTATTATATTATACAAGCTTAATTGGTAATTAATACAGTTGTGTCAACATTGACAAAGAATACAAAAAACAGTAAGGTATTTATATATTATTTATTGTATTATATTTAATTTATAATCATATGCAAAATGATTATAGAGATTGTCCTTATTTAATTACGAGTATTCGCTTGATTAAAAATTTACCCACACAATTTACCACATGAGCATCGTTGGTACCCCGGCACACGTCCGGACGGGCCTCCAGTTCTCATCACCACATCAATCAGATTAATCATGCCGACAATTCTGGCAACGTGTGATGAGAACTGGAGGCCCGTCCGGGCGTGTGCCGGGTTTACCAACGGTCGGTGCTCATGCGGAGAAGCCTTGTGGTAAATTGTGTTGGTTAATTTTTATTCAAGCGAATAATTAAATAGGGACAATCTCTTTGAGATGACAGCTGATTCTGCGGAGTTTGGAGCTCAGAAACGGACATTTTTGTTCCTTTTTCGATTCAAAAGAAAACAAGTCCAAACAATGCTTTTTTGCTTTCAATTTTGAAAATGTTGATTGTTGAGCTTTAATTTGATGTATAACATGTTCATGTTACCATCTTGTTTCATACTTTAATTTGCCTGTCAATTCGTGTGAATTTCTGTGGACACCCTGTATATATTTTCTCGTTATGCATATTGAGAATTGGCTGGGTATTCCACCATTTCATTATCAGACTGATTTTGATGTATTTTATTTTAATCCGTTCCATATTCTTATTTACTTTTCTTTCATTCTTCTCCAGCCAAAGCTTTAGTCATTTTATTTATGTTATGATAATTCAAGTTCGTTAAATTATTACATTATATGAAAAATTTAAACTCTTTGCTCATGTGTTACAAAAAGATTATAGCTAATATTTGTTTATCTTCCAGGTCCCACGATGTCATTGTTGTTAATTTGGTTGCTGCTGATGACGTCATGCTCCCTAACTCGCGCCCTCTCACCTCAATGTGAGGACCACGTGGCGCTCTACGTGACGTCACTGGCACGGGGAGACGACTGGGCCCTGCACATGATGGACGCAACTACCAAGGTAGAGTGACGATACTTTTCATAAAATCTATTGAAGTAGTAAGTAGATTATGGTGGATGATGCAAACAGTCTCATAGCGATAGATGATAGATATATATTTTTTTATCAAACCTTATTGGGTCCTTCTATACTAAATACATTTGAAACTTTGAAACCTCGAACCTTACGAGCTAACTTGAGCGTTTCGCGGGCTCTTCCGGAACGGGGACGGCCACGGCGGCCTTGCAATCCATCCCGGCATATGCCTGCGACTGAGGGAAAAGTGGAAACCTCAACTAGGATGAACGCTATAACTTTAGTCAATGAAGAAAAGTTTCAAAGCCAGGGGAATTACGTAATGAAAAAGAGCAACGATTTACCCCGGAAATTTAAGAAATTGCACAAATGGGGGGGCATTCACAAAGCACTTTAACCCTACTTTAGCCTCGAGGGTTAAAGCGAGTGCTAAACATGGTACTAAACCAGGGGCTATAACATGGTGCTAAAAAATGTGAACTAAATCAGGGGTTAAAGTTTCTGTTTAACATTGCTTAACACTGATTTAGCTCACATTTTTAACACCATATGTTATAAGGCCCTTGTTTAGTACCATGTTTAACACTCGCTTTACACCCGGGGGATAAAAATCGAGGCTATTATAATAAAATAGGGTTAAAGTGTTATGTGAATGTCCCTTAATATTTTTTCAGATTCCAGAGGGACTATTGTACGGTCTGAACGACCACCTTGGCAACTACGACGAATGCCTGTCCGTCCACGCGGGTGGTGACGTCACGTTCCAAGGACAGTACTGCCGAGTCACCGTCCAACTGTCCACCTCGAGCCCCACACGTCTGACGAGGCTACTGCGCAACCTCACGGATCAAGTTCTGCGCAACCACACAGACCAAGACAGAGCGACCTCGGCAACCATGACGTGGGCCTCGTGTCTGCCCTCGTCCTGTTCGCCAGAAGACGTGGCCTCGTTTATACATGAGTATTATCCACCATTGTTGGGAGTTAATGTCGATGTACTGGATGTGAATGCAGACAACTGCTTTACTCAGGTGATTTAGCTGTGGTTTTAAAGTGCATTTATATGATTGGTGGATTTAATTTTGACTCATTTGTATAAGAAATGAAAAGATCCTAAAAGAATTCAACAATATTTGTAAATAATTTATTTTTATATTGAACTATAAATGTAATTTTCTTATATTTATATAAATTTAGCCTTCTATAAATATTACATAAATTATATACCTGCTTTGTTTTAGTATTTTTTTTATATTAAAAACTTTGCATAGAAGCATAATAACTTAGTAATCTGAGCATTTCTGAATTATATATAATATATATATATATATATATATATATATATATATGATGTATAAATTATTATGATAAAGGGTGCGCTTCAAATCACAAGATTAATATCTTTAGTTTTGATCTATCTCCCTTCATCCCTATCATAACATATCAACATAATTATACATCAAACCAGCATCTATACTGGAGATAAGGGCCGCTTCATTGTTAATTAAATGGGACATACAGGTATACAAAAACGTTAAAATTAATAACAGTAATTCCCAGGGTCCGTCTCCCCCGCTTGGTGTCGGCACCATCGCCACGTTGTCTCTGCTGGCGCTCCTCGTGGCGCTAGTGGCGGTCAGCACCACGCTGCACCTCCTCGGTTACCTCCCGCGATTCTCCACCGTGTTCTCCGCTGACGTCACGGCTCGTCAGCTGTTCTCCACGAAGAAAGAACGTGGGGGATTTCCCTGTCTGCACGGACTTAGGGTCGGCAGTATCTTATGGGTCATTCTTGGACATCGATATGAACAAGCAACTTCTGGACCTATCTCAAATTGGTATCGGATTTTCTTAACTGATGTAAGTTAAATTAATACATTCGTAAATAAATATACAATATATGAATTGACAACAATGGTTGCATTTTTTAATTTCATAATTAGAAAATATACACGAAATTATGCTTATGTGAATTTTCTAGATTTGTTGGAATGCGGGAAGTAATTTAAAAAAATATATGTTTAAAATATCTTAATTAGGGTGGTACTACCTGATCGAACAACCGTAACGTCATTAATAGCCAATCACAGCTTGAAAAAATGACGTCACTTTTGTCTCATCAGGATGATAATAATATATCTTAAATATTTTTTAAAAATTAGTTCCCGCACTCCAAAAATTCTGAAAATATTCAGAAAAACATAATTGTATTTATATTTTCTAATTATGAAATAAAAAAATGCAACCATTATCACCTATTCGTTATGTCATTGTACAGATGATTCGTCGACCACGTGACATGACGTTTGCCAACGGGTTGTTGGCTGTGGACACTTTCTTCTTGTTGAGCGGTCTGTTGATGTGTCATTCCTTCTTGAGAGGAATGCAGAGAGGGTCCAAGTTTGACGTCATCAAGTTCTACCTGTACCGTTATCTGAGGTGAGAATTTGTTGTTAATGAGATATTAGAATGTGAAAATTTTAGTAGCTTAATCGAAAGAAGGGCACTGGGATTTTTTTCAGATTTTTCTGAGACCGGGAACTATTTTAAAAAAATAGACTTTCAATAATATTTTAAAAATAGTTCCCGCGCGGTCTCAGAATTTTTTTAAAAAATTCACAGTACCATATTTCTACCCCTTTTTCGATTAAGCCACTAAAATTTTCATAATGTAATATCACAACATTCTTTGGTTGTTACAATAATATAAAAAAAGTACATTCGATATAAAATTATAGTATATAGAAACAAATATAGGATTAGACTCTGTTACTATAACTTGTTCAACATTACTATTTTAATATTATTTGTAACCCAAAACTACTTTAAAATTCCAGACAGGTAAATATTTGTTGTTATCAGGCTTGGTTAATTCATTTACAGAAGTGCACACTTTGTTTTTGTTATACCGTTTGAAGTTTAATATCCAAGATAATATCCACACAACTTCCTTTATTTCCATGTCAATGTGTTCAATTAAAAAAAAAAAAAAAATAAATAAATAAAAAAATAAAATAAAATCATAAAATATATTTACATACAATAAAATTATTTTTTTGGGAGAGAGATTCACGGAATAGTTTTCCAGAAAGTTATTCAGCTTTTCCACTAACCGCGGTTAGCACTATAGCCTATTAATTCAATATGACACTAAACGTGGTTAGTGAGAAACCTGGATAACTTCCTTCGTGAATCGCGCCATATTTTTAGTAATGCAGTTCATGAATTTTGAATAAAAAATTACCTTATTAATTTTAAAAAATATCATCACCTCAAAAATGAAAACTTGGAAAAAAGCAGATGTATGTCTAGGGCGTTATCCAACTTGTGTAAGGTGCAATATGCCACGCAATGGAGGACCGACTCATTTATTTTATTGCAGAAAATGATAGAGGGTACAAAGTTATGCTACTCTGATTTTTTTAGATCTTTTAGAGCACGGGAACTAATTTTAAAATTTTATTGAAAGTACAGAGAAAGTGACACCTCTATAGCGGCCTCTCTTAATAAAAGATAGGACCTAAAAGGGTCGTGGGTTCAAACCCGACCTCAGCAAAACTTTTTAGCAATAGATCCAGGGCTCTAAAAAATCTGAAAAAAAAAAAAAAATCAAAGTATAGCATAACTTTGCACTCTCTATCTATTTTTGCAATAAAAATTGTTGAGGTTGATACTCCATTGCTACATTTAAATTTGTGTACATTGCAGACTAACCATTCCAATGGGCGCGGTGATCCTGGTCCACGTGATGTTAATTAATCACCTGGGAGAGGGCCCGTTGTGGGAGAGAAACGTCACTACTGTATCTGACTACTGCAGACTAAACTGGTGGACGACCATGCTATACATCAATAATTACTTCAGTATAGACAAAAAGGTATAAAAAATTTTGGCTGAATTTTGACATCTTATAATCAGTGCATTTTTAACGCCTTAAATCATGCTTTTTTCAGGTGTTTCGTTGCGCATTTTCAGTAGTCAGTATAAGCTATATACTGACAGTATATGCTGACTACTGAATATTGACTACGAATTAAACATTTGAAAAATCATGATTTAAGGCGTTAAAAATATACTGATTATAAGATGTAAAAATTCAGCCAAATTTTTTTAAGAGTGTGATGTTATTTAAAAAGGTAAAAAAAAAGAATATTGTGTATAACGTTAGTAATATTATTAGCAAAATAAGGGAAAAAATAAGCATTATTTTTGCTTCATTTACTTGTATTAAAATATTTTTTTTATTATTATTATTTATATTTAAGGATTTAATCAGAATGTAATCTTGAAGTTTCATTGGTTCTTAAAAAAATATTATAATAATAATTGTCATTTTAGCATACGTGTATATTAAAAATAAAAAAAAACACGAGTTCAATAAAATATTAAATTTTAAATTTATCTCAAAATTTTGAATTTCTTAATCCTCTACATATTTGTAAATAATTTTTTATTGTTTTTTTTCCTATGCTAAGAAGTCCCTAGTTGAAAAATTTCTTCCTCAACTCATCCTTTACATGTCTAAACCTAATCTTTTTACCTCTAAAGCATATCTTATTAATTCCTTTTCGCTCAAAGTGAGCATAAAATGAAGACAATATTTTTAACCTCTTATGCTCAAGAAGACATAATCTTGTCTTTTTCCTTCTTTTTTTTTTTCCTCTAAAATGGTTCAAAATAAGAGGAAATTATACTAGAGGAGAGTTTAATAGCGAATAAATAATAAAATTTATTTCAATTCGGGTGGCTTTTGGGTGGCTTTTGCTCTACCAATAAAGATGCTAATAAACTCCCTACCTGTAAAATGCAAGCACCTTAAACAATAGTCAATTGTAAAACTTGTCTGTGACATTTTTATCACCGGTATTATAGTATGCACATTTCCACAGCGTTGTCTCGGACAGTCATGGTACACAGCGGTGGACATGCAGTTGTCCTGGCTGTCCCCCCTCGTGTTACTGCCCCTGTATTACTCGCCACGTGCAGGAAAACAACTGATGGCCATCATCACACTGATTTCTTGTCTCATACCTCTCGGAATTACTTACATCTACGGATTTCCTATGTCTTATATGGGTCTACCATTCGAGCCCAAGTAAGTACAATGGAGTATTGACCTCAATTTTTTTTTTATTGCAGAAAAGGATAGAGGGTGAAAAGTTATGCTACCCTGAATTTTTTCAGATTTTTTAGAGCCCGAGAAGTATTTAATTATTGAATGTCCTTTATGTGACGTCACGCGGTGGCAAGTCCTATCTTTTTCTTAAGGAGCGGCGTCTCGTGACGTCACAAAAAGAACTTTCAATAATTTTTTAAAAATAGTTTCTGGGCTGTAAAAAATCTGGAAAAAATCAGTGTAGCATAACTTTGCACGCTCTATCCATTTCTGCAATAAAAAAAATCAGGTCGATACTCCATTAACTCAAGACTAATCTTTCGTTTCCCTTGACTGTTTTATGGATGCTAAGTGCTAATGGTTTGAAATTTGTGGCGGGAGGTTAAAAACATCATGTGAATTCATAAAGCACTTTAACTCCCACTTGAGCCTCGATTTTTATTCCGGGTGTTAAACCAGGGACTATTAACCATAACCTATGGTTTAGCACCATGTTTTTTAATTGTATGTCTTTACAAAAAAATCAACATTTTTTAACTATTCGCTTAAAAATCTAATCAATCCAAAATTTAAATAAATTTGCAACTTAAATTTTATTTTAATTGAACATAATAAAGATCTTACTTGTTAGTGTCATTTAATTTTTTATGAAGCTGATATAAATTCCAAAGACATTATTCTAATTAAATTTATTGCATATAATTTTTCCTCACAAGAAAATTTCAACTCCATTTATTTTGTATGAAAATTTCTTGTATGGAAAAATCGTATGCCAATTTAAATTGTGTAATACGAGCTAAAATGATTTTTCTTTTACTCATACAGTTAAATATACGTAATATTCCGTCCGGAAGTAGCCGGAAGTGTAAGGTTTCTGGAATTCCTATTCGTATCGTTACAATGGGGGTTACTGACAAAAAAAAAAAAAGTTGCAAGTTTTTGTCAATATTTCAAAAGGCACGAGAATTTCATGAAGAACAATCCCTATTACAGCATTCTACGACAATTTTCTGATTTTATATGAATTTTTAAAACCTCTCAAAAATGACGTCCAAAACTTCATTTACAAGGTTTTTAGGTGCTAGAATCATGATAATGAAGGTTTCAAATTCCTACCTCAATAACTTTTCATTTTAGCAATGTTAACTGATGCATTTTCCCATTTAAGATTCAATGGTATGACGTCATCAAAAAAAGTTTTAAAAATTCATATAAAATCAGCAAATTGTCGTAGAATGCTCTAATAGGGCTCATTCTTCATAGAGTTCACAGTACTTTTTATTAGTATTGCTAACTCAAATACCGGTCAGTACCCCATTTCACACATAGGTCAGTACTTCTACTTCAAACCACTCTGCAAAGTTTCAAAAGTAAATTATGAATAGAAGAGCTGCAAACTTCATACTTCCGGCTACTTCCGGATGGAATTTCAAATTAATTTGACTGTACTTATATTTTCTAGCGTAGGCAAAGAGGGAATATATTTTTACGTGGCTTATATCCCAACCCATTGTCGAGCAACGTCTTACTTGTGTGGTATTATGATGGGATATTTTCTACATAAGACCAGCAAAGTCAAGTTTCACATCAGCAAGGTAAGTTAACATAAGATAGAAAGTCCCAATAAAAAAGAAAGTCCCTTCAATGTTTTTACTCGCAGAGAAAACGTGTTCAAAAGTATTATTAATTAATAATTCTATTGCAGGATCAGTAAGACGCCATATTTATTATTGTATCCTGTTATATATGCAATTTCATGTGCATGAAGCAGATACAATTTTTCAACTAAGTTCGTAAACAGAGGTCGAGCGTGGCGCAGTACATTCTGGTGATATAACGAGAACCAGTCAATGCACAGTGCATTGACTGGTTCTCGTTAGATCACCGAAGTCAAGTAAGGTCGAGGGTGTTAATACTTGGATGGGTGACCGTTTTAAGTAAAAATTATGTTGCTCCCTCCCTGGGGTAAATTCGTCTCGATTTCCACCCAGTGCAATCAGTGATACACTTGTCTGTGGTTATCCAGGATTTGGGCATCACTATGGTCCATTGATAAAAAGTAGAGGTGTCCGTCCTGACTGAGGTTTTCCACGGTTCCCTCAGTCTCACCTGGAACGCGTAACAGTCCGTGGCCGCTATCCTTTCCCTACCATCCCTACCCATTACCCCGCGGCGAGCTGTAAGCTCTTAGGGGTGTATCCCTGAAATATAAAAAAAGAAACGTGCAATATACACAAACTACTGTGTATTTACAATGCAGAACATTATTGGATACATATTTCCCCATATGTTTCAGTCTTGGGTCGCAATTGGCTGGATCATCAACACTGCAGTTTGTCTGACTATAATTTACTCTCTGTCAATTTCTTACAAAATTGACATAGAATATGACAGAATTGGATCTTCAATATATGGTGGTTTTCATCGATTAGGATGGTCGGCTGGACTTATGTGGATCATATTTGCCTGCGTTAACGGATATGGAGGTGAGAGAGATGGAATTTTATTGTTAAAATTGTTCTAAAAATTAAATTCTAATGAAAAAGCATGCGAATATTTCAGACACCTTATGATGAAAATCTTCGAATATTTAATTTATAAGTTCGTACATACTGAATTGTAGTTTCAATTTTCAACGGACAAAAACCTACATGAAATTTTTTTATTACAGAAATGAATAGAGGGCACTAAATTTTGCTACTGTGAATTTTTTCAGATTTTTTTGAATCCCAGAACAACTTTTAAATAATTATTTAAAGCACGTCCACGCCCCCTGGAGGCGTCAATAGACATTTAGGCCCTATCCTTTGTATTAAATATTCAGGGGTGCCAACTTAACTTAAAAAACTTTCAATAATTATTTAAAAATACTTCCAGGTGTAAAAAAAAAAAATCTGAAAAAAACAGAGTAGTATAATTTGGTGCCCTTTATTTATTTTTGCAATAAAAATTTTTCATGCAGGTTGTTCATTGTTAAAGGACAACAATGCTTATACACACTTTGCATAATTTGTGTTGAAGTGAGCACCATCAGTCCACTCATTTGGCTTAAATCTGACAACACTGTTGAAGCTAATAGGATGATGTGACTCACAGTCACAGTCTACCTGATCATAGTAATAATTCCTCAGGTTTCATCGACTCGATTCTGTCGTGGCCGTTCCTGATTCCCCTCAGTCGTCTCACCTACGGGACTTACCTTCTTCACATCCTCGTGATGAACTTCGATGGTGGCGATGACAGAACGCCGACGTACTTCAGCAGCTTCGAGACGGTGAGTTGGATGTACAGTTAACGTACAATAATTTGCACAAAAAATGTCCTGTTTCAAAAACATAGATTCTTTTGCTCCTACAATTTTGGTTATACTGATCGTTGCACAAAAAATGTATCATAGTCGGACCTTCCTTTCCTATCATCCTTCTTGGCTCTCTACCATATGTAACCAAAATTATAGGAGCAAAAGGGGCTATGTTTATGCAACAAGACATTTTTTGTGCAAACTACTGTACTCCTCGGTATAGCATGGACGTTACCCATTCTGTTTTCTTGGCATTATCATGCATTCAACAGAAGGTGCCCTAGTTGAAAAATTACGTCTTCAACTCATCTTTTACAAAGTCTTAAATTAAAATTTTTACCTCTAAAATACATCTTATTTTCTCTTCGCTCAAAGTGAGGATGAAATGAAGACAATAATCTTAACATTTTATGCTTATCAAGAAGAGGAAAGATGTAATCTCGTCTTTTCCTGTCTTTATTTCCTCTAAAATGGTGCACATAAGAGGACAAAAGATGATAGGAGAGCTTAATAGCGAATAAAATATGAAAATTATTTCAACTCGAGTGCATTATATATATAATTAAAATACATTGTATATAATATTCTGGTTTTTGAAATATTAAAACTGACAATTTATATAATAATGCTTATCTAATTTAGATTAATCTATAGAATATATATATTATGACAAGATCTATGTTTGTATTGTGATTTTAATTAATTACTGTATACTGCCAAATGATCAAATAAATATTTCTAATTTCTAACTATATAGAATGACTTGCGGATGGTTACACTGCGTTTATGTTTGTAATTCCCTCGGCGGTCATTGGTATGCAATGAAAAGGATCTAACTGGCCCAACATGAGCCGAATGCTTCCGAGCATATATCCGTCCATAACCTAAATTAATTTGACTGTGCTCTTTTCTCTAAAAATTACAAATCTGCAAAACTAAAATCGGTATTTCACGATACAATTTTGCATAACATTTTTCCTTCAAAAATTATAATTTTATCTTCATACAAACAAACAGAGGTGAAGTTTTCTTGTAAGGAAAAACTGCATGCAGTGATCAGAGAAATTGTATCGTGTAATACTGACTTTAGTCATTTGCAGTTGTAACAAATTATGCAAAGGTATAAAGTTCATACTGTCCCGAGTTGTAAAATACGGGAATACGCTATAATAATATATTGAACAGTTTTACACTTAACTGCTTGTCGTTCTGATTTATACGTCTAAAAATTTCTAACGTAAGCTCTAAGCTCATCCGAAACAAAAATGTTACTTTAGCATTTTTTAATTAAAAAAACACAATTTCATCGTTTCTTATAAACAACAAGATTTTAATATTAAAAAAAAAAAAAAACGTGTAAAAATTTAATTTATTTTAACTGACCAAATAATTTACGATATGGTAATGATCTTCATGTAATATATTTCCAGATGTACAAATTCTTCGGAGACACCATCATCGCATTTTGTTTCGCCATTGTCTTGTACTTCCTCGTCGAAGGACCTGTCCTGGCCCTTCTGAAGATTGCTTTTGGTGAGATTTATTTTTATATAAATATATACTATAATTCCTTTATCATCGGATCTATAATCAAACTATATTAAGATGATATATAATTTATAGAAATGAAAATCATAGCATGAATAATTTAGGTTTTAAGATATCAATAGGGATCATTAATCGATGCACGTTAAACATGTATCATATATGAGTAACGAATGTTATACGTTAATATTTATATTTGATTTATTTTTATCTCTTTCATTGGCACAATTACAATAAATTTTACAATATCACATTATTATCGCCAGACAAAAATATTGTTGGTTCTTTGTTGATAAAGGAGAAATGAGGCTACTAAAATCAGAGTCTTCTGCGCGCAATGTTTTGTTAAAAGCATTGCGCGCAGAAAACTCTGACTAAAATTAAAATTAAACAGGGATATAAAGAAAGGATCGAGACATACTGCATGCCCACGAAATTTTCCTGAATGGTACTAATATTTTAGTTCCTTAGCTATAATGCCAGATCTCTTTTTTATTTATGAAATTACAATTTCAAGAAAATATTATAAAGGTGGAGTTTCATGAGCGACAAAAGCGATGCGGCGCGATTTGAAGTAAAACCTGTGAAATCCTATATGCGGCGGCGAATTCACCGGGAATCGCATTAATTACGATGCTCTTTTTCTTTTAATCGCCAAAATATGGCCGCCAATGGATGTTACAGCAAGTGCGCATTATTCGCGTCGCAGGCTGAAATTCGCCCATGAAAATCCACCTTAAGGCGGATTCACATGGCGATTTTTACCAAGCGACGCGACGCAAATAATGCGCACTTGCTGTAACATCCATTGGCGGCCATATTTGGCGATTAAAAAAAACAGCATCGCAATTAACGCGATTTCGCTGCCGCAGCCTGGCGAATTCGCTCGCCGCATAGTTTTTTATAGCTAGTGTGACAAAATCGCGTCGCATCGCCGTTGTCGCCATCTGAATCCGCCTTTAAACCATTTTCTTCTGTTACAGTCGGTAAAATGAAAGTTTCCAAGCAGCAAGTTACTGCACATAAAGCACAAGAAACATGAAGGGATCATAAAAGATAACAGAGTGATAATGATTCCACTATTTTTTTGACGTAAAATTATAGTCTTCACCATTTTTGACTCATTTATTTACCAAGTTCACTAAAATATTATCTTAAACTGTGTAAGATGTTGCATTCAAAATATAATATATAAAAAGTTTCAATTTTATTGACTACAGAGTATTGACCTCAAATTTTTTTACTACAGAAATGGATAGAGCGTCCAAAGTTATGCTCCCCTGATTTTTTTCAGATTTTTTTGAGCCCGGGAACTATTTTTAAAAAAATTATTGAAAGTTCTTTTTGTGATGTCACGAGACGCCGCTCCTTAACAAAAAGATAGGACTTGCCACCGCGTGACGTCACAAAAAGGACTTTCAATAATTTTTTAAAAATAGTTCCCGGGCTCAAAAAAATCTGAAAAAAAATCAGGGGAGCATAATTTTGCACGCTCTATCCATTTCTGCAATTAAAATTTTTGGGGTCAATACTCCATTATAACTTAAAAGTGGTTTTTAAATTATATAATATAGAATTGTAAATAAATAATATAAATTAAATTTGATTAAAAATATTAATTAATTATTGTATTTTTTATTTGATGTAATAATGTTTATCATTATTAAAAATAAACTATATCTGTATATATATAATATAAACTATAACTATACATGTGTTGTATATTATCAATATTATTTTATATTTCATTACGAATATATTTTATAAATACGTATACACATTTCTTGCACTCCTAATTCTAAATTGAACAATATAATTCTTTCTCTCTATGACTATATCAATGAAGATATGAAGATAATTATACTATAATTTATCACTTTATTTTGGAAATATTTTTAATTTTACAAAAAAAAGTAAAATTTTAGATGGAACACCCTCCAAAAATGAGAAATAAAAATTTATTATAAAAATTAAAAACAAGCAGAATATAAAAATAATATTCTACTATTGTCAACAATAACTTGGATAATTTGCTTTGGGCTAAACAGGAACACCTTTTTTTAACTTTTGATAATTTAACTGAAACAAATATTTAATTTAGTCAATTTTAAGACATTCAATTTAAGTAGAATTTTATCACAGGGTTTTGTTCTTTAAATAAATTAAGGGTAAGGTAACACGCCTAATATTAAAAAAAAAAAAAAAATCACATCCATGAAAATTATATAAAAAAATATAATTTAAATGTTCTCCTCTACATCCCCTATCAGTAGCTAAAACTACTGATAGGGGATGCAGTAGAGGAGAATATTTTAATTTTTTTCCATAAATTTCATGTGTAGGATTTTTTTAACATTGGAGGTGTTACCTTACCCTTAACTGCATAAGGATACTTAACTTTGTTGCATGTGACAATTTTAGCAAAGAATTAAAATATTTTATTTTTTTTTTATTTTAGTATCACCTACCAACTTATATATGTATTATGTAACTCAAAGAAAATATATATAAAAATATATAAAGGTTTAACTTTTAAAAATAAAACACAATATCCTGAGGAACAATATATTTTTTATTATTATTTATTCAAGAAACTGCAACAACAAGAAAAAGAGATAGATTTGAAGCCCCGCCGTAAATTTGTCGTACAGGCTACTATAATATAGTACTGGTCATTTCACATTTTTATTATTTTTGGTTGACACCACAACGGATTTTTTTTTTTTAATATAACATTCAACACCTTAATAATTTATTATTTCGTAGTACAATATATAATGACTCAGACTTTATGTAAGAACACTTGAGGGCTCAGATACAAAACGCTCGGAATGGAAAAGAAGGCATCGCAGGGTTATTGCGCGGGGGATTTAAACAGTTTTGAAGATAAAAAATATTCTGACTTCATATATTTTTATGGCACATCTTTGCTTATTTTTTTTGTCAGATATATTTTAAGAAAAAACGTTTGCTTTAATTATGGCACCAGATATCGATAGAAAAAGTAGAAAATTCGTAGCAAATTGTTTTGATACAATAGGCAGAAGAAGAGATGACGACAACAATGTACAACAACAACAACAATTAAATAATGTACAGTAATACACATAAATTAATTCTATATGTATTTTTTTAAACTACATAATATAATATATTTAATAATTCACACTGCTAGCTGCTATAATAAAGCAACAAAACACGATTTTACAAAAAACAAACAAAACAATATACTTTTTACAACACTAAAAAAACAAAAATTGATTTATTATAATACTGTTATATGATACACAAACTAATGTTAAAATGAAATGAATTATTTAACATAATGATAGTTGAGATTCGTCAAACAGAAAGGATATTATTATACATATAATAATACACAGTATACACAGTATCAGATCTAGATATATAGGCAATGACCATATGATCAGCCAGCAGTGGTACACTTGCTACAATTTCAGCAGAGTAAAGGGTAGGAGAGAATTGTCATTTCTGAAAATATAAGAAATGAGACTTTTCAATGATTAGAACAAACTCTTCTGCTTGTTTGTTGACAATTTATTGTTGATAATGTCTCTTGTTTGTAGACAATTTATTGTTGATAATGTCTGTTTGGTGAAGGAAACAACATGGGACAGTGGAATATCGACCTCAAAATTTTTTAATACAGAAATTGATAGAAGGTGCAAAGTTATACAACTCTGATTTTTTTTCAGATTTTTTAGTCCGGGAACTATTTTTAAAAAATTATTGAAAGTACAGAGAAAGTGACGCCTCTCCTAATAAAAGAATTATAGGTCCCAAAAGGGACGTGGGTTCAAACCCAACCATGGCAAACATTTTAATAATACTTCCCGGGCTCTAAAAATATAAAAAAAAATATTAGAGTGGCATACTATGCACCCTCAAAAAATATTTTTTTTTGGGGTCGATTCTCTGATGTTGAATGATAAATGACCATGAATTATAAATGTATTGCGGGTAATTAGCGCCATCAATGCCATTACTTTCTGTGCTCTGGTGGTGAAATCAGGTACTAAATGGCCCCATGGTTAACAATGGAAAAAGACTTCATCAGACAGACATTATAAATAATTTGTTCTAAACATTTTTGTAAGAATAGAAGATTTGTTTTAGAATAAATGAAATTAGTTAAAAAATAATTCCGTGATAAGATTTTTGACTTTTCAGAATTGACAATAATATAAGCTTAATTATCCGGTAAATTTTCTAACAAGTTAAGCTACTTGAACATTTTACTACTTTATTTTACAACAAAGCTTTCTAAATATTTCTACAAGCATAGCAAAAATACCTACATTCTAAAATTTTATTATTTTTTTAACAAGCAATTTTATTTTTAATAATGATTATATTATTAGTTTTTAAAATTTTCTCAATCTAAATATATCACGCAACAACATTTAGGAACACCAATGCAGAGCAATTAAGCGTCTAATTCTAATATTATATTATTTAATATTAACAATAATTCCAGTAAAGAGAATTTTTAATCAATCAATCTATAAACCTCATTCATAAGCGTAGTTTAAAAAGCCCAATTTCATAATTTTACTTAAAAATAAAATTAAGAGAGCTTTTTCTGTTATACATATTTCTGTGATTATTAGGCCTATAATAATTAAAATAGGCCTATTTTTTTATTACTAGGCAATGTATAGAAAGGACAAAGTCACATTTCAGAATATGGAATGTAGAAAAACAAACCTTTTTTGAAATGTCCATCTTGTATTGTAGAAAATATGAATGCTGCATTGACAATAAACAATTAATATTTCACTGATAGAGGTATTTTAATAGTGTATTGTTATTTATTTAACACTTTTTTATGCCTCATTCATTACTTTTTTACTTTAAAAAAAAAAAAAAACGTGAAATATATTGTAAACGATATTTTGAAAATTTTGAATGTGTGGTAATCGCGAATGACAATAAATAATAACATAACATGTGTTGTTTGGAGTATATCCAATTTAACATAAGAGCTATTCTTTTCAGTTAATTATCTGAATATGACCCTTGGAGGAGCAAAAATGTATCTACTCTACTTTGATAAGAACTAATATATATTTCAACATTTTTAGACGATGCAATTTGTAAGTTTTGAGAGGCATAATAAAAATGTTAAAAAATGTTACATAAGAATGTCATACAGGTTGATCACTTCATTTAATATTAATTTGAATTTCTTTATTAGTCAAAACAGATTCCAAACTTAATATTATATTGAAATTTTAGTATGAGTATCGATGTACAAAAATTCATTAAAATACTTTACAGATGGTCAATATATTTTAGAATGAATTATAAAATATAGCACAACAACGATCTATGTGTGTAAAATTTACCTACAGCGCACTAACAGCAGAAGAGAAAAATCAACTTATTTTGAATTAACAAGAGTTTAACAGTTGCATAGCTTGCAAGGAGCTTATTGCAAAAAGACACACGAAGACAGGGTGACAACAATGCACAACCCTCGAGCATCATAACAACAACTGCACTCAAGTGCATGGGGGGGGGAGGGGGAGAAAGTTCCAAGTATTGCTTGTGGTATGACCAAACCTGCTGCTAAAACATTATCTATATGCGTTCAACCAGACCAATGTTTAACTTTTGACTTTTGCAAGAACCATATTAATTTATTTGTATTATTTTGTGTTGAAATTTTGATTTTTTTTTAATTGAAAAAGTTAATTAAAATTAATGCTCTACAAGTTGAAAAACTATTATTAAAATCTTCAATGTCATAGATGTCACTTTTCAACAGAAGTTAAGTGATGCCTATGACGTCATGAGCTTTTTTAAAGTTATTAGCTTGGAGGTAAACAATATTCATAATTTGAGCATTTTTTACAGAGTAATGTGTGAATAGTATTTAAAATAATGAGAAATTATTATTGAGAAAACTGTAGAATCGGAATTGAATTTTAAAGGTAATTAATCCGTAATTGCCAAGGCAAACATAAAATTAATACATTAAGTTTTTTTAAGTAGATTATGAATTATGAACTATCAAGCCAGAAAATTTATTTGTTATTTTTTACTTCATCAATTTCATAACTTATTGGGTTTATCGAAATTTGAGATAATTTTTAAAACTTATTAAATTGGTTTAATTAAAAACATCATATGATATCCACTGCATAAAAATATTATACTCTCAAAAAGACTATCATTAAAAAAAGCTTTTTTTTTATATTGAAGACTCTTATAAGTGTACAAAAAATTATTCAGCAGGTTTGGCTCTTGTTATTATATTATGGATAAATTATTTTTGGAGGGGGAGGGGGGTGCATGAACATGATGGTGAAATGCCAGCAATTATCACAGTTATACTGATTGAGGAGGGGGTAGAGAAAACAGTCTGGATAAGGGGAATCGTTCATAGCGAAAATAACAACAGTTCTCCAACATTTCATATAACAAGATTGTTGAGAAACAGCAACACATATTTTTATACATTGCTAGAAAATTAAAAATAAGGAACTTAAAAAATAACTTTATAAGTTTTTTTAAATGTAAAAATTGATTTGTCATTAGCAACATAACAAAAAGTTGCAGCCAAAAATGGAGCTTATACAAGCGTTACCACTATAATAATATTATTATAGTTCCATGGCTATTTTAAACTGTAGGCCCTGCAACTAACTTTTTCATTATAATATTTTGCTTATTAGAATATTTAAGCAATATATAATGATTAAAAAGATTATTTTTTATTTAAAGTTATTATTAATAAAATTTCATGCATATATATTATCATTTATGTCTATTACATAAAATGCAAACTATATTTGCATAATTTTTTAACTTGCGTATCTAATTATTTAATTTAAGTGCTTATTGGAAATTTTAGTATGATTATATTTTCATTGTTTGCGTTATGTTATTATGTATGTAACTTCTACTGTACATAGATATAAAAAATTGTCAAAATTAGTAATTAAGAGATTAGATCTAGTCAATTGACGTCTAATTAGTTCTATAGTATTTTAAGAAATGTGTTATAAACATTTTCTTGATAGAATGCCAATTTTTATTATTTCTCATGCCTGTAAAGCCATAATTGACTGAGACTAATTAGAACATATTTCAGTGTTTGCATAAGTTGTAGAAAATAACAGAAAACATAAACGAGATTCAATATATTTTGTACTTATTTATATGACTATTAAAAAACAGGTGAAATAATTCACTTTAGTTAATTAATTTGAGTTTCATATACTATTATTTTATTAAAGAGGCTGATATAATTAGCCATAAGAAAACAAAAAAGTGGGATATGCTTTACAAGCATACGTTTTTTTTTCATTCAGAGTTCTTATTTACTTTTTTAGCTATTTTTATAGCTTGGTATTCTAGCTAAAACTTTCACACAAAATTTAAGCATTTCAACTACGAGATGTGTTGTGAACTACATTATCAATCACTTTTGGTTTAAGGGTATAAGGTGCCCAATATTTAAAAAAAAAAATATTATACATGAAAATTATATAAAAAAATTAAAATGTTCTCCTCTACATCCCCTATCAGTAGCTAAAATATCAGGTATACAAATTCATAACTCAAAAAGTAGCTCGAATTTGCATACCTGATATTTTAGCTCCTGATAGGGGATGTAAAGGAGAACATTTTAAGATATGTTTCATAATTTTCATGTGTGGGAATTTTTTTAACATTGGGCGTGTTACCTTCCATTTAAACAATTAAAATTGACAACCTGCTTCAATTTTTAGTTCCATATTTAAATTGAAGGCCTCGATTTATGTAACGCTTTTTTTTTTAACCTACTAACACGATCAAAATCAATTGGAAACACGCTGCCTTTTCCTATACTCGAGTGTTATTTTTATACATGACTACGACGTCACAACATTTTTTAGCACGATTTTAAATGTGTTAGCTAGTTAAAAAAATATATTTAAAAAATTTAAAAAGTGAAAATACATAACTCGAAATTCTGTAAATAAATATGCAATAATAAATTCATGCAGGTTGTCTATTAAGGTAGAGATAGTACGGATCAGCTGACCCAATGCTAAAAAAATCACATTAATGAAAATTATGAAAAAAATTTAAAATGTTCTCCTCTACATCCCCTATCAGTAGGTAAAATATCAGGTATACAAAAACGAGCTAGTTTCCGAGTTATGAATTTTTAAATTTGACTAATTTAACATGGAAGTTTCATTTCTCCATGTTAAATTAGTCAACTTTAAAAATGAATAACTCGAAAACTAGCTCGTTTTTGTATACCTGATATTAGCTACTGATGTAGAGGAGAACATTTTTAAAAAAAATCATAATTTTCATAAATGAGATTTTTTTAGCATTGGGTCAGCTGATCCGTGTTCTTAATATTATCTTAATGATAATTAACACTTAATTAACTAACACGCAATAATATATACGACTTTTGATAAATCTCATAGTTGAAAAGCTTTTTAATAGTGCCTCTTATTTAATTATTGACACTTTGGAAGTGACTATTGGGTTCCTCAATTATACGAAGTTTCAGTAAAGACTGTTAAGATTCGATGTTATATAGCAAAGCCTCTATTTCAGCTTGCCTCTTCTACTGTTTGTATATTATAGTTTTAGAGCGATTGGTGCTCTTTGAATTCTTTGTCTTAAATGCATGTAAAAAGTTAACATTGCCCTGCAAGGAAGATTTTTTAATGCATGGGTTGATTGTTATATTTAATATAATTTTTATCGTGTATTTTTAGGAATCATCGGTTTATGTTCCGCCAGTGAGAAGGCTCGTTACAAACTGACAACCAATGACTGAAGATATTACAACTACGACGAGAACTATATTAGATGTGATAGGCTCGGACTGGGAAGCTAGGATCGGAGCCGGTCAGGGCCATACATTATGTTGTGCAAGTATATGGGCATTACAGGCAGCAGGAGCCACTTTGAAAGGGGCCTGAGGCTCTTTTTGTATACTCTAAAAATCAGAAGGGCCAGTCAGGGATCCCTCTCTGACCTAGCATTATGGCCAGTCCGAGCCTGAGGGCAGTGTGTAACGATGCAGGGCAAGATTCGCAGTGAACAGTTGATGACCTGTCGTAGGGTTTTTAGGTACTCTGAAGGTCCTTGATGGCCTGCAGGATTCTCTTGACGTGTCCAAGCTTCTCCACCCCCAGCTCGCGGAGGTCTCGACGTCCCAAGGACAGAAGTTCGCGTCCTTGAATGTCGTGCTGCGTGAAGTTCTCTCTGGAACAGTCACAGCGAGGTTAGCTCATCAGATAAGGGAACGATGCAGGTCAACCCCTAAAGGTGGATTCACATGGCGATTTTTATCATGCGACACGCGACGCGAATTATGCGCACTTGCTGTGACATCCATTGGCGGCCATATTTGGCTATTAAAAAAAAAGCATCGCAATTAACGCGATATCGCTGCCGCAACCTGGCGAATTCGCTCGCCGCATAGGATTTCACAGCTTGTGTGACAAAATCGCGTCGCATCGCCGTTGTCACCATCTGAATCCACCTTAACATGTAAAAGATCGCGAAATAAGAAGGCAGATCCTAATGGCGTCAACGACGATACGATGCGATTTTGACACAAAAGCTGTGAAATCCTAGGCTGCAGTGAGCGAATTTGCCAGGTTGCTGCGGCAAATATCGCGTTCATTATGATGTTTTTTTTTTTTTTTTTTTTAATCTGAACCCGCCTTTACCCACAGGTTTGTCCTACTTGCAAATTGCATTGCGCGATACTAAGTTTTTGCTTTAACCTAATGGATGCAGATGTGCAATTTTGGGGGGAGGTAAGGAAAGCACCCCGAAAACTAGCTACCCCGAAAAGTTCAAATTCACCCTGCGCCTCCATAGACTGCGTGACAATCGGAGCACGGGTTAAGTTCATGATGTTCCAAGCCACCTATATACAGGATATAAATGTAAATTTTAAATCAAAATAGAACATAATTATACAATACAACTACTGTTTGTACAAATAATTTTTCTTTTTATACCTAGGAAAATACATTATTTTTTTTACATGTTATTGGAATTCATCTCTCCATTGTGATTTAAACTGATTTGTATTTCCTTTATTTACTAACATAACGATATAGTTTAAATTTGTTTAAAAGAAACTTCTTGATGTATATATATATATATAAAAAAAAAAAATTGCTTTTGAGATCTGTCGATCGTGCTTCCAAGTTTATTTATTTAAAATTTATTTGTTGATATGTGTCTTACGAAGTGAGTGATATTTTTCGATGCTGCGAGTATGCTCTAAATAAACTTTATTTAAACGTGTGTTTAATAACATTACCACTTTAATTAGATCTATGAATGGTTCTTTATTTTACACAAAATTACATATGCTTAGTTTATAAATAGGACAAATTTAAAACTATATGCCTATTATTTTTATTCTTCGTCGTTAATTTTCATTTGTTATATTGTTTATTTCCTTATTATATTATATGTTTACAGGGATTCACTATACAACCTTCAGGAAGTGAATTGTTCTTATTGGACTGTTTTTTTAATTTTCTGACTCTGACTTGTTATTTACGTACTTATTAAGGAAAATATAATAAAAGAAATAACATAAAATTACCACGCCCGAGTTGAAGTAAATTTCATCTTTTACTCGCTATATTAAGCTCCTCTCGTCTAATTCCCTCCTATTTGCACCATTTTAGAGGAAAAAAGGGAAAAAGTACGAAATTACGTATTTTCTCCTCTTTTTGAGCATAAAATGTTAGAAATATTGTCTCCATTTCATCCTAACTTTGAGTGAAGAGGAAATAAGGTGTGTTTTAGAGGTAAAAAGATTAGATTTAGGCATGTAAATGATGAGTTGAAGACGAAATTTTTCAACTAAGGTATATATGCTGTAGCACAGTATTTACTTGTCTTATTCACGCAGTTTTTGTTATATATACGTACGCACCTTTAAATTTACTTTCAGCTTTAAAACATTAAATTAGGTTAGTATGCGTGAGCGAACACCCCAACAGTGCCAACAGCCAGTCTGACATGTTGCAAACAGGTTTGTGTTCGCGATGTATTAATTACGTACGCACCAACATTACAGATATCGAGTTAAATGCTACAAAAATGTATGCAGTATTTTTTTAAAAGAGCGGAAATCAGAGAAAGAGTGTCTCTAAACCAGCATGCTAAATTTCATTTTGAAAATTTTTAAAACAAAAATTATTAATGCTATTAATTCCAAACCATCTCCTACTTAGGGGTTTCTATTCTCCATGTAAGAACCACTCAAAGTTTGCTATAATATTAAAACAAGCATTTCGTGTTTATTTTGCAATATGTATTTTTTTTTTGTAAATGATTTAATTATAAAATTACATGTTTTTTTTTTAATTATTATCCATAAAATTTATAGATTAATGTAAAATCAGGCAGCTGACTTAAAGAAGTTTCTATTGTGTTGCAAGTCATATAGTGAGTACCACGCAATGCAAAAGCATTTTTAATAACTCTGTTCACATAATATATATTATTAAAAATTATCCTTAAAATAGGTGGACCTGACCCTTTTGTTCCTACGTTCTACCTTTACCCTGAATATTTGACTGGCTACGTTACTATAATACATGCAGACAAGTTGTATCTAATTTAATTACTAATGGCAAGAGCACGAGCGTCGCGTCGTCAATTAAAGGTATACAGAGGCCTCAAATTACAAATTAGGCAATCACCAAGTGTTGCTCGAGTTTATAACCAACATTCTCTTTATTTTTATCCATGCGCGGTGCAAAAGTGTGAAGTTGCGCTGTAAAGAAGGTCTTTGCTGACGTGGGTAAGGGCTTAATGAGATATTAGAATGTGAAAATTTCAGTGGCTTAATCAAAAGAAGGGGTAAAAATATGGTACTGTGAATTTTTTCAGATTTTTCTGAGACCGGGAACTATTTTTTAAAAAAAATTTAAAAGTCTATTTTTTGACGTCACGGGCGGCACTGCCCTATTCTTTTTCTTAAGGAGTGCCGCCCGTGACGTCATCAAAATAGACTTTCAATAATATTTTAAAAATAGTTCCCGGTCTCAGAAAAATCTGAAAAAATTCACAGCACCATATTTTTACCCCTTCTTTCGATTAAGCCACTAAAATTTTCACATTCTAATATCTCATTTCTTACTTTGCACAGCAACTTTGCACCGCGCGTGTAGAAAAATTATGCGAATGTTGATTATATACTCTATAACAACTAGGTGACTAATTTGTAATTTGAAGCCTATATATGCCTTTAACAGTACCTGGATTGTGTTGCCACCTTTGCAACGACCTGGTCACTCACCTGTACTCCCCAAGTCCGAGCGCGGAGAGCCACGTAGCCACCTCCTGCGCACCCCAGCCCTCCACGGCAGTGCGCCCCACACGAGGGCACTTGTTGGCGTCCTCGGTGAACGAGGCGCGTCGGAGACCTCGCATCTTGAGCCAGCTGATCCCGGGCAGCGGAGACCGGCTCTTGCTCTGCGAATTAATCAGGCGTCACAAAGTTGTATGAGGAAAGATGGGTTTACACGAGAGATGTCGCCTTGAAAAATTTCCTCTTGCAGCCTTGTTAATCACCATGTCCTTTGTTATCTTACGGGGAATAGTGATTAACAAAGCCGTAAAGGGAAATTTTCCGAGGCAACGACTGTACATTTGCAGCACTTTAAGTGACAGCCTATTTTAAGTAAATTCCCTGCTGAAGTTGAAACGTCAGTCAGGGTCAACAAAGATGGCTGCCATAACCATAGGATTTTACATTTAAATCCACTTTAAATCGTAGGGACAGAGGAGTTTTAAAATCATAATTATATGAAGCTCGATTGTAATTCTTGCATGGCAAATGAAAGACATTATTTCCAATACACTCTTTCGTATCTTCCCATCATATAATAAAGGGCCCGTTTGCAGCCTTATGAATCTTTGCACCTTTGGATATGCAATCAAATGTTGTTTCCTACAAGACATGCACGTTACTTTATTTGAATAATTAGTACATTGTGTAGCACCAGTTGCATACCTATAGAAGGCGTGGAGGAATACAAGAATTTATATGATGAGAATACACGGAAGAAGGGATATTTTATGGAGAACATAAAAGCTTTCGTTTACTGTCACAACAATACAATTAAGTCTCTCGTACGCAGTTAATTGATGGGGAGAAAATAATATTTGAAAATGAAGACATCTAAAATTATAAAATAAATCATAGCGTCCTGGAATTCCGAAATTTAGCGTAAAATTTACGATGAATTAACTGCATGGTGAAAAGCTAGAGACCTGAGTTCAATTCCCACTTCGTCAATTTTTTTTTAAATCTATTTATCACAAAGAACACACAAACGTACAAAAATTACGACAGTTTGAAATTTTCACGGGAAGAGGAAACTTTTTGTATTTTTATTGGTACACGATGAAATTTTGCAGAGAGGTTATCAATATTAATAAAAATGAGCTATTTGTATATTTAAAAACGTAAACGTAACCTCAGTTGAGAATTATTTGCATTGGTTCAAAATTTAGCTGCTTTAGGGCAGAAACCTTTAATTTCGTAAAATTTCTTGTTAGGACTTAAATCATCTAGATTAACTAAACCAAAAACAGTCTATCGTTACACAGAATTTTTATATAAAAAAATAGTTAATATTCAACTAAACTCCAAATTAAAGTGCCATTCTCTCACCTGTTCCTCCGACAGGAAGACTATAGTTCCGGTATTTGGGTCCGTGCTGGTCATGTTAAGTTGGGCAGACATTGCTAGTAGCGATGCTCCCAGCTTGGGTGCAAGCTCATCCTCTCCCTTGGCTGGCACGTGTTCCGCCACGGCCAGACACGCGTCATCGTGCAACAATCTGCTGACTGCGACGAGCTGCGACACGAGCGAGGGTAGCTCAGCACTCTCCACGATCTTCCCTCCAGGGTGAAGAGACTCGAGACGTGACGAGGTATGTTCAGCACGTCGGTATAGAGATTCTGGGAGAGATGGGTGTGCGATCGAGAGCAGTTTGACACATTTGACGAGAGACGAGGCTGCTTCGATGAAACGTAATAACGCCAAACGTTCGTCATCTGTCTGATTGGTACTCACTACTGGAACCTTCTCGTGTTGATGATGTCGTTGTTTTTCTTCCCAAGAACGTAGCGAACTTTCAAGTGAACGATTCCGACATAACATTTGCATACGATTTTTATGTATTATTCGTATCATTCCTGGTGGCTGTACCCATGCTTCTCCATCTACTTGTACAGGTACTCCTTCATCACCTAGAATACTGATTTGTACTGATGAACATTGTGCAATACGATGACTTTGTGCACTTAGAATTCTAGATGCTGCCATTTGTACTGAGCCAAATACAGCAACAACTTCAAGAACACGATCATCAAAACTTGGAGCTAGAAAACACTCATCGCTTTTAGAACCACCCCAGAAATTGGTACCACCCATAAAACTTGGTATATTCAATACTACTATTCCTTGTAATGATGGTAATGGTATTCTTTGACCATCACATTCTAAGGTCAATCGTTGCTCTAATTTACGACATGACCTTTTGAGAGCCTCACGAGATCCTAGAACGCCGTACCACATATAATTTCTAGCTCGAGAACGGCATTGTTCTGGGTGTTCTTCTCGTTTTTGATGGAACGCAAGGGAGATTTTTGCATCAATACCAATACCGAAGTAGTTGTTCATAACACACCGTTCGTAGAATCCTTCCAGGACACTATCATCATGGTCCATGAGTGGCGATACTGCGGCGCAGAGAGTGTCCGCGTTCGCCAGTAGAGCCTGACTGATGAATCCTAGCCCTCCAGTGGAACCACTGACGTTTGGCCAAGCCGGTAGACGTACTAACGGGTTGATGATCGGTAATTTTCTGTTCGTTTCGCCCTGATCTGCTGCATGTTGAGACACGCTTCCTCTAGGAGACGGGCTGAATAGACTGCCACGTGGTGTTGCGTTGAACACAGAGCCTCTTGGAGATGGAGAACGAGAGTGGGCACCAAGTCCTGGCGAACCTGGAGGCATCAACATCTCGCCCGGAGCTCCGAACAGACAGCCGCTGCTGATACGACGAGTGGCGGAGGATCGTCGAGAACCGCAGTCGCTGTCGTGACTCGAACGTCGGTACTCGGACAGGAAGAACGGGTCGAACAGAAACTTCTCGTCCGGAGAAGCGGGCGGGGATGGAGCACCGTGGTGGTCGGGAGAGGGGGCGCTCACAACCACGCACGGAACATCGCTGTGGCTGGATACCTCGATACCTTCAGAAAAGAGAGATGGTGTGTTAATGACAAGTTGAGAATCCACGCCATCCAGAATTATACGGAATCAAAAAATGTTTACAAAGTTCTAATTGGCCATGACTTGGCTCAGTCAAGAAATCGGAAATTCCAAATTTTCTAATTGGTCAAGATTCGAGCTTTCCGAACAGTTCTGAACAGCGCTTTACATAAAAAAAAAATTGTTTTAATTTTTTTACTTTGTTCAATGTTGCAGAAAATAAAGCAAAAGACAAATTATGCAAGCTAGATGAAAAATTCATAAGATATACAGAGAAATTAAATTTATTCATTTTTTTTATTGTAATATATAGCAAGACATACATACGTACAGTACATCATTTAATAATTGGATTTTGTCTTTAAAAAAAAACTATGAGCTTGCTTTGCTCTGTAAATAATTATAACTTACATGTATTTCTTTATATACCAATTATTATAACAAACTATTCTATTTGAGTAGAGGATTATATATATAAGTGTTGCATGTTTATTGATTATTACACCATCTCAAACGGCAGAATATAAAGAAATGAGAGTGTCAGGTGCGAGCTTACCTGGCACGTTTCCACCGTCCGCGAACATGCTGGGCGGGGGTGGCAGCCAGGCGGGGGGCGTGGCCTGTTCGCTGCTGGGGACGAGGAGAGCGGGGGAGGGACAGCGGATGGAGGCGGGCCGCGAGTGCGAGGGGGTCAGCAGCAGCGGGAAGTTGGTGGTCAGCGAGGGACCCAGGAAGGAAGAGGGAGGGCCCCCCGGCACGAACAGACTCGGCGAGGGACACCGACTCATCTCCGGAGAAGGTGACAGGCCAGGCATCTGCAAGAACACGTGTGTATATATATATATAATAATTAATATATAATAAGATTATAATTTGATTTACAGTTATACAGCATTAATTTAAATTAATTTGGATTATTAGTTTAACCATCGAGTATTTTGCGCCGATACCGCCCCTACTTTCCATGAGCGGATCCAGGGGGCAGCCCCCCCCCCCCCTTCTCCCGAAATTTTGGATTTAACATGGGCAATATAGAAATTTCCCCCACTCCAATTATTTTTTTAACATTGGCCTTATGGATGAGAGGCAGCCCTCCTCTGAAATTTTTTTCTGGATCCGCGCCTGCAAATTTCTACACTTACTAAAGGGTTAAAAAGTTGCAACTTGTGTTGATATTTGCGATACCTTTTAGTTGTTTTAACAGAAAATGTTATTTATAAACTTAATTAAAAAGTGTAAATATTCAATTTTGAATTTGACGTTTATTCGACGTTAGCAAACAAGAGACAATTATTTAACTATTAGTACTTCGCTACACCAGAATGTAAGTCATTTAAAAGTAGAGGTTTTGTCCAGACCTTATTCTACTTGTACATAAAGCTCATATTTGTTTAAAAACCTCGTGATGTATACTTACAATCTGAGATGACAGTATCATTTTTTTTAATTTGAGTTTTACAGTAGAAGATTCACGTAATATATAAGCATACATTGCCTGCAGTTATTGCGGACATTGATAGACGCCTGCAGTGTTGCAGTTAGCATTTTATAACAATCGAAACTAGAAAATTATAGAGCTAAATTTTGTTAGAACACAAGAGCGCATGTCTACTGGCGAATTTCAACCTTACGTTTCATGTTAATATGGTCAGGCCTGTCCAGTTTTACTAACCAGGAAGTGCTGCCTCATCATGGCTGGCGAGGCGGGCGGAGGGAAGAAGCGGATGGCGGGCTGCTCCTTGGGGGCCACCGTGAGGCTACTGGCCTCCTGCAGGGCGCTTTCCACGCTGTCCGCGCGACGTGCAACCTGGGGACAAACGGCGGGACGTTCAGACACGGGACAGAGGTGTGAGGGACAAATAACAATGCACTTCGATAACTTTGGTTACTGCTAGCATTAAGGTGCATTTCCATGGAGCGAATGTCAAGCGAGGCTTGACGCGGCGAGAAAGGCGCATTTGCTTCAATGTCATATGTCGGCCATGTTGGCGTGAAAAAATCACTTTCCTGCAGCGATTAAATCGCGCCGCGATTTTTCCACGCCAACATGGCCGCCATATGACATTGAAGCAAGTGCGCCTTTCTCGCCGCGCCAAGCCCCGCTTTCCACGCTCCATGGAAATGCGCCTTCATGCAACCATAGTTCGAGCTGCTATGTTATTAATTTGCAAAAGCTTATTTTGTTAGGATGGATGGTATGTACATAGAAATACAGAAAATGGTGTCCATTCTGTCCATACAGCTAGTAAGTAGTAACTTATCTTAAAACTTCTTAAATTAATCTTTAAGGTTTAAAGGTGGAGTCACATGGCGATTTTTACCATGCGACGCGACGCGAATAATGCGCACTTGCTGTAACATCCATTGGCGGCCATATTGGGCGATTAAAAGAAAAAGAGCATCGTAATTAACGCGATTACCTGCGAATTCGCCGCCGCATAGGATTTCACAGCTTTTAAGTTAAAATCGCGCCGCGTCGCCGTTGCCGCCCATGAAAATCCACCTTAAGGTGAATTCAGATGACGACAAAGGCGATGCGACGCGATTTTGACGTTAAAGCTGTAAAATCCAATGCGGCGGCGAATTTGCTGGAAATTGCGTTAATTACGATGCTCCTTTTCTTTTATTCGCCAAATATGTCCGCCAATCGATGGTTACAGCAAGTGCGCATTATTCGCGTCACGTCGCGTGATAAAAATCGCCATGTGAATCCACCTTTACGCTTGTTGTTGAATCGCTCCGATTGTCTCCATTTAATCCTAAATTTAAGCGAGGAAGAAATAATAAGTATCAACGACGAAATAAGATAAGGTTTAAACGTGTAAGAGCTGAACTCACACGAGATCGCATAATTTCCCAGCGCATGATTTAAAAAAGTAAAAACCTAATGTGATCAGGTGTATCCGTGCACACAGCTTCGTATCGTATGCCTTTGTATGATAAGAATTTTAGAAACCGAAATGAAAGCGTGGCCGCCTAAAGGATGAGTTGACGACGTATTTTTTCAACTATAGAGTAGAGCACATCATGCTTCAACCACGTTTCTTTGAAAACAGTCAAGAGTTTTTTTTCCAGGAAACACAATCGATAACCTCTCTCTTGTTATCCCTTGTCACTGCAATTTGACCCGGCAGGTTAATTGTACTTAATTGACGCCAGATGAACTTTTTGCTGTGACCTGCTAGCACAAAGAACTGCTGCACTTTACTGTGGAAAATTAACAAAGAAGGCACTTCTGCACTGATTTCATCAGACGTTTTGTGACGTCAATGCTAAAGAGAAAATTTCATCCTACGTTCATTCAATTTTGAACTAATATTACAACGAGAATTTATTGCATCTTTCTAGGAAGCTTTTTTTACCTCAAGGTTTTTATTTTTAAAAGCAATGATGAGATTGCCATTTCTAGAAAAAAATTCAAGATTGCTTGTTCTATTTATAGTCTTATATGCCATTATAAAATCGGAATTAAATTTGCTTTTGATAAAAATATTGGAATTGAGAGGTTGTTCGTTATTTATAAAATGCACACATTTTTTTTTTGTGTATTAAAAATATAAATTATTAAACTAAATTTAGAAGATATGAGTGTTTCTGATAGCTATTTTTAGATTACGCTTTCAAATCGCCAGTTAGACTGAAGTTTTCCTCAAATCCCTAATATTATTCAGACAGTAAATTTAAGATGATTTTAAGCTTTTTCACTTTCCAAAAAGGTATTAAAGCTGTGGATATAAACGTTGTGAGATTCAGTGACTACTCGCCCAAAAAAAAACTAGAAGTCTGGATCCTCTTTTGGAGTTCAAAGAAGACGAGTTGAAATAAATTTCATCTTTTATTCACTTTAAACGTCACTCCTCCTCGAATTTCTTTCTATTTTTACCATTGTCGAGGAAAAAAAGGGACAGAGACAAGAATACGTGTTCCTTTCTCTTGATGGCGCAAAAAAATGTTAGAAAAATTGTTCACATTTTACCCTCACTTTGAGCGAGGAAGAAATAAGATGTGTTTTTGAGATTAGAGACGTAATAAGATTAGGCTTAGACACGTATAAGGGATGTGTTAAAGACGTAATTTTTCACCTAGGGTCACATTTCCGGCTACTTCCGGAAGTAGTATCAAATTATACCCTAGTTAAAAAATTACGTCTTCAACTCATCCTTTAAACGTCTTTAATCTTTTTACCTCTAAAATACATCTTATTTCCTTTTCGCTAAATGTGTGGATGAAATGAAGACAATATTTAAAATAAAAATTATGCTCAAGAAGAGGAAAAAATACGTAATCTAGTCTTTTTCTTTTAAAATGATGCAAAATAGAAGGGAATTAAGACAAGGAGAGAGCTAAATAGTGAATAAAAGATTAAATTTATTTAAACTCGGGTAATTTTTTAGTGTAACTCACCCTCCTGCGGCAGCTACTGCGGCGCAGTCTGGCGGCGTTTGCTTGCTCCTTGTGCTCCTTGCCCTTGACTTCTTCCTCGGTGGGTTCATCTTGCTGGTCGGGGGGCTGCTCCTTCAGGGGGCTGGTGGCGGGGCTCGTGAGCTCGTGCTCGTCCAGCGCGTGCCGCAGCTCGGCCAGGGAGTCTCGTAGCACGCCCAGACGGGCAGCCAGCTCCAGGCCTTCCTCCTCACCGCTCGCGTCACGCAGGAACTTGTCTGCACGCTCGCACAGCAGTCTGCAAAGAGCGGGAATGATGGTGATACCATCGCTAGGGTGAGGGCAACTAGTTTTTAGTAACAAAAGGAGCATTTCTTGTAATATACACGAACATATGCTAGCAATGCAAAAATATCTCAATTTGATCAATAATAAATTGAAGCGATTCACGAAGGAAGATATTCAAGTTTATCACTAACCACTCTACTGTATATAGCAAAAATCAATAAGTAACCGCGGAAAACTACATATCTTTTTGGATAACTCTTTGGGAATTGAACTTAAATAATTTATCCCGAACGCTATAAGGTATAATAAGCCCATATAAAAGTTTTATTATGATGATAGGGCACTGTAAAAGCAGTTTAAAATATGTTATTTTTGTGCTAAATATATAGTATAACACAGTCATTACATAGTTAAGTTTGAGTCTAATGTAGAGCAAAGTAATGTTCACTAAGCTGACGTACACTCGTCGTCTTGGAAAATTTCCTATTTGCAGCATTGTTTGTTAATTACCATTTCTTGTGTTGTGCATGGTGATTAACAAGGCTGCAAAGGAAAATTTTTCGAGGCAACTGTATACAAAACACGTCGCAATGTCTTGATATATTTCCTAATATAAAGCAACATTATTTTCTAGAAAATTTCGCTTGTCGTGGCAGTTTAAGATTTAACCATGCAAATATATGATTTCACTGCAAGTGCACAATTCATTAATTTAATTAGAATATTTAGATAATGTTCATGATAATAAAATATTAAGATACCTCCCGGCCGCCATTTTTTAAAAGGCGGCGTTAGCACAGGCCGTAAAGAGTAGGCGTAACTCGGATATCTTTATAAAGAACACTCACAATATTTTCAGATCTCCCCTAATTTTTTTGGGTCAAAAGTTAGAATTACTGTACTAAATTCACACGTCCCGTTGCGACAACTTGGACAGGTATCTTAAGAACTATATACTGGGAGGACGGCCTAACTTTCAAACCGGCTACTTTTGCTGCAAACGCGCCGCCATTTTCTCAACCCTGTGACGTCACGACCTTGACTTTTCTAGCGCATTTGATTGGCCTAGAGTCGGCTACAAAGATTCCGCTTTATTAGCCATCTGTCAAATCTGTGAAGCTGTTAAATCTTTGACGTCCTCAAACAAACCGCCCGAGCACGTGGCTTATTTAGCCGACTTCCCCGAAGAGGTTGGCGAGAATTGTCGAGTATCGAGGTTCTTCAATAAGTCATCCTAGGCCGTCCTCCCAGTATACAGTCTTTGCAGGTATCTCACCTTGCCGCGGCGAGGCAGTCCTCCTCCAGCTCCTCCTCAAGACTGACCCCCGGCATGTCGACGTACGGAATCTCGCCCGGCTCCTCGTCATCGTCATCATCATCGTCTTCCTCGTCCTCCTCGTGCTTGGTCGGACCCTCGCTGCTCGCCTCCTGACTGCGCGCGTCCTCGCTACCGCCCTGTTCGCTACCCTCGCCCGCCGCGCACGACGCTTTGCGGCCAGGGTCGGTCGGCTGCAGAAGTACCTCGCGTTCCAGACATAGCACGCTCCATCTGAGAATTATACAGGGGTTAGTGGTAGCTATTTTGGAGGGTATGTTGGGAGAATACAGGGCTGGTTTGAAGGATGGTGGGGTATAACATAAGAATAAGAGACAGTAAATAAATAAAAATAAACGAAAAATACACGAAATGTACAATGACACGAAAAGTGCATGGCTCGGTGTATTTTAAATAATAATTGGAACAAATCCCCCCTACCCTCTTTTCCCAAATCGAGCCGTTTTCAAGTCAAAACCTTGCCTGCTTCTTAGCAAGTTAAATCTTAACTGCTAATGTGTGAGGATAATGATAATGCAATTCTCTGCTTTTGGAGAACATAACCACACATTTTGAGTTAAAATACAACCATTGTTTAGATTGGTGCGTACAACCATACATGATTATAAAGGCTAATTGCAGTTTTCGGTGCTATATTGCGAGACCTACGAGATATGGGAGATCTCGTCGGCCTCGTATATTGCATTAGAGATCATAAGAAAATTTCAAGCTTTATGGTCCAAACTTCGACCATAAGACACATAACCCTTATTTAAAACATAAATTCATAAAAAAACTGAATGCTGATATGTTTTACTTTGTAAAAAGTATTATATATAAATAAATCATAAGGCTGGTCACATATAATATATGGCACACAGCCTCGTATTTATATGATCGTAAGATTCTAATTTAGAACCAGTTCTAAATTTCTTATCATACGAAGAAACACGATACGAAACTGTGTGCGCGGTTACACCTGATTTTATAGCTTCTTATTATACTTCTTAAATCATATATGCTGCGAAATCATGCATGCGATCTAGTGTGCATGACTCAAGCCTTAGAGACATTCGTTCTTATAAACAGAGTGTTTATTTACACAATAATTGTTTACATTTCTCTGAGAATTCTATGCACGCGCCATCAGCTGTATAAATACAAACTTCAGTTTACTCATTTTAAAATCTCTTCATAAAGACGCATGAATCTGAATTTGTCTAAAACCTCTGCATGAAAGCACGAATGTGAATTTGTAAGGCTAGCCATGAAGATATATATATTTTTGCTAGTTTAACATCACAGGGAGCACCGTAAAGCATTAGCTGGCATGTAATCTTCATTACGATTGGCTGACTTTCCTCAGAGAGATTAATTTAAACACGCTCTTCCAACCGACTGCAGCGACGAAGTTTGTGGAGAAGCGGCTTTGAATTTCAATTAGAAACACTGCATACTAACTCTGAATACGTTCCATTTTCAAAGTAAAATTCAAAGAGTTATACTTTTTAATATGTACATCATGTAATATTATTTAACGATGAATCTCAGTTACTTCCGAGTCAAAGAATAATTTTCTACCACGGAATTGAATGAAATAAATTTTAAAAAATTAGAATGTTCTAAAACTTAATCGTTTATGGTTTAAGTAAATTCAAACCGGCAGTTTTCTCATAACAGCTCCATTTCCGGTTTACGTCCATAAGGCCAATGTTAAACTTCTACCTCAATTTTCACAAAACTGATAAGACAGATTCGCTTCAAAAATTTTTATGCCACCTATTGATGGCGAGTTCAAAGTTTCCTGCAAGTCTTGTTGCATTCAGGCGCTACGATTGCGAGATTTCAACCAACTGAGATTCACCCTTAAAGTGAAATTTAGTCATTAAAAATATATATTCAAGTTTTACTGCAACTTTAAAATTCCACAGAGTGCATTTAACTCAGAATGTAAGTATAATTAAATTTTACACGTGGCTTGCAGGCGTTGCTGAAAGTTATTTTGCTAGCAGCTATTGGTGAGGACGGTAGAGCAAGATTTGGTCCCTTGAAGTAGGTGGAAAAACCAGGATATAAGAGTTTCCATGATGCATCCGAAAACACAATATTTTGAGTATTTTGTCTGTTATGCACGCCATGCCTTGTAGCTGACAATCACTTTTATGTACAAAATTGCTGAAAAATATATAATATATCGGTTATATTATTATTATTGTAATCGAGGTCTTTCATACACTCAAAAAATATTTAAAGCAAATATCCTAAAAAGCAACACATTTACTGTGTTGTTTTTGTACCTCAAAGGAAAAATCCTTAAATCTTACACACACGGGAGTTTAGAGTTCAACACATCAAGATGTTTAAATTTTTACACATTTAGTGTGTTGGATTCTAAATTTTTGAGCGTAAGATCCAACACCCCTTGAGCGTAAAGTTCTACACAGAACTGCTTAAAATGTTACACACTTGGTGTAAGATTCTACGCCCCAAGAGTGTAGGCTGCTAAGCTTTTTGTGTGTAGCTTTCTACGCACCTAGTGTTTAGTTTTCTAAGCTTTTGTGCGTAGCTTTCTACGCACCTGCAGTGTAGGATTTTATGATTTTATATATATTATAATAGTATTATACTATAGCCATGTCTCTTAACTTTTCGAAGACTTATAAGTGTATACGATAGCATATTGAATATTATAAATTAAAATACATCTCCTAATTTTTGGCTGCCTAATTATTATTCAAATTATTATTTATTCCTCTTATATTTATGATTTTCTTCCGTATTTTTTAAAACAGCTTCTATCCTCTTAAGTATCCTAAAATTAAAAAATAGTTATAATAAATTATACTATGATAATTGTGTATTTGCCTAAAAAAAGGTGGTTTCATGGATAAAATATAATTAAAATTTACATTTTTTTTTATTAATGCATTTTTTTTTATTACTTAAGAACACAGATATCACATGAGTAAAAAAAATGATGATGCAAGTAACAAAAAAGTAGATTATATTAAACAAAAACTTTTTATGCAGTTCTATAGTTTAATAGAAAGACAAATTTCGTACGTACTTTAATAACCATTTGTAGGTGTACATATATATTAATATATTTTAGACAATATTTCTTGAAACACTCATTAATACAACGACACATAAATTGATGCTGAAAGCATTCTTGCACATATTACACTCAAATACTCGAGGTTTTATTGGGTTTTCAGTGCACACAATGTTATGCCATGGCGACTCCCCGGCTTCTTGCCCGCCTAAACGAACGTTTAATCAAATCTACAGTTTCAATACACTGCTACACACTCGCACACTTCACACACTATTGTCGCATTATCTAAAACTCGATTACAACATGCACATACTTTCACAAGTAATATATTACATAATTTAAACTATCACGAAACGAAAACCTCATCAAATCCAGATATTGATGAACTAACACACAAGCGAGCAAACACACAGCAAAGAACTTCAGATCTAACGGTCGCAAATTCCTGTCTCTGATGACGCTGCGCGCATCCTTTGCGCAGATGTGTAACTGTGTAACTGTGTAGGACTTTAAACTGAAACAAAGTGTGTAAGGTTTTAAGCACTACTGTGTTGATTCTTATACGTTTTATTCTAAAAACCAGCTTAACACATTTCGTGTGTTGCTGCTTAAGTTGCATGTGTAGGATTTTAAAAGAAGGTGTGTAAGATTTTAAGCACCAATGTGTTGATTCTAATACGTTTTATTCTTAAGTCCATCTTAACACATTTCGTGTGTTGTTGTTTAAGATGCATGTGTAGGAAGTTACCTAGCTTGGTGTGTAAAACAACTTTTTAAACAGTTTTGTTGCTTAACTTTTACTCACCAAAGGTGTTGAGTTTTAAGAACATAGTTTTACCTCTCTCGTTACACTCTTGTATACTGACTTTTTACACACTTTCATCTTAAAATCTTACACACCTTGGGCGTACCCATACATCTTACACACTTAATGTGTAGACTACTACTCATTGAAATCTTAACTTTTAATACCTTTGTGTTAGTTCTTACACATTTTGAAAACGCAACACACAATGCGTAAATTCTAACACTTTTTGCTTAAGATATAACACTTTTTACGTGGGATTTTTAAGCAAAAAGTGTACAACCCGTCTTTACACATGTAGGTGTGTTGGGACTTTTCTGCGTGTATAGAGGCTTCAGGTGTTCCTTGGTGGGAAATTGTTCTCCAGAATTAAATTAGCCCGAGTTGAAATAAATTTCATTTATTCTTCGCTATTAAGCTCTCCTCTCGTCTTTTGTCCTCTTATTTTGCACCATTTTAAAGGAGAAAAGAGGGGAAAAAGACGAGATTACGTCTTTTTTCCTCTTCTTGAGCTTAAATTGTTAGAAATATTGTCTTCATTTCATCCTCACTTTGAATGAAGAGGAAATAAGATGTGTTTTAGAGGTAAATAAAATATTAAGTTTAGAAGTGTAAAAGATGAGTTTAAGACATAATTTTTCAGTTAGGAAACACTTAAAAATTTTTTAAACTATCAATTAAATAATTTGAAAACATCTCACACCACGTTATTTTTTCAAAAGGTCTTCTTATTATGAATATAAAAACTTATATTTTCCTCTAAAATTTACTCGAATGCCAAAACGGCAATATCGAGATTTTTTTTAAACACAAGTCGGTGACAACCCCACAACAACATCTGAATTGTGAATTCTCACCTGTCCAGCATCTTGGTGGTGGCCTGCTCGTATCTCTCAAGCAGCTGCGGTAGGTTGGCGTCGTGGTCACACGCGGCTCCCCAGCCCAGCACGCGTGCCAGGTCGTTCCCCGTGCCCAGGGGAAGCACGCCCACGCGACAGTGGCTCTGTGACACATAACACGTGTTATATATAGATCCTTGAATGTTAAAATTTTTGTAACATTTTGAACACCTTACTTACTACATTTTTTTTGCTTACGACAGTGGAAATTTAAATATGTTTAATTAAATTTAAAATCGTAATAAAAATCGTAATAATGCAGTGAAGTTTAGGTTTCATTTAAAATTATAGGATATAATGAATGCGATTCATGAAGCAGTTAGCCAGGTTTCTAACACGTTTAACTTAACCATGCTTAACTAAGGTGGTTTAACACGTAAAATATGCAATGCAGTTATAGTTAAACGTGGTTACGCTAAACATGGTTAGAAACCTGGCTAACTGCTCCGTGAATCGCACCCAATGTGTACACAGCTAAAAAGGACTGAAAGCGATATAGTATCAATCTCCGTCTCGGAAATGTTCTCTTTACGGCCTTGTTGATTATCATGCCACGTAATAATAACACAGTGCATCATGGTGATTAACGAGGCTGCAAGTGGAAATTTTCAAAGGCGACAATACAATACAACTTGAGACAGAAATCTACTCCTGCTTGATTGCGTTGCCACAGTCAATAAAGCCTGTTTTTTTATTGTTATTATTATTTCATTAATATCTGAAGCGAACTCTTTCAAAATTGAAAATCTTTTATATTTCTAAGCCGAGTCCAGGCAGAGGTAACGTTCATGCTTTCAAGAGGTGTACATCTCTGGACAATACGAAATATATTCTTGCTCGAACTGTAGCTCTCAGAGATACAGGTTTTTATTTTTAGAAGTGGTAAGAGGAGTATCCATTCTAAAAAAAGTTAAATTTCACAACGCCTCTATAATCTCTATATAGACAGCAAAGCGTCTTCTACTTGCAATGGTTGTAACAAACCATTGTTTTATAATGTCTGTCACATGAAGCCTTTTTCATTGTTAAACATATAGGACGACGTAGTGCCTAATTTTGCCACTAGAGCAGATAACGTAATGGCATTGTTGGCGCGCGCTAGTAGACACAACAACTTTTATAATTAACGATTATTTCCCATAAGTTAACATGTAAATCAACAACTTTCCCATGCATGTTTTTCCTTTCACGCGACAGACATTACACACAACAATACTTTGTTTACTAACAACGAGTAGAAGACTTTGATAGACAGCGTGGCACTGTCTTCAAACAGGGGTAACGTTCGTGGTGACGAGGTACTCACGTGCAGTCCCATGCGGTCGATCTCAGTGAGCACCCAGCCCACCGAGCCGTCGCCTCCACACACGAGCACGCGGAACGGCTTGAGGTGACGGAACAAGCGCAGTCTGAAACACAAGATTACACTTGTTAGCGTGCAACGTCAAGTATAAGTACTTAGATGGTCCATGAAGATAAAAGTTCTGTCCGTAAATGCATTCATGAATCAATAATTGAACCATGTACAATGTACAAGTAACGTAAGGAAAATCTTATGATTAAATGTCATCTCATTGTGTATTTACAAACAGACTTATAAGGTGTAATATTCCATTAACTAACGTTTTAATTAATTAATTCGAAGGAGCTTTCTTCCGTCTTTTATAAATCCAAATACAATAATTCAAAAGAAAGACCGGGGTCTTTAATATTTTCTTTTGAACGCTTTTGTGTCGTAATTTTGATTTATATAGTGCACTAATGACGGAAAAAGCACATTGGAATTAATGAATCATAAAATTAACTTATATATTTTTGTAACAAATAAATAATTTGATAAATCCAAATTTTAATTGAATCAGTTATGAAAATTTTCCTGATTTTTTTTTTAAGAAAAA
Source organism: Siphlonurus alternatus (assembly GCA_949825025.1). NCBI lineage: Eukaryota > Metazoa > Arthropoda > Insecta > Ephemeroptera > Siphlonuridae > Siphlonurus > Siphlonurus alternatus. Next base: position 8,477,349 of record OX463778.1, read on the forward strand.
AATGGGGTGGGGGGTGGCAAGTTATAAATTGGCATACGTATTATTGTGTGCAAACTATATTGATGAAACAACCGTGACAGAAATGCTTGCATCTATTAACTCTCTAAACCTCAAGGGTATCATGTATTGTAATGAGTTCTATAATACATGCACTTAAGTTTCACATTGCACGGAAAAAACACTTGACAGTTTTCCTGTTAAATTTAGCTGTTTTACGCGTTTGTATTTGTACCCATAATAAAATTGGCTAAAATCATCAGAGTTGCTATTTTAGATTTTTACAAATTCAGAACTGTTGAATTTTAGACATTAGATGTGTAGAATTTGGTGTAGCAGTGTATGAATGTTAAAAACGACAGAGTTTGCGATGTAAGATTTATAGGTTCTATCCTTTTAATTTTAACATTTCTACTCTTTTAATTTCTACAGTTTATTCCTTGATTCTACTGACGTATCTACTTCCTTATATTCTACAACTTTACTCTGTTAAATATATAATGTTCTAGAAGCTGGTATTAGATGATGCAATTGATCTATTTATTGCATACAGTTTTTCTTTATACAAGAAAACGTAAGTTCCATTTCGTACAAGTGGACTTAAAAGTTTTCTTGTAAAGAAAAACTGTTTGCATTAAATAGATCAATTGCATCAACATGTAATACACCATCTTCTATATTATCGAACATTCCATCAAAAAAATATTACAAGTTTCATAAGCAATATATAGTAAGTTATTGACAATTTTATAATTAAATAATGATTAGGGAGCAAACTAAATAAGCTAATCCTAAATAAAGATTTAAAATGGTTATAAGGGTTAATTCATTTAAAAAAAAATAAAGATTTATTTATAGTAAATATTTAATTAAAAAAATTCAAACAATATACAATATTAGATCACTTTATTTGTACATTAAAAACATTATAAATTTTGTGAATGAGGTGAAGATGGAAATTTGTCACACTTGAACTCTATTTTTACACTATTATACTCAACAACTGACGTAAAGGAGCATCATCTTGAGGGTCAATTCTGGGTCTCCTTTCCATCTGGGTAGTTTGAATGGCCGTTCGGGGAAGTGGTGGTAGCACAAGGGCGGTTGTAATCTGGACTGCATTCGCTAGACGTTCAGTCTGATGCATAATCCCCACATGGACGTCAACTATAAAAATGCACAGTTCTAGCATTAGTATTATTGCAAATTTATGGCAAGTAATCCTTCAACTTACCAAAAATTATGCACGTGTAGCGTTATAGCCCTCATCGCTCCTCAACGGTTCGAATATCGTCGGCCGTGTGAATTTGCCTCGAAAACACTCCGGCACGCAGTATTGCTGACCGCACATGTCTTAAAATATTAACACAATTATTAAAACAACGAATGACATAACATTATAGGAAGTAAAATATTAATTAAACTTACCATTGATGATCCAGAATACATTTCACAGAGAGAGCACAACAAGAACTGAACTGACGCCTGCAGATTGAAACAGGAAATGACCAAAACGTGTCTGTCGCGCAGAAATAACGGTCATTTTATAACGTGGTAAAACATTTAATTTTTGCAGAGTAGATGTGTTAAAATTAATGTAACCGTTGAAACCTCAAAATGTTACAAAGTTTCTAACGTTGAATGTATGCTTACACATTGCCAAACTGTTACTTTGCTTTTTACATATTCTAACATTTAATTTCCAACAATTTCGCACGGTTAAAAGTTACACCGTAAAACGTACTTCCCTTTTAACAGAGTAAAATGCAACTTTTACGCATTGAAATGCTAAATCTTACAATGCAACTGCGTACATTGATATTTAACAGGGTAGAGACTGTTGATTTTGACAGTCCTCGCTTAACAGTGTTTGGAACTGTTGAATTTAACACAGAACTAGTTTATATTTAACAGGAATACTGTAGAATTTGTACTAACAGTTCAAAGACTGTCAACTGTTTTTTCAGTGTGCATACCCATTAGTGGTACTATACAATTAAGTACTATACATAAAGAAGTGGTTGCATACCTCACAAGGCGTGGGGACTACAAACATACATGATAATGTAATTTATATGTATAATTTTTGAAGTGTCTTAGTCAAAAAGGGGTGCCACCCCGTTCCACCATTTAATATTATATTTACATATTATATTAATTATTACATTATTATATTGTATATTATGTACGGTCGTCGCCTCTGAAAATTTCCATTTTATGACTTGTTAATCATCATGTTTTATGAGTACTTTATAATGGCGATTAACAAGTCTGCAAAAGGGGAATTTTTAGAGGCGACGAGCGTACACTCTGCATGAGCATTATAAATTTATATATTTTCTTGGCTTCTTTAAAAATATAATTTTTTTCTTCAGGGTATCAAAAGGTACTCACCCTAGGTTTGGCCCCCCACTGACAAGGTCGAACACCTGGGCAGGGTTCAGAAGCTGACGGAACCTTCTGAGGAACCTGAGACCCTGGTTGTCCCCTGACCTCGAATTGACGAACACGAGAAGCGGGGAGGATAGTCGAGGGCTCGGTCCTGCCTCCCAGGCCTCCTCGGAGCCGGCAGAATGCAGCGCGGTGGGGGGCACCACGCTCACCTTGGCGGGGCCCAGGGTGCACTGGACCGGGTGCAGAGGTCGGCACGCAGTGTGCACCGTGGCACTGCACCACAGACATCGCCAGTCCTGAAGCCTGTGGTAAAATGAGTTAGAAAAAAGCTGCGGGTTTGAACAGCGAAGATTTTATTTATCATCGCGGAAAATATAATATTAGAACAGGAATACAACTCTAATGCAATTTTCAGATCATTTAAGAACATATACGTAATTTTATAGCATTGCGTGAAACTAACTAAATACAATATTTTGACGTCAAGGAGGGGGAAATGATCTTTACTTTCAATATTTCTTAATAATATTTACCATTCTCGAATGATTCTAAAACAAATCAGATTAAAAAAACTGCACGAAATTTGTTTTACCGCATATTTGATAAGGACCTCGAGTTTTGTATTGTCAATTTTTTCAGCTTTTTTGTGAAACCTGTAACACCCTCAAAATCGTGCTGCAAAACACTGTGACGTCATAGTCATGTAAATATTTAACACGCAAACACGTTGTATGACTGTGACGTCACAGCACCTTTCTCCTCGATTTTGAGGGTGTTATAAGGCTAAAAAAGTTCTGAAAAAATTGACAATTGACTCGAGGTGCTCTATCAAAATATACATTAAAATTTTCTTGCAGTTTGTCCAAATTTAAAAAATTAAGGTCAATATAACACTTACTGCTTTTCTGGAATTAAGGGTAAGGTTAAAAAAAATCACACACATGAAAATTATGAAACGTATCTTAAAATGTTCTCCTCTACATACTCTATCAGTAGCTAAAATACAAATTTAAAAAAATACAAGGAGAAATGAAATTTCCATGTTAAATTATTGAACTTTAAAAATTCAAAACTTAAAAACTAGCTCGAATTTGTACACCTGATATTTTAGCAACTGATAAAGGATGTAGAGGAGAACATTTTAACAAAGAATTTAAATGGTACCATTTTAATTTTTTGATTTTAAGATACGTTTCATAATTTTCATGTGTGGGAATTTTTTTAACATTGGGCGTGTTACCTTACCCTTTAAGGGTTGAAGGTTTTAAGGAGAGTCTCACCTGAGCACGGAGCCGCAGGTCTTGTCACACACCTGGCATTTGGCAGACACGGGCAGGTTGCCCTCCATCCACTGATGCGGCATGGTGATGTTCTGAAGACACAAATCAAGTTAGTCCCTCGCCAAGTCAGCTGATTATCACGTGACTTAAGTGTAATGTGTTGTCAACCGCTGTGACAGTGTGACAGTTTCGTCCCGGAATTAACTTTCACTTAGGTGTACAGTAAAAGTTTCGATGTTAATGACATTAAAATGATGTACAGTTATGTCAATAAAACTGGAACATGCTGGAGTGTTGAAATAAGCACTCGTTTGTCTTATTTTGACAACACTGTCGAAATTCAGGCAAGTTTCATGCAGAGTGCCCCCATTATAATTGACCGAGTTGAAATAAATTTCATATTTTATTCGCTATTAAGCTCTCTTCTCCTCTTTTTTACTCCTATCTTGCACCATTTTTGAGGAAATTAAGATGGAAAAATACGAGATTACGTATTTTTTTCCCTCTTACTGACGTGAGAATAAAATTATGTTAGAAATATTAATGGGTGCGATTCACGAAGCAGTTACCATGTTTCTAACCGCGTTTAACTATATAAGTAGTTTAATACGTAAAACAGGTATAGTTAAACGTGGTTAAAGCTAAACGTGGTTAGAAACATGGTAACTGCTTTGTGAATCGCACCCAATTATCTTCATTTCATCCTCACTTTGAGCGAGGAAGAAATAAAATGTGTTTCAGAAGTAAAAAATATTAAGTTTAGACATGTAAAGTTTGAGTTGAAGACAAAAGAGGGTGTCTGCATGTTTTGAAAATGATCAATAAATTATAATTGAGATGACTTGATCAGAGTCACCACTTCCTCCAATTATACACGATCACAACAATCAGGCAGCGTTGTCGGTCAGCAATTTAATACAATTCATGGTGATGTCATTTCAATACTTCATGCATACGACATGATCCAGTTTTATTGATCAATACTGTACAATATAGAGGAAAATCATTCAGTTTAGAGTTACTTGTCCCCAACAACTGCATTATAGTAATCACTATATCAATATATTCAGTGTACAAACAATTAAGGGAGCGAAAAACTTTTAGTACGCAGTAATCAACGTGGCTTTCATAAAACACTAATGAACATGGTCTGTATAGTGCTCTTCCTTGTCAACTAATTATATTATAATGAATGACACGTGCCAAATTATATTAATTAATAAAATATATATTGATACATCGTTGATAGAAAAAAATATAATATTAAATTTACAGCCAAATTAAATATTATGCCACATAACTTTAATTATGTAATATTATAGTATTATAAAACAGTTCCATCTACTTGTTTTTTAATGCAAATGTCTCTCCATATACCGAGGAAATCTGATAAAGGGTTGATATATTATTTTGAATAAATTGTAAAAAAAAACATCGTATTGAAAACAAATAAACTTTTAACAAACGAGTCGGGAAAATATTAAAATAATCTTGAAATGGACAAGTTGGATCCGTATAAACATTGGTTTCACTTTGTATATATTTATTATTATTTTTTTCTTAGCTCAGGAGTTGCAATCTTTTTTGGAAACAGGCTTGTTACGCCTTTTTTTTTTTAAGTGTTGTCCATTTTTTGCATAATTAAAGTCTTAAATTTTTTATAACAATTTGGAGAATCTAATTTTAGTTACATTTTAAGAAGTTTGCATGTGTTCATTTAAATGCAATGCATATAAATAAATCTTATGTATTATGAACAATCTACTTGTAATTATTTTTTACAGAAACAGAGGGCAATATATTATGCTATTCTATTGATGTTGTTGGTTTTTTAGAGTCCGGAAAGTATTGCTAAAAAAAATTTTGAAATAGGAGTTTAAGTTTGAACTCACGCCCCTTTTAATCCCCATCCTTTTATTAAGATGTGACGCCTGCTGACGTCTTTAATTTTTTAAAAAAAAAAGTTCCCGGTCTGTAAAAAAAAACTGAAAAAAGTCAGAGTAGCATAACTTTGTACCCTCTATCCATAATTTTAAATAATAATTAATAATAATTTCATGCACGTTTTCTATCGAGGACATCCAGCAGCACTCACCCCCTCTTTGTCCTCTATGATGTCCGGCCCGAGGCTGGCCAGGGTGGTCCATTTACAGTTGTTGAGAGTCTTGCATGCGCACCGTTTGTGCACTTTGGCCTTGCACACCTCGCAGCTGAGTCCGTGTGACGTCACCCCTGCACACCGCCTTGTGATACCAGTGTGTTCGTGCACCCGAGCACCACGTACACCAAACATGCACATATCATCACTCTCTGGATCTGCACCTGTGGGATTTCTTGGGAACGTGTCAAGTGTCTATATACAAAGGCCTTATATTATACACTCTCAGAATTTGATTTTTCAAAAAATACTTCGAAACAGCCCTTTTAAAGTGATAGGGGCCTCAAATTACAAGTTAGACAGTCACCAAGTGTTGTTAGAGTACATAATCGCATCAATTTTCTCCATGCCCAGTGCAGGCGTATGAAGTTGTGGTGCAAAGTAAGAAATTTAGTCTTGCTGACGTCATAAAGTCCTTGCTTACGTCACAACTCATTGCTAATCATGGCTGGTTGTGAGTTGTGACGTTAGCAAGGACCTTCTTTGCAGCGCAGTTTTACACGGTTGAACCGCACGTGGATAAAAATGATGCGTATGTTGATTATAAACTCGAGAAACACTTGGTGTCTGTCTAATTTGTAATTTGAGACCTTTATCACTTTAATTTAAACACATTTCGTATCTAAAAAGTGACAATCGAAACACTTGTTGTGTTTTAATTCGAATCACTTGTTGTGTTTCTGATATATATAATAATATGTGTTTTCGATCCAAGTTCTGAAGTACGAAATGTGTATTATATAACAGAGCACTTTAAAAAAAAAAAAGGCTATTATGAAACTTTGTTTTTTTTTTTGTTTTTTTTGAGAGTGTACGCCATCAAATTTTGGAAGCAGTACATCAACTGACCTTCACTCCACAAATTCAACACACATCGTTGACGATACTACGATGTAAACAACAAGATATTTTATACCCTTCTCATGTTTCAAAGGGAGGAAAACTTTGCAGTGAAAAGCGGCAACCAAAATTAACATTCCAAACATTGTTTATAAATTTAACAGAAGAGTTTTACGTTCCTAGAAGTATTTTATGTCATCATCGTCTCTCTAAAACAACACAAAGTTTGGTGGTGTCCATTTCAAAGAACCTCCAGTACATAGTTTAACGATTAGAAATAGTAGCTTTTTCAGCCGTTTTCATAAATTTTTATTTTGTATTATGACTGGCATCAATAATATTAAAACAATTTTTTTTTTGCAATAACGTTCAATTAGTGGAGGGGGGGGGCAGAGAGTGGTATTTTTCCCCCGGAACAAAGGGGATTGGGAGGGGGGATTTGGATAAAAAAAAGGGACGAGTGGCACATTTTGAATTTCCCTTGGCCAAAAATTTGACTGCTGAAAAGTATATAATATGTTAGTAAAATACTGATAGGTTATAATTAATATTTAATATATACACACATACCCGTCTATTACCTAATGTACTTTATATTATTACCCAATAGAAACAACCTCGATTTAAAAAAAATAACGACGAAGTATAAGTACTGTCCAGAACTGTTTCGAAATCGGATCAAAAAACCTCACAACCAATAAAAAAATTTAATAAATTTCCCATTCACTTGAAAAATTCTAGTAAAGGGAAATTTAGAATTTTTTTATTGGTCTAGAGACTCGAGAGCTTTTCCGTTTCCGGCCAGTTCAGCCACTTTGAAGTAAAGCAATTTGAGATGCATTTTTTACGAAGTAGAAATTTGTTAATTCGAGGCGGTTTTACCGGAAGGATGCCAGAAAACATGCGGGATTTTGTTTATTATTTATCAATACGTGGGTTGGAGCTCTATATAAACCACTTGGCTGGGGTCAAGCTACAGCGTGCGGCCTAGTAAAGGAATGGAGGGGGTTAGTGCTGCCTGCATTTCTGCCTAAGTACACGTAGAGTTGGTTGGTTGCGATGCATGTTAGGATTCTAGCTATAAGTCAGCCTTGTGCATGGCCAAGTTTTCAAACACAAACAGTCTCAATTATGTAAAATTTAATTGAAAAGACAACCCCTTTAGAAATATTATATGAAGAAAATTATCATCGTTAAGGAGACCAATATCAATTTTATATGAAAATAGTGTTTTTAAAGATAGTATATATTTCAGTGGTCATTAAATTTGACACAAGGAGATTGGTATTTCACTCCATCAGGCATTTTAAGGATTCACCTAATGTACAGTCGTCACCTTGGAAAATTTTCCTTTTGCAGCCTTGTTAATCACCTTGTCTCGTAATAATAACACACAGCATGGTGAATATTAACAAGGCTGCAGAAGGGAACTTTTAAGAGGCGAGGAGTCGCTTTGGAAAATTTTCACTTGCAGCCTTGTTAATCACTCATGCGAGTACATCACAAAGCATGGTAATTAACAATGCTTGAAATGGAAATTTCCAAGGTGGTGAGTGTACAATCGCCACACCTGAAAACTTCTCTGGTCAAGAAATGGCCGTAGCGATCGTTGTACATGTAATGCTCACAATTTGACATAATTGCATTTATTGCTGAGGGAATTTTTCAGGGTTAACGTTGTTTAACATTGTTGATAAATTCCATTGATTGGATGATTGTCTTCTTTTAATTATTGCACAATTTTTATGTTGATTTACAACATTTAGTTCACGTAAGAAGAAGAATTAAAGTAATTAATCGACCGTACTGTGTCTGAGGGTAACTTGACGTTGCACGGGGCTGCTGGGGTTAAGAAATGTTCCATTAGATTTGTCATACTTGACTCACCGGAGAGCGCCTCCCTGCACACGTTGCAGTAGGTGGGCCGAGCGTGCGACGTCGCGTACCAGTGGTGGTTCCCCGACAGGACTTCCGCCTGGGCAGATGTGGAGAGCGCGCGGGGTCGTCCTGAACCAGGCACCTGCAACATAAGGTCACTCGAGGTTATTGCAAGGTCATTATAAGGTAACTCGAATTTATCTATCGCAAGGTCATTTAAGGTCATTCGAAGTCATCACAAGGTTATGAAAAGGTCACTCGAGGTCATCAAGGTGCATCGTGTGGTATATAATATTAATATTAAAATGTGAAATAACTAAAAATTATGATATTTAAATTTTATTAGGTTTCTTACAGTACGAAATGCAAGAGGACAACAATTTTTAATAATCAATGCAATAAGTATTGTTCTGTTCTGCAATTTTAATATGATTTTCTAAATTACTTACTGTACAAAGGTTATGTGAAAGAATAGCCATATGGCCAAACATGGTCTAAATAAAGAAATTATTCTATTCTGTCACAAGGTCACTCAAGGCGCTAAGTATTTTAATTTCCTAAAAATATGTTTCAAATGCAAGATCATATTGGTCATAGAAAATTAGTCTTGTATACAGTTAAGAAACAAAATAAAAATAAATAAGATTGCGTCCCCAAAAAATCTAATATTTATATGATACGCGTCATTTATGAAGCCATAGGTGCTGTACTATTCACTTATATCTCCTGCATAATCCAGTCTCCCTATACTCCTCTCATCCTTAGGATTGTCGCAACCTTTATCTGTAACTTCTACTCCTGGACTAAACATTATATCAGGTTAGACATAACATAAGGGAAAGTAAAGGTATGGATAATGAACTCCTTCGCGAATCCAGATTAATTAACATATTTATTTTTTCGAATCATGCAGAGTATATTTGAAAATTTTAATAGTTAAATGATCAGCAACTTGGAAAATCCTACAGTCCCTCAATTCAATCACTACGTTCACATGATAGTGTTTAATACACATTCGTTGACAACGCCTCATAAGAATCACATTATCCTTCTAAACGTACCCGTATTAAATACCAACATTTGAAGTAATGATTGATTCTCAAGCTCTTAAAGGAGAATTTTCTTGCGAGGTGATCGAACGACACGCGGCGCGACTTTGACACGTTTATTCCACGATATCCTATTTAGAGGATTGCGCTGACGTCATGCGAGGAGGGCCACAATGCACAAAATATCACCGCCAAAGAACTGTTAAAAGTATTTTTTATGATTTTTTTTTGTCATTTTGCCTATGCTCACTGTACAATCTGGCCTGCCAATACTTTCTCTTTTCCCTCCCTCCTGATGCGCCCCTTTCGCTAGAGCAGGTATAGGGACTACCCCTCTCCCGCCTCACGTAAACATAAACAGAAATCAGCTCTAATAACCATATGCATGTTTCCAGTGAAACTTTAACGTTATCGTAGAAGGCTGTCACATACATAATTATATGTCATAATTGCAAGTGCAAAATCAAGCCATAAAAACACAATCTACTCACATAAAGCCACATAATTTCAGAGCAATATCGAGCAATAAGATTTGTTAGAATTATTCCAAATAAAAAAAAAATGTTCCATTGTTACTGTAAAAATAATGACTTTTATTGTCAAAACTTTAGTAATTATTTTTTAATTATTATTATTATTATTATTATTATATACAACAAGTATACAGTTTCAACATTTTTTATTCATATAAAATAAAAGTTTGTCAGCTTCTTATTATAGTTACATAAAATTGTATAATTGGTGAAGAAAGTCTTTGCAGAAAGTTTCAAGTCCGGGAGGTATTTTATAAAAAAGTTTTCAGCTGAATATTTTAATGAAATTAAAAGTTTTTCATTCATAACTGCACTTCAATTCATATTTTCCAAACTTTTATCTTCTAAAAAGTAGCAGTTTAAAAATAACTTTCCATGCAATATAGGTAGTTTTAACAAATATGTAACTATTAAGAGCTTTTTATACCTTATAAAATTTGATTAAATTTTAATATAAAACATTTCTTTTTGTGCTTCTTCAATATTGCGGCGTAAAGTATCATCTTATCTCACTAATTGCAAGTTACAAGTGGATAATTTGTTAAAACAAAAACACAATAACCTGATGCGAAACAATTGCGGTTGTGTTTCGTCATGAAGGTATAGAGGGGATTGAGCTGACGTCATGCGAGGAGGGCCAGAATGCACGGACTAGCATATAAACAAAGTGTATATAATAATTTTTTTACTAAACTTAATAAAATAAATAAATTTTAAATACTTTAATAATACTTTGACAGTACACAATAGAACTCGTAAAAAAAAATATCACCGCCAAAAATTGTTAAAAGTATTTTTAAGATTTTTTTTTGTCATTTTGCCTATGCTCACTGTATTGTCTGGCTTGCCAAATACTTTATCTTTTCCCTCCCTCCTGCGCCCCCTTTGCTGGAGCAGGTATAGGGACTACCCCTCTCCCGCCTCACGTAAACATAAGCAGAAATCAGCTCTATACAAAAGAAGGTGGATGTTGAGCAACGCAATGGACAAGTAGCATCACTTTTTTTTATTAGCTCAATCGAAAGAGGAGGTCAAAAAATACACCTGTGAATTTTTTTAGATTTTTATCTGTACTGCATCATGCCTAAAATAGAGATGTAAAGTGGTCACGTGACCTGGAGGCAGCGCCCGTGACGCCTGTGACGTCATTGAACTGTTTGATTAAACAAACGATCGACTTTATAACGCTTCTAAATAACCACGTTACTATGGAAACAAGCAACAATTAATTTATTGTTTACAAGTGTTATATAGACGATCGTTTGTTTGACCAGACAGTTCAATGACGTCATAAGTGTCACGGGTGCCGCCTCCAGGTCACGTGACCTCTTTACATCTTTATTTTAGGCATGATGCAGTACAGATAAAAATCTCAAAAAATTCACAGGTGTATTTTTCGACCTCCTCTTTCGATTGAGTCGATAAAAAAAATATGCTTATACTTGTCCATTAGCCTACTTTATAGGCAGCCATGACGGTGGCATAGTCCACACAGAAATTTTATAATGCGTAAATTAGTAAAGCTCTTTGGTAGCTACTGCATGCAGAGTCGAGTGTGACGTCACCATTTTCTTGGTAGCATATGCAACCCGCTTTACTTGAGTGCTGAACAAATTGCCTAACCGCAAGGCGCTTTGCACTTGGAGGTCGGTGATTAATCTTAAGATGTTGCTCCTGGTATCATATACCTTTACAATGCACAATTCAATCTACTCTTTTACTGATACTAAACAACAAAAAATTTACATCATTGGATAACCTGCATGAAAAAATATAATGCAGAAATGATCAAATTATATTACTCTGATTTTTTTTTAGATTTTTTAGAGCACGGAACCTTTTTTTTTTTTAAATTAATGAAAGTACAGAGAGAACTTCTTAATAAAAGGATATAGGAACTAAAAGGGGCGTGAGTTTAAACCTGAAATTTGACTAACATTTTCGGCTATAAAAATGGTGCAAAAATTAAGAGTAACACAATTTTCTATTAATTTCTGCAATAATTTTTGTATGCACTATCACCAGTCAGCCATTTTTTTAAGCTTTTTGCTCAAATTGCGTGCGTTGAGAATAATAAAATTATTCGACCTTCTATTTTAACTGCATTGGCTTTATTTAATAATAATTAATTACATATTTAATGTGAAAATGTAAAATTTACATGTGAAAATATAAAAATATTGCATATAATATAAAACAAGAACACCATAAACATTTCAAATTTGATCAAAAAACACATCATCTTAAATCAGAAAATATTTAATAATTTAAATAAACTCGACTAATAGAGACGTTTATGTTTACAATTAATAGCTTAGAATAATGAATGAAGTTTATATTATTAAGGAGTATTTGATTATTCTTGAATGTTTCTCAATTAGTTAGTATAACAATAACTAATTAAAAACAAATAAAGTTTTAGTAACTCGAGGCTGTTGTTACAAAGTATAATAGTGATGATGATGATGATGATGATGCAGGAGCCACGTTAAAAACAGAGCAGTCAGAAATAATACAGAAAGAGCAACAGTGACGAGGGAGGGAGAGATGGAGAGGAGATGAATAACGATTGAGAGAGAGAAAAAGGAGAGGGAGGGACTGTGAGAGGGAGGGAAAGATTAAGATTGAGAGAGGAGGAGAGGGAGGGATAGAGAGAGCGAAAAAACAAGGGGGAACAGAAGAGAAAAGAGGAACAGAATTGAGAAGGAAGGGATTGTGAGAGATTGAGATAGAGATAAACAAAATACAGAGAGAGATTGAGAGAGATATAGAAAGAGAAGGAGAGAGAGAGAGAGAGAGAGAGAGAGAGAGAGAGAGAGAGAGAGAGAGAGAGAGAGAGAGAGAGAGAGAGAGAGAGAGAGAGAGAGAGAGAGAGAGAGAGAGAGAGAGAGAGAGAGAGAGAGAGAGAGAGAGAGAGAGAGAGAGAGAGAGAGAGAGTGGCGAGCAGCGGCGCGCGAAGATTGTCCTGCAACGTCGCGGTGCTCACTCCACCAATGTTTGCTATCTCTCCCTCGGGGGTTGAAGGGGTTGAGAGGGGGTTGCTCGCTACACGCCACAGGCAGCAGCAGCTGGGGGGAGGTGACATTTCCACCTCGGCGCGCGCGACAACGGGAGCCCAAATTACCGTGGCGGCATATAACATTGCACGAGCGGCAGTGGTGCTTGTGCAATCGATATCCCCAAGTAAATATACGTGATGCCACTGATTTTCTGTCTGCTATAACGTTGACAGGAAAAATAAATTTTCAAAATAAGCTCATTATGTTTATAAATTAAATTTCGATTTTCAGTAATATCCGATGTATAATATTTTATATTGGTTATAAATATACACCAGTGGTATTAAAATATATATGAAATCAATTCAAAATTTTAATGAGCTGTTTGTTCCACCGTACAAAATTTCGTTTTCTGCACTCAGACTATACGAATAAAATATACTTGTGTTTTCTTGTCCAGACATGTTTTTTCTTGTAAAAACTCAAGAGCTGGGCCATCAGTTTACTCTCTAGACATTTTAATCCTACTAGATGCATGGGATAACTGTACGAAAAGGGATTTATAAAATGGCTGGTCCACAAAAAAGGGTTAACTGGGTGGACGAGAGGCTCCAACCCTCAGTATAAAAACAACCCTATGTAATACGTGATCTTCAGGGAAGTTCTAGGCTCTTTTTTTTTTAGAGGGGTGTGGTAGGGAGGAGAATCTTACAATTATTAACTTATGTTTTAACTTATGGCATGTTTCTTTATGTATTTTTAAAGTGATTTTTTTACTTGACTCCCCTTATGTACTCGTTTTGAAACTAATTATTAGAACGCTGTAACCTAAGTTGAAATATTTTTTTTTATCTTTTATTTACTTCTAATGTCTTTCTTCGTCTAATTCCTCACATTTTGCAAAATTTCCGAGAAAAAAAGAAAGAGAGAGAAAAGACGAAATTACGTATTCTTTCCTCTTATCGAGCGAGCACTTAGAAATATTGTCTGCATTTCATCCTCAATTTAAGCGAGGGAAAAATAAGATGTTTTTGAGGTAAAAAAGAAGTGATTAGATTAGGTCTAGACGCATAAAGGATGAGTTGAAGACGTAATTTGTCAACTAGGGAACGTTGCATAGTCTAGATAAAAAAAATTGCAGCTTTATAAGTCACTTTATTCAATATTAAGTGTCGGAATTTACACGATCGAGCGACGGTCACACGATTTGTTACAAGCCACCGTCAAAATCTTATGTTATATAATATGTTATATGCTAATTTGCCGACTTAAAGGTGGATTTACATATGTGGATAATTTTCAACTTACGACGCGGCGCGGATAAAGCGTACTTACTGTAACTTCCACTGGCGGCCAATATTTAACGCTACGAAATCGTTTGCGGCATAGGATTTAAAAAATTGCATCGCATCGCGGCCGTCGCTCATGTGAATCCACCTTTACGACGATAAAATCGCAGCGTAAACAAATATGGTCGCCATAGAATGCTCAATATTTGCGTACTGCGTTGCTATCAAAACATGAAAATCACAAGCATGTAAAGTAACCTTTACGTTTTGAACGGAACTAATGGACAACATACAAATGAAAAAATTTTATTGCAGAAATGAATAGAGGGTACCAAATTATGCTACTCTGATTTTTTTCAGCTTTTTTTGAGACCCAGAACTATTTTTAAATAATTATTGAAAGTGCGGCCACGCCCCCTGGAGGCGTCAATAGGCGTCCATTCTCTATCCTTTTTATTAAGAATTCTGAGAATTCAGGGGTGTGAACTGAAATCACAGGACTTTCAATAATTATTTAAAAATGGTTCCGGGTCTCAAAAAAATCTGAAAAAATTCGGAGTAGCATAATTTGGTACCCTCTATTCATTTCTGCAATAATTTTTTTTCATGTATGTTGTCCATTATGAAGTTTGGAACAAATTACAATAATACATAATTATGTTAACAATTTGATTGTAGTGCAATAATTTCATGAAACGTTTAATAATCCTAAATGGAATAGAAAAAAAATCAGAATATCAGGGGTTTATAAATAAGTGGAAGAACATTCCAAATAGCATCCATGCTAAATAAAAAATTCAGCGTAGTGTATATATAGTACAACCCACACCCTAGTTGTCAAATTTGAAGGGAAAACAAGCTATTTTTATACTCGTACAAAATTAATCGACTTATTTCATTGACAGAAAAGTTGATGACCGAAAGTTTGGCGCATAAAAAATTGATGAAGAGTTTATTTTTGTCGTGAAGTTACGAACATAGATTGTCAATATCCCGATATAACAGCTTCTCAATACGTAAGTGAAGGCATGAATGTAATACCAGTAGTCTGTACTATTTACTATCAAACTAGCTTGGGTGTCACTTTCGATATTTTATACACTTTTTTTATTACAGAAAAATAAAAATTTGTATTCCTACACAACATGCCAGTAAATTTGTTACTGCATGATTTTGAAATATTGATATATTTTTTTTTTCTTTTTCAACAGCGTGCAAAGTGGAAATTACATTACTGTTTTAATGTTTTTTTTTTATTCATTTTTTTTTTATTTTCAATAGTAGGGATAAAGATTCAGAGTATATTTAAGTTTCCATTATAGTAACTTATATTATTAAATTTTTCAATGCTAAATTTAATGGTATAACGCTTTGTGCATGGATCTCGCGCGTGTATATTTTGATGCAATAAGACTATATATAAATGTCTGATTTGAGAAATTATATACACAGACATTTTGACAAGAAAATATTTTTTTACATTGATTTTTGATTATTTTTATTTTGACCTCATGCTATGTTGTTGATGAGAATGCAAATTATGCTTTTAATGTGACCTATATTCAAAGTAGAATAAACTTAAATTATTCATAAGTTATTTATATTATCATAGACGATACACGCCTCTATTATTATTAATGAACCAACGATCGATTTTACATCAAATTTGCCCTCAAAAAGTCGATTTTATAACGTAAAAAAACTTTGTCTCCAGTTTTGCTATACAAAAATGTGCAAACATACCCTAGTTGAAAAATAACGTCTTTCAACTCATCCATTACATGTCTAAACCTAATCTTATTAACGTCTTTTTACCTCAAAAACATATTTTTTTCTTTCTCGCTCAAAGTGAGGATGAAATGGAGACATATTATTTCTATTTTTCTAACATTTTCAAGCTCAATAAGAGAGGAAAAAGTTACGTTATCAGCTGGCCTTTTTCTCTCTTTTTTCCTCTAAAATGGTGCCAAATAGGAAGGAACCAGAGTTTAAATCAATTTCATATTTTATATTATTCTCTCCTTCTCCAATTCCCTCCAATTTTGCACCATTTTAGAGAAAAAAAAAATGTAAAAAAAAAAAACGAGATTACGTATTTTTTTTCTCTTCTTGGACATAAAATGTTAGAAATATTGTCTTATTCATTTCATCCTTACATTGAGCAAAGAGGAAATAAGATATGTTTTAGATGTAAAAAGATTAGGTTTAGACGTGTAAAGGATAAATTGAAGACGTAATTTTTCAATCAGAGAATTAGATGAGGAGAGAGCTTACCAGTGAATAAAAGATTTAATATATTTCAACTCGGAATATTACGTCACGTGACAAGCTGTTATATGACAAACACGGCTAGCCTGCAACAGTAGTTGTTGTGACGCGGCCTGGCTGCATGATCAATATTGCAAGATAAGCTCGTGGAGCTACGTGCCCCATATATCGAGCCGCACGGGAAAGACCATGCAACAAATGAACTAGTGCGAAAACTAGCGTTATAGTTTTTCATCAAACACTTGAAGTGCTGAATTTATAACACAAGCTCCATTTCTAAAGCTTGAAATTTATTAATAAGTGTTGAATTTTTAAAGCGTTAAAAGGACACAGGCCTCAAATTACAAATTTTATTATTACCAAGTGTTGTTAGAGTATATATAATCAAATTTCGCATCATTTTTCTCCAACGGCCGGCTGGTGCAGGCGTGCGAAGTTGCGATGCAAGGACGGTGTTTTTGCTTACGTCAGCAAGGACTAACTTTCTTACTTTGTAGCGCAACTTCACACGCCTGCACCGGGCGTGGAAAAAAATCATGCGAATTTTGATTATATACT
This sequence comes from Siphlonurus alternatus, assembly GCA_949825025.1. Classification (NCBI taxonomy): domain Eukaryota; kingdom Metazoa; phylum Arthropoda; class Insecta; order Ephemeroptera; family Siphlonuridae; genus Siphlonurus; species Siphlonurus alternatus. The sequence continues at coordinate 8,494,592 of OX463778.1, forward strand.
CATATACTTGATAAAAATTTGTAATTTGAGGTCTGTATACTCTTTATCTCTTTTAAGTGTTTAATTTACATCCTAGCATTCGCCTGGTTGTGACTGAGGGAATCATAGATATCTCAAGAAAGATGGTCACATACACGAGTTACAAGAAACCATCATGTTAAATATTTGTCGGTGCCTGGGATCGAACTCACGAACATACGATTACGGAAGCGGATAAAACTGGTAGTTTTAAAGATTCTGACAATTAAGTTGTTCTTTATTGTATGAAATTTATGTTGCTTTGGTCATGAAAAGGAGAATTGTTAATTGTTAATTGTTAATTGTTAATTGTTAATTAATTGTTAATTGTTATCTTCAACATATAATAAGGATCATTTTAGTTTCTATAAAATCAGTAACAATAAAAATCTAAAAATCATAATCTTGACATAATCATGACAATAAAAGAAGAAGATGCTTACGGACGCTAAACATTTTCGGGATATAAATATAAAGTTGAAGTTACCTCAATTTCGACCAATGTTCTATATCAGATCTTGTGATCTAAACACTCGTTCAGTTTAATGTCTCCCAATAGAGGCTTCAAGTTTGCTGATTTTGTGATGCTCCTACCGTCCTATCTAAATATACGTAGAAAAAAAAGTGCTTTTTTGGCATTTAAGAATTTTTTTTAGAGGTAAATAAGTTCTTGATTCAACATCAGAAGACCTTTAAATGGGGGGAAGGGGGGAGGAGGGGGTACCCAAGTTGAAAAATTACGTCTTTTTAACTCATCTTTTACATGTCTAAATCTAATCTTTTTATCTCTAACAAGACACATCTTATTTCTTCTTCGCTCAAAGTGAGGATGAAATGGAGATAATATTTCTAACCTTTTATGCTCAATAAGAGGAAAGTTGACGTAATCTCGTCTTTTTCTCTCTAAAATGATGCAAAATAGGAGGAAATTAGACGAGGAGAGAGCTTAATAGTGAATAAAAGATTATATTTATATCAAATCGGGTGCTATAAGAGATGGCTTTAAATTAATATAGATTCAATTAATAGTTACTGAGAAAAAATTCAAATTTTCTAACATGGTGGCTTATAGAGAAAATTTTCCCGCCAGCACTTGAAGCCTCTATGCAGAGCGTTCAAGTACGCTCTGCTCTATGCCAAGGATTTTGTATGTACATACAAAATCCTTGCTCTATGCTCTTAAAAGCTAATATACGTGAAAAAATATTATATTTGTATAATATATATACAAACATATCGTTTTTTTTATCTATCTTATAAAGAAACAATACAAGTGAAGGAAGATTCTACAGCACCCACACTTTATCAACAGTAAAAAACAACCATATAAACATATTATGACGTCTTGAAGATGGTTCGTTGCGTCCACAATAACCAAATATAGAAACTTTTTTTTCTTGTCAAAAACAAGAAGCCAAAACTTTTATTGGAAGTTTTCTCTCCCGAGGCAACATTTTTTTGTTTGTTTCCGTGGCCTGCTGCGTTGACGTACGCATAATAATTTGATACATAGCTTGAGGCTGCTGCTTTGAGAGTCATGACGTCACAATTGCGTTGTTGCAAGTAAATCGAACGTGTCATCAATATGCCGGGGGTGGGTGCTTTATAATTGATGCGGTAAACGCGAGGAAGGAAGCTCAAGTTCATATTATCATTATAGTTTGCATTAATCACTTATGAAACTTATGTTAAAGGGGTACCAAAGTGGATACTTTTTTTACATATTCGGGCAGCTAAGAATTATTCTGATATACCTGTGTCTTAATATTTTCGTACAATGCCTAGTTATTTTAAAATTAATTATTGAGTTTCAAAAGTGAGTTCAAAAGCCGTTGGTTGATTCAAGTCGGTGCGCGCCCGCAGCAGCCGCTGATACGACGAGAATTTCCCGCGAATCATGGGAACCTCCTCCCGCCCCTTTCTTGTCGTATCACCGGCCGCTGCGGGCGCGCATCGGCTTGAATCAATCAACGGCCATAGAACTCACTTTTCAAACTAAATAATTAATTGTAAAATAACTAGGCATTGTACGAAAATATTGAGCCACAGGGATGTTAAAATATTTCTTAGCTGCCGGAATATGTAAAAAAAGTATTCACTTTGGTACCCCTTTAAGAAAATTAGTTTTTACTTTTATACTGATTTTTTATTCAAAATTTAAAAAAAAATTGTCAATATAATAATAAAAAAAGCAAAGAAAACAATTAATAATGAAGAAGCATACACAATTGTTAAGTTTTATTAAGATATTAAAAAATCTGTTTCATTTTTGTTGTAGTCTAAATGAATGCAAGCTAGTGCAAGTACTAAGTACTTCACTTTTTTTTAGTATTTTTGTTCAAATCTTGTACGGAAAAACAAATAAATCTTCACAATTTAAGAAGGAAGTTATGTAAATTTCTAGTACGAGTATAAGCGCTTATAAATAGCATCAGTAACTCAATGACACAAAACGCAGTTACTGAGAAACTTCGTAAATCGTGTCCATTCATTTTAATTTTATTGTGTCTCGTTTACCAAGAAAATGCTACAATTTTGAAGTGTGTCTTCTCCATTTTGCATATATTATTTTAAATAATTACATTGATACTTATACAAATTATTTTGTATTTTTCCAACACAAAAAATAACACAATTAAAATTTCTTTCGTGACAGAAACTTTTTTCTCTCTTTTTTTTACAAAGACTATACAGTTTATTTAATAACTTTTCTATATATAGAAGCAAGAACAAAGTGATTTAAAATTGCAATTTTAACATGCAAAAAGGTAATTAAATACACGTTCGTAAATTTTAATAAAGCTCTGATGTTTTTGCAATAAAATGTTCACAAAAAATTGCAACAGTCCTCCACGATATACATAAGGCTACATATTACATTTCTGAAGAGACCAATTTAATCCTCCACTACGTACATTACAATCACTTTACAGAGCTTACAATGACAATACAGCTTTCATTTATATGAAACATTTCCCATTGAAGTTTGTGCAGTGCAGTCGTCTTTTGTTCTGGTCAAAGCTAACTACTTTGACTCAATTATCTTCTACAATCAGCTGGAGCTTTCATCGTCTGGCCGGGGATTTACCAAGGAGAGGGATGGACTTCCTGATGTGGAAATATCCATGACTTTTCAAGAACTGACACAAAAATAGAGCAGAGTTGAAATAAATTTCATCTGTTTTTTGCTATTAAGGGTAAGGTAACACGCTCGATCAATGTTAAAAAAAAAAAAAAAAAAATACACAAAAATTATGAAAAAAAATTAAAATCTTCAACTCTACATCCCCTATCAGTAGCTAAAATATCAGGTATACACATTCCAGCTAGTTTTTAAGTTATGAATTTTTAAAATTGACTAATTTAACATGGGAGTTTCATTTCTCCATGTTAAAGTAGTAAACTTTAAAAATTCATAACTTAAAAACTAGCTGGAATTTGTATACCTTGATATTTTAGCTACTGATAGGGGATGTAGAGGAGAACATTTTAATTTTTCTTCATAATTTTCACATGTGGGATTTTTTTTTAACATTGGGCGTGTTACCTTATACCCTAAGCTCTCATATCGTCTAATTCCTTCCTATTTTGCATGACCATTTTAGAGGGAAAAAGACGAGATTTCGTCTTCTTTTCTCTATATTGAGCATAAAATGTTTCATTCATCCTCACTTGGATCGAAGGGGAAATAAGGATGTATTTTTTTAGGTAAAATTATTAGTTTTATACGTGTAAAGGATGAGTTGAAGACGTAATTTTTCAACTAGGAGAGGGAAAAAATACAGGAATTTTTATAATGGACAGCGATCATGATTTTTTTATTGCATATTTGGAAAGAGGACCTCGAATTATGTATTGTCATTTTTTTTTTAAGTTTTTGAATTCTCTAATGGCCTTAAAATCGTTCTGCAAAACGCTGACGTCATAGTCATGCAAATATTTAACACGCAAGCATAGGGAATACGTTGCATGACTTCACAGCATCTTTCCCCTTGATTTTGAAGGTGTAATGCTGAAAATACGAGCTTTTTGTTTTGCGCCTAAACAGAAGTCGCAACTCCAAAGTCGCAACTTTTAACCCTGCATGGCTCTGCCAGGGTATGTAAGTGGAGGGGGTTTGGCGCAGTGACGTCACGGCCAATCAGAGAGCCGTATAATTGGAGGAAGCCAAAAATGAAAAGCTCGTAGTTTAGGCTTTAGAGGATTAAAAATCTGTGAAAAAGTATTGACAATACGTAACTCGAGGTAACTATCACTTGTGTGGTTCCCCAGGCTTTGGACATCACTTTGGTTTATTGATAAAAAGTAGAGGTGTCCGTCCTGACTGAGGTTATCCACGGTTCCCTCAGTCTCACTTCAGCGAATGCTAGGACGCGTAATTAACAAAGCCGTGCGGCCGCCATCCTTTCCCTACCTTATCCCTAATACCCATTACCCCGCTGCGAGCTGTAAGCTCTTAGGGGTGTATCCTTGTAAAAAAAAAAAAATATAATAATAATAAAAATAATATGTACCAAAAAATTATGAAGTTTGTCTATTTGCAGGAACAAAGATAAAGAGTACCAAATTAACCAATGAATGGTACTATATTTTTGTTTCATTTTGGGAACTATAATCTTTAAAAATTATGCCCCCTGGAGGCATTTAGGCTCTATCCATTAGGAATAAAAATGCTTTCAGAGAGCGTAGCAAAAACGAATATTCGAAAATAGTTCATGCATGAATCCAAAAAAAATGAACAAAAAATATAGTATAATTTGTTACCCATTTATCCTATAAAAAATTCAAGTAGTAGGTTGTAACAGGTGACCTATACTTGGGCAGTTTATAGTCCCCCTCTCTCCACCCAACAACACTGACAGGGATAAAATATGAGCATGCAAGAGAGAGTTGATTGAGTGATATCGATTCTTGTACCCGGAAAAAAATAAGATCACTGAGTATAAGGAAGTAGTGAATTCTAATTTAAGCGAGAACGGTGCAATATCATATATTTATATGAAAAAAGGGACATCTATGAGGAAAGAAGAAGCATTAAAAATTCTCTCTCAAGCGAGAAGAACAATTTAAAAGCTCAGAGTATCGTTTGATATAAGTATTGAAATATAGAGAGCTAAAAAGTATTGATTTATGATGAGATAAAAAAAAAAGAAAAAAATAAATATTTACGTTGTCTTATTTTATACGTTTGAAAATATTATTCGACAGGGAAGATTCAATTTAACTGCACGCCTAAGAGGTCGTCTTGTTCACGGGTTATCAATTCATCGTTTTTGTTTGTTTTCCGGCTTTTCCGCGGTGAAAAGTTTACGATCTTTTAAGGATAAGGTAACACGGATCAACTGATCGATTTAGTCCCATTTGATTAACACGTAAACCTTAGCAGACACACAAAAATTCTGAAATTTTTTTGAGTGACAGATTTTAGTACCTAAAAGCTGAAAGACACAGAAAAAAAAATCAAAACAATTATTCAATCAAAATTTTTTTTAAATGATTTTTTTATACAGTAAAACAAGCCTTAGATTACGCATGAGATCCCAGACTAGACGTCGCCAAGGCGTAGTAATCTTCATTTTTTAAAAATGTCCCACAACAAGGTTATTTTAACTGATGTAATTTTTTAAAAATATTACATGCTTCTATAATATGTATATATATAGCTATTAGAAAAAAATATAAAAAAGTAAGTTTAATTAGATTTCAAAATCACGTCGCCACCACTTGATAAAAAAAAAAAAAAAAAACTTACGCATTTAAAAGTAACATTATGGATTTATTATAGCTTCCGGAGGCGTATATAGACGTATATTCCGATCTGTCTTTTATTTTAAAACGAACGCCTTTTTTCAGCTCAGCTGATCGGTTTAGTTCGATTCGGTTCGATTTAATTAATCGACTTCGAGCTCTGTGACGTCACAATAACAAAAATCATGGCAGCATGTCTTTTCTGTTTTGGTTTTAAAGTTCGCTAAATTAATTGACATTAAACCTTGATGTCAGTACTAATAACAGGTTAAAAGTCTATTAGATACTTGGGATGGCCGCTAGGCAAGCGGGTTAAAATTGCCGCGCCCACGGCCGTGACGTTCTCATAAACCGGCAAACTAAACTAGCTAGGGATGTGATGTTTTTTTCGAATCGAGCGCCTATTGTTAAAAAATGAAGGTCGTAACGCAAAACGGTACTATTTTCTATTCAAAATGTCTTCTAGGCGTAAACTAAGGTTTGTGATACTGTAGGAATATGTCTTTCCATGGGAAAGCCTTATAAATGCTAAAAATTTAAAATAATTAAATGAAAAAAGTCAGATCGATGAATTGTTTTGATTATTTTTTTTTTTTGTATAGGTACTGTCTCTAAACAAAAAAAATCAGAATTTTTGTGTGTCTGTTAATTAAGGTTTACATGTTAATCAAATGGGACTACATCGAAAAGCTGTTCCGTATTACCTTCCCCCTAACCTAGCGCGAAAATAATTTTCTGCGCGGAATTTTTTCGTTTAAAAACTCGTGTCTTGCAGCTTTACATTGCTTGAACACAAGTACGTTGAACTTATAGTGATAATTTAATATAGTTACGATGCACTGTAGCGTCATTTCTATAATATAAATTTAATTTAGCTCCCATTCCTTCTTTGTATTGAATCTATACTGTGACAAGAATTTCTTATATTTTTGCATCATTTTATTATAAGAAAGCAATTTTTCCTTAAAGCCTATATTACACGATACAATTTGTTTTTATCTAATTATTGTATACATTTTTTCCTTGCAAGAAAATTTCCTGTCCATACAAACAAATGGAGATTAAGTTTTCTTGTAAGGAAAAATTGTATGCAATAATCAGAAAAATTGTATCGTGTAATACCGGCTTAAGCCAATATTACACGATACAATATTTTTATCTAATTTTTCAATTCATGCATATTTTTCTTTACAAGGAAACTTCAATTCCATTTCTCTGTAAGAAAATGAAATTTCTTATATATATAAGTAAAAATTGTACGTAAAATTGAATAATGTATAATATCATACAATTCCTTGAAGTATTTGAAAATAAATGTTAAATGAAGCTTTAATATTAATACAAGCATACTTTACATGCATGATATTAAATACAGAGTAAGCTGCAGTAAATTACTCTCTTGTTGCAAATTATTAACAATGTGACTGACGAGGTATGACGTCATCTGGCGCCAAGGTATAACTTAATTTAAAACTCTCTTGGAAACTTTTAAGAGCTTTCAAATTAAATTCCAATATTAAAATTTTAGATAATAATGGACAATCAGCATATAATTTTTATCACATATAGAGGCTTCAAGTGAGTGCGCCTCGCGATGTTCATTTGTGTCTACAAGGTTAATTTTTCATTTGAAAATGAGGAAAAGTTTTTTTTTAATGTAAATCTTGCATTATTCAATGTATTTTTTTTATTTGAGAACGTTTCATAAATAAGTAATTATTCCTAAAAAATCTTCTTAAAACGAATTCACGTTTTTTTTTTAACATACATAGGTTTGGATAGGATCGTGGGAACACTGACAAATCAGCTGATTTCAAGCCTTAAATCCTCTATTTGAATAGAGGACCTTAAGATGTGCATTTCAATAGATTTTTTATTTTTGAAACCTCCGCATCATTAAAATACAAATATAAAATGTTATTTATTATTTTATTTCCCTCATATCTGCCCATCTATTATAATTGATTCTTTATCTCCTTGATAACAGCATCTTTCATCTAAATTTGAGGGTATTAAAAGATTAAAGATATAATTTAAGTAAAACTCAAGGTTTAAAAATGATATGCAATAAAAATCATGTAATTTTTCAAATTATTATGACCAAGCGAGTTACTTGGGGTAGGTTATATTATAACGTCATATATAGTCGGTTAAAAAATATAGCCCACATAAATATTTGGGAAAAGACTACACATGACTACTACAATACGTATTAAAAATTGGACATTATAAAAGCCAGCAGAGAACCTAGTAGTGAAAAACTGAACTACGTGCTCAAACGATGTAAAGTAAATATGATTAACATTGCAAAATCATTTAAATGCCGTCAGCAGCCACAAAATAATTTAAGAGCAATGACAACACCATAATTAGTAGTACCATACCTTCAGAAGTATTAAAAATGTATCAACTTCAAAAGAGACGACTTATTAAATTTTTGTTGTGGTTGATCACCCAATGCTATAGACTATATATATAGATATTGCAATTGTTTCAAATATACAAAATTTCAGACTACAGTGCCATCTATTGGTTCTTTTATCTCCATAATAATACATTTTTCATCTAAATTTGAGGGCATTTAAAGATTAAAGATATAATTTGATTAAAAATGAGAAGCTTTAATATTGATGACACAATTCTCTCAGCCAATGAAAATCTAGCGCGCGAACTGCGCGCGACGACATGTTCTATCAAGCTTCCTATTATATCCTTTAACCCAGCGGTACCTCATTTTTAATTTTTTCCGACGGTTCTTATGAAGGGCAAGATTAATAATTCATATGAGCCACGGGAAAGATCACTTTACACGACATAAAAAATATTCGAGATTTTGTGCAGCATAGAAATTGAATGAAAAAATAAATAAGAATTTTCTCCTAACAAACCTTATGGAGCGATGTCAGAATGCGGCGCTGCGGCATTTTTACGTTGAAGCTTGTCATTGAGGTTTAAATATGATATGCAATAAAAATAAATCCATTTTTCAAATTATTATGAGTATTATGACTAACAATAAGAGGGTTACTTGAGGAAGGTTATGATTCGAGTAGGCAAGGACCGCAGCCTAGCAACGAACGTCTGGAAGAAGAAGCTCTTGATTAAGTCTCGCAGATGAACAGACAAAGCTAAGGGCTTACTGCCAGCAAAATTGATGACCCGTAGTGGACAGAGCACGTTAAAAATATTGGAGAAATCAAATGAAAAAGAAAATATTGTCATGGTTACAATATATTTTATGTTGCTCCAGTCTTTGCGATTTGTGCTTAATATTTTTAAAGGTCTGTTCGTAAAATCAAAAACCTGCTTCTTGATTAGATCAAGCGGCATCAGGTTTTCCTTATGTTTACTTACTTCATTAGGATAATGATGCTGATGATTTTCTTCTGATAATTCTTCTATTCCTGATTCATAAATCGATTGTGCATTACAAACAAACTTAATGACATTCAACATTTCTAATTGATATTTCTCATAAAATATGATATTGCAAGAGATGACATGCGCTATACGATCCGTAGAAGACAAAATCTAGTTCGAGAAAGATATTAAGAACAGATAGTATGCATTATGCATATTCAATGTTTTGAATTTTTAATCCTTGTCAAAATGGGTGGGGCAGTGCGTATAGTTGCTGCATCAATTGCTCCTTCAATCCTTTATTTTATGACTGTTAAGCCGGAATTACGCGATGCAATTTTTCTTTCCATTTGTTTGTATGGAGAGGAAATTTTCCATCCGTATATTGGTGGTTCATTTTATACAGGAATTTCATGTTTACGTTTTTGGCAGCACGGAGATGCCCGAAGCCGTCCGAAGATCTTCGGGATGTAGGCAGAAAACCCTAAAATCCTAATATACTGTGCGTGTTATATATTAACGTATCTCACGACATCTCTTTTTTAATATAATAATTTAGGTCGACAAAATAAATATTTTTCTTCAATAGCATTGGTTCTTCTTGTCACCATTTATTAAAGAAAATTGTAAGAAAAATTATGCAAACAGCCAGGAAAAATTAATTTTGAGACCAACTTTAGTGTCGCTGACAATGTTTTGCCTACACAATCGTGACGCCATATCGCCTTATGACGTATGGTGAAAGAGCCGTATAGGCTATATATATATGTGCTATTTTCACATCACCATTTGGGCTCATTTAATTGTCATGTTCATTATATTTATTTTCTTATATACCTAGGCTTAAATCGTACAATAATCCTAAACCATGGCAAAGAATATTCAAGTTCCTCAATTGGATCTTCAAAACTAAACCTGAGCACCATAAATTCACCGTCCAGCTGACTACCAATGATTGCAGACATTTTTGGTACTCACCGTTACGATCTCCGGTGCCTCGGTGGCCGCGGCTCTCAAGGCTGCCATCCATTCCTCCATGTCTCGTCTGGAGTCTGCACACAACACCAAGCTGCGGCTCGCGGTGATCACCTGCACAGGTACACGTGTCAGTACACGTGTCAGTCAGGGTCTGCATTGGGACACCGGCGGGAGTCGAACACAATAGTCATAATATAAGACTGACAGATCTATAGATATATACGATATACTCTCTAGTGCACTGTTAAAGTATAAATTAATTGGTTATGAATACCTGATAATATAGAAAGCATTAATTGGCAACATGTATAATTTTTTTTTATTGCAAATTTGGATATAGCTAGGACTTCCAGTTATGTTTGACATTTTTTTTCAGACTTTTTAATCGCCTGACTTTAATCGAGGGGAAAGACGCTGTGACGTCATAGTCAGGAAATTATTAAACACGCAAGGAAAGTCAGTGCATGACTATGATGTCACAGCGTCTTATTCTTGGATTTTGACCATCTTTAAAAATATTTTAAAAAAATTATCATACATAACTCGAGGTCCTCTATTCAAATATACAGTAAAAAAAAATCAATGCCGGTTAACCATTATGCTTTTCAGGCCATCCTATATAGACATATTATTAAACCGGGAACTTGAAGAAAGTGATTCTTTATCACTATTATTATCATACTATATATTATTTACTTGTTTATATATATAGATTAAAATTTTGATTTTTTCTGATTATGGTCAGTTAAACTAATTAGATCTTTTGATTGGCTTGTTGGACATAATTTCATACAGACAGGCCTATGCGTTTCAAGAATATCTATATAATAATATAGTCCTGCAGCTATTTGTTATTACGTACATTTGTAAGTGTGATCTGTCAATTGTTTGAGCAGACAACTCAAAGTTACAGCGTCTTGTGTGATCTTCTCCAGCCAGTGGTCATTTAACTTCCAGGCGGGGAAAACATTGGTTTGGACTGCTCAAATTTATGTTTTGTGATGAAAGAGTATTCAAATTTATCATAACTTAAAGATTACGGTAAGTTCAGCAACATAGCCGCATGCTAAAGGATTACTGGCTTTAAATTACAAATTATATAGACAGTCACCAAGTGTTGTCAAAGTATAATTATAATTTAGTTTTTATCCAAGCGTGGTGCGTGCCAAGTTGTGGTGCAAAGTAAGAAATTTAGTCCTTGCTGACGTCACAACTCAATGCTGATCGGAGCTGGCTGTGAGTTGTGACGTCAGCAAGAACCTTCTTTACAGCGCAACTTATTCACACGGTAGTACTGTGCGCGGATAAAAATAATGTGAATGTCGATTATAAACTCGAGCAACAATTGGTGTCTGTCTAATTTATAATTTAAAGGCCTGCACTTCTTTAATTTATTGAGTAATAAGTAAGTCATGTGTGTTATATTGAATTTTGGTATTTATATTTATACGCCTATTCGCCAAAAAGAGTGAAAAAGACAAGGTCACATCTTTACTCTTGATATTGAGCATAAAATGTTATAAATATTGTCTCAATTTCATCCTCACTTTGAGCGAGGAAAAAATTATAAAAAATAAGATAACGTGTTGTTGAGGTATAATAAGATTAGGTTTTAAAGTGTTAAGAATATATAAGTTGACGTAATTGAGGAATAGCAAAATAATAATGTGAATGTGATTATTTTCAGAAATGCATGAAGTAGTCGCCTTTGGTAAGATCTAAACTACCCTAGTTGAAAAATTACGTCTTCAACTGATCCTTTACAAGTCTTAACCTAATCTTTTTACCTCTAAAACACATATTTTTTCCTCTTCACTCCAAGTGAGGATGGAATAAAGAAAAATATTTGTAACATTTTATGTTCAAGAAGAGAAAAAAAGACGTAATCTTGTTTTGTTCCCTATTTTTCCTCTAAAATGGTGCAAAATAAGAGGAAATTTAACGAGAGGAGAGTTTAATAGCGAAGAAAGCATGAAATTAATTTCAACTCGGGAAAAATCAACTTTTTCTTCATTTCGTTACGAACTTGACTTCAAATTAAATTTTCAGAAAATAAAACGAGGAAATATATAGTAGTATATATTAATAGTATATACTGACTACTAAAAAATTAGAATGGAAAAACCTGAAAAATTCTTAAATGCCCTGAATATAAGATGTAAAAATTCAGCCAAAAAAATTTAAGTGTTATGTACTATGAAGTGCGATATTCACCTGGAACCCAAGGTAGTCGGTTCCACGTCCTCCACACTCCGCGACGCTCGCATCGCTCAAGTCGATCTCATCGAAGATCGCCGACTGCAACAAAAACAAAACAACATAGTGAGTCGAAACAATTAACTATTTTTTTTTTTAATATGAAGATTTTACTGTATTATTTTTATTTAAAATTAGAATTTTATTGAAATATTTTGATGATTATTATTAGTCTTAGATACGTCTGAAAACACGTCATGAGAATCAATTCAATCAAAAGTTATTAAACAAACGCTGCACTCGTTGCCAGTTATTTATTAAATACGTCAATCAAACGTAAGGTTCTGCCATCTTGAAATTTTTGTCACAACTTTTTTTTTTTTTTTTTTTTTGCCTTCTTTTTATTTGAACAGTCATAAATTTCAAGATGGTGGTATATATGAAAAAGTCAACAATTACAACGCAAATTTAAAATTAATAATAATAATAGTAAATGGTAATTGAGCAAATCATAACAAATTACAATATTGTACAACAAAAAATCTAGAAATAATACAATATTAAAATAAAATAAAAAATGTTTAAAAATAATAAAATAAACTTATATATATTTGTTTCTCAATTGGTGACGTGTAAAAGGCAAAAACCTAAGCACAATATGAACAGTCACCCAAATAAATTATGAATTTAAAATAATTTAATAAATAAATAATAAATATAATAAAATACGTAGAAAAATACAAGATTACTTAATAACTTTATACTGTATATAACAAGTCATACAAGGATAACAGAAAAGTACAAGTATGCAAAATAGATAATAGCAAAATTAAGTTACTGTAAGTAAATTAAGTAAGAATTCAATTAAATTGATTATCAAGTTCAATTTTTATATTCATATTTTTTTACATTTATCAGCCTAGTATTTTTCTATACATTTTATACTAATCTTTTATTATAATTAATTATACTTGCATGCATTTATGTAAATGAAGATCACAAGAACTAATATTATCTTATGACCTTTTGACGGTCTGAACTAAATATATTACATCGGCATGTGCCAGCAACATCGCAATACATATCTAGATAACACAACCCTCGTTTATATAGGGGAAAGATAACGTTCCCCTATCCCCTCTTCTTTCAAACGTACGTGCGTGGCCTTATAATTGGTTAGATATCATTCGGATCAATGGTGTGCTAATGAATTGGTGCCTGCTCACTCGTTAAACCATCACAGTATTAGCAGTGGAGCTGAAATTTAATCAGCAACTATTACGATTTCTCTCTACTCGGATACTGTGGATGGTTTTCCTGACTGCATTAAAGCAATGAGCAATTTCCTGATGTAATCGATGAGTCATTGATCCGCCATGTTATTATAAAATCTATTCGAGTAGCGGTAATGTATAAAAGGTGATTTCATATAATTGAAATTTGCTACGGAAACACACCACAGTTTTGCGGCATTCTTAGAAAAATGAAACACATATTGATTTTTTTACGGCATTTATTTAAATTTACGGTTCAGCAGCCGCAGAAGAACGAGATATTTGTACGGCATGTCGTAGGAAATTTCGATTATGTGAACGCACCTTAAGAGGTGAAATAACCACTTTGTGCTAAGAGAAAATGAAATCCGACGTTTTGATTTGGCTGCCACATGTGTGGTGAATAATGAGAACCCCGCATTTTGCTTAAGTGCCATGTAAAGCATTACGAGAAAAGTAAAGGTCTGGTTAAATTAGAATAAATTCACAGATACTATAGAGTGGGTAGTGGGGAGAGGGGTAAGAGGGATAATCAGCTTAGAGCTGTTGCAATAAAATACCCTAAAACACGATGTGCTGACGTCACCGTCACTGAACAGCCGCGGATCCAAAACCAAATTTCGAGGGGAAGGGGGCTGTCTCCATAAGAACAATGATAAAAAAATGGAGTGGGGAAAATGCCTATATTGTCCATGTTAAATTCAAAATTTCGGAGGAAGGGGGCTGCAACCCCCTGGATCCGCACTCTGCGAATGCCCTATTTGAAAAATTTCGTCTTCAAGTCATCCTTTACAAGTCGAAACTTTTTTTTTTTTTACCTCTAAAAAACATCTTATTTCTTTCTCGCTCAAAATGAGAATGAATTTTATGTTCAAAAAGAGGAAAAAATACATATTCTTATATTTTTCCCTCAAAAATGGTGCAAAATAGACGGAAAAAAGACGAAAGGAGAACTTAATAGCGAATAAAATATGAAATTTATTTCAAGAAAGGTGACTTGAAAGTAAGTAAATTATATTATCTTTGCGATTGCTCCACAGGTCCTAAAATCTATAAGGAAGGTGTTGCCACTACCTTTCATCTTCTGTAGCGTCACAAGTTACTTCCTTGTCAGCTGAACTTTTCCTCAACTCTGCTAATGACACTCTACGACGTTGTAATAAATCTTGACATTATGTGACGCATCTATCCGACCACTGATTTACCAAGAAACTGAGGAATACCACGAAGCAATGAGGAAGTCTTGAAGGGTGATTGGAATCTTTTAAGTGACGATGCCACAACATAATGTCTGATTACCGAAATACATTGTTCGGTGGTCAATTAAGAATTACTGCTAGTAGTCCTCCGCAATTTTATAATTTAAAATTTAAGATAACTCGCAAACTACTCTCTTGAAATTTTTGGGTGAATAAATAATTCAAGGAAAATAATATATAAATTTAAAACCAGAAAAGGCTTATAATCTTACGGCTTATTAATGTTTATTGAAATCATTAAAAGTACTGGAATCAAAATTAGCAATAAATATCTCCAGCATCAGAGAACTCAGTGTGTTAATTATGTCTATAATAGAAAAATAAGCAAAACTTTCAGAGGCTCCATTTTTTTACGAGACAGTGGCGCTACCGATGGTGAAAACCATCAACTTTCTAAAAATTTGGTCAATTATTTTTAACCAAAAAAGACGAAAAGGGAAAAAGACGTAATCTCGTCTTTTTCACTCTAAAATGTTGTAAAGTAGGAGAAAATTAGACGAGGAGAGAGCTTTTTATATCTCGGGAAAATTAAAAGATGGTTACATAATAATTATCAATAGCCAGCACATATTATATAAAATCAAGAATATGATACTGTTTCAGGTTACATAACAAAATACTTATTGGATTTTTTAATTAAAATGAAACACCTGAGGCATCCCCCTAAAAATTGAGTTTTTGATAGCATGGACTTTGTATTAAAAATCCAAGCTGCCAAAAGATACCCTGCAGAGATGATGCGAATCAGGTTTCTTATTTTGATTGGAAAAAAACTGCGTTTTTGTTTTCAGTTTTTCTATTAAAATACTATACCATCGTTAAAATTGATATTTGTGAAATATTTTTATGAAAGAAAAGGTAAAAATGATGTAATATTACTAATAGAAATTTTATAAAGATTTTAATTAATTTTAAATATCAAACAGTTTTCAAGAGGGTGAGTTTTCTATATGACGTAAAATTCAATTAAACGATGCCATGCTCACGTATAAAAGAAGGTTAATTTTAGAAATTTTAATAAACATTAGTGCCCATCTTTGGATCTAATTTTGTACCACATGTTCAAAGAGAGGCTCACACGTGTTTTAATTAATGAATGGACGGTCTACGTCAGTTTTTTTATTGCATATTTTGATAGAGAAACTTGAGTTATATCGGATCTGTTTTTTCATGTATTTGAACCTTTAAAGCCATGCTGCAAAATGCTGTGACGTCATAGTCGTTTATACGCAATATTAAGGAAAAGACTTTGCGTGACTATGACGTCATAGCGTTTTGCAGTACAATTTTAACGGTGTTAAGGTGACTTCACATGGCGATTTTTATCAGGCGACGCGAAGCGAATAATGCGCACTTGCTGTAACATCCATTGGCGGCCATATTTGGCGATTAAAAGAAAAAGAGCATCATAATTAACGCGATTACCGGCGAATTCGCCGCCGTATAGGATTTCACAGCTTTTACGTCAAATCACGCCGCATCGCTTTTGTCGCTCAGGAAAATCCATATTAAGAGGGGTTAAAAAAATAAGAAAATGAAAAATCACAACATATAATAATATATGTTTTCTTTTTAAATATGCAATAAAATAAAGCATGCGAATTGTCCGGTAAGATATTTAAATTATCTCTAAAGTAAAATCGCTTTTCTATGCACAGATTTTGTATACTTCGGAGCAGGAATTTTGCATTTCCGGAGAGTGAAGTTAGATTTGTTATGCTGTATATTATCCGAAGCTTTTATTTATATTGACCCTACTCTATATGGTGTAGTGGTTAGTGCGCTTGGTTCTTGTCCGAGAGGACCCCGGTTCAAATCCCGAACACGGCAGACTTTTCGTTACTTGCATGGGATGGGTGTGACTGATTACTAAATGATGGAGATGGCAGGAGGAAGGCAGCTTATAAACGGCTGTCTATATTCCGTTGACCTGCAGTCTTGCCCTAGCTGGCACTGCAGGCTGCACAGATCTGGTAATAGGAGCCCAGAAGAGTGCAGTAAAGGGTTCTGGGAGCCTGGTAAGCCCCAGCATGGTCGCAAGATAACTCTTACACACAAGGTCAAATACCTGGCCACACCCGAAAGGGTAAAATGGCATCAAGGATATTAGGCCTGTTCGTAAACCCTGCTCGGTGTACACTTTTACACCGTTTTCTTACACCAGCGCAGATGGTGGGGTAAGGAGTGCAATGCAGATGACGTCATGATTTTTGTTCGTAAACTTGCTCAGAGTACACCGAGCAGGGTTTACGAACAGGCCTATTAACTTTATTAATTATCATTATTAATTAAAGTTAAATTTGAATATGATAAAAAAAATTGGAACCATCGTCAAAGGTCAAAGGTGCATAGAAAGTTATATTATAAGAGTCTTACTTTATACTTAGAACTCATAACTCTGAATAAGCCATTACATAAATAAATTAGGTAAAGTTTATTGTTTTCCAGATCGTCATTTCTCCAGCTAATATTTCAGTGGAATTTAATACTTGAGACGCAGGAATCGTATAATTTCCACTCATAATCCCCAGGCGTTAATGTTACGGAGGAGTGTTTTCATATCACCGGAATATTGGCAAATTTATTTTAAATTTCTCCCGGAAGTAGCCGGAAATAAGAAATTTTTGGCCTTCCTATTCATGTCTGAGTTTTAAATTTTAGCAAACAATTGTCATTACTATTATTGTAAAATTCTTTGTAAAATTTTAAAATTGAAATACAAACAGGAAGGACAGAAACCTCTCATTTCCGGTTACTTCCGGCGGTAATTTTAAATTAATGTGACTGTATAACTTTAAGCAGTGTAAATTTAATAACTAAATTTATATGAAATTTTATCTAAAAATAACCGGAAGTGTGTCAAGTTTCTATTATTTTTAATTATATTTTATATAGCATTTCAGTAAAAAGTACAAAGTTATGAAAACACAATTACGAATACGATACCCACGTGCACTTTGGAGGATAATATTAAATTGAGTTGTTCCAAATTCTCACCAAAATTAGCCAGAAGCTATGACTTTTTTATGATATTGGGAATCTATATTACACAATGTTGTATAAAGCTATGTAAATCGGAGGAAAAAAAAAAAGAATTTACACTTTCGACTATTTTCGGCAAGTTAAATATTCTCATTTTCGAGATTCAAAGTACCATGTTTAGTTAAGCTGCTTATTATAATTAAGTAGCTTCCCTTACCGTAACGACAATTTAAGGTACTTAAATACATATGTGCTAATTTCATTGCAGTAGTACAAAAGATATAATTTTGTCAAATGTTTACTAAAATTATAATCTCATTTTGAAAACATTGCGAATTCATGCTCGTTTGTGGCAAATAAAGGCGCGGGGTCACTCGATCGATCCTCAGCAGCTCATCAATAGTTTATCCACGTAGAAAACATTATTGGGAAGCATGCCAAGATTGTTACAACCGTTGTATTGCTACTACCACTCTTGTAATGGAAATTAACCCTAAGAACTAGTTTGTATTACAAGCTATGTAACTCTAATTTTGTTCAGATTTATGAGAGTTCAAATTCTTAAAAAAAGTATAGTTTGTAACAAGCGTCTATTTTGTATACCCGCGAGTTGAAATATCTTTTGTTAGCTAATCTCTCCTCATCTAATTTCCTTCTATTTTACAACATGTCAATATTCATATATAGATATTACAATAACAACAATAAAAAACGCTGAATTGTAGGGTTTGTTTACAACAACAGACCTTTAATTTGTGACGTCATCAGTCAGCTGATTGCGTGTTCACAACGTGCAGTAAATGTTATAACCACTCGTCACGACATGTGTTGTAATTTGTTTCTTTCAAACACTTAAATAGAGCGTCCGTCATTACAGTTATATCACCTGAATATGTTAGTAAATAAAAGCGCATAGCTTGAAAAATTCTAAAATATTTATTATACTCCTAGATATGAGCGTTGTGATCGTCATTAAAACCCATGTTAGTGTGAATTTTCGATTAATTAAGGTAATACCCAAAAATCATAAGAAAGAGTCTTTATATAAGCTAAGGATAATAAAAGTGGTGAGGATGGCAAACTGCAAATTTAATAATATAGCCTTCGACTATTGCCGTCAACATTGAGAAAAATCATGGGTTCTTAAGGGTGATATATTTTTCAACACTTTTCTAGGTTTTCGGACAAGTACCCTGCATTTACGAGGTTTCGATTTACCAAAATTTCTGCTACAGGTTTTCATTGTCCTGTAGTTAACGTACTGAATGGCGGGAGGACCACTCGTATTGGTAAAATATGTTATTATAATAGCAAAAGGTGCTTTTATACCATAAAGCAATGTTGAGCGGGGCTTCGCGGGGCGTGAAAAGCGCACTTGCTTCAATGTTATATAGTAGCCATGTTGGCGTGAAAAAAAATCGCGGCGGGATTTAAGGTGCTTTTCCATGGAGCGATGTCACGCAAGGTTTGACGGGGCGAGAAAAGCGCACTTGCCAAGAAACCGTATATCGGCCATATTGGCGAGAATAAATCGTGGTGTGATTAAATCGCTGCAGGAAAGCGATTTTTCCTCGCTAATATGGCAGCTATACGAATTTACTGCAAGTGCGCTTTTCTCGCCCCGTCAAGCCTTTTGCGTTACATCGCTCCATGAAAAAGCACGTTTACTGTTGTTAAGTTATTCACGCTATATTGACATGGCATATTATGCTTTAGTGAGCATCAAATAAAAAAAAGTTAAATCAAGTGCAAAATGTGTATGGTCAGTTTACAAACATGGCTTATATGATAAGGTTTGTTCGCGTTCACTTCCTGATTGACTGCATATTCAAGTGTATAAGAAAATAATGTGCAAAAATACCGCAAACTGTTGGTTTTACAAACGAATGTATTACATTACAAGTGCATGCTCCGTCAAGTGATGACTTCATCATAAAATCGCGGCAAAATTAAAAAAAAAGCAAATTTTCCTCTCTTTATAAAAAATCCCACCCAAAAAGGTTTTGAAGAGTCTAATTTCAACTCTCTATTTTAATAACAAAAGAGTTTTCTACTTTGAATGTAATAAGGAAGTCGTTTGTTTTATAATTATATTAAAGAATTCGTCATTTAACATCATAGAATAAAAATTAATTAAACTCTTACTTTGTAAAATTAGCAAATATAAAAAGTAATATCAAGACGGAACTAGGTGGGTGTCACATCAAATTTTGTGGGCGTCACTTTGAAAACCTTTGTCTTCCCCGAAGTGATGAAAAACTTGTGGGAAATTTGCTTTGTTTTCCTTGTGGACACTGATGGAGAATCAAATTAGGATTTTATCTTTATATAAATTAAAACTCCAGGCAACAATGTATATTTTTATTAAAAAATATTATTTTTTATATTTTTAATGAAGTGTTGATGGTCAATTATATTTGTGAAGAATAAATTCATCCGTGGAAATTAAAACTCCAGGTTAAGGAGTACTCTGATAAAATGTTTATAATAATGATGGATCAAGGTGTGATGAAATTTTTTTGAGGATTTTTTAAATATATTATATTAAAGAAATGGATGCATAAAATATTGAATTAAGCAAGAAAGAAAGAGGTTATTAAACGGCGGATTCAGATGGCAAGAACGGCAATGCGGCGCGATTTGACGTAAAAGCTCTGTAAAATCCTATGCGGCGGCGAATTCGCCGGTAATCGCGTTAATTACGATGCTCTTTTTCTTTTAATCGCCAAATATGGCAGCCAATGGATGTTACAGCAAGTGCGCATTATTCGCGTCGCATGATAAAAATCACCATGTGAATCCACCTTAACTAGTCGGAACAAAATATTTTACTGTATTTTCTGTAATATCTTAAGGCTTATAATATAATTAATATTCATCGTAATACCCCCGAGTTTAAATAAATTTAATCTTTCATTCGTTATTAAGCTCTTTCTTCGTCTAATTCCCTCCTATTTAGCAACATTTTAATTAGAGGGAAAAATACGAGATTACGTCTTCTTTCCTCTTATTGAGCATAAAAAGCAAAGAAGAAAAGTTAAGATGTGTTTCTGAGGAAAAAAGGTTAGGTTTACACGTGTTGAGGACGTAAATTTTCAACTAGGGCCATGATTAATATGTTTTTTATTCAGGCAAGACTTGATATAGCTTTATTTTTATCAGTCATCACTAATGAAGACTGTCCAAGGACTATATACAAGAGGACGGCCTAATTTTTTTTGCCGCCAATGCGCCATTATTTCCTTAACCCAGTGACGTCACGACGTTGACTTTTCTAGCGCATTTGATTGGCCTATAATAGAGTCAGCTACAAAGATCACCGCGGTCAAAGCGGGTCAAAGATGCCGCTTTATTAGCCATCTGTCAAGCTGTCAAATCTTTGACTTCCTCAAAGAAACCGCCCGAGCACGTGGCTCATTTAGTCGACTTCCCCGAAGGTTGGCGAGAATTGTCGAGTATCGAGGTTCTTCAATAAGTTGTCCTAGGCCGTCCTCCCAGTATATAGTCCTCGAAGACTGTCGGTATACGTAAAGAATTTGCTTATTTGACTTATTTCAATATAGAAACAGCATTTTATTTTATTACTTTAATTGTATCAATCAGGGACTTTGCGTATTAGTATCCATGGTTGGCACACCCGATTTCTAATGGAACGATCATTAGTTCGATCTTAAATTTTATCAGTTTTAACTAACACCTACCAATCATCCAATTGGTGAATCGGAGAGGATATTAACGACCATTCTTACTAAGGTTTCCATGGTTACCTCAGTCACAATTAACTTTGACTGGCTTTGGAAGGGACTTACAATATCATTATGTAACACCAGTTTGAGTCCACAAAGAGGTGGGAAGTTACCGTAGTTGAAAAATTTCGTCTTCAACTCATCTTTTACACGTCTAAACCAAACCTTTTTACCTCTAAAACACATCTTATTTCCTCTTCGCTCAAAGTGAGGATACAGAACGTACTAGAATTAGGAGGCCACAGCACGACCGCGCCCACTTTTCAATAGTCGTCCTTATACTGAGCAGCAGGTTTGCGTGTAATCAAATGGGAGAGGGCTTCACTTTGGTCGCGGTTTACGACAATTTATTACGCTGCATGCTATAGTTTTGAAAATGAAACAAGTTTAACTGTAATACACTTTAATTAAACTTTTATGAACCCGACTTCTGCTGACTTCTGTTACATCTGCGCCGCCATGTGCGAAGTAAAAAAAGTCAGTTTACTGGCGATGACGTCATATGAACATTCTTTCTTCATAGCGAGTGACTTTCACTTTACTTAATTGCAATTTCTATACTTTGTATATCAAGTAAAGTTATTTACTACATCGAAAATAATGTATGAAAGTTGATTCAAGTACTTTTGTAATTTCAATATTTCGTGACGTCATGATACATTACTAGACTTGGAAGATAGAACCAAGTTCCCGCCCTAACTTTACCGTCTTATTTCTCAAGAAGTATGATATTTATGAACTAAATAAAATAATTAGCAAACTGGCGACTACATTGAAGTAATATCGCACTACAAGACACCTTCATTACTGTCGCCGTCATAAGTCGGTGCACTCCAACTTTGGAGTGTTGTAGCTAAGAGCTCAATTGATGTAGACGATATTAAAAAATACTGGCACACGCAGAATCTTATTCTCTATAAGAAAATGTTAATTTTATATTTTTGGAGCAAAAATTAAAATTTTGGCGAATTTTTTTATAACGCAAGGTCGGGTAAAATCAACGGTTTTTCCGAGTACCTCGGGTTTAAAAATTCACAGAAAATCAGAAAATTAAGTTATAACAACGAAATTTTTAAAGTCAATGGACCAAGTTGTTTTTAACGCAATGCTGTAAGTTTAATTTTCATAAATTAATTAGTTAATTTTTAATTAATTAAGAACTAAGAAATCGATCTCCTCCCTGGAAAAACATTTTTCCGGAAAATCAAGTACGCCATCCTAAGGGTACTAATATTAGTCAACTTTTGTGGGAAGCACATTTTTCATTTAAGCCTTTGTTAATTTTTAATTAATTTTATTCCCTATTAGCGGGTGTTTGATGACGTCATCAAACACCCGCTAATAGGGAATAAAATTAATTAAAAATTAACAAAGACTTAAATGAAAAATGTGCTTCCCACAAAAGTTGACTAATATTAGTACCCTTAGGATGGCGTACTTGATTTTCCGGAAAAATGTTTTTCCAGGGAGGAGATCGATTTCTTAGTTCTTAATTAATTAAAAATTAACTAATTAATTTATGAAAATTAAACTTACAGCATTGCGTTAAAAACAACTTGGTCGGATCCATTGACTTTAAAAATTTCGTTGTTATAACTTAATTTTCTGATTTTCTGTGAATTTTTAAACCCGAGGTACTCGGAAAAACCGTTGATTTTACCCGACCTTGCGTTATAAAAAAATTCGCCAAAATTTTAATTTTTGCTCCAAAAATATAAAATTAACATTTTCTTATAGAGAATAAGATTCTGCGTGTGCCAGTATTTTTTAATATCGTCTACACCAATTGAGCTCTCAGCTACAACACTCCAAAGTCGGAGTGCACCGACTTATGACGGCGACAGTAATATCAAGTAAATATTTAAAAAAATATATTTCCTCCCGATTATATTGCATATTATTTTTTTAAATTCCGGACGGCTAATATGTTTCGACAGATGACGATCGCGCCGGCTGCGTTGTGGCCTCCTACTCAAGTACGCTCTGGAGGATAAAACGGAGACAATATTTTTAGCATTTTATACTAAAAAAAAAGGAAAAAAATACGTAATCTCGTCTTTTTCCCTCTTTGTTCCTCTAAAATGATGCAAAATAGGAGGGAATTAGACGAGGAGAGAGCTTAATAGCGAATAAAAGATGAAATTTATATCAACTCAGGTTAATTAATTAAATGAGTGATTTTTTATGATCTAATAAAAATCACGGCAATATAATATTTGCTTTGCAGAGAACCTGTTGTCCAATTATATTAAAAATTCAAAACACAAACAGCTGATTTTAAAAATATATATATATATTTATATATATGATAAAAATTCTAATATAAAAGTGTACGATATTCTGGAATAGCCTTATGATAATTTAACTTATGTACTTCTGTATAACATTATTCAATAATACAAACATCGTTATACAAGAGATATAGAGCGACTAGAGCGTTAACAATTAAGTAAAGCGCCTTAACATGTATACATATATATTTTTTTGTATAAAAGTGTTGTTTGTGTATAAGTTTGTAAAGGGAGGCGGTGCATGTTGTACCGACCGTCCAGACGGCTAGCAGCCACCGCTTGATTACTTGTTGCTGTAGCTTACATAAGCCCGGCTTGCCCGGCCATATCGATCAGAGACCGTACGCTATACAGACCGCGTGCAGCACACTACTACACTCGTTGTAGACCCCGCCAAGCGTCTTCATATCCCCGGCCAATACTCTGAATTTGTTATGTAATATTCGTATCACTTTTGTTTATTTTACAATATTCTTAATGTAGTATTAATTAATAATAGAAAATGGCACGATCCAAGCCCTAGTTGAAAGTTTTCATCCTAAACAAATTCTATACGCGTCTAAACCTAATATTTTCCCTCTAAAACACTACTTACTTCTTCCTCGCTCAAAAGAAGGATGAAATAAAGACAATTGAAGATGATATTTCTAACGTTTTGTGCTCAATAAGAGGAAAAAATATATAATCTCATATTTTCTTTTTTTCCCCTCAAAATGGTACAAAATAGGAGAAAATTAGACGAGGAGAGAACTTATTAAAAGATAAAATTTATTTTAACTCGGGAATATTATGTAATGCGATTTTCGTATCACTTTTGTTTATTTTACAATAGTTCTAATTAGTAATTGAAAATGTCACAATCCAAAACGTGTTTGTTGATGCTACAAAAATATTTCAAGATATTATT
The DNA here is from genome assembly GCA_949825025.1 of Siphlonurus alternatus. NCBI lineage: Eukaryota > Metazoa > Arthropoda > Insecta > Ephemeroptera > Siphlonuridae > Siphlonurus > Siphlonurus alternatus. The sequence continues at coordinate 8,519,351 of OX463778.1, forward strand.
CAATTATCGCGGTATAAAAGTTATACTTATACTTGTGAGAAGTAATTTTTCAACTAAGGGAAGTATAATATTTTGATTCCTCATCAAATTTTAATTTTAATTAAAGAAGACACATGTATATAATTTAATATTATTTTCATATCACTGCAATATAAATTAAAATGATATTTATTTTCTTTAAAATCATTTACGTCTCAATCTCAAACGTCCACCTAAATATAATGGTTAGTAACGCCCGCTTATAACGAGGTTTGCATCGTTAATAATCAGAAATACTTCGGCCACTGAGTTTTATTTTCGTTACAAAGTATCTACCAATGAATGAGGACATAAAAATCACGACGAAAACCAAATTAAAAGCGACAGGATTGCCAAATCATAGCGCCTGAAAGTTAGGCAACTTGTTTAGCTTCAAAGCAAAGCGGGTTGCTTATATAGATAAATCTTGGCAAATGATACATTTTCTAAGAAAAGCCTATTTGAATTTGAAATAATGCTGAATATGATTGGTTGCAATCTGTTTTCTTGTTTGACGATTTAACAAGTTTAAGGTGGAGTCAGATGGCGACAACGGCGATGTGACGCGATTTTGACGTAAAAGCTGGGAAATCCTATGCGGTGGCGAATTCGCCCGGAATCGCGTTAGTTACGATGCTCTTTTTCTTTTAATCGCCAAATATGGCCGCCAATGGATGTTACAGCAAGTGCGCATTATTCGCGTCGCATGATAAAAATCGCTATGTGAATCCGCCTTAAAGGTGGATTTTCATGAGCGATTTCCAGCCTGCGACGCGGCGCGAATAAAGCGCACTTGCTGTAACATCCATTGGCGGCCATATTGGGCGATTAAAAGAAAGAGCATCGTAATTAACGCGATTACCGGCGAATTCGCCACCGCATAGGATTTCGCAGCTTTTACGTCAAATCGCGCCGCGTCGTCGTTGCCGCCCATGAAAATCCACCTTTCGCCCAATATGGCCACCAATGGATGTTACAGCAAGTGCGCATTATTCGCGTCGCGTCGCATGATAAAAATCGCCATGTGACTCCACCTTTAGGTGGATTTTCATAAGCGATTTCGAGTCTGCGACGCGAATAATGCGCATTTGCTGTAACATCCATTGGCGGCCATATTTGGTGATTAAAAGAAAAAGAGCATCGTAATTAACGCAATATTCTCTGCCGCAACCCGGCGAATTAGCTCGCCACATAGAATTTTATTTATATATTTTTTTTTTTTGCGTTAAAATCGCGTCACATCGCCGTTGTCACTCATGAAAATTTGCACTCTATAATACAGCATGTGCATGATGTTTAACAACAATGGACTAAAATGAACATATGTAAGTGGATATCTGAAACTAAAGGATGTAACATTATATATTCATATTTCCTTTTCAATACACCACATTATTAAAAAATATCAATGTGTTTTCATATAGAACTAAAGATACGTAGAAATAATATTTTTCTTTATTTACTATCTCTGAAAATATGTTTTCATATATAATAGAACTAAAGATACGTAGAAATAATATTTTTCTTTATTTACTATCTCTGAAAATATTTTTTCATATAGAACTAAAGATAAGTAGAAATAATATTTTTCTATATTTACTATCTCTGAAAATACCTTGGTGCACATGAATGGAAGTGTTTTCTACTACGATACTTTCGTTCAATGAATCTTTTTTGTTCTTCCCACACGCAAACACGATGACATGGGTCTCTAGTGACTAAACACGTTCAGTAAATATTTTCACGTCTCAAAATGTCACGCAACTCGGGTCACCGTGCACGAACTCTGTTTGTGTAGGCGTTATATATAATAGAAGTTTGGTGAGCTATAGAACGTTATTTTGGATATGTTATAGACTGAGTGTTCGTGTTATCTTTCCCGAAATTGTAAGCTCTTTGTGTCTTTAGCTTTAGCTGCATACGCAAAACTTTTAAATATTTATTCCAAGTATAATGTTTGTATATTTTTATATTGACTGCTTAATCAGAACGGAATTCGTACTCAAAAGTGCGAAAAGTACTAGAAATTAAGTGTAATTAGCACATTTTATAATGTATTGAAACCTAAAAAGTCCAGCTATAGCAAATAAGGTAGGAGAAACTTCATGCTTTCCCGATTATTTTTCATTTTTTTAAAGTCGTATTACCTATAAATACAATGCATTTAGAATTATTTTGAGAGGAGGTATATAAAAAAAAAAAGTTTTTGGTTGCATGTGTTTCCTTATTTAATTGCAATAAGGTAATGACATATATTGTTTTGAATTATAAATATATAAAATAAATTTGTTTTTGAAGAAATTTTAAAATTAATAATAATTATATGATTATATAATAATAATAATATTATAACAAAATGTTTTGAAAAGTAAAATATTTTTGAAGTTAGGTCTTGAAGAATATTACATATGTAAATTTTCAATCGATAAGATTATGATATATAATCTTGATTGATGTACAAGTTAAATGACCAATAAAAAAAAAACTTAATTATATATCTTAATGTTAATTGACATAAATTAGGGCGATACACGTCATTATTTTCCCATAAATTTCGAAAAAAAAAAATGCAATTTTCTGTGTTTTTGTGTACTTTTCTCGCTACTATTAAGCGCGAGATAAAAAAAAGTATTCATATTCAACTTGTTGTTGTGACAAAGCATATCGATCGCTTATTTATATTCCCCCCCCCCCCTGGTGTGCAGTGACGTCATGTTAAAAAACAGGTGGATTATATAAATATCATTAACAGCGACGACCTCTGACATTTAGGTTATGTAATCACATTTTCCAGTCCCGTGATTAGCATGTACCTCTCTCTCTCTTTCTTAACAAACCGCTGATGCTAGCTCGTTTTGAGTTGGCAAATCTCTTGTGAGAATCAACAGCTGTGAAAAAAATTATTCAAGAAAAAAAAAAAAAAAAAAGAATGATGATGATGAAAAAATTATATTGATTTTTTAAAATTGCATGAATAGAAAATGGAAAAGCAAAGTACAGCCACTATCATGCATGTACAGTTATCGCATTGGAAAATTTTACTCGTAATAGAATCAATTGAAACTATAAACATGCTATGATCAAAGAAAAATATCCAGAATTTCAAATGTACATACATAACATGACAGCAAACCCCTTACGGGGTAAGCCAGCAGCATTATTACCTCGGCTATCAACAAATATAGACCTCTAAAAAACTTGATTCATATGTACACCTCTAGACAGCACGAACTTTACTCCTATCTAACTTGCTGGAGTTGCAGCTCCTATAAAAAGAGAAATTATGTAGATTTGCAATTTTGGGAATTGTAAGAGGAGCACCCCAGACTATATCAAAGGAGATTTGGTTCACCACGCCTTCATAGACTGCGTGAAAACGACTACAAACAAAGCAGGAGTAAAGTTCATGCTGTCTAGAGGTGTACAGTACTGGGTATTTTATAACGATGTGAATCAATTTTATCAGTTTAATTATTAAAATAAATTTAATTTATTGAAACGAAATATTTTTTATTGTATTATATTTGAATTTTATAGTTAAACTCAACAAAAAAAATACTGTGACACTTTCGAGCGCATGATTTAAAAAAAAAAATAACCCATGGATGCGATTAGGTGTACGCGCGCACACAACTTCATTTTGTATGGCCATAGTATGTGATCGTACGTTTCTCATTTAGAAGCGGTTCTAAATTTTTATCATACGAAGTCATACGATACCATACGATGCGATACGAAAGCAGTGTGCGATCCCTCTTAGAGATTTAAAAAAAAAAATGGACTGACAATTTATTTTAACCCGAGGTTTTCTATCCAAATTTGCAATAAATATATCATGAATCATGACGATCCATTATATATGATTATATCAAGTTATATTATGTCTGAATACAGTAAAGGTGCTTTTCCATGGAGTGATGTCAAGCGGGGCTTGGTGGGGCAAGAAAGGCGCACTTGCTTTAATATCATAAGGCGGCCATGTTGGTGATAAAATCGTTCCTCGCCGCGTGGGAAGCGATTTTCTCTCACTAAAGGCGGATTCAGATGGCGACAACGGTTATGCGACGCGATTTTGTCACACAAGCTGAGAAATCCTATGCGGCGAGCGAATTCGACAGGTTGCGGCAGCGAAATCACGTTAATTGCGATGCTCTTTTTTTTAATCGCCAAATATGGCCGCCAATAGATGTCTCAGCAAGTGCGCATTATTCGCGTCGCGTCGCATGATAAAAATCGCCATGTAAATCCACCTTAAGATGGTTTCCATACAATATTAAAGCAAGTGCGCTTTTCTCGCCCCGCTCGACATCGCTCCATGGAAAGACACCTTATAATAACGCACGATCATCTCCAAAGATTTGACAAGATTATAATTAATGCGGTAGATTGACATGGAGAGAATGACGTCACGAGATTCCTATAGGAAAACTGGGGAGATTGTTAATTAGGAAGATAATACGTAAACACAAATAATTGGAATTTCACCACAGAAGGTGTAGCAGGTATATATTTTGTAAGTAGATGCTTATTTGAAGAAATAATTAAATTTTGTTATCATCCTAAAATTATATCATACGGGGACCAAATTATGATATTATTAATAATTAATTTAATTAATTTCCTTAAGATAAATCAACTTAATAGCGAATAATCCATGATTTTTTAATTAATTCACATTTAAATCGTAGATGATTGTCAATTTTTTTTACGGTTTAACTTAATACGGCCACAAGTTATACGTATTATTACAGATATTCAATTTTGTAACGGACAATTTAAGCTCTGTGGGAAATATTTGAACTTAAATAACAAAATAAAAGGTAAAAAATGTCCCTGTTCTGGGCCTAAAAAAAAGTAAACGTTTTTCCACATCACATTTCTGTTGATTTTAAATTAAAAATTTATTCGCGTTGAAATAAATTTCATCTTTTATTCGCTATTAAACTCACTCCTCGTCTACTTTCATTCTATTTTGCACCATTTTTGAGGAAAAGACGAGATTACGTCTTCTTTCTTATTCTTATTAACTATTAAATGTTAGAAGTTAGAACAATTGCCTCTTTTTCATCCTTACTTTGAGCGAAGAAGAAATAAGACGTGTTTTTGCGGTAAAAAGACATAATAAGATTATGCTTAGAACTGTAAAGGATGAGTTGAAGACGTATTTTTCAACTAGGGAAGTCACTGAACAAGACTAATTTTCATTATTGGATTTCAGCAAGCAGGTAAGTGGTCACTTACAATCGATATATTATAAAATATGCAGCTGACCTCCCCTCCCCCCCCTACTAGGGCGTGGTCAGAGACATTCATTGCTGGTTTCGAAATATGTGACAGCTGCACGCGCAGAGCTCACACGATTCATTGGGGACGACTATACATTTCCGATCGTGTTTCTGACAACTTATTTACTGGATTAACATTTTATTTTATTTATTTATTTTTTAGTTATTTTTATATATTCATAAGTCTGTAATGGGATGAAAAGTTTGAGCGATATTTTTTCGGAATCATATAAAAAAAAAAAAAAAAGAAAAAAAAAAAAGAACTTAAAAAGAATGGATTAATATATTCATGCAAGTTTTTTTTTTTCTGGAATCTTACAAAATATCTGGTGTGCATTTTAAGTAAAGTTCACTTTTAGTACTTTTGAATGTAACTTTCGAAAGTTCTGATTTGGACACTGTTGGGCTATTTTGAAAAATATTCTGGATAACGCACAGTACTGGTTCTTTCATATATATATCAGACACCCATAGATATGGAGCCTTTTTAAAATGTACCATGGCTGTAATTTTCATTCACAGTAAATGTACCCCTAGTTGGAAAATTACGTCTTTAATTCATCTTTTACACGTCTAAAGCTTATTTCTTTACCTCTAAAACATATCTTATTTCCTCTTCGCTCAAAGTGAGGACGAAATGGAGAAAATGTTTCTAACATTTTATGCTCAAGAAGAGGAATAAATATGTAATATCATCGTCTATTTCCCTCTAAAATTGTGCAAAAAAAAGAAGAAATTAGACGAGAAGAGAGCTAAATAGTGAACAAAAGATGAAATTTATTTCAAGTCGGGTATTAAATCCTGAAATAATTCAATAGAATATATTTTACTGCGACTAGAAATTCAGACGTGTGGTTCGATTGAACATCGTCAAAGAGTACTCCGGATTAATCACGCCACACAGCTCGAGGCACCACCCGCGTGTTTGCACACCAAGTCGGGAGGCTCGCGGGAACCAGTGCATCGATTGCAAGCCGGAGAACGGGTTCGTTATACTGCAAGCGAACCAACCAGTGTTTGCTATGTATGAAACAACAACGTAGCGCGTATTCCATTTAAACGAACCCATTTAATAGTTTCTGTTGTAGCCTGATCTGAAACAAATTTCAACTTCTATTCGCTCTGTTCTGCTCTAATTCCCTCTTATTTTGCAAAATTTTAGAGGGAAAAGGCGAGATTACGTCTTCTTTCCTTTTACTGAGCATAAATTTTTTAAAATATTGTCTTCGTTTTATCTTCACTTTGAAAGAGGAGAAAATAAGATGTGTTTTTGAGGTAAAAAGATTAGGTTTAGATTATGTGTAAAGGATGAGTTGAAGACGTAATTTTTCAACTAGGGAGTGATATTTAATTTGAGCTCCAGATTTTTCCTTTTTTAAAAGTATCTTTTAAATCTGACATTAAATTTGTCTATTTGTGACTGAGAGAAACATGGAAACTTCAGTCGGGATGGCCAGTCACCTCTTAAGTACAGCTACCACTTTTTGATAAAGTCCAACGTTCCCTGGCATCAAACTCGTCACGACTATTTGAAATGAGCTGGATTATAATTATGCTTTAACCCTTGCCCGAAAATTTCAATATTATTATACCTTGTGCACTCCCTATAGTTGAAAAACTACGTCTTCAACTCATCCGTTTCACGTCTAAAAAAAAAACTTATTACCTCTGGAATACATATTATTTCCTCTTCGCTCAAAGTAAGGATGAAATGAAACAATTTTTTCTAACGTTTTATGCTCAGAAAGAGGAAAGTATTATAGGCATAATCTCATATTTTTCCTTCCTTTTTGCTCAAAAATGGTGCAAAATAGCAGGAATTTAGAAGAAGAAAGAGCTTAATAAAAAATAAAAGATGGAATTTATTTCAACGTGGGTAATCATTTCCGATCGAAAAATGGCCACAATGGACAACTTTGATTTTTTTATTATTATTCCATATTTGGATAATGGACTTCGAGTTATGTTTTGTCAACTTTTGTCAGTTCTTTTGAACCGTTTGACATTCTTGGAGAGGAAACACGCTGTGACGTCACAGTCACGCAACGTCTTTATGTCTGCGTGATAAATATTTGCATGACTTCAAAGAGTTTTGCAGCAAGATTTTAAGGGTGTTGGAGAATTGAAAAAAAAAAAAAAAAAAAAAAAAAAACTAAAAAATATTGACAATACTTTGAGGTTAAATACCCGAGTTGAAATCAATTTTATCTTTTATTCGCTTCTCTCCCCTCATCTTATTCCTTCCTATTTTGCAACATTTTAGAGAAAAAAGAGGTACGAGAAGGGCCTGGGCGTGAGCCTGCCTGTGTGGAGCCGCCGTTGGTCCAGATCTTGGTGGTAATTGAAATGAGGAATTCTATCTTCATCTTGAGGTAGAGATAACGCCGGTCAGCTGTTCAACGTAGGTCCCCTTGATTAACATGTAAACCTTAGCAAATTCACAAAAATTCTGAATTTCTTTTGAGAGACAGATATTAGTGCCTATAAAAAGCCATGGAAAAAGTTTCAAAACAATTTAACGAGCCGATTTTTCTTAATTAATTTTTTAGTTTGTCTCTCCATGGGAAAACCCTATGCTGAAAATTAAAAAAATAATAATAAAAAAAATCAGCTCGTTGAATTGTTTTGAAATTTTTTCAATGGCTTTAAGGCACTAATATCTGCCTCTCAAAAAAAATTCAGAATTTTTCTGAATTTGCTAAGGTTAAAGGGACCTACGTCGAACAGCTGACCGGCGTTATCTCTACCTTAATATATGTAGAGATAATACGGATCAGCTGGCCCAATGCTAAAAAAATTCCATTCATAAAAATTATGAAAAACATTTAAAATGTTCACGATAGGTGTAAAATATCAGGTATACAAAAACGAGCTATAGTTTTCGAGTATTAAATTTTTAAAGTTCTCTAATTTAACATGGAGAAATGGAGCTCTCATGTTAAATTAGTCAACTTTAAAAATTAATAACTCAAAAACTAGCTCGTTTTTGTATACCTGATATTTTACCTACTGATAGGGGATGTAGAGGAGAACATTTTAAATTTTTTTCATAATTTTTAAGAATGGGATTTTTTAGCATTGGGCCAGCTGATCCGTGTTATCTCTACTTTAAGTATAAAATGTTGGAGATATTGTCTGCACTTGGTTCTCACTTTGAGCGAAGAGGAAATAAGATGTGTTTTGATGTAGAAATACTTTATAATATTACATTTAGACGTGTAAAGGATGAGTTGAAGACGTAATTTTTTTAACTAGGGTAGGCTTTATTTTGAAAATGAGAGGTTTTATTCATCACACACACTTACGCAGTGAAGTTGTTGAAAAATTAAAACGAAACAACAAAGATGTAATTAAATTAATACTAAAATTATTCAGAAATGTTAATTTGTTTCTTGTTTTTGTATATTCTTTTCAAGTTAGTATAATACAGTAATATAATTTTTTTTTTTTTTTTACAAGGATACACCCCTAAGAGCTTACAGCTCGCGGCGGGGTACTGGGTAGGAATAAGGTAGGGAACGGATAGTGGCCACGGCCTGCATCATGCTTACGCGTCCCAGCATTCGCTGAGGTGAGACTGAGGGAACCGTGGAAAACCTCAGTCAGGACGGACACCTCTACTTTTTCTCAATGGACCAAAGCAATGTCCAAAGCCTGGGGAACCACACACAAGTGCATCACTGCACTGGGTGGAAAGCGAGATGAATTTACCCCAGGGAGGGAGCAGCGTATTTTTTACTTGAAACGGTCACCCATCCAAGTACTAACCACGCTCGACGTAGCCTGACTTCGGTGATCTAACGAGAACCGGTCAATGCACTGCGCCACTGTAGCTCTTCTTACAGTAATTAAAACGGTGTATATAATACAATATAATAATTATATAATCATAATATCAACCCTCATTAAAACCATCCGTGTTTTTGTTCAACTCTAAAGTTTCATTCATTTTATAATTATGTAAATGCTAATTTTGCATAAAGTAAAAAAAAAAAAAAAGTTTCACCGTTTTTTTACTCTTTGTAAAGTTTTTTTTTTGTATAATATTTTAATTGCTATATAATAAAAATACATATTCTAAAACAGTGTATGAAATAGATTAATTAAAATTATATAAATAGTAAGCATTAATAATTTTATTGTCTCAGTACTATATTTCTACAGTAAATTTTTTATGACATTCCCTCGGGAAGTATCTGGAAGTGTAAGGTTTCTGACCTTCCTATTCATATTTCAGCGTTACAATTTCACACATACGCAGGTCAGTGTTTCTACTTCAAACCACTCCGCAAAGTTTCAAAACTGAATAGCCATATGAACAAACTTCCCACTTCCAGTTAATTCTGGAGGGAATATCAAATTAATTTATAAGTGAGTAAATTTATACTATAGGTAGCAACAGCTATATGATAGCGTGCAACGACTAATTTATCTAACTCAAATACAGGCGCGGATCTAGAACCAAATTTCGGGAGGTGCCAACCTCATAAGGCCAATGATAGTAAAGAAAAATTGTATTGGGGGAAACGCATATAAAGTATTTTGTCTGCCCGAATTGATGTACTGTATAATATTTTATTTGCTTTGAACGTCTCTCTTTGTCAAACTTCCTTCTATTTTTGTACTATTTTGAGAAAAAAAAAAGAAATAAAGTAAAAAATGATAGAAAAATAGTCTCCAAATTATCCTCACTTAATAAGGTAGAGATAACGCCGAACAGCTGTTCGACGTACTCCCATTTGATTAAAATGTAAGCCTTAGCAAATTGACAAAAAATCTGAAATTTTTTTGAGAGACAGATATTAGTGCCTCTTTTAAAAAAATACGAGCCGTTTTTTTTTTAATTAAGTTCTTAGTTTGTCTCTCCATGGGAAAGCTCTATGCTGAAAATTAAAAAAATTGATTAAAAAAAATCGGCTCGTTAAATTGTTTTGAAATTTTTTCTATGGCTTTTAGGCACTATAATATGTCTCTCAAAAAAATTTCAGAATTTTTGTCAATTTTCTAAGGTTTACATGTTAATCAAAGGAGAGTATGTCGAACAGCTGTTCGGCGTTATCTCTACCTAAAGCAAAGCTATAGACCCGAAGTCAATACATCAATCAATTCAATTCACTACCTAAAGCAAAGCAGAAATAATTAAGATGTGTTTTTGAGGTAAAAAGACGTAAAAAGATTAGGTTTAGCCGTGTAAAGGATGATTTGAAGACGTAATTGTTCAACTAGGGCTACTAGGGCAACGTTTAATCCAAAATTGCAGGGGGGAGAGGAGGCTTCAACCAACTCTTCCCCTCTCCCTCCCTCCCTCCCTCCCTCCCTCCCTCCCTCCCTCCCTCCCTCCCTCCCTCCCTCCCTCCCTCCCTCCCTCCCTCCCTCCCTCCCTCCCTCCCTCCCTCCCTCCCTCCCTCCCTCCCTCCCTCCCTCCCTCCCTCCCTCCCTCCCTCCCTCCCTCCCTCCCTCCCTCCCTCCCTCCCTCCCTCCCTCCCTCCCTCCCTCCCTCCCTCCCTCCCTCCCTCCCTCCCTCCCTCCCTCCCTCCCTCCCTCCCTCCCTCCCTCCCTCCCTCCCTCCCTCCCTCCCTCCCTCCCTCCCTCCCTCCCTCCCTCCCTCCCTCCCTCCCTCCCTCCCTCCCTCCCTCCCTCCCTCCCTCCCTCCCTCCCTCCCTCCCTCCCTCCCTCCCTCCCTCCCTCCCTCCCTCCCTCCCTCCCTCTCTCCCTCTAGATCTGCATCAGATTATCCGTTGACGACGCCTCATAAGAATATCATTATCCGTCGTCAACATATTAAACACCATCATATGAACGTAGTTATGCAAATTGGCACAGACTAGCAGCTATGATATCTCTGCAGTCGGTCTGGGCCTGCACACGCAGCAGTCCAGGCACCAGCAGCAGACTGGTGTGTTCGCGAGCACAATATTGTGATATTGATCGTGCAACGAGATGTCCTCACCTAATTAAAATATTACCTGCAATCTAACTGAGTGCTCAGCATCGTAAAGTTTGCAGTCGCTTTAAAACGTCGTTATATCCCGAGTTGAAATAAATTTCATCTTTTATTCGCTATTAAGCTCTCCTCATCTAATTCCCTGCTTCCATTTTCAACCATTTTTTGGGAAAAGACGAGATTTCTCGTATTGAGCATAAAATATTAGAAATATTGTCTCTGTATCATCTTCACTTTGAGCGTGGAAGAAATAATATATCATCCCTCGTTCGGAATAATGAGCTATCTGCTATTTCAGTTGAGCGCAATGGACAACATACATGAAAAATTTTTATTGCAGAAATGAATAGAGGGTACCAAATTATGCTACTCTGAATTTTTTCAGATTTTTTTGAGACCCGGAACTATTTTTACATAATTATTGAAAGTCCTGTGATTTCAGTTGGCACCCCTGCAGCCTTATTAATAAAAAGGATAGAGACTGGACGCCTATTGACGCCTCCAGGGGGCGTGGCCGCACTTTCAATAATTATTTAAAAATAGTTCTGGGTCTCAAAAAAATCTGAAAGAATTCAGAGTAGCATAATTTGGTACCCTCTATTCATTTCTGCAATAAAAATTTTTCATACAATGTATGTTGTCCATTGCAACGAAATCATTGGTAAGCAGATAACTCATTATTCCGGAGGAGGGACGATATGTTTTTGAGGTAAAAATACGTTATAAGATTAGGTTTAGACTTTAGACGCATAAAAGATGAGTTGAAGACGTAATTTTTTAACAAGGGACACATTTAATTGTCAATTTTATTTTTCAAAGCATTGTAAGCATAAATAAGACCAGACACAAATATGTACGCACCTCAAAGTATTAAATTAAAAAATTCTTCTTTATTATACTGTTTTTATAAAAGGTAATACAGTCTTAAAATTGATAGATTATATACAAAAACAACACAATTATTTTGCAATTTACTAAAATCTTACAACATTCAAATTAGTCAAGCAAATGTCTGTTGTTTTAATTGAATGTAACACCTGGAGCGTGTAAATTGTAGCAAAACAATACTTTTCTATACCTGACAACGTACAATGTCATAGTGAGACTGAATTATTGTTGCTGCCACGTCCACCCAACTTATGCATATTAGCATTGTTCGTGAATACATAATGAGATGAGAATTAAGAATAATGTTCTCTTTGTTCCCTATAGTTGAAAATTTACGTCTTCAACTCATCCTTTATATGTCTAAACCAAATCTTTTAACGTCATTTTACCTCTTAAACACATCTTATTTTCTCCTCGATCAAAGTGAGGATGAAATGGAGACAATATTTCCAACATTTTTATGTATTTTTTTCCTCTTTTTTACTCTAAAATGATGCAAAATCGGAGGAAAAAAGACGAGAGGAGAGCTTAATATCGAACAAAAGATAAAATTTATTTCAATTCGGGTAGGTTTTTAGATAGGATGATGGGAACATGACCACAAAATCAGCTGACTTGAAGCCTTTTTTTTTTTGTATTTACATGCATCAATGTATCAAAATATTTGTTTAAAAAAGTCTGAATTAAATAATTAAATAATCCAGTCTCGATAGGATTGGTAACTGCAAAAGTGGTAGACACTTGAAATTCAATGTTGCATGTTGTAGCCATCCTACTGGAATCATTATGTATATCTAGTGGGTTTGAAGTGTCATTTACATTTGTGCATGGCACTTGTAAATGAGAGTATTATTATGGAAACAGGATACCTAGTGGTGTATTGAGTACTTGAACATGTACTGCACACTTAACATGTTTGTTTATGGGAGTTGTCAATCTCATGTTAAGGTGGATACACATGAATTAAGGCGGATTCAGATGGCGACGACGGCGATGCGACGCGATTTTGTCACACAAGCTGTGAAATCCTATGCGGCGAGCGAATTCGCCAGGTTGTGGTAGCGAATATTACGTTAATTACGATGCTCTTTTTAATCGCCAAATATGGCCGCCAATGGATGATACAGCAAGTGCGCATTATTCGCTTCGCGTCGTATGAAAAAAATCGCCATGTGAATCAGCCTTGACGGCGTAATACGACGCAATTTCGACATATGAGTTGTAAAATCCTAGGCCACAAGTTCATCGGGTTTGCAGCAACGAAAACACGACCCTTTTTTAAACCTCCACTGAACTTCATTTCTGATGTTTCATTTGAATCATTTCTGATATTTTTGTTTAATTAGGATAACGTTTAGTGTTTTGGTGCCTGATTGGGCGCTTTTGCATGCTATCCCCACCCAAGAATGTGTTATATTATGTAGATAACTGTATTATATATATTATGTATCTATGTATTTTGGGTTAATTAAAGTAGAGTGAGCGATTTCATTTTTTGGAATATTTTATTTTCTAAAAGTAGTTTAACCCGCCCTCTATGGAGAAATGAAAAATAAAAAATTCCATCTCAAATAGCTTTACCACAAAAAATTCCCGAATTTGGTGTTTAGGAGGCCTTTAACATGCATCCTTATGGAACAGAAAACAGCTTTTTACTCCAACTTCGTCCGAGCTATGGTACCAATTAAAAAATACGTACATAACCTATGATGAATTCTTTAATGGATTTTCAAATGAATTTTTTTTACGGAGCCGTTTTTCCGGAAAAAAATATTGAAATTTTAGCGGGTTCATTCCCATAAGGAGTATTTTTTAATTGGTACCATAGTTCAGACGAAGTTAGAGTAAAAAGCTGTTTTCTGTTCCATAAGGATGCATGTTAAAGGCCTCTGAAACACCAACTTTGGGAATTTTTTGTGGTGAAGCTATTTGAGATGGAATTTTTTGGTTTTCATTTCTCAATAGAGGCCGAGTTAAACTATTTTTAGAAAATAAAATATTAAAAAAAATTAAAACGCTCACTCTACTTTAAATAATAATAAATAAAAAATAAAATTAAAAAAAAACTTCACTGCAAATTCGCATAATTCGCGCCGCGTCGCGTGCTAGAAATAAATAATAAAACTCATCTTTTATTATATATTAGGTAATTAGCTAGCTCACCGTTTCTAAAAATGCAGCTCTAGCAAAAAATTCTAGAGAAACGTATGTACCGAGATGTACGTAAGTAAATTTTCTGACAACAAATAAAATAATTTAATATTTTCGGTAAAAATAAAACTGACAATTTTGAAAGTTACAACTGTCAGAAAAATATAAATTTATGACACAAATTGAAAACGAACACAAAATTGTATATTACGATATTTTTGATACCTGCAAATGTCATGTGAGTTAACGTACAATTTACGATTGTCACTCTGGATGTCCATAAAGGACAAAGAAATGTCAACAGACTATATGACGTCTGTTGGATTGTACCAGACTGGGAGCCCTGGTTGAAAAATTACGCCTTCAACTCATCCTTTATACGTCTTTAATTTATTTACCTCTAAAATACATGTTATTTCCTCTTCGCTCAAAGTCAGGATGAAATGAAGACAATATTTTTAATATTTTATGCCCAAGAAGTCGTAATCTTGTATTTTTCCTTTTCTTTTCCCTCAAAAATGGTGCAAAATAGGAGGAGAAGAGACGTTCAAAGTAAATAAAAGATTAAATTTATTTTAACTCGGTTATGCACTCAAAAGCAAAATAAGATAGAAAAAAATGAATTTCCAGGTATTTCTGAGAGGAACTTGAAATTGATTTGACTGTAACCTGACTATTAAAGTCAACACAAAAAGTCAAAGCTGGACAAACAACTCGGACAAAGAGTCCGTTCCAATATTGTACACAAAGCTTGTCCTGTTCCGAATTTTCATCTCAGATATTGCTTAGAAGAAGGAACACATATTGATGTCAACCACTTTATTTTCAAATTTCGTTTGCGAGGGCAATTTTATTTTTGATCTCCCCCTAACTCCATCAAATCTCCGAGGAATTCAGAGAGAAGATGTCGCACGATTGGCTTTCGTTCAAGCGAATGTAGGACAGTTCATGATGACAATGACAGAAATAACATTTTTAAAGGGAACAATCTCAGCTCAAACTCCCATTTATTGGTGCATCCCAAGTTGAAATAAATTTGATTTTATATTTATTTTTAATGACTCTCTTAGTATTTTTTTTTTTCAATGAAAAATGAAAGATAAAGACGAGATTACGTTTTCCTTCCTTTTATTGGGCATATATAAAATGTTAGAAATATTCTCTGTGTCATCCTCATTTTGATCGAAAGAAATAAGACGTGTTTTGAGGTACAAAATCGTAGTAGTATAAGATTAGTTTTAGACGTTATGAGTTGAAGATATAAATTTTCAACATGGGGATAGTAATCCATCGTTAAAAAATTACGTCTTAAACTCATCTTTTACACGTCTAAAACTAATCCTATTACCTCTAAAACACAACTTATTTCCTCTTCGCTCAAAGTGAAGATGAAATGAAGACAATATTTCTAACATTTTATGCTCAAGAAGAGGAAAAAAATACGTAATCTTGTCTTTTCCACCTCTTTTCGCCTCTAAAATGGTGCAAAATATAAGAGGAGAAAAGACGAGAGGAGAGTTTAATAGCGAAGAAAGGATGAGATGGTTTCATTTTTACTCTTTATAACAAATTTTGGTATATAATTTAAATCGGAATTTCTAAATTTATATGTTATATGTTTATTTATACTGAACTCTATACAGTTTCATATAAAAACCATATACGTAAAATTTGTAAGCAAAATCTCATCAAAGATCAAACGTGGTGGATTCGGAATGTTTTCAATATTTTAAAAAATAAATAAATAAATAAATAAATAAATAAATAAATAAATAAATAAATAAATAAATAAATAAATAAATAAATGAATAAATGAATAAATGAATAAATGAATAAATAAATAAATAAATAAATAAATAAATAAATAAATAAATAAATAAATAAATAAATAAATAAATAAATAAATAAATAAATAAATAAATAAATAAATAAATAAATAAATAAATAAATAAATAAATAAATAAATAAATCATCAACGACAAGAAAATGTAAGTTTTAGATTTCTTTCATTCTACATGCAACGCAGTTTTTCCATACTTTACTTACTTTATTACGAATTCTTTTTAGCCCTCCAAAACTATATTATAACGTAAATGTATAATATTAGATAAAATATAATATCTAATATCATATAATTAGATATAAATCAAACAATACTGAACTGTGACTATTACGACATTTATCAGGTTGCAAGTTACGAAACTTGGGCCATTCTCTAATTGGCCATACGGTTCTCTCAAGTGACGCTGAAGGCCGCAAAAAACCGTTATAACAATGCCTGTGAAACGAGCATCATTATGCCGGCTTAGAGTCGAGCATACACTTCATACATATGTAAGGGAGATATCATGTCAGAAACATAGCAGTAGAGACAGTTTGTACTGGAAGATATTATTTACATACAACGATAGATTGATAAGCAATTGTCACCTGAGTTAAAAAAAAATGTCATCTTTTATTCGCTATTAATAAGGAGGGCGATTCACTAAAGAGTAAAGTTATAAATAGACAATAATGGTTGCATTTTTTTTTTTAGAAAATATACCTAAAATTATGCTTTTCTGAATTTTTTCAGATTTTTTGGAGTACGTGCGGGAACTAATTTTAAAAAAATATTTAAAATCTCTGAATTAGGGTGGTACACCTGATGGGACAACCGTGACGTCATTTGTCGTGCTGTGATTGACTATTGATGACATCACGGTTGCAGTGATTGGCTATTGATGACGTCACGGTTGTCCCATCAGATGTACCACCCTAATTTAGATATTTTAAATATTTTTTAAAAATTAGTTCCCGCACTCCAAAAAATCTGAAAAAAATTCAGAAAAGCATAATTTTATGTATATTTTCTAATTATGAAATAAAAAAATGCAACCATTATTGTCTATCCAGATTTTTCACTAACCGCGGTTAGCGCCAGTCTAATTCAATGACACTAACAAAGCGTGGTTAGTGAGAAATCTGGATAACTCTTTTCGTGAATCCCACTCAAGTTCTCCTCTCGTCTAATTCCCTCCTATTTTGCACCATTTTTTAGTAAAAAAAGAAAGAGATTGACGAGATACGTCTTTTTTTTTCTCCTCTTCAGCATAAAATGTTTGAAATATTGTCTCCATTTCATCCTCACTTTGAGCGAAGAGGAAATAAGATGTGTTTTAGAGATAAAAAGATTAGGTTTAGACGTGTTTAGATGAGTTGAAGATGTAATTTTTTATTAGGGTCTATAATATAATACACATTGCATGCTGTGTGCTATTATCATACACGAAATATTTTTTATTTACATATTGTTTGTACATATGGAATTCTATCTAGCCAGCTAAATTTAAGGTGCTTTTCCATGGAACGATGTCGAGTTTGGCGAGAAAAGCGCACTTGCTTCAATATCATATGGTGGCCATGTTGGCATGGAAAAATCGTTTTCCCGCAGTTATTTAATCCCACCGCGATGAATTCATTCCAACATGGCCACTATATGATATTAAAATAAGTGCCCTTCTCTCACCTAAGCCGCGCTCGACATCGCTCCATCGCACTTTTAATTAATAGTTCCCTCAGTCACAACTAGTCAAATGCTGGGATGGATTGATATAGAGGTATTCTAGTTTGTAAGTGACCCTTTTACAATATCCCAAGCAACGCTAAAGGTTTCAAATTAAAGTAGCTTACGTCTCTACAACAGCTAGGGATATCAATTAAAATTTATTAATGAGGAAAATAATCATGACGTCATAGCTGGAATATCATTCACTGGAAATTTATCAATATATTGTCCCTCGTCCGGAATAATGAGCTATCTGCTTACCACTATCTCATTGCAATAATGAATTGCAACGAAATCGTGGTGAGCAGATAGCTCATTATTCCGGACGAGGGACGATATACCTCGTGTTTCAGAACAATATTTAATAAAAATTTACCATATATAGTATTAAATTTTCCTGGAAAAAAGTGTATATAATATTTAAAATATATTATTATTATTTAAGTTACATAAATTTTTATTTATGTTTAGAGTTTGTGCGTACCAAGAACTTTATAAAATTTATTCATTCATACATAGAGTACGGAGAAATCTTTTCAATAACAGAAAGAATTGAATTACAATTGAAGTTCAAATGCGTTTGTTGTCGGATATTTTTGTAGTATCACTTGTTATATATCTTTCTCAGAAATGTGACGTTTTCATGCATCACAATGAACATATTGAGAAATTTTTATATCAAGTCTTTTATGTATGGATACCTTACATTTCAAATTCCGACTATATAATCCTATTTTGGGAGTTTCAATACTTTCAAATGATACTAACATAAAATGAGCGCAATTTACGAAGCAGTTAGCCAGGTTTCTAACCATGTTTAGCTTTTAACCACGTTTAACTATATATACCTGTTTTACGTGTTAAACCACATAGTTGAACGTGATGGTTAAGCTAAACGTGCGGTTAACACGGGTATAACAGTGGGTATAACACTGTTTCGTGAATCGCGCCCAATATGTATATAATATTATATCCATGGGCGCGATTCACGAAGTAGTTAGCAAGATTTCTAACCACGTTTAGCTTAACCATGTTCAACTATAGGTGGTTTAACACGTAAAACAGGTATAGTTAAACGTGGTTAAGAAACCTGGTTAACTTCTTCGTGAATCGCATCCAATATATATTATATTATAGTATTGTGAAATAATGTATACTTAAAAAAAATTATTACTTATAAATAGTTTATTTTATATTGATTGAAATATTCTGTATCAAAGTATTGTTACATAATTTGGGTTCAATTAAAAAAAAAAAAAAAAAAAAAAAAATGGAAGCTAAAAATTAAAATATATATGTATAAAAGTATTACATATTTTTGGGTCCAACTTTAAAATTAAATTTTTATAAACATATCATGGTTATATTGTACCAAAATACCAAAATCGTTTTATAAATAATTATTATTCCCTTTAAATATATACGAATATATAATATGCTTAAGTATATACAAAGACAAAGGTAATACATCTCCCTTGCTAATTTAGGATGTAAATTATATATTATTTTAATTAATGTGAGACCGACAAGTTTATAATTAATACACACGTGGATTGTGTTCTCTCTGGGAGCGAAGATAAACACGGTTGTGGCGGATTGACAACACTGCTCGGGTTTGCATGCATCGCTGGTAATCAGCCACGCCAAACAAAACCACACCGTGAAGTCTTTGTCACAGGAGGCTACCAAAATCCACTCTTAAAATGTAATCAATAAAACAGGTGGCGCAGTGCATTGACCGGTTCTCATTAGATCAATGAAGTCAAGCAACGTCGAGCGTGGTTAGTACTTGGATGGATGACCGTTTCAAATAAAAATTACATTGCTCGCTCCATGGGGTAAATTCATCTCGCTTTCCGCCCAGTGCAGTGATGCACTTGTGTGTGGTTTTCCAGGCTTTAAATATCTATTTATTTATTTATTACAATGTTAGCTTTTACTACAGCATATTCTGCTATTGGTGTATAAGCATTCAAACTTAACAACAGTATTAACAACAGTTGGAAGGATTGATAGGAAAGGAGGCGGCTGTGGCCTTGTGTTAGGAACTGCCCCGGCATTTGCCTGGGAGTGACGATGGGAAACCACAGAAAACCATCATCGAGGCAGACGATACCAAAGGGAACGACCTTCGGCATCTCCCGAATACAGGCAGTATAGTGGAAGAACATAATGCCATCTCTCGGGAGCTTACCAGAACACGCCGCCATACCTCAGCTCGAAGTGACGAAAAGTCACCTGAGCCAAGGCAGGAAGCGATCCTGGGTCTCCCGAGCGATAGGCAGAGATCAAACCACTACGCTATACGCTGCTCGGTATCACTTTGGTCCATTGATAACTTTATCTCAATCTTCATACATTTCATATAGTGCGTAATAATATATATATATATATAACGTCCCATTAACAGTTTAGGCATTCATAGTGTCTCTAATTATTATTTACTATAATATCAAGTATTTCCGATTCTTAGAACATTTATAAATACGATTTCCCCTAGTTGAAAGATTACGTCTTCAACTCATCTTTTACAAGTCTATGAAGTCTAAACCTAATATTTTTACCTGAAAAACACGTCTTATTTCTTCTTATATAGCTCAGAATGAGGAAGAAATGGAAACAGTATTTCTAATTATGCTAAAAAGAGGAAAATCAAACGTAATCTCGTCTTTTCTTCTATAAAATGGTGCAAAATAGAAGTAGAATTAGACGAGAAGAGAGCTTAATTAATAGCGAATAAAAATTTAGATTTATTTCAACTCGGGTCTACTTTACCTAATTGAGCACATTACTCTGCATTTTCTAGAAAGTACAGTCAAATTAATATGATATTCCCTCCGGAAGTAGCCGGAAGTGTCATAAATTTTGTGACTATTTTATGTGCAATGTAATTCAGTTTCGAATCTCTGACAAAAGATTTGCAGTACAAGTACTGACCTATTTGTGAAATTGTAATGCTGAAAAACGAATGGGAAGACTAGAAACCTCTCACTTCCGTCTACTTCCAGCGGGAATGTGAAATTAATTTTACTAAATAACATTGAAATTCATCAGGTGTCAATTGAAACTCTCTCAAGACGCGGAAATCTCTAAAATTGAAGTCATGCTAAAACATTATTAAAATTTCACTAATCTTCAAGTTTTGGATTTGCACGTACTACGTTTCCGAGAATAAGAGATTTGTATATAAGTAAAATTTATTAGATTCGTACGTCATTAATTAGCCGTACGTCAGTTATGTAACTTCTAATTAAGCAATGTTACAAACAAAGAAGCAAATGCCGCCCGCTGTTTTGTCACAGGCAAAGCTTATGACGCACAACACCTGTCAAATATATTAAAATGAATTTTATGTTTTAATATAAGATCAGAGATATTAGAAACTCATTTTGTTCTCACTATACGTCATAAAACAATATGACGTCACGATTTTGTAGGTAAAACATTGTCAGCGACATAGGAAATACGTGCTATAATAAAGTTGGTCTAGAAATTAATATCTCATGGCTATTCACATCATTTTTCTTAGATTTTTTTTCATAAATGGTGACAAGAAAAACCAATGCTAGTGAAAAAAATATATATTTGGCGACCAAAACTTTTATTAAAAAATAGATATTGTGAGTTACGTTAACACGCACAGCATAGGGTGTAGGTTTTCTGCCTACATCCCGAAGATTTTCGGGCGGCTTCGGGCATCTTCGTGCTACCCAAAACGTAAACATGAAATTTCCGTATATTTATAATAAATTAGACCTTAAATGAATCGAAATTCGCACTCTCACCAATCGAGCGGGCATCGTTGATAAAGCGAAAATGCATAGAGAGCTGTGATAAGCTAGAAGTAGTGAACTTTGTACCGTGACAACGAAGGCCGGACCATTGTTGTTTCATTTTATCTGCTATAATATTAACAGTACATAATATATGTGCTACCACAACAAAAGAAATTTTCCTTTGTGGCACTGTTAATAATTACGATGGCCCGTAAGAATAACACAGGACATGGTGATTAACAAGGCTGCAAGAGGAAAAATTTTGCAACGAGTGCACATATACTGTCCAGTTTAATGAAAACTCCTTAAATTAATTCAAAACCCGAGTTGAAATAAATTTCATCTTTTATTCGCTCTCCTCTCGTCTAATTTTCTCTTATTTTGCACCAATTTAGAGGAAAAAATAGGTGAAAAAGACGATTACGTATTTTTCCCTCTTCTCGGACATAAAATGTTAGAAATATTGTCTTCATTTCATCCTTACTTTGAGTGAAGGGAAAATAAGATGTGTTTTGGAGGTAAAAAATATTAGATTTAGACGTGTAAAGGAATGAGTTGCATGACGAGATTTTTCAACTGTAAGGGAAAATATTAAATCTACGTTAAATAAATAATTTCAAGGGGTACCAATGATTAAACTAATGAATGCTAATGTAAAAATCAAAATGAGGTATATGATATGTAAATAAAATTAAATCACGAAATTTTGTACACCATGTTCTGTATCAATTATATATTTGATCCCCGAGGCGAGGATTCTATTTAAACATTTGCATATTGAATTGTGCTTGCTACCATTGTAAATCATTAGAGGTATGACGCACTTGGTCCAGGCGAGTGAGCGCATATTCATGAGGTGACCAATGCTAATTGCGCGAGTGACGAGCTGTACGAGCTGTAAACCCCACGTCAACGAGAATCGATAATAACGAACCTTTGGAAAAACAATACCAAATAATTGACACAATCATTGATAATCTGGGTGAAAAGTTTATTACTGTTAAATTCAAAGTTTTGTCAAGGGTATTATAAATTAATGATTTTTTTTAAATGAAGTACGGATAATATTTCATTTTAAAATTTATTGAGTATGAAATGATTTACATGAATATGACGTCATCACAGGCAGATAATTAGTAAATTAGTATCGTCTTCTAACTGTTATATTATAATATGTAACACGAGGAAAATATAATACATTATCCGAGTTGAAATAATTTTAATCCTTTACTCACTTTTATTGACTCTGCTTTAATTTCTTCTTGTTTCGCACCATTTTTAAGGGAAAAAAAAAGATGAAAAAGACGAGATTACGTATTTTTTCCTCCTATTCAATGTGAAATGTTAGAAAAATTGTCTCCATTTTATTCTCATTTTGAGCGAGGAGAAAATAAGATGCGTTTTTTATATAAAAACAAGTAAAAAGATTATAGGTTTAGACGTATAATGAATGAGTTAAAGACGTAAATTTTCAACTATAAGAGGCAGCTCTATCAAATCAGGCAAGAATAAAGTTTGTGGTGTCCCAAAAGTTATACGATGGTCTACTGTGCCTATAAAAAATCATTTAAAATCCACCACTATGGTTGGCTTAATTCATTAATTACACAGGCGTGTTTCCTAACTTGTTTAAGAGGGGATGGTATCATGTTGAATTTGCATCACCTTTGCCTATGTTAAATAAATGTGATTATACGAATATAATGTCGTAGTAGCTCGGGGTGAAATGTAATTTCGACCATATCAACAGTGGGGCTGGAGAATGACGTTCCATTTCCACATGTTTCAGGTTGAGCGTGGCGCAGTACATTGACCGTTCTCGTTAGATCACCGAAGTAAAACTACGTTGAGCGTGGTTAATATATAAATTGGATATAGGTGACCATTTCAAGTAAAAAATATGTTGCTCCCTTCTTGGGGTAAATTTTTCTCATTTTCCACCCAGTGCAGTGATGCACTTATGTGTGGTTCCCCAGGCTTTGTACATCGCTTTGGTCCATTGATAAAAAGTAGAGGTGTCCGTCCTAACTGAGGTTTTCCACGGTTCCCTTAGTCTCACCTCAGTGAATGCTGAGATGCGTAATAGACCGTGGCCACCATCCTTTCCCTACCTTATCCCTACCCATTACCCCGCCATGAGCTGTAAGCTCTTAGGGGTGTATCCTTGTAAAAATAAATCTCTACCACAATAGATAGGATGTGCAACCTTAATAACAACATGTAGTCTTATTAATACTTTATGAGCTTGAGTAACGAAAGTAGAAGTGCACGAACCATTTCTTGTCATATCATCAGAGTTAAGCAACGCCTAGTATGGTTAGTAGTTAGATGGGTGATCATTTAAAAAAAATCACACTTTTCCGAGGGCTGGTAAATCATTGCGCTTTTTCACTACGTAGTTCCCCAAGCTTAGTGTATAATATATCATGGCTTATTAAATACGGCAATTCCAGTCTAGTGACAAAAAGCTGCAGCACCCATCTTAAGTTAGGTTTCCACGGTTCCCTCAGTTACAGATATGCGAGGATAAATTTAAATTCCATGCATGGTTATCCCTTTCTCGAAACACATAATTTGTATTAGGATTTCGGAAGATTCGGGATTAATTAGTGAGTAGAAATACTAAATTGGGGATTTACATAATTATTATAAAAAAATAAAATTATCAAAATCAATAGTTAATAATATAAATTTTAAATATAATTTTTAACATATTATTAAATGTCAATAGAGCATATAACATAAAGTCAACATGAACTGTACATAAACGTACGTGCGTGCTAAATATAGTAATGGATTTGAACAGTGTATATATGATAAAACAGCAAATTTGTGATTGGTTCACTCTGTATAATGAAAGTATGTTTACAAATAAACCGTTTGATGTTGCAATGAAAAGAGAGACGAGGGAATGTTAGATAAACTTTTATTATTTAATCCAAAAGATTCAATAGAAATTCACTTGCTTTTCACTAAATAAATACATATTAATGTTTTACTATACCCAATTCTATACAGTAATATATGTTGTAATATATAAAAGCCTTCATTTCAATAATGACATCGAATTAACTTAATGTATTACAAGCAAAAAACGAAGTATGTTTTATTATTATTATTAATTATGTACGCATGCCTAATTGTTTTGCTTTCGTGGAACGTTAATAATAATAATTATTTTAATATTTAGTCAACAGTTAATTGGTAAAGATATGAGAACAATACGACATTGACATACATTACTTGCATTCTACTACTCTCTTTGTATGCATTTATAAATAGCATGCAAATTGCGAGTAATTAATATGGTTTTCATATAAACTATTTATAATTATTTATGCATAACTTTTGCATGTAATATTGCAAAGAAATTGAGAAAAAAATGTGGGAAAATTTTGTAAAAAAGGTATAAAGGTATTGGGCTGCACGATTCACGAAGGAGTTATATATCCGCAGAAATAAAGGTCTTTCAATATTAACAACAATTAGTGTTATTAATTTAGACTGAAACTATAAAAGTGATTGTAAGAAACCTGCTGGTTATTTACCGTCGTGAATCGGGCCTTTATGCACTGCTATTTATGGGATAATGTATAAATTTTCATTGCATGAAATCGTCACCTTTAACTAATTGTAAGTATACGTACATACAAGTGAAGTTTAAAAATTCTTACAACGAAAAATTGCATTCAATAAATAGACAAATTGTATACTTTTATGAATGACCTAATTTTCAAAGTGGCAATTCCCATGATTGTGATTATTAATCAGTAAATCAGACACAATTAACGTCACGTTATATAATGATAAAATATTATACACTATAACCAGCAATCTATTTCATTACCCGACGATCATTTAACTCTGTATTTATATACACTGATTGACCATGATATAAAGTAATTCCGTCTTGGGCATTCTTGTCACTTATAATCCTGGCAAATTGGAAGCGATGGGCTCATCAAAATTACGAAGGTCAGGGGACTCAGGGGAGCGTTTATTACGGAACATTTGCTGCCCATCCAGAGAGAATGGGGCAAGGTCACAAGGTCATTTTCACTCCTTATTAGGAGAGTAAGAGGTGTGGCGCAGTACGTTTGAACGGGTCTTATCAGATCACTGAAGTCAAGTAATGTCATGCAGTAGTAGTTAAATGGGTGATTTTTTCAAGTTTTTCACCCAGGGGTAAATCGTTTTGATTTTCCACTAAATGTGGTTCCTTTGGTTTTAGACTATTGCACTTCCGGTTCATTGACAAAAGCTGTAAGCGTCCAATCCTGGCTGAGGTTTCCAAGTTTCCCTCAGTCACAGGCAAATGCCGGGATGAATTGCAGGGCCGTGGTCGCCCCCGTTTCCAACGAGCTCGCGAAACGCTCAGTTAGGGTTTCGGAAGGTTTGGGGTTTCAAAGAAGTATGTAATTAGTTTTTTTTTTTTTTTTAAGAATCAAACACCAGCGGTGTACATAGTGCGTTTGCACTTAGTAAGGAGTGCGGCTGTGGCCGGCTTAAGGGGAACTGTCCCAGTATTCACCTACGTCCAGGAAACCACAGAAACCTTTGGACAGGACAGCCGATACCTTTCAGTATCTCCCGAATACACGTAGTGTAGTAGAATGCACGCACACGCCATCTTTCGAGAACCGCCATCCGAACTCACTGCCCACCTCCTGTGAAAATCACCTTTCACCTGAGGTAAGAAGCGATCCTGGGATTCCCGAGTGATAGCCAGTGATACAAATCCCTAGGCTACCTGTTAGTAATAAGAATTTAAGTACCCAAATTGGGTTTTTAAAAAAATAACAAAAAAATGAAAAAAACAAAAGAGATAACACATTTTAGCAACTGTAAGAATTAATTAATGATAATTACGGAAGCTCCTTTTTTACAAAGGTATTTAGAGGATTATTATAATTAATTTTAAATTCATGAAGACAAAGAGAGGGTGTTAAACATTTTTTTGCGCTGTTAGTAATGCAAATTAGGTTGTAAACACTTTTTCTCTTTTAATTGTAGTAATTATAGTCATGTCGTTGAATAAATATTGCTGAGAATACACCTCGGGTCAAAATAAATGTTACTCCACCCGAATTGAAATAAATTTCAAATTTTAATCACTTTTAAAGTCTAATGACAAGCTTCAACTTAAAAATGCCGCAGCGCCGCATTCTGACATCGCTCCGTAAGGTTTGTTAGGAGAAAAATATTATTTATTTTTTCATTCAAATTCTATGCTGCACAAAATCTCGAATATTTTTTATGTCGTGTAAAGTGATCTTTCCCGTGGCTCATATGAATTATTAATCTTGCCCTTCATAAGAACCACCGAAAAAAATTAAAAACCAGCTACCGCTGGGTTAAAGGATAGGAAGCTTGATATCGAACATGTCGTCGCGAGCAGTTCGCGCGTTAGATTTTCATTGTCTGAGAGAATTGTGTCGTCAATGTTAAAGCTTCTCATTCCCTCCTATTTTGCACCATTTTTGAGGAGAAAGGAGAGCAACAGATGCAAATTACGTCTTCTTTTCTCTTATTTAGCAATGTTAGACAAATTGTCTCCATTTCATCCTCACTTTGAGTGAGAAATAAATAAAATATGTTTTAGAAGTTAAAAGACGTAATAAGTTTAGGTTTAGACGTGCATGATAAAAAAGTAATTTTTCAACCAGGGTGCGCAATATCTAGAAAGAATTTAACACCAGAATAAAATCTCCATAAAATGTGTTGAAACGTCAAAAAATGGATAAAAAAGTAACGTTAATTTTGTTTCGATGTGTACATTTTACAACTTTTTTTTTTTTCGTTTGTCATGTTTTTTTTTTTTTCTTTCTTCCCGTACTTTTACTCATTTTACGCAGTCCTGCTCTATTGTAACGAAGTACAATACTGTATATTACAGTATAAAATTCTAACATTGCAGGTGAGAAAAAAGTTCACATTTTGCACGAACATTATCGAACGCTTCTCACGTGTTACATTTTTTTCTCGACTATAGATAATAATAACAATGCATCACGCCAGTAGCACGCTACGGAAAACTGAAGATGCACTCTAGGGGCGTCGCCTGGCGTGAGGAAATATTGACTGAGAGAACACAGCTAGCCGCGGGGATGGAAAGTACACATCGAGGGTGATGCTATAAATACATCGAGGGTACTCCGTCACGTGGCTAACTTGACACGCAGGGGGATAAAATGGTGACAGTAAAATCCAGCACAAGTAAATATACCCTCAAATTGACGTAAAAACATTGATTTATTTACGAGTATATATATTTAATATTAATAAAATAAATTCAATAAATTTATTTATATTATAATATAAATATAAATAAATTCAATAAATTTAAATAAATTTCAACCTAGGCCTATCTCACACAAGATCGCATGATATCACAAGATTTAAAAATAAAAAGTAGTTATATATTTAATATCTATGCAATCAGGTGTAGCCGCGCACACATCAGCTTCGTTCGTATATCGTAGAGGTTTTCGTATGATAAGAAATTTAGAACCGGTTCTAAATAAGAAACGTACGATCGCATAAATACACGACTGTGTGCGACTCGCCTTACATTATAATTTGTATATATATATATATATATATATATATATATATATATATATATATATATATATATATAATGCTGAAATGAATAGAGGGTATACCAAATTATGCTATACTCTGATTTTTTCCCGATTTCTTTTAGAGCCAGGGAACTATTTAAAAAAAAATGAAAGTATGCAGAGAGAGGTGTCACTGTCAGTTTTTAATAAAAAAATAGGGACTATAAAAAGGGCATTACATGGTTTTCTTAAACCTGAACTTTGCCAAACTATTAACAATACTTAACCTTAAACAAATTACAGGTATATAGTACAATTTGGTGCCCTCTCTTCATTTCTGCAATAAAATTTTCATGTATGTTGTCCATTAAATTTTTTGAACTATACGGAAGTTTCATTTATACGTTTTGAATAGCACGGAAATGTCCGAAACCGTCCGAATATCTTCGGAATGTAGGCAAACAAACATAAAATCCTATGCTGTGCAGGTTAACGTAACTCACAACATCTCTTTTTTTTAATATTATATAGTTTGAATTTGGTCACCAAATATTTTTCTTCAATAGCATTGGTTCTTCTTGTCACCATTTATGAAAGAAAATTCTAAGAAAAATGATGCAGAGAAATTATCATTGAAACCAATTTTAGCACGTATTTGCTCCGCTGACAATGTTTTGTTGCCTACACAATTATGACGTCATATTATTTTATGACGTATGGTGAAAGACACGTACAGGTAATGTCAGTTGAGTTGGTAAAATAAGCCACAATTCCTGTCAGGAAGTACACCCATGTCAAGATAAAGTGACAAGCTATGTCACCTCCCCCTTGAGGGTATCACCAAAACAAAGTTATATACATAATAATGTAACAGGGACAATGGACATTTCATGCCATTTAACTTCGTTTTGCTTGCTTAACGTTTATAAGGCGAGATGATATGACGAGGTGGACATTTTATATCAACTTGAGAGTGGTTGTAACGACTTATTAAAGATATACAGTTTAAAAAGTGTAAGATTACTGCCGGAAGTAGCCGGAAGTGCAAGGTTTCTGCTGGACTTTCTAGTCTAGTTTTGAACCTGAAATTTAAAGAGAGATTTCAAACTATTTTCTTTAGATTTTTCATATTCATTATAGTTCAGGAAAAATACTTTCAGTTCCGGTGTAGTAATCTGTTAACTGTATGAAAAACATGAATGAGCACCAATTTTTGTTACATTTTAACCATATATAATAATCTAAAAAAACTTCTTTTTCACGTTTTTTTTTTTTTTTTTTCATAGGGTGGATTAACATGGAGACTTTTTTCATGCGACGCGAATAATGTGCACTTGCTGTAACATTAGCGGCCATACTTAGCGATTAAAAGAAAAACAGCATCGTAATTAACGCGATTCCCGTTAAATTCACCGCCGCAATATGATTTCACTGCTTTTACATCAAAATCGCGTCGTATCACTTTTGTCGCCATCTGAATCCGCCTTTATATATCCAATATTAAGAATAGCTGGGCTAAAATTACCTGTCCAATCACTGAGATGACATTGTTTAGATAAAAAACCAACATCGGTCAATTCCCTGGAGAAAGTTACACAGTAATATCGATTGGAGACTGCATCTCCCCCTACACACACAAACCCCCCGGGGACAAAAGTAAAAGCCAGCAGCCTCGTGTTTCCTCTGGAGGGATGCTGTGATGCACTTCGTCACCGAAAACTTCATTTCCAACCAGAGAGGCGGCTTGAGTGCCACTTCACTTGAGAATTTGTCTCTCAGAATTGCCTTCGTGGATATAATGACAACGCTATATAACATCGTTCTAAAAAAAGACACGAAGTACAACGCAAGGCATGTACATTACCTTGCTCTTTTTATGGGCGTTCTATGCAGCTTAATGGTGAACATAATTATTATATACATTTTTTGGAGATAATAATCATCCCTAGTTAAAAAATTATGTCTTCAACTCATTTTTTTATGTCTAGATCGATTTTAGACTATTTGCGCTTATTCAATTTATGCTCCCAATATTATAAAAATTAAAACAAAAATCTCATTTTTTTAAATAATAAAGACATCTCTAATTGCACAAATGTAATCAACACTACTCTTTCATTCCTCAAAAAGATTCTGAGAAAGATTTTCTACCATTTTTTTAGGAAATAAGACAAAATTACGTCTTCTTTCCTCTTATTGAGCTCAAACTGTTCAAAATTTTGTCTTCGTTTCATCCTCAATTTAAGTAAAACAAAGTATTTATTATTAAACACCCAGGAAATGATTCATCTTCATTGAGATACGAAACTGCATAAATGGTGACGTCATTATTCCTTGCTTGTAATACACCCTCCGCTTTTTTTTATCTTATTTTTGAACCGTTGACGTACACAACAAAATTTTTGTTGTCTGTGACTTTTTTAATATTACGTAATATTTCGGGGAAAAAAAGAATACGTTATAACCTTGTTACATAACATTTTAATGAAGATCCTCATGTTTGAAATACGAGATATAAAGCATTACAAGAAGTAGTCTTAGAATTAGATTTTCTTTATAACTAGTACACGTTGTTGACCTTTTTTTAAACCAATTAATTCTATCATATTGTGGTTTATATATAGAGGCGTAAATAAGCTGTAATAGGAAAAGAGATTAAGGAACATCCCCCTGATTCAGATAAACACATTTCTACAATGTTACAACGCTAAGTAGGATTACTCTCTTTTGTGTTCATTGGCAGCAGTGAATTTCACCATTCAATTTTTTTTTTCTCCGAGTGATTTCAACTCAACATTGAAATTGTCAGAATGAAATGAATTTGCCACAAAGGTGAAAATAAGCGGCTCAGCTGTCAAAGTAGGGACTAGGGAGTCCATGAAAGCGCATTAAAAAAACAATTTTCTGGAAATAAAATAGTAAATGTTTTGTATAATCATGTTTTGTGATTTTTTTTTTCCTTTTTACAAAACATTGCCTATTAATCTATTAATATTATAAAAATTGTAAACTCATATGTGTAGTATTTAATTACTAAGCATTATATATTAACTATATACAGCTAGAGATATTATAGAAAACCTGTTAAATGGTATTTTAATATGTCCTCCATGCAAATGCAGATATGGAAATACAATGTTTTGAGTATTAATATTTCAGCTTTAAAAATTCATGCACATACAGATTAAAATGGGTACCAAAGTAAATACTTATTTTACATATTCAAGTACCTAAGAATTATTTTGGTATCTCTGTGGCTCAATATTTTCATACTATGTCTAATTAATTTGCAATTCATTATTTTGTTTAAAAAAAAATTATAAAAGTTAGTTGCTTCAGGTCGGCGCGCGCCAGCAGCAGCCGCTGATAGGACAAGAAGGGAGCGGAAGAAAGTTCCCACGATTTACGGGAGATTCTCGTCGTATCACCGGCTGCTGAGGCTTGAATCAACTTTGAACTCACTTTTCTAACTAAATAATGAACGTCATTAAAATTACATAACTTAAAATAGAGAGAAACATTGCATATCGCTGCATGGCTTCTTATAAAGCATATTTAATTTTCTCCCCTAAAAGTATGCATATTTTTAGGCACATGCGTTCTGCGGGTTGCGGCGACGTAGGAGCTAGGTATAAGCTGAGCCTCGCATAAGCTCAAAAATACACATTTCACATTTTATAAAAGAGAACGAGAGAGATGCAGTAAATTAAGTCAAATTTATGTAATATTCCTGCCGGAAGTAGCCGGAAGTGAGAGGTTTCTGACATTTCTGTTGATGTCTGACAATTGAAAATTTGCAAACATGTCAGTACTCATATTAAAAATCTATCTACAAAGCTTCAAAATTCAAATAAGAATTAGGAGACCAGAAACCATTAATTTCCGGGTCGGAATATTAAATACTCTGTGCAGTCAAATTAATTTGATAATCCCTCCGGAAATAGCCGGAAGTGTGCCGTTTGTGATGACCATTCTGTTTGTAATTAAGTATTGAATCTTTGCAGAGGAATTTGCTGTAGAATAACTGACGTATGTGTGATATTGTAACGTTATACATGAATTGAAACTTTTTAATTCCAGCTACTTCCGGAAGGAATATAAAATAAATTTGACTGTACGAGGTGAGTTGCTCGCCAGAGGTGAAAGTATATTGGAGGTATTGACCGAGGAGGTAGCAGGTAATGACGTACGTCTTGAGGTTAAACTTTCACCCTCATGTGACACTCAAATTACAGTTCAATTAATTTGATATTCCTTCCGGAAGTAGCCGGAAGTGTGAATTTTATGGCTATTCTGTTTGTAATTCAGTTTTGAAACTTTACAGGGAGGCTCGCAGTAAAAAATTTGACTCTTTTTATGTGAAATTACAGCGCTGAAATACAAGTAGTTTGATCAGAAATGTTTATATTTTCGGTCACTTTCGGAAGGAAAATCATATAAATTTGATTGTAATTTGAAAATCCTTCCAGAAATAGCCGAAAGTTTGTGACTTTTTATTGTGCATTGATACTGTGAGAAGGTTTTGCAGTAGAAATAAATATTGAAGCACGTGTCAAATTTTAATGTTGTAATACGAATAGGAAGGTAAAAAAACCCAGACATTTCCGGAAGGAAGGATATCACATAAATTTGACTGTACACTTCATTCAAATAAAAATGTCCAATCCGTCCATGTTAAAGTATAACCTGATAGGACATTTATATTTGAATGGAGTGTACACAAATTATATTTCACTGCAAGTAGGTAATTTGAAATAATGGAGGAACTTCATTTTTTAAAGACAAGAATCAACTAAACAAAAAAACATGCACAATTATTACAATATAAGATCTAAAATGTTTATATTCAAAAACGCAAAGGTCAAGCAAGTCTTCTGGCAATTTCTGCATGAAGAGACGAGAAAATATATCAATATACTTTTAATTGAATCAATTAGTTAAAACAAAATTTAGATTTATTATAAAATAATTGCATGCATTTGACGTCATGAATTCTAGAGAATGACGTCATACAAGAAGTATTTATAACTAAAATATTGAAAAACGTTATTTGTAGTTGCAAGAATGTAAGAAATTTAAAGAAAATATACCCTTTATGAATATTATTAAATGGTTCATTCACGTTGAAAATATATATCCATGTATATATAGCAATTGAAATTGAAATAAAACTATATAGTGTCCCTCCTAAAAGTAGAATTAAACTAATTGACAATGGTTCCATGCATAAATGTATTCAGTTGTAAAATAAATCACAATTATCATTAAAAAATATAAAACAATATAAATATTTCAGAAAATTTGTTAAAAAAAACTGCTCCTTAATAATTGTTATTACTTTGTTAAAGCTTACATAGTGATATTTTATCAATTAATTGTGCTTTGTATGTTACCTTTTGGACGTGTCTTACCCCATGCATAATGCTTTATTTATACCTGTTATTAATTTATGCATAAATGGATTTGGACAAATAAACGAATTTGAATTTTGTAAAATAAAATCCACTTTTCATAATTATAAATAATTTACATTCAAGACATAGAAGCGCTGGGGATCAAACGGGATTATATCCAAGCCCAACTGGGATTGAATTTTTAAGCCTCAGCTACATCAACAAAAAAAAAAAAAAAAAAAATCAGATCACTTTTGAGTCTAGATTTGAAAAGACAAAATAAATACAATGAAATTGACAAATCCACGAGGTTCAAAAGTGAACTGAAAAAAATATTGTTGATGTAGCTGAGGCTCAAAAATTCAAACCCAAGTTTGGCTTGGATATAATCCCGTTTGATCTCCCCAACGCCTCTATTTTGATGAATAAATTAATTCTAAATTCACAAAGTTATTATGCAAACTTCTGCAACTATATGCAACTTAGAGCTATATAATTCACAATAAAATTTTAGAAACTGAATTGGTTTCAGTACTTTATGTCAGTACAAAATTGTTCCAATTTCGTCTTACATCCAGCGCTTTTGACCTATAAAACACTAAATGCAAGTAGAAATTTGGTACTGAAAAAAGAGAGTCAATTAAAAATTGACTCTTTTTTTTTCAGTGCCAAATTTGTAATTATATTAAGTGATTTATAGGTCAAAAGTGCTGGATGTAAGACGAAATTGGAACAATTTTGTACTGACATAAAGTACTGAAACCAATTCAGAATCTAAAATTTTAGTGTGATGATATAGACTTAAAGTACATACTAAAGGAGGAATCTACTGTATGTCAATTAGTTTGTTAAGATAACAATGACTTAGATACACAACATTTTCACAGCTATTTACATTATTATTATATGGGTAAACTTTACCTACCAACTTGGTGGTGTGTTTTGTGGTATATACGCCTCAGTAAAGTGTGAAGAAAAAGTAAACAAGGAAGGGTCTTTCAAAAAGTGAACGAGCGAGGGTAAAAAAGTAATGAATATTCAAAATTCTCCTCCCACAAAATACTTTAAATTCAATGCATCACAAGAATCAATAAACTATACATTCAATCTCCTCTCTCTACATCAAATATCACGTCTTGTGTATATTGATAGAGCGAATTTATAAAAGGAGGGAGAAGGAAATATTTACCATCAACAATATTAACCCTCGTACTTATTTTGGTAAATACTGCTCATGATCAATTCATAAAAAGAACATATTGTTCACCGAGTCACATAATCAAATAAACAGCAAAAACAAACTTTTTTTTAAAAAGTGAGCTTCGATAGACTCTTAGTGAGTGGCGGATATACTAATATTGAAAATATGCTTAAAAACAAATGGTTGTTATCAGTGATGTCTTAAAAACATAATGCAAAATTATGTTTCTGTGATTTTTTGAGGCTAGGGAAGTATTGCTAAGGTGAGGTTGGGTTTGAACACATGCCCTTTTTAGGTCCTATCCTTTTATTAAGAGAGGTGTCTTATAGAGGTGTCACATTCTCTATGCTTTCAATATTTTTTAAAAAAAATGTTTCCGCGGGCTCTTAAAAATATATAAAAAAATCAGAATAGCACAACTTTGCACCCTCTATCCATTTCTGCAGTCAAAAATAATATTATGTTGATATTTTACGTTTGCGAGTTTGCATTCGTATATATACAATGGGGTACTGACCAAAAAAAAAAGGTTTCAATTTTTTGTCAATATTTCAAAAGGCGCAAGAATTTCATGAAGAACGAGCCCTATTACAGCATTCTACGACAATTTCCTGATTTTATATGAATTTTTAAAACCTTTCAAAAATGACGTCATAGCATTGAATCTTAAATGGGAAAATAGATCAGTTAACATTGCCAAATCCCATACTCAATATTGAAATGTAACCAAAACCTCATTTGCAAGGTTTTTAGGTGCTAGAATCTCGATAATAAAGGTTTCAAATTTCTACCTCAATAACTTTTCATTTTAGCAATGTTAACTGATGCATTTTCCCATTGAAGATTCAATGCTATGACGTCATCAAAAAAAGTTTTAAAAATTCATATAAAATCAGCAAATTGTCGTAGAGTGCTCTAATAGGGCTCGTTCTTCATAGAATTCACAGTACTTTTTACTAGTATTGCTAACTCAAATACCGGTCAGTACCCCATTGCTCGCCCAATAATGTCGATCGATGTTATTTTTACAAGCATTTTCTGCAAGTCCATATTATATACACCAATATGAAAAAAATAGCTATTTGTTACAAATCATGGTATATAATAACTATTATTGATTTACACATAAAAAAAAAATATATTTTTGCATGTGGTATGACTCCAATGAGAGAAGATGTATTCAATATAATCATATAGGTTAGTTACATTACATACGTGGTTATCATTATTTTATTTTTAACAACTCAATTATATTACATATAAAACATAAAAAAGTTATTATGTTTTAAAAGAGTAATAAAATAATTAGTAACATTTTCTCTCTCACAAATATTTTTAATACTATTCTCATCCACTTTTTTTATATTTTTACCTAATTAAAACTTTAAATTGTGTACAGTATAATATAGTGTTATATTGTAAAATTCGTTTTTGATAGAGAGGAAGAGACGAGGGCAATAAATTCATTGACAACTTGGTTTACATTCATGGGAACATGGGGAAGCAGCCATCCATTCAGTTCCTGTGCCTTCATGTTCCATTCACAGAAGAGCAAGCGAGGGAGCGAATTATTTACCTGTGTGCTATATACTGCCCTAGGGAGTCAACGAACAGGAAGAAGAAGTCCCCTCGACGTAACTTTAGCCTCAATGAATGACTAAAGTTACAACAAAAATTCATTAATAAATAACAAACATATGAAATGTAAACATCACGAAAGGTTATAGTTTCGATTTTTTAGTTTCAAGTATATGAGAAATGAGAGCGCTCAATATTATAAACTACGAAATATAAAAAGGTATAATAAATAATTCATTAATAAAATTCAAAACACGAGTGCGTGACTGCATGATATTTCGTTATATTATATTATTAATTTTATAGTATAAAATATCGGGTATATAAATTATATGTTATATAAGAGGTCAATTATAATTCTTCAAATTACCGTTAAAATTTGTCCACTATGATTCAATATAAACCACTCACTTAAATTCAATTTAAGTTTAATTAATTGAATTATTGGCAGCCATTTCTGCCTTTTCCAGTATATTAAAACATCTAAAAATAGAGGAGAAAATGACTTTAAGTACGCTGAAGAAAAATAGCTGTTTAAATTTTGTTGCTTAAAAAGCAATTCATTTTTTTAATGGAAAAAATATGTTGTTTTCGCCGCCGCATGCAGCCCTTATTTAATCCAAAAGCTTTTTTAAAAAAAATATACACGTATATTTATAACAAAAAGAAATATAAAGACCTATTTACACAAAACATGGCATAAATTTTAGCTTCGATATATTTAGTAGTATATTAATGTCAAATTTCAGTAACTAAAATGTATTTGTATTTATGTTTGAAAATCTGTATTAATTGTATGTGCATGACGACATTTACAAAGATGCATGATTTGTTTTGTAATATATTATATAATAATATTATATATATATTATATTTTATTATATTATTTTATAATGTATTATTAATATTATTATGTTTCATTTATACTATAGTAGCAATATATATGTTGTAAACAATTGTGTTTAAAAAAGTTTCATTATAAAATTTTCAAAGATAGTATGATGATGTAAATAGTTCCTACTCAAAGCTGAAATTTTTTATAAATTGTTAATATATTTTTTTTAATACTTTAATTTTAAGACTAATTTTGGGCTGACAGTAATCTCAACTTGAGTATTTTTTTCATCAAAAAGTTCACGTAAAAAAAAATAATAAAAAAAAAAACATTAATTTACATCGTAGAATAAATAAGAGCACAAACAAAATTTAATAACAAATATCATTACATTACTTGATACTACAATTAAATTAATTCTGTACAAAAAACAATATTCTTCATTATAAAAATAAAAAAAAATAAATTACGTCATTCCATGATTATATAACAAACTATCAAATTACATTACGATATTGTCATTAATTAAATTGAAAAGTTTAAAACGAGTACTTCATCATAGCGGCAGCAGGTACAATTGGCCGGGGTTGCATTGACGTCATCCCGGGTGAACTTTGACCTTAGGGTTGGGGGTTGCACGCTCTGTCCGCAACAGCAGCTGCAGGTGTGAGAATGTTATATGTTTTTTTTTATGTCTTAACCACTCGGGTGTAAAAACAGTACCTATGTTTAACGAAACAATGACAAAAATATAATAATAACATACCAAGTGAGCAATTTTATAAAACATGTTTATATTTTATATTTATTATGATCCACTGTAAGGAAATTTTTCATCTTCAGCTTATTTTTAACACGTTTAAAGGCGGATTCAGATGTCGACAACGGCGATGCGACGCGATTTTGACGTAAAAGCTGTAAAATCCTATGCGGCAGCGAATAATAATTAATAATAATTATTATTATTATTAATTAATAATTACGAGGCTCTTTTTCATTTAATCGCCAAATATGGCCGCCAATGGATGTTACAGCAAGTGCGCATTATTCGCGTCACGTCGCAGCCTGTAAATCGTCATGTGAATCCGCCTTAAAAGTATAATCTATCTAATTGCGTTTTTTTTTTACCTCAAAAATACATAATATATTATTTCTTCCTCGCTAAAAATGAGGATGAAACATACCATAGTTGAAAAATCACGTCTTCAACTCATCCATTACACGTCTAAACTTAATCTAATTACGTATTTTTACCTCAAAAACACATCTTATTTTTTTTCTTGTTCAAAGTGAGGATGAAATAGAGGCAATTTTTCTAATATTTAATGCTCAGTAAGAGGAAGGAAGATGTAATCTCGTCTTTTGCTCTTTTTTTTTTCTCGGAAATGATACAGAATCGAGGAAAAAAGGGTGAAAAGAGACGTTAAAAATGAATAGCAATTTTAAAATTATTTCAACTCGTGTAATTATAACATAATATGGACGTATGATGCTAAATATGCATAATATTTATATATAGTATAATTATAATAAACTGTTTTGGAAATAATCATGATTTTTATTTTTTTATTAATAAAATGTATATTTTAAGTTCTCTATTGTTCTTCTAAATATTATACTATAAATTTATGGGATGGGCAAGAGAGTGAGAGAATTATACAAACTATATTATATCTAAATTACGTTTATTTTTGCAATAAAAGTAAAACAATAATTTCTTATTCATCATTCTGGTTTTGGTTTCAGTAAAAAAAAATATTGTTTTTTAATCATAAAGTTCTGTATACAAATGCTCTAGCAGCAGTTAGCCAGTTACAGTATAATTTTACAGAATTGACATCACCATTATAAGTAGTTGAAACATAATTTCAGAGAAGTAATAAAAAATATTTCAACTTTGTATGTAATGTCTTTCGTGCGTAAATTTTTTTTTATTTCTGATTCTTTTAATGCTACAGGTATAATATTAATTGCTGCATCCTCTTTACAAACCGCCAAAATTTCTGCCTACTGCTCGAGCTAATTATTGATTCTTTAGAGGTACTTAATTTTGAAGATTGAAATCTGAAATTCGATAGAGACTGGCTATTAGTATGTATTATATTATGATGAAACCAGTTTGTATAAGATGTTGTGTTTTAATTGTTTTTATTATAATATTTTTTTTTCAAATGTAGAGATGTTTAAATTAAAATAATTGTATTTTAATAAAGTTATATTTAACTAAAAAATAAGAAGGGGAAAAAGCTTTGTTAAAAAATTTCTTTGAATTTAATAATATTATATTTTAATATTTTAAGAAATAAAGTTCTTATAATGTAATATATTATTATTATAGGAACTTTGTTTTCTTCTTAGAAAATGATATTTTAATAGAAAGCTTCATATTTTATATATTATAATTCTGTTCAAAATTGTAAAGGTAAACAATTAATACTACACGAATTATGTAATTTTATGGATGATAAAATATTTCAATGTAAATTGATCCGATTATGATTAACATATGAGGAAAAGGATTTGTGCTCCCTGAATTGTTAGAAAAAGTGTTTCTAAAAGTCAGTCATTCGTTCTGAAAATTTATTAATGCTCTGAATTTCTTATTATACTTTTAAGTATATGCACAATGAAT
Source organism: Siphlonurus alternatus (assembly GCA_949825025.1). Classification (NCBI taxonomy): domain Eukaryota; kingdom Metazoa; phylum Arthropoda; class Insecta; order Ephemeroptera; family Siphlonuridae; genus Siphlonurus; species Siphlonurus alternatus. The sequence continues at coordinate 8,559,162 of OX463778.1, forward strand.
ATTTAATTCTATTATATTAAATTTTAATATGATTTTAAGTTTATATGAAAGTTTAATTATTTATATATTACATTTTATATAAATTTAAATTTAGTGATTGACACAATTGAAATTAAAATATTACTAAACCCTCACTTTAACATTTCAATATAATTAAGGGTGGATTGATAATTATACAAAATTACAAATTCTATGGAAATACAAATTATAAACGATTTCGAACGTATAATTTAGAAGTATTTATAATTATTATCATTCAAAATACAAGCGTCACCCGTCACCCATGCTTTCAGTGACAGATTCCCCCTCCCTCTCAAAAGTCTCAAAATAAATTGAAGGTATTACTATACCCCTTTCCTTTCAGATCAAAGGAATAGCATTGCACGATAGAGCACCCTCTACCCCCCCCTCCTCAAAAAAAGTTTTTTAATCCACCCTTTTGCATGTTTTAAACTGCAGATCATGAGTAGTAATAATTCTACTAATACGCATGCAGTACAAATAACGGACAACCGACTCTGAAACGAATTATTTATAAATGAGAAAATCAAGTTTTTTGTTGCAATGTGTTTCTACTTACTAGTTATTCTACGCTTGAAACCTCGAACCTTCCAAAACCATAACTTGAGCGTTTCGCGGGCTCTTCCGGAAAAAGGGCGACCAAGTCCTTGGAATATATTATGGCATTCGCCTTTGAGTGAGGAAAACGTGGAAACCTCAGCCAGGATAGAAGCTATAGTTTTTATCAATGAACCGAAAATAAATGGTCCAAAACCAGGGGAACTACATTGTGGAAAATCACAATGATTTACCGCTGGGTGGGAAACGTGATTTTTGTTGAGAAAGTAGTCACCCATCCAACTACTAATCACGCTCGGCGTTGCTTGACTTCAGTGACCTGACCGGTCAAATGTATACTGCGCAACACAAGTATAAAAAGTCTAATATACCCAAGTTGAAATAAATTTCATCTTTTCTTCGCTATTAAACTCTCCTCTCGTCTTTTCTCCTCTTCTTAATTATAAAATGTTAGAAATATTAATTGTCTTCATTTCATCCTCATTTTGAGCGAAGAGGAAATAAGATGTGTTTTAGAGGTAAAAAGATTAGGTTTAGACGTGTAAAAGATCAGTTGAAGACGTAATTTTTCAACTAGAATGTGATATAATGATATTATATAAATTTCTTGCTTCCAGAATATTCGAACCGGAGCTTCACTTTTTTTAATTACGTTTTAAATTTTTGTTGATTCAAGTATTAATGTTTGTCAGTTTTATATTTAACTCGACTTTTTTGCTTGTTTTTGCTGCAACTGTTTTATTTACATCCGAAAGTCTCGTGCGAGCTTTGAATTATTTGGATAAATTGCTGACGTCAGCGTCTCACTGATATTTATTTGTTGCTTCTAATTTTTATGATTTCACCATACGTTTTCTTTACCCGTCAATCGAGTTCAATGGCTTGTGGTAACGTGTAACTTTTCTATATGAGAAGTGTTTATTAAATTTTTTTTTAACTTGGTGTTGCAGTTTAAGAGTAACTTGGTGGATTGGACTGAACGTGATAAACTAAAATGAAGCTAGTTAAATAACAATATAGCTAAAAAATTTTTTTTTTTTTTAAATAAAAATGCATAGAAACTTTAAGGTGGATTTCGTGGAACTCATAGATTTAATAGATTTATTCAGTTCTTTAGGCTATACAAATAGCATAGAACAAGTCATATACAGTCATAAACCATCACAACAAAAATACACAAAACAACAACAATAACAACAAACATAAAGTAAATACAATAACTTATAGATAGCCAAGTAACACATTATACGAAGTATTACAAAGTAATACCAAAGAATTAATATCTACTAGAAGACTTACCGCCGTGTTAAAGTTTCGTCTCTCCTATTTTAAAAGAAAAACCTGTTCGCGCTTATGAAGTGAGCTAACGATGACATGGACACTAGATGTCCCTTTTGTCTGAGGCTATACAGTTCGGCAGGGCTAGGGTTGACTTAACGTCACGTGACTCCTATTAGTATTGTATTGGAAAGTCCGTGACGTCAATCAACCCTAGCACGGCCGGAGCACGGTCGTAAAAATTGAAGAAAGAGAGGGGAAGTTAGAGAAGGGTGAGGTTAGAAGGAGGGCAACTCAGCAGAACAATAGCAGATTTTACCGAGGCAATATTGTTATCACGATCTATTGTGTATTTATTGTTGTCGTTGTCAACAGGGAATTCTTTTAAATATTTCTTCAAGGAGTTGAAATAAAATCTTCTATTCGCTACCAAGCTCTCCTCTCGTCTAATTTGCTCTCATTTTAAACCATTTTAGAGGAAAAGAAGAGAAAAAGACGAGATTACATATTTTTTCCTCTACTCACTACTTGAACATAAAAATGTTAGAAATATTGTTGTCAGGCACTTTAAAAAAACTAATGAAGTGCGGAAAATTATATTTCATAATTATTTTTATTGCTTTACTTTTCGATTGTACCAAAATAATGTAAGCACTCATAATAAAAAAAAATAATCACAGTATCACATGACATTATATTGACTTAAATTAAAAGAAGCATGCGCTGTCGGGGTCCACCTAATAAACAGTTTTAATATTTATTTATTTATTTTTTAAAAATAATTTTTAATTTTAATCAGTTTGAAATTGCTGAAGATTTACATTAAAATGAGAAATCATCCTTAAACCGGGCTTTTAGTTAACGTCAGGAAAATAAAATAAAACTATAATAGTATACATACAAATACACACATATATAATATATATATATATATATATATATATATATATATATATATATATATATATATGTATGTGTGTATGTATATATGTATGTATATATTATTATGATAGTACAAGAATGTAGAATTGTATATGAATTTTTATTTTACGATAATACGTAACATTCGTAGGATCTTTACTGAAAATATAAATTAATATAATTAATATAAAATGTTAGAAATGTTGACTCCATTTCATCCTCACATTCATCGAAGATGAAATAAGGTGTGCATTAGAGGTAAAAAGATTAGGTTTATTGTTACTGCATTGGTTGCAAATAGATTTGTAAATAAATTACAGTGGAAGAGAAAATATTATTAATTTTTTTACTATTTTATTTATCGGTCGAGGAATCCCTAGTTGAAAAATTACGCTTCAACTTGTCCTGTAATATTTACCTGCAATAATTTTCGTTAATTTCGATCGAAAAAAAACAACAACATAAAATCTTGATCCTTGATCGAAATAAAATTTTAGTAATCAAGTTTAAAAAAAAGAAGAAGAAAAATGTTGATTAATTAAAATTGTGAAATTCTGATTTATTTATTTATTATATTTCTGAATAAATATAATAAATAAATAAATCAGATTTTCACAATGGCTACTTTTCAGCAAAAATAATGAAAAAAATTAAAATTATTTCTACTGATTGTTCGACTTTATTTAAAATAGCATTCTCTATTTTTAAATTGGCGAATCAATTTTATAAAGCATTGAAAAATTAAATTGTAAAATTAAAAAAATATCATGACTATATTAATATTGATTGAATGTTACAAAATGAACATAATTTATAATAAATATTATATATTAATATTTCTAAAGTGCTGCTACTGAAGACGATATTGCACCTGCTTCTATTTAAAAGAATGACTTTAGTCATTGTTATCCTCTGGCCATTCATCCCTAGCATACCTTCCCCCCACTCCGGCCAGCTAGTTCTGCCCGTCACCTTCTTTTACTTCCCCTCTCTGCTCTGAACAAACTCGATCCGTCGATCGCGACTGTCGCGATACCTTGCGTCCATGTCTTAAAGCTTTGTGCTAAGATAAAGTGGACGAAAGCCGCCATAAGCGGTAAGTCTTCTAGTAGATATTAATTCTTTGGTAATACGATAGCTGATTGGCTGGCTTTTCTAAATAAGAAGATTCTAACGATTTTCCCGTATGGAAATTAAGCTTAAACAAACATTTGTTTACTTAAAGATAAGATTAACCAATATGTATTAATAAGGCCAATATCCAAACTTTCTGTAAAAAAAATTAACTTACAATTTTACTAAATACGGATTTACTTACACTTGAAAAACATTAAAAATATAACTTAGTAATAAATCTGCAATGGATATCTTTCTAGACAACTCTTTTGTGATGCATGAACCACGCGCCCATTGTTTTTTTGGGGAATGACTATAAACTTAAAGCGCTTTTCCGTGGAGCGATGTCAAGCGAGGCTTGGCGGGGCAAGAAAAGCGCACTTGCTTTAATCTCGTATGGCGGCCATGTTGGCGAGATAAAAACGCTCCCCGCAAGACGAGGAAATCCCAAGCTTCTGATAGGCTGCGGCACGCGATTTTCTCGCTTTCCCCGCTCCATGGAAATGAACCACCTTTAATCCCGAAATTGTAAATCTGCCAGAGCTTCAAATTTTAGCTCAGGTAAAAGTTTGTTTAGAAGCAAAACGTGCTGGATTTGTAGAGAAGAGTATTGACGGATACGTTGCTTTTTTTTACGAGTTTTTATATTTATGGATAACAGCTTATTCTCTGCCGACTTATAGACTCGTGATTTATATTATGTAAGAAAAATTCAACGATTTTTATCAGAAATAATTTAGGACTTATTTTTTATAGTTTTATTTTTTATAATATTAATTAAGTATTGATAACAATGTGTTGATAATTTAATCTTTAGTATACAACACGCTCAATTAATTAAAATTCTTTGAAGGTCGAGTGACTTTATATCTTTTCTTGAAATTGGCTTTGTGACAAAAGTTTACACATGCACCGTTAAATTTGAACCTAAGTAAGCTCATCAATATCTCTGATAAGTTTTATAACAAACAAGACGGCCGTTTTACTGCAGTTGACCAACAGATTTGATTACGATATTAAAACTTTTTTATTATTGAGTTTCCTAGGACAACCATTACCTCATTTGATTTATGTTATAAGTCGTTGACTACGAATCTAGATTTAGCGAATTTAACAACTGGTGAGTTTTCTGTTTTATTTACGTACGATGCGAAAAATGGAATTATGAATTACGTACTTAAAACGTTATATTTTCATCAGATACGCACTTAAAATGTTAACAAATTCAACACTTCAAGTGCTTGATAAGTGTTTGATAAAAAGTGATACTATTAGAGTTTTTGCAGTGTAGGGATACGTTCTTAACTAAATTATTCACATACAGGTTATAATATGTACAAGAATATTTTCCAAATAGCGACCCAAGAAAAGAATGTCAATATTTCTTAATTTCTGCTTATTTTTTTTTTATAATTTTTTAATTAAAAAAAAAATACTCACTTTTAGAAATACTTTATTAAAAAACTATTGCACATGCTAACTTTGATCATTAGTCAGGATTTCTAAATAATAAATAGAATGAGTTCATATAATTTTAATTTGCATGGTCTGTATGCAAATTAGGCGGGGCATTGACGGTGTTTATACCCATGAAATCAAGTTACGAGTAGTAATTGCATTATCAGCATAATAATACACTGTATGTTTACTTGTTTACACAGTGTAAACTCATGTTTACGTGTCTCAAAACCAAAACTTCCCTAATAAGTACATCTAGCTTGCATCGATATAACAAATATGTAAGTAAAATAATAATTATATTTTTTTTTGTATCTGTAAAAACGAAAATAATTAAACATGACAAACGTTTGAAAAAAAATGCTTGTCATGAAAAATTGCGTGCTAAGTTTTTATTTTGCTGAAAAAACGTTTAAAAAATACTGTATATATTAAATCTCAATATGTTCTCACTCTTCTTCATTTATCAAGTTGGTATAGTCAAATTTATGTAATATTCCCTCCGGAAGTAGCCGGAAGTGTGAAGTTTAATTATGGCCTTTTTATTTGTATTTTAGCGTTGTGATTTTACACATTTCGTCAACACACTCCTAATATACAAAAGCTCTGAAAACTTTCAAAACTGAGTTAACGATTAATAATCTCATGCAGTTACTGCTGGAGTCAAAGAATATTTACCCTCAAATTTAAAAAATCGAATAAAATAAATTTTAATAAATCGAGAATGTTCTAAAACTTAATCGCTTTATGGTTTGAGCAAATTCAGTCTTGCAGTTTTCTGCTCCATTTTCGGTTTCCGTCCATAAGGACTTCTACCTCAGTTTTCACAAAACTGATAAGACATATTCGCTTCAAAATTGTTTGATGGTGAGTTCTAAGTAAGTCCCCTGCAAGTTTTGTTACATTCAGGCGCGCCGATTGCGATATATTAATCTACTGAGATTCATCCTTAAAAAGAGAACAGCCACAAAATTCACACTTCCGGCCACTTCCGGAGGAAATTTCAAATTGATTTGACGCCTGCGCGGCCTGCGGTTTGCGTGAAAGTACATCACGTGACCATTCTGTACATGACCAGACACGCTGCTACAAAGTTGTAATAAAATAATAAGTATTGATCGAGGTAACCATAGTTAACTTTAGCGAGAATGATTAATGGAAATAAACCGCCACGTTAATAAATCAAGAACGTGTATAAAAAAAAAACTGTGGTGGCTCATATATACTGTGAGGCCTAGTTGTTAACGATCCAGTGTCGTATACAGTGTTTACTATAGCGTATATAGTACTAGAATATAGTGACACATCATGCATGTAAAATGTATATACACCAGTTTAAAATAATGTGTAACATAATAAAAATTATTACTGAGGGCAGCCGTAAGCTTTCATATAATACAGTATATAAAAGTTGCTCTGCATTTAAAGTTTATTTTCTCCTAATTAAAAAGGTACGTAAGTTTTAATACAATTTATTAGGATTGTGTCATTTTTACGGGGTGTACTGTTGTTATATAAGTTATTTTGCTGTTCATATGATGAATTATGATGAGGGAACTATGGAAATCTCAGACAGGATGGTCGGTGAGAGGAACTACGTATTCCGTACACTTAGCATTGTTAAAGGTTACGTCAGGTGAGAAATCTTACATTTGTTGAACGACGTATATAAGCCGTCGCCTCGGAAAATTTCCCATTTGCAAATATTTTAAGCACCATATTCTGTGTTATTCTTACGGTGCTTGGTGATTGACAAAGTGAAATTTTCCAAGGCGACGACTGTACATATTACATATTAATGCAGGTATTCCAAAATTAGATTTTTACTTTTTTATAAAATAAAAACAGTGAGGTCAGTATTGAACAATAGCTTACACGAGTGGAATTTTATTCCATGTTAATCTATCTTTTACAATTGCAAACATGGAAGTCAGCGAGTTCTTTTTTCTTCACTTGTATTGTAAATTTAGAACACAATACATCTTAATATTATATTATAATAATAAAAGAAATAGTAATCGATCATAAGAGATTTTTTTTATATATAAAATTGTGTATGTATTCCTGCTTGCTCGTGTCCCGCGTCATTTTGCCCCTTTTGTATATGCAACCCGCTCCATCTGGACGCTGAACAGGTTGCCTAACCGTAAGGGAAGTCGATCTAATAAAGATATATTATAAAAAAATGGAAAAGTCCCGGAATTTTATTTTCAAATTTCTAGCCTGCTTCGATCTTTACCAACTGTATTCTCCGCTTTCCAAATACCCAGTCTGGTATTCTTGATATTTCCAGCAAATTCCAGATGGAATTATTAATACGGTTTGAATTGTATTTCTAACCGATTGCATTTTAGAGCAATAATTTTTTACTACGTCGTAATACTTTACAACAAATTCTAGAGGAAAGAGCGAGTTTCAGTAAATACTAAATGTAACGGCGTGAACAAAGCCATGAATAATTTAGTTTGTGAGAACCTATAAAAAAAAGAGCCGCAGGCAGAAGTTTTTTTTTATCCTATGATAAAAGACATAGAAAACAAAACACGTTTGGAAACAACATTTTGAATTTGTAGCAACACAGTTTTTTGTAAAATATCGCAAAATTGACTATTTTATAGTAAAAATAATCTTATAAAAACAACGATATTTTAAAATATAATTTAATTAATTTGTGATCTAATCATCCCCAGCTATTTTTTATAGCTGAAAACAATTGCATATACATTTTAATATATACACTTCGCAGGTATTATTATTGACAACCAAAAAAACTCAATTAAATTAAGCAACTATTAATGTAAAAAAAAATACTGTTATATAAAAAGAAATTAATAACAGTAAGTATTTCTTTAATAGAAATATTTACTTAATGTTTCCAAGCCTAATTAAAAAATATTCAAATAAAGTAATTAAAAAAAATACATCTCTTAAATTAAAAAAAAAAACAGCTCATATAAATCCTTATAGTTAATCTTTACATCATCATACATAAACAAATGGTTTAATAATTAATTTATACATGCAACAACTATTATCTCACCCAAACAGTAGTATAGGTTGCTAGCAGAGGTTAATTGTAATTTCTACGTGTTGCTGGCTGAGCTGTCTGGTGCTGCAACTATACACGCCGGGTCGCCAACACTGCATGATCGCCGTATTTCCTCTCGTATACTATACACTAGGGGCGGGCGACTGCGCGGGACCAGGGAGGACACACCCCCTTGTGTGACGTCATTATGACGTCATGACACCTGCACTAACTCGATCACCGGTCGAAGAAGGCGCCACTAGTACACTCTTCTAGTAGGGTATAAGGGTCACCCCCGCTATCCAATTTTATACCCCTAGTAAAACGTTGCAAGTTTTTTTTATCTCTTTATTTTTATAGAATGGAAAGGTGGAAAGAAAGTGGAAAAAGAGAAACAGAGAAAGAGGATCGAGAGAGAGAGAGAGAGAGAGAGAGAGAGAGAGAGAGAGAGAGAGAGAGAGAGAGAGAGAGAGAGAATTTATTAAATTAAATGCAAATTTTATAAATGAAGTATTGTTAAAAAATGCGTGGAATTATTAAATTTAAACATAAACCTATATACAATGCATAATATACGAGTATAAAATATTATATATACAATGTCGTTAAATTAAAATTTCTGTATAAATTATATGATATAATCTTTGTATATATAATTTATATATCCAAATTTATATATAGAGAGACTTTATATAATACTCATTATAATTGCTTTTGCATGTTTTAGTTTAAAATTCCATCAACTTTTTGAAAGGCTTATAATAAAAACTTGTATTTAATAATTTAAGCAGAAGGCAGGATCGTCTTAAATGGATATAGAAGTTAATTTACGTTTTGACTCCGTGTGATATTTTCCCATTCGCACCCCCACCTTCTTCCTCGACTATGCAATGCGATTATCTCCACTGGAGCCGGGTGACGTTTTTCAGCCCTTAATTTTATATATTTTTTTTAGTCTGTCAGTCTTATCTGGATATTATACCGTGGGAGAGCTTTATATATTTTTTTTATTTTATTTGCAATATTAGCTTACTACAGCATATTCTGCTATTGGCGTACTAACAATATTGCTATAACAAACTCGTATGAGAATACGTGCTGCCATGGTCTATTCCAAACTTCCCACCACTCGGCATATAAGCTACAGGAAACTATGGAAACTTGTAGCAGAAAGTCCGGTACACCTATAATATGCACCTCTCGAATGCAGGACACTTGTCCGAACCTCGGAAAAATGATGTTGTCGTTACCGACCGTCTTAACAGAGGTTTCCACACGTTCCCCGAGCTACATTATAAAGAATTAGTTTGGACGCGGCCATTAAACTTCTCTTTTTTAACATATACACGTGTACATGAATGCAATGTCTATAAATCAAGCCACCATACATAAAAGCGTTCAAAACTTCCTCATACACATTTTTAAAAGAATTAATGAGTCTGTTTTTTTTAAACATCAACTTGTAGAGCAATATAATGAAACGTAAAACCATATTTAAATTTCCAAGAATATCAACAAGGTGTTGTTGTTTTCTGCTAAATATAATCGATACTCAGAAGTATCTTTAAAGTTTTATGCGCTCGTTCACAGCTGTAAATTTAATATTGTTTTCCTGCATTTATATTTAACCAGACAGACAGATTCTTGTGGCTTAACGGTAAAAAAAACTTAATATGCTTTAAGTGTGATAGCTGCAGGCAGTATAATAGCTAAAACTTATAGGATTTAAATTGCTTAAATGTTTACTGACAAAAGCTGTAGCATCCATCCTGACTGAGGTTTCCACGTTTCCCTCAGTTACAGGCAGTTGCCAGGATGGATTGCAAGATCGTTGCTGCCACCTCTTTCCCAATGAACCCGTGAAATGTATAATTTTATAGAGTTTCGGAAGGTTCAAAAACAAAAAATCTTGAAAATACTTGGTGTGAAATTCCGCCTAAAATATTTCAGTACTGAAAATTTTGATATCAAATTCACAGAATTGAGTACTTAAAAGTTATGATCTAAATGCATGATATTTTTTACCGTTTTTGATAATGTTTTTATTTGAAAATATTCGTTTGTATTAATTATTTGCGTGATAATTGACACATTTTGGTCATGTGTATACCCCCAAATAAATTAAATATGCAGTTAAATTACAACTATAAATATATATACTAATAGTAAAGACTCGATCAAATAAATTCAATAAACAAACTTGTAAGAAATTCTGAAAGAGTAATTTAACTGTCCCCTCTCCCGCTTCAGTGTTTTACGATGCGTATTTTTTCCCTGTGTATTTTAGAATTTTACTTCTTGTTTGTTCTATAGGGTTTTCATTTTCCGTGTGTTTTATCAGCCTAATTAACAAATAAATTAGAAAAAAAAAAACAAACAAACAAATTCCAAGAAAATACTAAAAGAAAAGGAGAACATTTTTTTAATACTTTTATAAAAAGCAAAAATACAATATATTTTTTATGTCAACGAAATATTAAGATGGATATTTCTTTCTGAGAAAATACATATTTTGATATATAAAATATGTTAAGGTGTTTGTACATGAGTGATGTAATCTTCTCACTTGCCGGGCAATCCCATAATTCATTGCGACAGTAATATTGTTACTTAAACAAAGATGGCTGACATAGGATTTCACTGCAAGTGCGCTATATTCGATCAGTCACTTTGAAATAATCGATCATGTAAATCGAACATAAACGATTATAGTAGAATTTCATGCGACATCAAGCAGAAAAAAATCACGTGCTCCAGCTAATCAGAGGCTTTTGGGATTCTATCCTTTATAATATACGGACAGTATAAATTTTATCACCAACATGGCCGCCATATGATATTGAAGCAAATGCGCTTTTCTTACACCGTTTTGCTTGGAAAAATCCACTTTTACGAATGTAAAATTGCATCAAAAAGAAAAGAAAATGTTTACTATACATTTTAGAGTAAGTTTGTAATATTTGCGTCATGTAAATGTACCTCAACCTAGTTCGTTGCAAAACATCGTTTGAGCGTATAAAGTAAAATATGAGGATTTTTCTTGACGTCAAGTTGATCGGACAAGGTAGAACACTTTTCTTTGAAGTTCGCGACAGCTCGTTAAGATGCTGCAACGATGTATGTCTGCTATTTGCATCGAAATATATTGTCAATTAACATGGACAACGTAACGTGTTTTATTTTACACTAATTTTACAAAGGATTCCTCTCAGTTCTGTGTCGAAGTGGTGTAAATTTTTTGGGGATGCATAAATTGATTTGATTTTTGTTTATTTAATTTGCTTAAATCAATAGAACATTTGATTCCATACCTTAAAGTAAGCAGGAATCAGATGCCAGAAAATGCATGCAGGGCGAGTATCGGAACTCGAGAAAGATGTGATGTATGGTAACGACGAAAAACATAACTGATTAATTGTTTTTCGTACATTTTTTTGTCAACGATTTTATTGCATCAAGTTTTAAACCCTTAAAATAATGGTTCAAAATACTGTGACGTCATAGTCATGCAAATATTTAACATTCAAGCAAAGGGAAATACGATGCATGACTATGACATCACAGCGTCTTTCTCCTTGATTTTCTATTATATAAAAATCTGGAAAAATTGAAACTCGACTCGAGGTCCAAATATACAATGCAAACATTTTCATGAAGGTTGTCTATTGTGTTTCATATAATGATAAGAAATTGTTAAAACTTCATTTATAGATACCGGACGACTCATGATATATAGAGTCCTAACTTACGTAAAAATCTTTTGCACAATAATAAAAAAAAAAGTTAATGGTACAGCGACAGAGAAAAACTTGAAAGGCATTTTTTTTTCTATCATCTGGAACCAATAATTTGATTCACATTCCTTGGCAATTTTCCAAAATGTTAAAATTAGATATTTAATTTGACATGTATAAAAATGTATGCATGGTATAAGACAAGACATTTCCCTTTATATATACAGTATTTTTAAAAGACACCTTATACATTTAGATGTGTGTTAGGAAGTCAGAGGGTGGCATAAATTTAATTTCTGTTCCATTTGAAGGTAAGAAAGTTATGGTAGGTCCATATATTTACCGTTCATTACGGTTATACACAGCAACACGCTCGATACCTCTGGGGAATAGATGAAGCGGACTAGAATGTACTGGTCTGTGTGCAAATGTTCCCTTTAAATTTTAGACTCCTCGTGTGCAGAAATCACCGTAAAGAAAAGCAATAAGTAAAGAAAGAAAAAACCCAACAATATACTGTATAATTCAATTAAGTTGAAATAAATTTCATATTTTATTTACTTTTAGCATATTGCTTTCTCTTATTGAGCATAAAATGTTTGAAATATTTTCTCCATTTCATCCTCACTTTCAGCGAGGAAAAAATACGATGTGTTTTAAAGGGTGCAAAGACGTTGTCTAAAAAGGATGAATTAAAGACGTAATTTTTCAATTAGAGAAAAATTTACAAAAGTAACTTCTTTAATATATGTTTCAAATGCGTAACGCATATATGTAACTGTACAGCTATAGGTGATATAGAATGCAACCTCCTCCTCCTCGTGCAATATAACCAGTTGCATGCATTCAGTATCTCGGTGGTAGCCAGTATTTCAGAAACCATGAAAACCTGTAGCAGAAAGTCCGACACACCTTTAGTCACCTTAAGATGTACTTACTGAACGCAGGACACATGTCCAAACCACGGAAAAGTGGTTAAAAATATCTCACCCTAGACCAGGATTCGAACCCACAACCTTCCTCATGCGAGGCGGGCGCTCTTCCAATGCGCCTATTCAGTCATTACCGCTACAATAACACCAGAGACTTCTCCGAAATGCTTCTTTATCTAGCACACGTAACGTCAGTTGAATCAACAGACAGCACCAATACTTCATACCTTTAAAAAAAAAAAGGGAAAATTTATGGACTAGAAAGTTTTACATCTCATCTATATTACAAAAACACGGAGAGAAAAAGTTTTTTTGCATGAGAAAATACGATTAAAGGATTTGTAACTTTTTTAAATCTGTACTACGAAGTATGTAAAGTAGGACCCTCCCAATAAATAATCATTTATGTCAAACTTAATGTTAAACTTTGGTATAAAAAATATATACATGCAGATGGGGTTCTTTGTTGTATTATATACATAATTTGGAATTCGAATAAACTAATTTAAAAATAATATAATTTAATAATACAAGCTCCATTAATCATGTTTATTTGTTATCCAAAAGTTGTTCCCGATAAAAAGTGAAAGTGTTTTTTTTTTTTTTTTTTAACTAAGAGTACTTTAAAACAAAGATAAAACTGCATGCATTTACTGGCAATGAATAAATATAAAATGGATGATTAATACAAATGAAATAATTATATTTTTGTTGGCATGTCTTTTGAATATGACTAAATTCTGAATTTTGAAATTTAATTACTGAATTTGTATTATAATATATAATAGCATCTTCCAAAAAGCATCGTTAATCTTTGTCTCTCTCTCTCTCTCTCTCTCTCTCTCTCTCTCTCTCTCTCTCTCTCTCTCTCTCTCTCTCTCTCTCTCTCTCTCTCTCTCTCTCTCTCTTTTAAACAAGACACGTATATTAGCTTGGAGCTCAAGATGGGGTAGGGATAAGGGAGGGAAAGGATGGTGGACACGGCCTGTTACGCACCCAATATTCGCTAAGGTGAGACTGAGGGAACCGTTGAAAACCTTAGTCAAGACGGACATCTCTACTTTTTATCAATGAACCTTATTTTGGGTTTTAACAGGGTATAAATTACTTACAGATATTTAAATGTTTATAATATTATTGATACAAAAATAAATATTAATCAAACAAAAATGAATCATTAATTGATCTAATATCATATTCTGTATATTTCTCCGTAATATATTTTTTTACCCTCCATTTAAGGGAAAGGTAACGTAAATCAGCTGTATTTTTAGACCCATTTGAATAACATGTAAACCTTAGCAAATTCACAAAAATTCTGAAAAAAACTTGAGAGACAGATTGAAGTATCTAAAAGCCATAGAAAAAATTTCAAGACAATGGGGTACTGACCAAAAAAAAAAGTTGCAAGTTTTTTCAATATTTCAAAAGGCTCGAGAATTTCGTGAAGAACAAGCCCTATTATAGCATTCTACGATAATTTCCTGATTTTATATGATTTTTTAAAACCTCTCAAAAATGACGTCATAGCATTGAATCTTAAATGGGAAAATAGATCATGCAGTTAGCATTGCCAAATTCCATACTTTATAATATTGAAATGTAACCAAAACTTCATTTGCAAGGTTTTTAGGTGCTAGAATCACGATAATGAAGGTTTGAAATTCGTACTACAATAACTTTTCATTTTAGCAATGTTAACTGATGCATTTCCCCATTTAAGATTCAATGGTATGACGTCATCAAAAAAAGTTTTAAAAATTCATATAAAATCAGCAAATTGTCGTAGAGTGCTCTAATAGGGCTCGTTTTTCATAGAATTCACAGTACTTTTTATTTGTATTGCTAACTCAACCGGTCAGAACCCCATTATTCGAGATGATTTTTTTTAATTAATTTTTTTAATTTTCAGCATAGGGCTTTCCCATATGGAGAGCTAAACTAAAAACTTAATTAAAAAAAAATCGGCTCGAATAATTGTCTTAAAATTTTTTCTATTGCTTTTAGGTACTAAAATCTATCTCAAATTTTTTTCAAAATTTTCGTGAATTTGCTAAGGTTTACATGTTAATCAAATGGGTCTTAAAAAACAGCTGATTCACGTTATCTTACCTTTAAATGTTCATCATGAACATTCTCCTACTGTCTATATGACTTGTTACTTACAAAGTAAAAATGTAATAAAAAAAGCAATTTAAAAAAAAAAGATGATGATGATGCTTTACCAAGCTTTACTGTTATCCAGCATACAACTCTACTGTGCTCCAAGAAATTCTTTTCTCACACGTAATCCGCCTTTGATGAACATGTGCAAAAGCTATTTGCAATAGGAGACAATAAACATCTTGTAAATTGCCAATACAAAATCAATAAAATGAATCGATTAAACAGCCTGTTGATCAAAGCTATAATATATTAATAGTCCTTTTTTCATTAGTTTCGTACGAGTCGTATAAAAAAGGTAAAGTTAATAGCGTTACGGAGGGCGTAGTGCATTGACCTGTTCTCATTAGATCACCGAAGTCAAGCAACATCGAGTGGTTATTTCTTGGATGGGTGACCGTTTCAAAATTACGTTGCTCTGGGGTAAATTTATTTCGTTTTCGATCCATTGATGCACATGTGTGTGAATCCCTCCAGGCTTTGGATATTACTTTGGTTATCCCTAATAACTATATATTACTCTGCCGCAAGCTGCAAGCTCATAGGGGTGTATCCTTGTATATAAAAAAATAATGCATGGTGGTTTTATAATAAAAGTGGAAAGGGTTTTTGCAGCTACGGCCAAGTTGGTCATGCATTTGTTTAATTTTAAATGGGAAAACGTGGAAACCTTAATCAGGATGGTCGGAAATGGGCAGCAAGTATAATCAGGCGTGAGTCCAGAAAAAAGTTCGGGGGGGGGGGGGCTAATGTTAAAAAAAATTGGAGTTGGGGAAATGCCTATATTGTGCATTTTAAATCGAACCCCCTCTCCCTGGATCCACGGCACGCCTAAGTATAATGCCTCCCGGATGAGTGGATCCATGCAGTGCAACGGAATTTGAACTAAGAACCTCACTTACTGCAGTCATGCTAATAATAACCATGTAATAACGCATGTAATATTGATATTAAAGTGTTACGTTTGTGCTACGAATGATGCTATAACCACAGATCGAAAGTATTGGATTCTGCGCCGTGAATATATCATTATAAGAATGTATAACGTTATAAGCAGCTCACAAGTCGTGTTAAGTGGCCTGAACAAAATCCGACGAGATGTGAGCAGCCACGCATACATCTTTATAGGGGCATTTACATGTGTTACAAATCTTTTTAGAGGCCCATTTACATGTGCGACATAACTTCATCGCATTCATTGACTATACCTGATTTGAAATCACTTTTAACTTTAATTCGCTATTAAGCTCTCTCCTAGTCTAATTCCCTTCTATTTTGCACCATTTTAGAAGGAAAAAGACGATATTACGTCTTTTTTCCTAATATTGAGCATACATTTTTAGAAATAATTGTCTCCATTTTTTCATCCTCACTTTGAGCGAGGAGAAAATAAGACGTGTTTTTGTGGTAAAAAAAAATAGCCATATGCATGATTAGGTTTAGAAGTGCATTCATGTAAAGGAAGAGTTGAAGACGTAATTTTTTAACTATAAAGTAAATGTATAGCAATATTATTTTCTTTATATTTATCAAAGCGTATAGACTTTGATATTTATTTAATAACCACTGGTTGCACAAGTACATATACAACATGGACTATAACGTGTCATTTATGCATGCATAATATATAATAATGGGTGCGATTCACGAAGCAGTTAGCCAGGTTTCTAACCGCGTTTAGCTTTCCACGTACGTTTAACTATACCTGTTTTACCTGTTAAACCACCTTAGTTAAACGTGGTTAAGCTAAACGTGGTTAGAAACCTGACTATACTTCTTCGTGAATCTCACCCAAATAAGTTTTATAAGTACTTAAAATAATAAGCCATCACAAAGAAAAGAAAATATACTATTAAAATAAACAATTTCATTATAATAGATTAATAATATTTTGTTAGACATAAACAATTTTAGTTCAGAATATTGAAATGGTTAAAATAGAATTAATTAATAAAACACCCTGCAACATGTAATTTAATTAGTTCTTCTCAACCATTATAAATTAAATAGGCAATAATGTGTGATAGTATAATTATAGGTCTGTTCGTAAATACACAATCACAAAGAATCGATTATATGAGATGAACCTTCTGTACATATAAAATAAGGTTCATCACAAATAATCGATTCTTTCTGATTGCTGATTGTGTATTTACGAACAGACCTTATAAGTATATATTATAGTAATATAAAACTGATGATAAAATGTTTACTTCTTGTTTCTTATTACAGGTATAAGCTATATTGTAGCAAATATGTATAATGTATGTACCTCACGGTTCTTTGTATAATGAATCCAATAAACACAAATAAAAAAAATGCATAAACTATGGTTTTAAATAAGCTATAATAAGTTTTAGGTTGAAACTAAAACACACCACCTATAATATCAATATAATAATGAAATAATATATTGTAATACAAATAATATATTAATCCACTCATACGAATAATGGGATTTTTTTTATTTTAAAACAAAAATGTACAATAATTTTGAAACCATTTTCATTTGTAGCAATATCGTATTCCACGCGTATTGCGGTAAATCATCATCAATTTTTACTATTTTTAACGCTATGTTTTTGATACAATAATGAACAAAATTTGGAAATCGGAACATTCTAGTAAAATATAAAATTTATAAATACATTGTGACAGTTAACTCTGCTATAGATATAATTACATATAAAATATTAACAAATAGTATAAATATGAGAAATGACATTTGTAATACGAGACATATAACAAATGATACTTTTAATTACATCAGTATATATTTAATTACAAAAGTAAATGTCATATATTATATAAAATATCATGCAATTTATGATATGACAATTCCCAGTGGGATTCATTCTATGACGTCATTAATTAAAAACAATTTCTGTCCAATCAGAAGCCAGATCTTATATTTTACATCAAGAGTTAATTAAATCATTAAGTTACTACAACTTTGAAAGTTGATTATAATCATTAAAAAAAATTAATTTTATTCTAAAATTAACATTCGTAACTTATATATTTAATTTTCTTTCTCTTTTATATATATTATATTATTTTTAGACTTCGTATCTGATTAAAAACCATTAAAGAAAGGGGAGATACTAATTAAATTTTCTTTTGTAATAAAATCTTTAAAAGTTTCATTAACTTGAATAAATATAATTTTTTTAGTTCTATTTAAAGAATTGAATATTATTTTTAAAAGAAAGAAATTCGTTTTTTTTTACAATAATGTCGATATCTTACGTTCCGAGTACAATAATGAAAAGAGGAGGAATTATTATCAAGTATTTAGATGACATGAATGGTACTCACAGTAAATTTTCAAGTAGAATGGAATATTTGAAAAGCATCATCAGAACAGTAAGAGAGGAAATGGAACAAAAGCGTGGAGCTCGCAATGATGGCTTGCTGGACTACAAGGATAATGAAAGTAAGGAGGATGGTTTACAATGGTAAATTAAAGAAGTTCGGTCCTCGACTATTTTCGTGAACCTTCGGAACAGTTCGCCAATACACCCGAGTTGAAATAAAGGCTTCAAATCATGCGCCTCGCGCTGCGCAATTGTTGTCGATTGTCGCTAAGGTCCATCTAGCACTTGAAAATGAAGCAAAGTGTTTTTTAAACTTTTCTCAGTAATAAATGAAGTAACAAATTTAAATCTTGCATTATCCACTGAATTTTTCAGTTTGGATCGACGTTCCGTAAAGGAATTTTCTCTAAATATCTATTTCTTATAGAAAAAACGAATTCACGTTTTTTTTTATAGGTTTAGAATGTTTAGATAGGACGATGGGAAAACTGAAAAATTAGCTGACGTGAAGCCTCTATATTGTCAATATTTTTCATATTGTTTTGAACCCTCTACCATATCCTCAAAATCGAGGGGAAAGACATTGTGACGTCATAGTCATGCAACGTCTTTCCCAATATTAGCATGCTTTTGCATTATTCTGACGTCAGAGCGTTTTGCAGCACTATTTCAAGGATTTAAATAAATCTTAACAATACATAACTCGAGGTCCTCTATCCAAATATGTATAATATTTACAGCTGACTTCAACCATCCTCCTCACTTAGTATCCTTGGCTGGACCCCACGGAACACAGCGAGTAAATCTTTACGAGAGGCTGCGAACAAAAAGTGGACGAACAAAGGCGTGCGCTCTTGACGGCAAAAATCGAAGTCTCTGTTCGTCTGCATATGTATTATACATGCAGCAGCAAGGTGGTTAGTTTTTTCGGGTTCCCGAGGCACAAATAACTCAAATAAATAATTATAAGATAATATAATTTAAGACATGTCTTGTTTGAAGATGAATAAATTTTTGAGTTATGGCACCTCTTTGTATTTACTTGATTTTTGTAATAAAAAACATGCATATAATTTTTTAATATATATTTTAATGGAAAACCTCGATTTATGTATTGTAAATTTATATATTGTGGAAACTTCGAAATGCATGCATATATGTAGGAAAAAAATTTAACTGGAGTATATTTGTTTTATGTTTTTTACTCATAACTCGATAATAACTTATCAAAATTATTTTTATACATGGAAATCATAATTTCACTTGTATTTTTTAATTGACATAATTAATTTAAATACCTGCATGGTCTACAAAACATACATGTTGTTTACTAAATTATAAAAACAGAATTTTAATCGTTACGCATTTTTTTTTTTTTTTATCAACGTAAATAAATATTCAAAATATTCACTTCAGTTAATTAAGAAATCAAACAACAATCGTCCAATAAGATTAACAGGATTTTAATTTATTTAAAATTAGTCTAATTTTACAGCGTGCTCGCTAAGTGTTTGCATTGCAAATATCATTGTACGATTGTTCGTAAAAATAAATTAAAGACGCGGCACCCACTTTGACAAATTCAAGTAGTGCTATACTTATGTATGAATAACGAGTGGATGTATAATATTGAATGTATATGGTAGGGATATTCTTCCGTTGAAGGAAGAAGAATTTTGAGCTTTGAGTGTAGTTCAAATATATAAATTTAAATCGATTTCTTAATTCAATTATTAAAATGTTTATAGTTTGACTTTAAACACATATTAAGCTTATAGCAGCTTATAGCTTCTCAAATTAAACCGAATAACTGACTTATAAAATAAAGACTGCAAGTCTGTTAATTTGAATTTGATTTACAGTATTTACACTTCGGAACACAACGGACGTTTCTCCTATTTCAGTTGTTGGCACTGCAGCTACAAAAGATAGAGAAAAGGTCCACATGCTGGAGCGATGTCACGCGAGGCTTGGTTTAACGAGAAATGCGCACTTGCAACAGTGAAGCCATATGGCGGCCATATTAGGCGAGAGCGAGAGAAAATCGCGGCTGGATCACAGTACAGGAAAGATAGTAGCCAAACTCCCATACCTGCGCTACGGGGGAGCTGAAGTCAATTTTTGACACTTTTTGAATATTGGGTTAAGAGCTTACTTTTTTCTTGTAAAAAATACTAGATTTTTTTTCTAATATTTTAGTGAAAGTTCCACTGTGCTAGCTTTAATAATTTCCGAGTTAGAGCAGATTATAGTTGATTCTCCTATACCATAACATTGCAGGATGCCCCATTTGGTCGTGCCCCTTTCCTATGATTTTAACATTGCGGCGGACAAACATGCCGTTGACGCGAGCAGTTTTCGACTTCGATTCTAACATACGACTTTCTCTACTATCTTCTCTATACTGTGGGCTGGATGATATCGCTGCGAGAAAGCCATTTTTGTCACCAATATGGTTGCCATACGATTTTACTGCAAGTGCGCTTCTCTCGGTCCGCCAAGCTTCACGCGACATATCGCTCCATGGAAAAGCGTCTAAATCAAGGATTTTGTATGTATGGATAGGTTATCTCTATACCAATATCAGCATTAGAGCTACTGAGGCAAATCTCCAACGTAAGATGGCGACCGAGCGCAACCATCTGCATTGTAAATTGTATGGAAGTTCCCCAACGTAAGATGGCAGACACCCCATTGGTTACTGTTGTAACCGCCACCCAATTCCTCCTCACGACTGTGCCTCACCGACGGCAGCACCATCACCTATCCATACATACAAAATCCTTGGTCTAAATGCAGAAATGCCATCCCAAAATGTTGGCTATAACAATTGTGTATTTCGTCAGTTTTTTTGTTCATCAATGCATTCGGTAGTATTTCTATCGGATACAAAATGATGATAGCATCATATTCTGATTCTGAGCAATGCTATTATAATTATGCTGCTTAACTAGATGCGTATTTTTTTACTCCGTCAGTATTACCGTTTTACTAAAGTATATTTGTATCCTATTTTATTATTACCAAAAAGATACGCTAAATTGATATTTTCCCCTAATAAAATTTTGAACCATATTTTGACTACCCAAGGACGGTAAAAAAGAAGCGCAATGAAAGTTACAGGAACTGACAGGTCATATATTCCATACGTCAACATAACTTAAATAAAAAGGCTGGAAATAAATTAAAATCAACTGTAATAATACAGCTGTCATAAAAATGACAGCCAGCTGTCTGTAAAAAACAAAAGTAACACAGATTATCATTCATTCTCAGACCACGATCGTTACAGTTTCCAGGTATGATAGTTAGAGCGAAATAATTTCATCTTTTATTCTCTATAATATTAAGCTTTCTCCTCGTCTAATTGCCTCTTATTTTGCACCATTTTAGAGGTAAAAAGAGGAAAAAAACGAGATCACGTATTTTTTCTCTTCTTGGGCATAAAATGTTAGAAATATTGGGTGTTATTCACGAAGAGTTAAGGCGGATTCAGATGGCGACAACGGCGATGCGACGCGATTTTGTCACACAAGCTGTGAAATCCTATGCGGCGAGCGAATTCGCCAGGTAGCGGCAGCGAAATCGCGTTAATTGATGCGATGCTCTTTTTTTTAATCGCCAAATATGGCCGCCAATGGATGTCACAGCATGTGCGCATTATTCGCGTCGCGTCGCATGATAAAAATCGCCATGTGAAGGAGCGTTTTAGGGAGAGATATTTTAAGAAGCGTTTTTCTTACCTGTTACCTGGTATAAAAAACGCTTCTTAAAATATCTCTCCATAAAACACTCCTTAACTCTTCATGAATACCTACCATTGTCTCCATTTCATCCTCTCTTTGAACGAAGAGGAAATAAGGTGTATTTTAGAGGTAAATAGATTACGTTTAGGCGTATGAAGGATGAGTAGAAGACGTAATTTTTCAACTAGGGAGAGTGGTTACTAAACATAAATTGAAAGAGTTATAGAGCGCTGGATGGATTTGATTAGATCACCAAAGTCAAGCAACGTAGAGCGTGCATGGTCAGTACTTGAATGAATAATAAAAAATACGATTTCTCTCTCCCTGGGGTACATTATAATACATTTTGCTTCCACCCAATGCATGCAGTGATGGACTTGTGTGTGGTTTCTCAGGCTTTGGACATAACTTTAGTCCATTAATTACAAGTAAAGGTGTCCGTCCCGACTGTGAGGTTTTCCACGGTTCCCTCAGTCTAACCTCAGCAAATGCTAAGACACGTAAAAGGCCGCAGCCACACCATTCTTTCCCTCTCTTATAATATCCCATACCCCGCCTCGAGCTTCAAGCGTATATATCCTTGTATAATATATAAGACAAAAAGTCTTATATAATAATTAGTAATACTAATTAAAAACACATTAACACAAGCCATTAATTAGTGAATGTATCTCTTTAATCGATTAATATTCATAAATCAAATTTAATTTTAAATTATATCATACTACGTTTTATATATATATTAGCAGTATAAATTTTAGCAAAAAGTTATAAAATATTCACGGCATTAATAATGTAAAAATTGAAGCTATGTCAGTGGAGTTGTGTTAACTTCGCATCAAGAAATGTTACAGCTAGCACGCAGCAGGCAAGTTAAATATTAACCTTCCGCTACACTGTGCGAAATATTAGACATCCCGTAATCACCAGGGAGATATATACGATAAAAAATTGGCTTACGATGTTATTTTTTATTTTATCCTGCATCTATATGTTCCAATGAACAAAGTAAATGAATTTTTTATTGCAGAAATAAAAAAGGGCGTACCAAATTTTGCAATTCTGTTTTCTATCAGATTTTTTAAAGCACAGGAACTGTTATTAAAAATATATTGAATGTATAGGATAGGAGTCGATAGACATCACTTAATTTTTAATAAAATTATATATAGGAATAAAAGGGACGTGGGTTCAAACCTGAACTGTAAATATAAAATAACGTTTTAGCAATACTTAAGGGTAAGGTAGCACGCCCAATGTTAAAAAATTCCTATATACACTTAAAAACTATGAAAAGTATCATAAAATGTTCTCCTCTGCATCCCCTATTGGTATATAGCCATATTATTTATAATAAATAAATACTAATAATGATATAGCTAAAATATCAGACCTGCATGTATACAAATTCGAGCTAGTTTTTTTAGTTATGGATTTTTAAAGTTGGCTACTTTAGCATGTATATAGAAATGAAACTTCCATGTTAGATTAGTCAATTTTAAAAATTAATAAAAACTAGAACGAATTTGTATATTTTAGCTACTGATAGGAGATAGAGATAGTTTCATAATTTTCATGTGTGGGAATTTTTTAACATAATATGGCATGTTACCTTACTATACCTAAAGATCTCTAAAAAAGAAAAGCAAAACATAATTTGTTGCTATTCATTTATTCTGCAGTAAAACATTTTCATGTAGGTTGTCCTCTCTCTCAAATCATTATATTCTATCTATAACATATTATATATAACTTGTTCAAGATACGGTGATGTGACGTCATCATTGTCTTCCAATGTAAATCCTGTATTAATGGGAGAGTCACGTGACGTCAGATCAAATGCGTCACAAATAAAGGAGTCAAAGGTGATCTGCATGAAATAATGGAAAATGGGTTATTTCTTATGGTGGCGAGGTTTACACCGAATCATCAGAAAAAGGGTATAAAGGTAAACAATAAATATTTTTGTAAGCCTTAATCCCATAATTTGCCTTAAATGACTTTGAAAACGAGAAAACCTAAGTCGATAGGGTCGGTTATCCTAAAAAATGCATTACCAATGGACCCAGTTAAGGTGAACCCAAGAAATTTTGACCGAAAAATTTCGGCGGCGGCTTAAAAGACTTCTTTCCGTCAAACTATAATTCATGCGGAAAAACAACTCATAAACCGCGGACCAATCAGAACGCAGTATTTAGACCTCTCGAGTGCAGCTTAAGGCACCGTTCAAAATTGTCAAAATCGGAAAATTTTTAATTTTCTAATTAGTTTAGAGCTTTTCAGTTCCGATTCCGATGCACATAAGGTCTTAGCACTTACACTATAATAAACTTACTATCCTGTTATAAATTAAGAGTCATGTACAGTCGTCGCCTTGGAAAATTTCCAACTTGCAGCCTTGTTAAAATCACCATACCCAGTGTTGTTCTTACGGAGCATGGTGATTAATAAGGCTACAAAGGGAAATTTTCCGAGGCGACGAGTGTACCATCATATTCGATATTTCCAGACTTAAAAACGGCATACATTACGTACTGTTTGCACTTTTCTAAAAGTACCTAAACTCAAGTATACTGAAGATGTTTGACGGTGTAGAAGTGAGCAGGTGATCCTGAGAGGATGACGTCAAACATGACGTATCAGGTTAAACATCGATATAACGGCGTTCTTAATAACATTATATACCTGCTGGAGGGCCAAACGTAATATCGAGATCAAGGTATTCCATCTCACCAATTTTTTTTAGATTGAAATTTGAGTTATATATTGAAGAGTTGTCCGAATATATATACAAAAAAAAAAAACACAATTTTACTGTCGTAAGGGTGTACAGTCACGGTAAAAAGTAATGGTATAATTTGAATGACACGTTACATAATATAGAGTACAATCCGAGTATTGAAATAACAAAAATAAAGTTATACAAATTTTAAAAAACAGTAATACTTGTACGTTATTGTATACAACCATTAAACAATGGGGTAATACTGACCAAAAAAAAAAGTTGCAAGTTTTTGTCAATATTTCAAAAGGCACGAGAATTTCATGAAGAACAAGCCCTATTACAGCATTCTACGACAATTTCCTGATTTTATATGAATTTTTAAAACCTCTCAAAAATGACGTCATAGCATTGAATCTTAAATGTGAAAATAGATCAGTTAACATTGCCAAATCCCATACTTAATATTGAAATGTAACCAAAACTTCATTTGCAAGGTTTTTAGGTGCTAGAATCACGATAATGAAGGTTTCAAATTCCTACCTCAATAACTTTTCATTTTAGCAATGTTAACTGATGCATTTTCCCATTTAAGATTCAATACTATGACGTCATCAAAAAAAGTTTTAAATATTCATATAAAATCAGCAAATTGTCGTAGAGTGCTCTAATATAGGGCCTGTTCTTCATAGAATTCACAGTACTTTTTACTAGTATTGCTAACTCAAATACCGGTCAGTACCCCATTAAAAAACAATAATATATATGCTTATGTATTTCGATGACTACAAAAAATATTTAAAAAATAGCATTATATTCATGATCAAAATACTAGAAATTTAAACAAAAAATACTTCCTCCAAAAGGCAGACTTAAACTTACGTATAAAGGACCTTATGTGCTTTCATATAAAATTGTATAATAATTAAGCTGCTATAGTATGACTAAAGGATATCCATAAATGTGAGGATTTTAAATCTGCTCTAGAAATTGTTTATCATAATGTCAAATTTCATTGACAAAAACTGTAGCGTCCATCCTTCATGGCTGAGGTTTCCACGTTTCCCTCAGTCGCAGCCAAATGCCGGGATGGCCATGGCCGCCCTCGTTCCGGAAGAGCCCGCGAAACTCCCAAGTTATAGGGGTTCGGAAGGTTCGGGGTTTCAAAGTAGTATGTAATTAGAGTAATTAGTAAGTAGACGAACCCAGTAATAGGGTTTGATTAAAAAATAATAAATCTTGTAGTT
This sequence comes from Siphlonurus alternatus, assembly GCA_949825025.1. Taxonomy (NCBI): domain Eukaryota; kingdom Metazoa; phylum Arthropoda; class Insecta; order Ephemeroptera; family Siphlonuridae; genus Siphlonurus; species Siphlonurus alternatus. Next base: position 8,585,403 of record OX463778.1, read on the forward strand.
TAGTGATATGTTCGGTTTCTTTAATAATTTGTGTTAACTTTGAATAATATCATGTGTTTTATATAATTGTAACTGGAATTTGGCAAAATAAATAACCCTATAATAATACTGCGCTGTTTCAATTAAATAATTTTGTTTATTTGTTTATTTTGAGTTTGGCGTACGTGTATTTAAATATACCCAATATATAACTGATAGTATACCCTATAATGATACTGCGCTGTTACAATTAAATAATTTTGTTTATTTGTTTATTTTGAGTTTGGCGTACGTGTATTTAAATATACCCAATATACTGTATAATTGATAGTATACCCTATAATGATACTGCGCTGTTACAATTAAATAATTTTGTTTATTTGTTTATTTTGAGTTTGGCGTACGTGTATTTAAATATACCCAATATATAACTGATAGTATACCCTATAATGATACTGCGCTGTTACAATTAAATAATTTTGTTTATTTGTTTATTTTAAGTTTGGCGTACGTGTATTTAAATATAAGCATATAATTTATATAACCTTTTGTTTTTATATATATTATAAAAAAATGCTCTAAAACTGAGAGGAAAGGTCCTTATATATCTATAAAAATAAAGTTTTCAGTTGAAAATTTAAATATTAAAAAAACTCTATATATATTTACGTCATCATTCTAAAAAAGCAACTTAATGGTAATAATTTTAAGGGTACGGAAATGTCATGTTACAAAAGACGGTTATAAAAGTTAAAAATACAAAGAAAAAATGTCCCCAAAGTATCTTAAATTCATGGAGACGAATTTATACATTTCCGTTTTGAAACATCAAAAGGTCAAATTATGTATTTACAGAAAGCAAAATACATTTTCATTTCTAAACAGAAACAAGGATTTCATTTCAAATTAAAAAAGTTGAAGTCTCATAATATTATAAAGGGGGAAAAAATACTATTTTGTTTAATATATACTTAATCATTCGATTAAAACAATTCAAAGGTTGCTTCTATTAGGGTAAAATAATTAGCTTGTTTCAAAGTGGCGCTGTCAAAATTAAGATAAAATAATTTTTTAACATTATAAGGGTTAATATCTCGTTAAGGATGGTTTTCTGTAAATTCTAATTTACACCATTAGATTCAGCATGTGTTGAAACCCCTAGAAATAAATTTTCGTTTCGATCTGACAGGATTTTTGTTTGAGACTTTATAACATTGAAACCTCATAAGGAAAATCAAACTTTCAACTTTGGACCGTTTTAAGGGTTAAAAAAAATATCGGATCAAATTTCTAAGTTTCAATTAATTTGATACTTTTTTAATTTTTAAATTCTGTGGCATGTCTTTAGTGAAGGAAAATGTTTTCAAAAGTCGAATCTCTAGCACAGAATTCTCATTTTTAATCATAAAAATTTGCCATGACACGAATATTGGACCACTCTGTATATATGAGGCAATGATGATAAATATTGTACTTGTGACATTTCATAAAGTGGATCTGTGTGCATTTATGTCTTAAGTAAATTATCTAACGAATTAAATTTAAGAATATTAAAAAATATATTGGGTGCGATTCATGAAGAAGTTAGTCACAGGTTTCTAGCCATTGGCACATTTAGCTTTAGTTTAACTAATAGGTGCCATGGTTTAACACTTAAAACAGGCATAATTCAAAGTGGTTAAGCTAAACGTGGTTAGAAACCTGGCTATAAACTGCTTCGTGAATCGCGCCTATTAACGATTTTGGGCATGTGGCTTGCATGCATTTTTTATTGCAAAACATTTTACATTTTTTAACTCTTTTACAATGCACCCTTTACAGAAAACTTTCATGGATAAAATAACTTCACTTCAAAATGTTGCAATTTTAAGGTTGTTGGAGTATTTTAAAATTAAAATGAAATAATTAACAATTTCTTTTTTTTTTTTTTTAATTACTACCGAGTATTCTGTATTTCAATAATGACAGCAAAAGCTTTAGTTTTAAACTGTTTGTCTTCCTTATTGATATATCAATAAGGGTTATACTTCTTAGATAAGTAAGTTAATAATGAACCTTATTAAAAATAAAAGTTCATAAGTTCCATTTAAAACTATTATAAGAAGAGTAGACTCATTTATAATTCTCGTTATTTTTTACATTGGTTATTAATAACTTGCGGAAATGTCCAATTTAAAAATGTAGAAGCGACGCTAGCGGTGCGTATACATTTTCTATAGTGGAGTAACTCTCTGATGGTAACTATATACACAAATTTACTGTCAACCTCACAAGCCGCAGATTTGATCATTTTCACTACAGGTCGTTATCACAGTGAAATAAGATAGAAAACTAAGCTTTACCTGCAATGGTTTTTAAACCCATTTGATCTGATGATATTATACAGTACTGCAAATTGCTACAGTGCGCGACACATTATTAGTTATGTACTGTTTTATGCATGGCATCGATTGGTGGGATCAAAAGTCTCATCCAATCAAAAAATTCGTAACATGTTTCCGTTTCCTATTTATTATGAAATTCTCAGTGAGCCAGTCAGAGAAATCGAAATTTCCGTTCTGAATATATTCCGACAATCGTGTACTTACTGTTAGTTCTTATAGTTTTTCATCGTGTTTGTAATGTCCTCTGTCATTGGTTGACTATTTGTAACGTACGATCTGATAGGCCCATCATGAGCCGAATACATCCGAGCATTTCCGACCAACAACCAAAATTAATAACGACCAGTGATGCAATAACCCTTCGGTTCTGCGAATTTCATTCTATGATACAGAATTCCTGGAACAATAATGTAAAGGCGGATTTACATGGCGAGTTTTATCATGTGAAGAGAATTAAAGTAGAGATAACGCCGATCAGCTGTTCGACGTTGTTTCATTTGATTAACATGTAAACCTTTTAGCAAATTCACAAAAATTCTGAAAAATTTTTGAGAGTCAGATATTAGTGCCTAAAAGTCATAGAAAAAGTTACATAACAATTTAACGAGACAACCTTTTTTTTTTTTTTTTTTAATTCAGTTTTTAGTTTTCTCTCCATGGGAAAGCCCTAAGCTAATAATTAAAAAAATTAATTAAAAAAAATCAGCTCGCGTTAAATTGTTTTGAAATTTTTTCTATGGCTTTTAGGCACAAATATCTGCCTCTCAAAAAAATTTCAGAATTTTTGTGAATTTGATAAGGTTTACATGTTAATCAAAGGAGACTACGTCGAACATCAGCTGATCGCGCGGCGTTATCTCTACCTTCAAGGTTGGGCTTCTTACCTTGGCTTGCTTGGCGTAGAAGAGAGTGCGACCACGTAGACGAAAGTAACGCCGACGCCATCGGTTGAAACTGCACGTCTGCTTGAGTAGGTAACCCTCGCGCGTGCATGCCTGGACAACGAGAAACAAGGGTCAGTCGGAGCAGCACCATGTCAAGGGGCGTTTACATGCCATGGGGATTGTATTTTTATTATCTCCTTCATGGAAACAATCATCATGGAACAATCATGGAAACATTTACATGCTATAATTTATACAGTTCAAAATTAAAAAAAAAAAAAGAGCCTTTGGGGAAATGTGTTATTATATGTTTATGTGTTTATGTTAACTTGCGGCGGGATAATGGATATTAAGGATAAGGTAGGGAAATGATGGTAGCCACGGCCTGTTACGCGTCCCAGTATTCGCTGCATGAGGTGAGACTGAGGGAACCATGGAAAACCTCAGTCAGGACGCGCGGACACCTCTACTTTTTTCTCAATGGACCAAAATGATGTCCAAAGCCTGGGGAACCACACACAAGTACATCACTACAATGGGTGGAAAGCAAGATGAATTTATCCCAGGGAGGAAGCAGCGTAATTTTTACTTGAAACGGTCACCCATCCAAGTACTATCCGCACTCGACGTAGCCTGAATTCATTGCTCTAACGAGAACCGGTCAATGCACTCCGCAACGCTCAAAAATGCTTCCTTTAATTGGATATAGGAGTGCTACTAAACATTTCGTATTATCTTCTTGTCTCAAAGTTTCAGATTGCAACAGCAATGCGATTTGTTTTTTTTTTTTTTTTTAGTAAATAAATTCGTTTTAAATTAACAACCGAGATTATAGTGCACCGCAGTGATGAAATAGTTGTAAAGGCATTCAAAGTAAATAAAGAGCTTCTGGGAATTCTATTAACAGCACTTTAAATTGTTACAATATGTAAAGAATTCTCATTTATTTATCCTGTTTTATCGAGTTTCAAAAGCTTTTAATAGAATTTTTTTATTTATTTTGAAATTTTTTAAATTTAAAATGCCATTGTGATTAACGTAAATGTTATATATAAATAAAAAAATAACAATGCACCCTTAAGTAAACTCGACACTTGACGCGTAGTATGAGTATCCGACTAGTAATAGAAAAGTCGTGAGTTCGATCCCAGTCACCGCCAAACTTTTTTCAAGTGTTGTTAAAGAACACCCACTCGTGCATCCGGGAGGTGATTGATCGCATCTTCCATCAATTGCCACAACCATCCTGACTGAGGTTTCTATTGTTTCCTAGGTAATTTAAATGAGATGGATTGCTTTAGAGGTGTCAAGTCAGCTGATTTTGCGGTGTTCCCGCCATCCTATCTAAACCTCACGTAAAAATACTCGAAATTGGCTTTTTGGCATTGAGTAATTTTTAGGGGAAAATAAGCTCTTGATTCATTATCAGAAGACCCCTAAATGAAGAGTTGGAGATGGTTTCAAATTAATAGCTTTAAAAGTAACTAAGAAAAAAAATCAAATTTACTAACATGGTCATGGATTATGGAGAAAATTTTAAATTTTATCGACGGGGAACATTTGAAGCCTCTATATAGGCCATGGATCCCAAAAAAAAAAATAGGAAGAAACTATACTCTAACATCACTTGATACCAGTATACCCTACAAAATGCAGTGCGCTTGACCGGGTCTCGTCAGATCACCAAAGTCAAGCAACGCCGAGCGTGGTTAGTATTTGGATGGGTGACCATTTTCAACAAAAACCACGTTTCTCACCCAGGGGTAAATCGTTGCGCTTTTCCACTATGTGGTTCTCCTAGTTTTGGACCATTCTTTTGACGTGTCTTACTTATGCTTTATTTCTATCTGTAACTATTATATATAGTTTGTATGTGTGTTTTATGTGTTCTATTACAGTGTTATTTTATAATGTATATTTCTAATATTATTTTGTATGTACACTTTTTGTGTTTAATAAAAGACTAATAATAACATTTCTACTTGATACTAATATATTATGCATAAATGTATTTGGAATTGTACGAATAAAAATAATTTGAATTAATTCAAATTCAAATTTGAATTGCACTTCCGGTTCATTGCAAAAAGCTGTAGCGTCCATATTGTCTGAGGTTTCTACGTTTCCCTCAGTCGCAGGCAAATGCGGGGATGAATTGCAAGGCCATGGCCGCCCCCGTTCCGGAAGAGCCCGCGCGAAACGCTCAAGTTAGGGTTTCGGAAGGTTCGGGTCTTCAAAGTACGCGTAGTATGTAATTAGTAAGTAGAAGTACCCAATAGGGGTTGATTAAAAAAAAAATGCAGGTTAAAATAATAATAAATAAAAAAGGGGAAAAAATGTACATGTATGATATACAGTACATGAATATAAGAAAGATGCACACAATTGCACACAAAAATGTATTTTATTTTATGCATATAAATTACGAAGAATTGCAGAATTGTATTTTAAAATAAAAAAAAGCACTACTAATATTAAATTCGTACTCTATATAAAGCGAAATGAATACAAGAACTTTTAAAAATTAGAGTAAAAATGTATTCATTTATTTAGTTTGTTCTATTTTCAGTAAAAAAAAAAAAGGAAAAAAATATAACGAAGCTCACAATACATAAATAATTTTCCATCTGACACGCTGGGAATACTACAGAGTGCGCTTCTCTGTAGCTACTATATATATATCATATATATAGTGTGTGCATGTTATTGAATATCACTTGCTCCATATTGAAAGGGATCAATGAGGTCAATGGACCCTCTACTGGTGCACGTGCAACAATATGGACTACTACCGAGTCGGAAACCTTTCAACTATATTAATAACTTTCATAACATTATAACAATAGTTATTAATATCATAATAAACTATTTTAATAATTAAAAATAGTGATATGAAATATATTGAGAAAGCAGAAAGTATCCATATAAACTTTGTATAATATTACACATTTTTCAGTACTGGGTGAATATATTTAATATAATAATGAACAATTAGATTGGAATAGCACAGTGGTATTATAAAGGAAAGAATACATAATAAAAACTACGATACAATGACATAATATATGTCATGTATATTATACACGTACGGTTTTATGCATACGCTTGTTCGTAAACCCTGCTCAGTGTACACTTTTTACACCCAATCGACTGTATATCCCATGTACATAAGGTCGATTGGGTGCAGAAAGTGTACACCGAGCAGGGTTTACGAACAGGCCTATCATATGGTTTTCTACATGTACATTTTATTTTGAAATTTAGTAGAATTTTTAAATGAAACCTCGTTCGTTACGTTGTATTCATGCAATTGCATGCGCGAATCGAGGGGCGTGGTTGCAGGACAGCCTCCCCCCCCCCTCCTTTGAAATTTTGAATGGGTAATATAGGCATTTCTCCAAGTAAAAATTTTTTTTAAGTAGACAACCGCCCTCGAAATTTGGTTCTGGATCTGCGCCTGATGCAATAATATGAAAATATAATGTACACTTCTGAATAGCATAAACGTTACCCCCACTGAACTATATACTATAGGTTACCCCTCATTTGTTGTGGCATATAGACTGCTATAATGTGGCTTGGATATACAAACAAATACAGAATATTTTTGCAATTCTGTGAGGGAGGAATTATTAAGAAAAGTGTCTACTATAGTATAGTTTACCATCCCAAAATAGTTTTAACAATATAATATAAATATTATATATGGTTTTAAGTTTAAAAAAAATTACGCCTCTAGCTAGCTTGCGTGAAAGCAATCATATATGCTACGTACGTTCGTATGGTTCCAACGTTTTGAAGTTGCACACGGATTGGATTTTACGGATGCATCGACGCAGCTTCATATTGATCACTATGCCATCACCTGTGTGTCTACTATCATATACTGCCAAGTTTTAAGGTAGAGATAATACGGATCAGCTGGCCCAATGCTAAAAAAATCCCATTCATAAAAATTATGAAAAAAATTTAAAGTGTTCTCCTCTACATCCCCTATCAGTAGGTAAAATATCAGGTATACAAAAACGAGCTAGTTTTCGAGTTATTAATTTTTAAAGTTGACCAATTTAACATGGAAGTTCTATTTCTCCATGTTAAATTAGTCAACTTTAAAAATTAATAACTCGAAAACTAGCTCATTTTTGTATACCTGATATTTTACCTACTGATAGGGGATGTAGAGGAGAACACTTTAAATTTTTTTCATAATTTTTATGAATGGGATTTGTTTAGCTTTGGGCCAGCTGATCCGTATTATCTCTACCTTAAACGTTACAAAATATAAAATATCATGTATGATAACATTTTCTTAGTTAAGTCATGAATTGAAAAACAGGTTATATAAAATGATATATACAGTACGGTTACTATAATTTTGAAGACGTAGCTGCTTCTGATGGTGCTTGATCATTTTGTGTATGGGCATTTGCCTCTTTCAGCCAACAATTGGGTTATTTTATTTTCTCTCAAATATGTAATCTTTAACCCAATAAACAATTATTATTAATATTCAAAGCTTAGGCTCAAAAATTCAATATCAGTTTGGTTTGGATATATGATATAAGCTAGTTCGATCCTAATGATTTCATATAAAAGTTGCATTACTAAATCTATATTTTTGTAATAATTAAAAAAATGTGCTGTACACAACAGCATCAGCACAACTTCGATCACGTAAAAAATTATTAGATGATGAGGAAGGAATTTTACCAATACCCTGTCAATTTATTTATGAAAGTGTCTGTTTTGTTAGGAAACATTTCTGATTATTTTGTTCAGAGCAAAAGAGTTACATTATAATACGAGAAATAAGGAGACGATAATGGAGTATTGACCTCAAATTTTTTTACTGCAGAAATGGATAGAGAATGAAAAGTTATGCCACCCTGATTTTTTTTTTCAAATTTTTTAGAGCCCGGGAACTATTTTTAAAAAATTATTGAAAGTCCCTTTTGTGACGTCACGCGGCGACAAGTCTTATTTTGTTCTTAAGGAGCAGCGTCTCGTGACGTCACAAAAAGAACTTTCAATAATTTTTTTAAAAATAGTTCCCGGGCTGTAAAAAATCTGAAAAAAAATAGGGTAGCATAACTTTGCACCCTCTATCCATTTCTGCAATAAAAGAAAATGAGGTCAACACTCTATTATACCTGCGCTGTGTAGCACTGTAAATAAAAACCTGAGACCCTTTAAATAAGAAGGTCTTATTTTAAGAGAGTCTCTCTTGAAACAAGTAAATACATACTTAAAATAAGAACCTAGGTTTTTAATTTCAGAAATTTAGTTGCTTGTTTCAAGAGAGACATCTCTTAAAATCAGACCTTCTTAATTAAGGGGACACTTTTTCATCTTATTTTAAGAATTATTCATCTTGTTTTAAGAAGGTGTTGATTTCCATGTAAATATATATATAATTAAGGGGCCTTAATTATACCTTATTTTATGTCAATTAGATTATATAAAAAACTTTCACGGTATATAAAACTTATACCACTATTATATCTGTTGATTTTAAAAAAGCCGTAAATGTATTATTGCAAAAAAAATGTTTTTACAATACAGTATATCCCAGCTATATGCATTTAATTTTTAAGAATGCAGTATGTATGTTTGGACGTGTCTAGCCATTTCATGCAGAGTGTCTTCATCTTGATTGTGTCTGTATGTTTTGAAAATGACCAATAAATCATTGAATTGAATCCTAATGTTCTCTGTACAGAAGGTTCATCTGATTATTGATTCAGAATGATCGATTTTACATTTACGAAAAGACCTTTTACTTTTATTATACTTCTACTTTAAAACTTTTACTGTTCGATAGAACTTGCAGATTTCCTTACAGCCTTACACATTGTTATATATTATGTGACTCAAAACTCGAGTTTACATAATGCATACATATTTTTATACAGATACACGTACGTTAAAAATATTAGAATAGGAAAGTTACGTTTACCAGAAATAAGTCCAATGTTATGACAGAGAAGTTGAATTCAAATTTATACAAATCTTGTGTCATGCATATATCAAAATGAAAAAATATGTGAATTCATGAGTAAATGTCTGTAATAAGATATGATATTAAATTTCTCCGTAAAAAGGTGAAAAATGTTCTGATAAGTAAAGATAAATAAGTTCTGTTAAGGCATTTGAAAGCATTAAATTACCTGTGAGAATGTAATATCTTTATAGTTTGTTTCCTCATTTTTTGTTAAATATGACTTAAACATTATAAGGGGCATTCACAAAGTATTAAGGCCACATTTAAGGCTCGATAATTTAAAGCTTGATTTAGACGTGTTTTTTACACCCAAAATTTCTGATCTTAATTTGTGAATGCCCCTTTATAGGTCTGTTTGTAAATACAAATTCAGAAATAATCAATTATGATTGATGATCCTCATGTTCCATGCACATAAAGTTCATCAATAACAATCGATTATTTCTGATTTTGTATTTACGAACAGACCTAATTAGTATTCTTATTATAATAATAAAACTTAGAAGGCGAAGTAGACATTATAAACATATGCATATACTTAATTTAAATATTATTAAAATCAGTGCTAACTGTGGAGTGTTGCATAAAATAAAGGATCGGCGAAGATTGCCCAGCATACATCAAATGGTATGTAAAACAAAAATAGTTTATTCTTATTATGTTGTATTTATGCAGAATTTCAGGGTTTTTAAGTACTTGGTGTAAAATAATGGTTTACAAAACCATAATTGCTCCTCATTTTGAATATTGCGCATCATTGTTTTTTAAGGCTTAACCTGAGATATTCGGACGAAAAAAGTCGTATCGACAGATGTTCTTGAAATTAATTTGGTAGACTTACAACAATTGTCCAAATACTATTGATTTTTTTCAGATTTTTTTAACCGTTGGTTTAATTATAATTAATTTATTGAAATGTGTATTTTGTATCCTTTCAATGTTAAATTTTTCAATCAACATTGCACAAAAACGGCTCGAGAATTTTTTGTAAATTTTACATGGATTAAAAGCTAATTTTTTTGACTAATTTTCTGAATTGTTTTCATATATTTCGAACCGTGGCGATGATCGTTTCTGACATGTCCTAAGAAACTTGGCAACGCTTTCAAGGACTGTAGTTACCACCCCCTCCTAATCTTTTATTCGCATTACTATTGCAACAGTGTTGTCAGATTTGCAGGTGTAGCCACGCCTCTTGACCTTGACAGACAAATTCTCAGGTTATACCTTACAAAGGTTTGCCTTAAAGGTGCTGCTATTTTTTTATGATATTATTAATGATAAATTTCCAATTCATTTTAAAAAAGAGCTTATTAAGAATAATGAAATGCATATTTATAATACAAGAGGCTGCAATAATTATTTTAGAAAATGTGTTAACAAACATAGATCGGAAGGATCAATTTATAACTGTGGTAAAAAATTGTTTAATGAATTGCCTATTAATATATTATATTAATATATATATATATATACATATATATTATATTTTATATATATATTAATATATATAAAAACATGTTCTACAAAAAAAATGTTTAAAAGATTATGTATAGAATTTGTTAAAGAAAAATTTGTGTATACCAGATAAATGTATAAGATTATAATTATATGTAATAAGTCAATAATATATATTTTTTTTTATATAGCTATAATTGGTAACTATAAAATGTATAATTATTAAAATGGTTTTTTGTATCCTAAAAATATTGTACTGTAGGCATAAAATTCTATGAACTATCATAAATTTTATGAACCACCTGTTTTATATTGTTTAATTAAAACAATATATAAACTATATTTGTACTGAATAGCGAAAGCTAAATAAAGATTATTTCATTTCATTCATTTTGTACAACCGCAAGGGTTCTTATATAATAATAAATAAAAATATTCAGAGGTTCTACTGTTACACTTATAATATTGATACTATTTTACATTTCATTGCAGGTCAAAAATGAACTGTAAAGCACACACATCAATCACTGCTGCTATGGTCATGACTACTTTCATTAATTTTTCGACACGGGTTTTTCATATATATTGTATAACATGTAGTGACATGCATGACTAACCATTACATTGATCGATAGCTCATCAGTTTCCATCAATACTTTTTAACCTCAATTTTTTGTGATCATTCATCAACCTCATTTCTTAATTGTTATATGAAAAGATTCTTTGTATATAAAGTGCATATATAAATAAAGTAGATTTTTCTCCGTGTTGAGAAACGTGGTTAAAAAACAGACTTACAATTTTATTGTTAGATGCAATCATCAGCTCTAGCTGCATTAGTTCTCATGTCCTATATTTTGCAGCCTCACGAGATGAAAAAAAATGGCGTTGGAGAGGAAAGGATAAGTTCTAATTAATATATAATATTTTGTTGACGTATCTAATAACCTTTTCGTTCTAGAATTTTGTATTTTTATCAATGTTTGTATAATGTCGAAATTAACAAATAAAAAATTTGAATTTATATAGAATCTAAAGAGCACCGATCTCTGAATTAATTCATCACGCTCTTGCATAAGACTCAGACCGCAGCTATAGAAATGACAGAAGAACTGTATTATTATGCACTTCAAGATACGCAGAACGTTACATCAGCTTCCTAATGCAAAAAGCATTGCAAGCCAAACTTAATGGGGGCATTCACAAAGCACTTTAACCCCCACTTTAGCCTTTATATTTATCACATGGTTAGTCCCTATAGTTTAGCACCATGTTTAGCACCCGGGATGAAATCAAGGCTTAAAAAGTGTAGGGGTTTAAGTGCTTTGTGACTGCCCTTTCATAATGTTTACTTATTCGAAAACCGTCCAAATTTGCACAAGTTTATAATTTTATCAATTTCTTTTTGTTCTCACTCAAATCAAATCAGACATTGGTAACACTCCCAATGTGTAAGACAGGTACGCACCTTCATGGTCCAGCAGCAGCACTTCAGTCTAGATTCGCGGTTGACGCTCGACACGGCACGGTTCACGCGTGCGGCGGTATTAATGGTGTGTCGGAAGCGAAGCCGGAAGGAAGCTGGGAGCCACGGTGTTTGTGGGTCACGCCCTAGCAAACATTTGACCTCAACGAACATCAACGCCCTCGTCATCGCCATAATAACTGCGAGGAAGGTGTACACTTTTGGACATCACGAACTTTAATATACTCCCTAGTTGAAAAATTACGTCTTCAACTCATCTTTTACACGTCTATATAGGCGGATTCAAATGGCGACAACGGCGATGCGACGCGATTTTGTCACACAAGCTGTGAAATCTTATATGCGGCGAGCGAATTCGCCAAGTTTCGGCAGCAAAATCGCGTTAATTGCGATGCTCTTTTTTTTAATCGCCAAATATGGCCGCCAATGGATGTCACATCAGCAAGTGCGCATTATTCGCGTCGCGTCGCATGATAAAAATCGCCATGTGAATTCACTTTAAACCTAATCCTTTCACCTCTAAAACACATCTTATATATTTCCTCTTCGCTCAAAGTGAGGATGAAATGAAGACAATATTTCTAACATTTTATGTTCAAAAAGAGGAAAAAAGACGTAGTCTCGTCTATTTCACCTCTTTTTTTCTCTAAAATGGTGCAAAATAAGAGGAGAAAAGACGAGAGGAGCGTTTAATAGTGAAGAAAAGATGAAATTTATTTCAACTCAGGCTGCAATGTTTATACGGGTCTTTCACCATACGTCATAAAATAATATGACGTCACGATTTTGAATTTTGTAGGCAAAACATATTGTCAGCGGCATAGCCAGATACGTGCTAAAGTTGGTCTCGATATGAATTTCTCAGGCTGGTTAATTTGCATCATTTTTCTTAGAATTTTCTTTCATGCATGCATGCATGCTGACAAGAAGAACCAATGCTATATATTGAAGAAAAATATTTGATGACCAAAACTATTGTTAAAAAAGAGATGTCGTGAGTTAGCTATCCCGCGCACATCAATAGGATTTTAGGGTTTTCTGCCTACATCCCGAAGATCTTCGGGTGTCTTCGAGCATCTCCGTACTGTCCAAAACGTAAACATAAAACTCCCGTATATAGGTCTTATACCACGCAGTATACCGAGGCGTAGTAAACCAAAATTTATTTGATATATCATGAGTGGGTGCTCTTCTTTCATCTCCCAAAATTGCAAATCTGCATCTCTGTATATTGCAGCTTTAAGGTATAACCTGAGAATTTGTCTGTCAAGGTCAAGAGGCGTGGCTACACTGGCAAATCTGACAACACTGTTGCAATAGTAATGCGAATAATAGATTAGGAGGGGGTGGTAAATACAGTCCTTGAGAGCGTTGCCAAGTTTCTTAGGACATATCAGAAACGATCATCTCCACGGTTCGAAATATATGAAAACAATTCAGAAAAATAGTCCAAAAAATTAGCTTTTAATCCATGTAAAATTTTAAAAAAATTCTCGATACGTTTTTGTGTAATGTTGATTGAAAAATTTAACATTGAAAGGATACAAAATACACATTTGAATAAATTAATTATAATTAAACCAACGGTTAAAAAAATCTGAAAAAATCAGTAGTATTTGGACAATTGTTGTAAGTCTACCAAATTAATTTCAAGAACATCTGTCAATACGACTTTTTTCGTCCGAATATCTCAGGTTAAGCCTTAACATGTTAGGCAGAAGTAAAGTTCGTGCTGTCTAGAGGTGTATATACGTTGTAGGGTGGGGAATGAATAATATGACTATAGGGTAAAAGAAAATGGGTGTTTTTGTCACAACTCTCCGGTTATTATTTCTGTTTATTTCATTATACAGTATTGTACGTTGTGGTATTTCCACCCTTTTCCATGATTGTTTCATTAAAAAAGTTTACTTTGATGTATGGACTGTGCATTATACCACAAAGTCTCGTTGTTTGTAAATAACGTATTGTTGAGTTTTTTAACAATTGATTTGTTACGACCGCATTGCGAGTATAAGGCTTTGATGCAAGGAGAAAAGGAGCGCAGACTACAATCTTCCCCACGTAACCACGTATAACGTTCGCACTTTCAGAAAACAAATGATGGTGCGCAATGCTTTTTTAAATGGGAAAATCGACGCCATATTTTGCGAACCGAAAGCGAACTTAGCTTACGTTTTACCCGTAAGGTTGCGCTCGTCCTGTTCTCCTTGCTTTGATGTCTCCCGATTTCTTTTTCTCGCAGTATATTTTAAATATTTTATTCCCATGGTGTTTCTATAGATCCAGCATATAACCAGGGGTCGGGCCTTCCATGAAATTTTAAAATTTAAAATTGACGACATAGGCACTTCCCTTAAAGGCCTTATGAACCTTTACAAAGTATTAAGTACACGGTTAGCTTAGCTTCAGTGTGATTCAGCTGCATAAATTTTTTTGTTTCAGTAGCACAATTATCAGAGATAATAGCCGATGAAAAGGAACCTGTGACGTCACTCACGCACATTCAGCGGCGACAATATAGGGAAATCCCTGCAAAAGATAGGTTCACTCCCGCCGCAACCACGGCCACAATTTTATTTCTGAAATGTTGAAACTTTACCAGGGCAGTCTTGATAGTATTTGTCAAATAGCCTGAAAGACTTTTTTTGGTGGCATGTGTACAGACTGAGTTATTGCGGTAGCAAGATAAGCCAAAAATTTAACATTGTTTTCCTATACAACATTTTTGCTCCTCTTTCTACCGCAATAACTCAGTTTGTATGAATGTCATCAAAAAAAATCTTTCAGGCTATTTGACAAATACAGTACTATCAAAACTGCCCTGGTAAAGTTTCAAAATTCCAGAAGTCAAATTGTGGCCGTGGTTGCGGCGGGAGTGAACCTATCTTTTGCAGGGATTTCCCTATATTGTCGCCGCTGAATGAGCGTGAGTGACGTCACAGGTTCCTTTTCATCGGCTATTATCTCTGATATTTGTGCTGCTGAAACAAAAAAATTTATGCAGCCGAATCATTATACTAAAGCAAAGCTAACCGTGTACTTCACATTGTGCAAAGGTTCATAAGGCCTTTAAATTATACTTTATTTTAATATCGCTTAATTTTCACAGGTGTTTTTATTAGCACATGTATGTTATCATTATATATTATACTGTACACAAGTTTAAAATTTTTACTGCCTCTACTTTGCTACTAAGGGGAACTATGATTGACTACATAATACTGTTGTCAATCATATTTCCACAAAATTAAATATAAGAACTTCGGAGTCAAAGAATATTTTCCTGCAAACGAATCTAATGAAATAAATTTTAAAAAATTGAGAATATTCTAAAACTTAATCCCTTAATTATGGTTTGAGCAAATTTAGTCTTACAGTTTTCTCATAACAGCTCCATTTCCGGTTTTCATCCATAAGGCCAATGTTAAACTTCTACCTCAGTTTTCACAAAACTGACAAGACAGCTTCGCTTCAAAATTTGTATAATATGCCACCTATTGATGGTGAGTTCTAAGTCCCCTGCAAGTCTTGTTACATTCAGGCGGTACGATTGCGAGATATCAATCTACTGACAATGAGATTCATCCTTAATATTTTTCGTAAAATAAAACACTTTCTAAGACTGGATGAAAATGAACACAAATAAATGTTGAATTGAAGTGTAAATTTACCGTTTTTAAGTGTATAGAACGTTACATAGGAACAATCTTTCACTTATTACGTTCAAATGACGGTGTTCAATACGAATCCGTTGACGACGCCTCATAAGAGTAACATCATCCGTCGTCAAAGAATACGTATTTAACACCGTCATGTGTACGTAGTGTTTGTTAAAAAACCTTTGATATAAAATATTTGTTATATTTTTCTTGAGAAAAAAACAAACGTCACACTTTCATCGTAAAAATTGTCAGAAATATAAAAATAAAAATTTGATAAAGTCTTGATTAATTAGCAAGTAAGTTAATGAGTAGATCCTGCCACGTGGAGGGAGGTGACACTTTTGCACCCCCTTCCCGCACGTGCACCCCCCACCCCCACATCGATCGACGTTATAACCTTTGCAACAAGAGCTCGAGGCTATACAACAAATATATCAGCGACAACAATATTGCATTAACTCCGGGAGATGAAAGTGACTTTCTTGTCAACGGATGTAAGATTATACTCATGGGTTAAAGTTCATATCCTAAGTGTTCTAATTCACATTCTATTATTATCCCATTGATAAAGTTTTAAAACATTTATTTCAATAATGTATTTCAGATTTTATAGAGGTATACTGCAGTGATTATATGTAAATGTAATATGCTCAGTATATGCAGAGACATATTAGTACCCTAATATAGTTGAACAATTACGTCGGGGGTGGCAGTGATGCACTTGTGTGTGGTTCCCCAGGCTTTGGACATCGCTTTGATGGTCCATTGAGAAAAAGTAGAGGTGTCCGTCCTGACTGAGCTTTTCCACGGTTCCCTCAGTCTCACCTCTGTAAATGCTGGGACGCATAACAGGCCGTGGCATTCGTTCCCTACCTTAATTATCCCTACCCATTACCCCGCCGCGAGCTGTACTCTTAGGGGTGTATCCTTGTTAAAAAAAATCATTCTTTACACGTCTAAACCTATAATAAACCTAATCTTTTTACCTCTAAAACACATCTTATTTCCTCCTCGTTCAAGGTGAGGATGAAATAGAGACAATATTTTTATCATTTTATATGCTCAAGAAAAAGAAAAAATACGTAATCTCGTATTTTTCTCTTTTTCGGCTTCCAAAGTGATACAAAATAGGAAGGAATTAATAGACTAGGAGAGAGATTAATAGCAAATAAAATATTAAATTTATTTAAACTCGGGTATCGTCACCCCTATGCCTGCTTTAAGGGGGCACTAATGTCACCTTTTGAGCCTTAGTAAAAATTTTATCGTATTGTGTTTAGAGTTTGTTTTTTATTCTAAAAAAATTAAGGCTATATTTTTCCCAGTATTTTGGTATAATTTTCTCCGCACTATAGATACATTATTTTCTGACAGTGAGTTAAATATAGCAGATTTAGATGATTCTCTTATACTTTTAAAATGGTAGGATGACCCATATGGTCCGTATGCTTTTAACATGGTAGCGAACAAAAGTGCAACTCAATTTCCACTTCGATTCTAACATATAATAACATTTATTTACTATATTATATGTACTGTGCCATGCATGGTTATGTGTAATGTTTAATTTTGGAATTGCAATAATCACTCCTTAAGGATTAACATTATTGCGTATAAAGCAAAATTCCTATGAGTGACTGCCGCGGTGCGACGTAATTTTGAAGCACTTGCCGTGAAATCCCACGATGCTTCCAGTAAATTCACTGACTTGTGACAACGATATGTCACGCGTTGTGACGATGAACGTGGTGTCAACAAAGATGGACGTCATAGGATTTCACAGCAAATGCGCATTTATTCCCGTAGCATCGATATATAATGCGTATATATCTACGTTACAAACGTTTAAGATCTCTTGAAAATCAAGACTATATAATAGCATAAATATAATATATTATAATTGACGCCTTGACTTTTAAAAATTGAAGCAAACCAATAAGTTGTTATAAAGTCGTTATTATTTTAAGAAATATAACAAACTGAGTACCGCCTCTATCTGCACAGCGACCATCGACTTAATTAAAAATATGTTACTATTATACAAATTAACAATTATTATTACTGCAGCTTGAAAAAAAAACTGATTTTCATATAGCAATATGCATGACATTTTTTACTGTGAATTTCGATAGAAGACTTCCAGTTATATGTATATATATATATGATTTTTTTTTTTCAACACCCATAAAATCGAGGGAAAAGACGCTGTGACGTCATAATCATACAGTATTGTCATGCAAAGTCTTTAAATGTTTGTGTGTTAAATATTTGCATGACTATGACGTAAGAGCGTCTTTCTCCTTGATTTCATGGGTGTTAGAGGGTTCATAACAATCAGAAAAGAAACTGACAATATATAACTTTCGAAAGTTTCTGTATTTGAAATTGGGGGCTGAAGGGTGGAAGAAGAATTTTCACCATTCCTATAAAAAAAATATAAAAAAATATTGAAGGGAAAAAAAATACATTAAATTACGGAGTAAATGCAGGACGTGACTCACTAATTAACTTATTAATTAAGGTGACTCGATTGTTTTACAGATAATTTATTCCCACAACAACGTGACGTTTCATTATCTATACAGTAAAAATAAATATAAAAAAAGGCTTACTCATGGCCACGGTAAACAAACGCGCGCCTAAATCGCATCAATCAGCAACACTCAGGTGTCGAAAGAGTTGCATATGTTACTAGGCGAAAACTTGAAAAATGGCGGTCATTTCGTACAGTTTTTTGTAATTATTTGAAGTATTTTAATTTAAAGATTGTATATTTTGCATCCGTATAGTTTTTTTCAGACGTATATGTTTTATAAGAAAATAATATTCATAGAAATGTATATAATATTAAAAAAATGAATTATTTGAAAATAGAATCTGATTTCTTTAAATACCACCTGACCTGTTTGTATATAGGAATGTAGGCTTGACAATAGTTTTATATGCTGTACAATCCTTTTATTATTGTTTGTTTATTTTCAATAACTCTTCACTTCAATTTTGAGCATTTTTGTAGTCTTCAAAGTTAATATTATTTAGAGCACAGTGGCTTAAATTCTCTGAATTTAAAAAAATAATATATTTGCTATAAAGCTACATGCGACGCTAGAATAATTCGGCTAATCACAAAGGAGTGTTACGAGGTGTATAGTTATTAGCCACATGTGACTTTCATTTCGTAAAACAAATATCGATCTAACAGCTAGTGTCTTAATTTTTTTCAGCAGCTTATTAACTGCCGTGAATCCTATATAATATCAGCTGGAAGCTTCGATTCTCTAGATTTTTCCTGTGGCAAGCAGAATGATGAACTAATAGAAAGTGCTAGGATACTGACCCACAGCATTTATATGTGACAGATACTTTGATTCCAGCTAGAGTTGGAGCTAACGTAACATGTTTGTCGGGGGTATCATTAGCACAGATTTTAAATATAAATGACCTTTTATTTAATTATGAAGGTTTCCACATATTACCAATTAAACAATTTACTGGTTCAGTGCAGTTTCACTGGGATGCATACTTGGGGTATGCATACATTCAGGAGACATTACTGTCACTATCGACCATCCTGACTGAGGTTTCCACGTTTCCACATTTAAATTAGGCAAATTTAATGATGATATGGATAATTTGACCGCAATAACCTTTCCTTTGCCGTCTCTCCTCGCCATAATACTTCCTTTACATTTTCATTAAACATTTATTATGCATTTAAGTCATAAACTGTACGTGTATGTTGAAATTATAATATTTTATGTAACACTTTATGATCATAATATTAAATATATGTTAAAAAAAGTACCTTAAAATTCATTGTTATCAAATGTGATGCTAAAATTAGTTGTGTGTCGACATCTTTATAGGAGAGGGCGGACGGAGCTAGCCTCTAGCTGCGTCACTGCATGCGCCAAAGTGATATTGAGGGTGTAAGTTGATTGACCGAGGCGCCAAGCCAAAATCAACAAACTTTTTGTGAACATATAGATGTAAAAAAAAATATATATCAACCCTTAATTATCTGCTATCGATATCAAAATCAAACGTATAACGTTATTTAATATAGAATTTACGTGGTAAAATTTTAAGGCACGTACATTAATTGACATTATTTTAAATTAAATTAAATACTCATTAAATAATATAGTTACGTACAAATTGAAATTTAATTAATAGAAATCAAATCACAATATATTTTTTTAATATACACAAAAGACATTAAAAAAAGAAAGTTTATAATTGTGAAGACAGTGATACTCATTAGTCTAATGAGTGGTAACAGCAATTATACTGTGAGCACAAGCGCACAAAGGTAATTTGCCGCCGCTACTGAGACACGCCCACTTACCACTGCTCCCTTGCTAGCCTCTTTGGTTGAGAGCTGCCGGTGAAAAGCTCTCGCTGGTTCCGTCTCTCCCTCACTACCTGATGATTCTTCATAACTTTCTGCAGTAGCTAAGGTCACTGAACTCTCTTCTTCTTTATTACAAGACATTCTTTCTCAGTATCCAGCATCTTCCATACACACAATCACACACTCACTGCACTTGCACTTTCTTTAGCACTCAGCTGGCTTCATTTTCATTTCGTCTGCTACAGTTTTTACTGCGCATACAAGTTTACGCAGATATGACGTCATTTAAAATTTATTAAAATAAAAGAGCGCGTATTGTTTAAAACTTTATTTTTTTTCCGCGTATTGAACCATCAGTCTCTCTGCGTATTGAGCGAAAAAGTCACACTTTTTTAGCAGAGAGTTTTCACTGTAATTAAACTCCTAAGGCGGTGGGTTGATAATGAGTGGGGAAAACTCGTAGAATAGGGTAAACCATGAATTCACTCCGACAGTATAATATAATATATTTTTCCCTCTCAAAACTCAAAAGAGCGATTTCGAAACGAACATCTTTGTGGAAGTTATATGTAAAATTTAATGAAGACTTAAAGTCATTATTATATTATTATTAATAATTAATGAATAATTAATTTATTTTTATTTATTTTTTTATGTTGCAATTTTAAGGACCACAAATTAAAATATCTTATAATATACATTAGTACGTATTTTAATTGCATAAAAATGTATAGAGTAGAAATTCAGTACGTTTTTTTTAATTAATAGATGACTAGAATTATATATAATATATATTTATTTTATTTAGCTTATATAATTTTTAATTAATATACAACTCAAAGAATAATAAAATTAGTAATTTACAATTATAAAGAAAAAATTAATAATAATTTGGAAAATTCTCAATATACTGTCATAGTGAATCAATATTATAATTATTAATTATAATATTATATTGATTCGATGAATTCGATCCTTTTACAGAAAATGACAAATTGTTAGGCATATTCATGGAACCAGCATGCATGGGTAAAAACTTGAAAAGGAACCTTATAAATATGTATCATAATGATTATAATATAAATATTTTTAAAAACATTATTGAAGTTACTATTTGTTCTAAGATATATGCTTAAAAAATTATGCAACAAAATTAATACTTAAAATTGTTAATTGTTTTTTCATATTTTCATTCTGTATTAATTATAAGTTTTATAACTTATCGAATAAAAATTCCGAGTATCATTAATGGTCCATAAATAATCAGCTGATCTTTAATTTGTGTATTTACCATGGCATGCATTGATTCCTATATATATATGTTGGCACCAAAACCCGAATTCAAGCAAAGTCCAAAAAAAAATGCGCACACCTAGGTGTGCCCCTAGCGATTTGAACAAAGCCCAAAATTAACAAATATTTCGGGCCTTGCTCATTTAAATTTGATCATTTCAAGAAATGCCCAACTCGAAAAAAGCAAACCCCGACGAGAAGTTTTATTTTGGACTTTGCTCATGCACGTATAATATATTATAGGCATACTATTTTGATCATTTCTAGAAGTGCTCAAAGCAAAAATGAAAAATAATAAATTGGAAATTGTGCCGTATTATATTAGTCAATAAATAATAAAACGGTAAAATAATGTAAATTTAATAATATAATATTTTAATTATATCACCTTTTTAATTAATTGATAAAAATACAAATTTAACATTAATAGCGTGTATTTGTATTATATCTAGTATTTTTTATTAAAACATTTCTTTCTGTATATTATTCAAGTCATATATATTGAAAAAATACAATTTGGCACAATGTGAGACACTTTTAATTTTTTTATTATTATCATTTTTTTTATAATTCAAGGGTATGATTACAATGGACAATTTGCATGACATTTTTTTATTGCAGAAATGGATAGAGGGTGCAAAGTTATGCGATATTTAATTTTGTCAGATTTTTTATAGACCGGGAACTATTTTTAAAAAAATGATTGAAGTTGATTTTATGACGTCAAGAGGCGTCTGAAAAGGATAGGCGCTTGTCATAAAACTGATTTTCAATAATTTTTTAAAAATAGTTCCTGCTCTAAAAAAAATCTGAAAAAATTCAGAGTAGCATAATTTGGTACTCTATTCATTTCTGCAATAAAAAAATGTCATACAAATTGTCCATTATACTCTAGCAATTAATTCCAGGTTGCAGGCTGCAGTTCACACGACGTTCAAACGATACACATACATCATGACAAAGAAAAGAGTTTTTCAGATCAGCAGCAAGCAGCATTAACAAATTCAAAGCAAGGTTTTGTGTTTTGCAACTGCATGAAATGTTGTCAATCTAAAACATGTTGTGCAAAGAAAAAAATTAGATGAAATTCGAAATACCATGATAGTACCAATCCCTGCAAAAATAAGTCAAGTTCAGGTAATGATAAGATCAGGTAATAATCAGGTATAATAATTATTAATTTTGTATGCTTATTTATTTATTAATTAATTATTATTTTTTTAATTTTGTTTTATTTTTTTTTATTTCTTTTGTTTTGTTTTGTTTTTGTTTTTTTATTATTATATTATTTTTTTTTTATTATTTTTACAAGGATGATACACCCCTAGCTAAGAGCTTACAGCTCGCGGCGGGTAATGAGATTTGGTACTATCTTGAGGAACTCTTTGCTTCTCAGCAAGTTCTATAAATTTATATAGTTAAAATGTGATTTTATAATATATATCAGCTGTAAAAAACCTGTTTAAATCTAACATACAATATTAATATAAAAAGTGTGGCAAAATCGTATTTTTCAGTATGAATTGAATTTAAATACAGAAAGAAATGTGTTAATAAAAGATGAAATAATATACTGCACGCTATGCTAATGTTAAATTTGTATTTTTGTCAATTATTAATTAAAAAAGTGATGTAATTAAAATGTTATTAAGTTTACAATATTTTATTGTTTTATTATTTATTACAACTTATTACTATATAATACGGCACAATTTCCAATAATTATTTTTCACTTTGCTTTGAGCACTTCTAGAAATGATCAAATTTAAATACATAAGCAAAGCCCGAAATATTTGTTAATTTCAGGCTTTGCTCAAATCGTTAGGGGCACATCTATAAGATGTGCGCATTTTTTTCGGGCTTTGGTGCTAACATATATTTATATTATATAAAAAAAACTTCATATATTAATGCTTTTTCTTCCCTCATTATAATTTTACATGCTACATTTTATGCATGAATGGATCTTACAAAAAGTTTGCGTTTACCGTTTACATCTCAATGAGCTAAAATTACAGTAAGAGCTATAAGCAAAATCTATAACATATATTAGGCTTTGGCTTTGAGTATATATAAAGAAAATCAGAAACTTAGTATCTATTTTTACATGGCAAAATTATAAATTATAATAACAATAATACAACAATATAAAAAAAAATCAAATAAGCTGATGCTGCAGAAGAAATTTTTTACTTTTAACTTTTATAGAAATAAACTGAAATTGAGAAATAAAAAAATACACATGACTCATATAGATACATATTTATTAAATAGTAACATTATTTATTATTTTGGTCATAATAATGTAATCATGCATCCCCATATCCCATATAATAACGTACCAAATATAAAGATTTGTTTTCCTCATGCAGCAATTAATGGACGCGACAGAACTATATAATATATATAATAATATACAGTATATTACAATCTTTCCAAAAGTTGTATAATAAAATCATATAAAAAGTGAAAGTGAAAATTTAATTTAAGGATGCAAACGCACATTTTTTGAAAGATAATTAAGATATAAAAAATGTGCTGCATTTTTTACTTGCAAAATGAACGTGTAAAAATGTAAAAAGTTGACGATTACTGAAAATAAATAATTTTTAATGTATTTTTGTTGACACGTCGTTGGATCTTTGGAAGATTATATATGATATATATATATATATATATATATTTTTTTTTTACAAACTTCATGTATATAAATATACGCTCAGTTTTTGTTACCTAAAATTAGTTCTTTTTTAATAAAATTCTAAATTAATATTTTAAGCTATAGATTATTTATAATTTTATACTTTTTTAAGTATAATTTATATTATATTTTAATGGCTGAGCTATAAATATACGGTCTATAGAATTTGAAACAACACTTCATTGTATTTACTATTTATTTAATTATGTATGTAAATTTAAATATTTTAAATACCCTATAATATAAAAAATAAATCAAAATATTTGTAAATGTAATTTAATTATACTTTGCCTTTCAAATTGCTGATTCTTATATAATTATATACAATTTATTGTCGAAAAGCAATAAATAAATTAACGATTAATTACGATTATAAATTTAATATTACATTATACTATTTTTTAGCACAGCAATTCCTTATGATAAAATATTTATTAAAATATGGCCGTTTACGCTTCTAGGGAGTGCCCAAATTATAACGTTTTATTCTTTTGTTGACGATCGATCGAGTGCCTCGTCCATTTTTTTTGAAAATCCCCAAAAAATATATGTTTTTTTTTTTTTTTTTTGTATTTCGTACTCTCGCTCCATTAATTTTTGAAAATTTTTTAGTTTTTTTACAGACACTTATTTCCATTAAGTTGTTAAATATATGGTGAATTTTATTCACGAAAAATTAATAAATGTGATCATGATTTGCGTGAGTTTATATTTGAGGAAAATAGTCAAATTTTTTTTAATTTATAATTAATTAAAGGCCTTTTATATATATTATTCAAAAAGCATAATACGTGTATAGCAGGGACCGGACGCACGCGTTTTTTTCGTGCATCCAAGATGCGCATCCAGATGCAAATTAATTTTTCGTGCATCCATCATGGATATGCGCATCCGGATGCAAATTTATTTTCCATGCATCTGGGATGCACATCCAGATGCAAATTTATTTTTCATGCATCTGGGATGCGCATCCAGATGCATTAATTAATTTTTTCCCTTGCATCTGGGATGCACGGATGCGGATGCAAGGCCATGCATTTTTGCTCATCCGTGTGCATCTGCATCCGATCCTTGTTTTTTATAATACACTTCTTTGTTTCTTGCAATTTTAAACGACAAGTGGCAAATAAATTTAAAAAATATGCCTCGTGTTATAAGATTGGTTTAGAGGCCATTAGCAAAAAACCTAGCTGATAAAAAAGAGAAAAAAAGTGTTAAAGGATGCAAAATTATTTTTCTTTCATCTGGGATGCGCATCCGGATGCATTCATTTTTCCCCGTGCATCTGGGATGCACGAATGCGGATGCAAGCCCATTTTTGCGCATCCGTGTGCATCGAGATCTTGCATCTGCATCCGATCCCTAGTATATATAAGCTATTGGGTAAATTCATTTTCTTGAATCTTAATAAAAATACGCAGTGTACGTATTAACTTTTTTATTGATGTATAAAATATATTGTCAGTGAATTTAATACCTTTAATTAATTTGCAGTAATAAGACTAAATAAGCATTAATAATTAAATAAATTATGAGGATATTGAGGTTTGGTACCATGATTTTTAATTAAAGCATTACAATTATAAATATAATTATTGTTTATTTTCATAACATATTTTATCTCTAAAAATTCCAGCATTTGCATTTTCACACAGGCGGGACACAGAGATTGAGTTAAAAATGAAAACAATAGCAAAAATAATTTGACATAACTTGTAATACTTATATTTTGATTGAATTGAAGTGGACTTAATATATTTATAAAGCACAACACTAACGAGTACAGGATCGATCTAATGATAGTACGTAATAATAACATTCAATTGATATTTTTCTGCAAGAAATTACATAAAACAGAGATTAAAAAAGGCATGGAAAGCAACTTTAATTATTCAAACTTCTATATGAAAGGCATACATTTAATTGATTTTTAGGAAACATCATTTTATTTTATTGCAAAATTTACCAGAAGTCAGAAATAATAATATAATTGAGACTTCCATGCAGCTTCAAAATTGTGTCTTTGATGCCCTTTCAATAATTAACTTTTTGATATTCCGTATCACAATACTTGAATAAAGGCAGACATTTTATCAGAAAGTCAATTAAAGAGCCAATTTTGAAGCTGACAGTCTCAATGATGTACAATCTGCTATTCAGACTGCAAATAATATTTTTCTTGCACAATTCTCTACAATATATCGAATTATGCTGTAAAAATCATATATATATATATATATATATATATATATATATATATATATATATATATATATATATATATATATATATATATATATATATATATATATATAGAGAGAGGTTGTCCATTTTTAATATCCATCAAGTAACTTATAACTTCTTGAACAAATATTAGATCGTGAAATACTGATTAGAAGTGAGATTGCCCAGTTCTTTATAAATTAACATTCAGTACGTTTACATGACGGTGTTTAATGCGTATTCCTTGACGACGGATGATGTTATTCTTAAGAGGCGTCGTCAACGAATATGCACTAAACACCGTCATGTTATAAATGTAGTAATTGTGAAAAAGCCTAGTCCATGTGTTGACATGTAGTACTTACTGTACACTTCAAGGCACCATGAAACTGTTTCCAACAAATCTACATCTCTTTTTCTCTTGAAGCTGATGCAAATGAGGCAGGGATGAAAATTAAAAAAATTGAAACTATCCAGAGGTGTACATAAATAAAGAGAACCATATCCTGTCATCACCAAATGGGAGTATGCCATTAAAAAAAAAAAAAAAAAAAAAAATGCAGTTTGCACATCCGCTGAATGATAAATATAGCTGCCAGAATTAAGCACTCAGCTAATTACAATAACATTATCTTATGATATGTGCAATGAGAGAAAGTGAAAACTGTACTTTTTATTTATTTATTAATTATTTTTTTTTTTACAGCAGAAACTTAAAATAAGATCTGAATTTATTGAATTAAATTTTAAATATATAAATGCAGTAAAACCAACTTTATTCATGGTAGGATTTAGACCATTAGGTTCACATGCCTATATATCCATCTACAATACAAGGTGTTTGTACAATTACATAGATATGCACTTAGTCTGTTCTTATAACTTGATCACAATGAACTGTGTACTTTTTTTGCACTCTATTACTATAAAAGTGATTGACAATAGCAAAACAAGAAAATTAAGTGGGAAAATAAAAATCAAAGGATTCTAAAGCCACTCTATAAATTCCCCCTTGAAACAATTGATCTCCAAGGCAACAGTTGCGCCTTTCTGCAATATTCTGTCTACAAGGCACTAGGTCTGCAGTTTTATTACTGGTCACATAATTACAACAAATTTCATCAAAATTAGCCACGAAACTTCTTTGAGATAGTACAATTATTATTTTTTTTTTATTGTAAAAAACACAGAATAAGACCTGAAAGTCTTGAATTTTATACTATACAATACGAGGTACAGATCTGTAAAATCAAATAAACACTTAGTCTGAGAAGCATCAGGCCAAATCCGTTCATTAACTCTAATTGCCGAATGACCAGTGTACACTTTTTGCAAATAATTGATCTTATAGAGTAAAAACTTGTTATAAGTCAAGGGACCCAAGAAATTAGGATTATCTTATACAGTATTGAGTTTTTCCTATCCAGGCAATGCTTATTATTTTTTATGGTACCATGATCTCCTTTCCTCAAAATTCAGCTTTACCTAACAACAAGTTGTGTAATAACAAGTTTTTACTGTATATGCACATAACATCACCTCAAAATGAAACATATATACACACAAAATTATAAAATTTTGACTTTTGATGAGAAGGTTAGATTTGCATTTTATTTGATTTTATTATTATTATTTTTTTTTTTAAATTATAGCTACAAGCCAAAATAAGTAAATATGAGTACATAAACGCAGAAAGTCTATTTGTTTTGTGTAGACTCAAGGGTGGAGGAGACCCCCCCCCCCCTCCCTTCCCCAGGCTCGGACTGGGAAGCTAGGGGCCAGTTGGGGCCATATAGGCATTAAAGGCAGCACAGGGGCTACCTGGAAGGGAGCCTGAGTTCACTTTTTGTATGTACCTTCTGTGTTAAAAAGTGGAGAGGCCAGTCAGGGATCCCTGACCCAGCCTTATGGCCAGTCCGAGCCTACCTCCCCCCCTCGTTCCCCCTTGCTGGTGGATCATCACTCTGCGACGAAGGTGCGTCTTGTTGTGTCGTCCT
The DNA here is from genome assembly GCA_949825025.1 of Siphlonurus alternatus. Lineage (NCBI taxonomy): Eukaryota > Metazoa > Arthropoda > Insecta > Ephemeroptera > Siphlonuridae > Siphlonurus > Siphlonurus alternatus. Next base: position 8,613,828 of record OX463778.1, read on the forward strand.
TGGCCAGGAAGCAGAAGTAGAAGGCCTCGGCAAGCTCCATGCTCTGGAACGGCTCGCACTGCTGAGTCATCTGCTCCTCCAGCACTTCGTTTGCCTCGTCTGTGTTATCTGCAACAAGACGCAGCATCAGTTTGTTTTACATGCCTGGTACCTGGTTGTTCAATATTAAAGCAGCTTCCTTGATTTTCTTTATTGTAAATAGGGATAGAGGACCTCAAACAAGTAATGTCAATTTTCTCAAGCTAACAAAATCAATGAAGGTGACATAATGCTAGAATTATTTTCATGCAAATTTCATTTCATATTAAAAATAAATAAATAAATTAATAACTGTAATGTTTTATAATTTTTTTTAATCTTTTTTTTTTTTTAAATATTTTTGTTTATCATAACGCTCTTTTTTTCAGCTATATTTAATTATATGTAGTTAAAATAGTTAAAGAATGTAGTCACAATGTACAAACTAGTATTAACTGAATAAAATTAAATAAATAAAAATGATATACCCCTTGAATATAATCGGAACAACACAAACTTTACTTTCCCTTATTTGCTGGCACTGTAACTTAAAGAGACAAAGAGATTCAGATTTGCACTTTAGGGGGAGGTAAGAAGAGCACCCAGACTAGCTACTGTATACCAAAAAGTTGAAGTTCACTACGATTTTATTGGCAATGCTTACAAACAAAGCAGCAGTAAAGTTTGTGCCGTCCAGAAGTATACATACTTTGTTTTTTAAATCATAAATGTTTTATCAACAGAAAAAATTAATTTACTTTAATGAAGAGAACTTTTAATCGGGGAGGTGGAAAACAAGTTTTTCTCCATGCTTTCGATGACAAATCAGCTGACTCACTGTCGGTGATGGCGACGGAGAAGCTGGTGGGGAAGGGAGAGTCGCTGGAGTACTTCAGCTCGACCTCAAACTTGACCGAGTGGAGAGAGTTTGTGTCCTTGAGTTTCGGCACCACAAGAATGGTAGACAAGTCCACCGGGAAGAGAACCTGGAGCTCTGGGTTCTTGGCCTGGAACAGTCCGTAGTCTCTTCAAGGTTTCAAATTACAGACATATATTTTGTTTAAACATACTAGCCTTACGTTACTTGCTTTTGCTAGCTATATTTATATGTACTGTATTTCTGAATGGGTATGGGTGATGAACGAATCGCAAAACAGGTGTTTAAAGGCATGAAAGGATTAGGTATATCAAAAAAGGTTTGGTTGGATGTGACTGCAAAATGTCTGAAGAGCAGGAGTATTAAAAGTACGCAGTGTAATAGAGAGTGTAGAAGGCAAAAGAGTGTTATGAGTATTTCGGAAGCAAGTGAAGTATGCAACAATCGAGTGCTGTGGAGGGCAATTTGTAGACGGCCAAGATAATAATGCTGCTGGCTTACTCCGTAAAGGGATATGGCATCATGTTATGTATGTATATATTTCTGGATTCAAACTTTGTTCTCCATAAACTTTTTACAAAAACTTTTAAGGTAAAAAGATGCCAAGTGTAAAAAAGAAGATGTATTAAAATTGGGAAATTATTGAAGATTCAGAGAAGTATGGTTAGAATCAAAGAGAGGCAGAAATATAACACTGTTTATACAGATTTACTATGTTTTTAATTTTTTCTGATGTGAGTGTACTATACATATACACATGAACGAAATTTAGAAAGCCAAAAACTGGAGTATTGTCGTAAACAGACAGAACTGGAATATTCTTATTGGTTAGAAGGGGGGTGCATTTATAGAGGACAGCGTTCCTGTAGAATGATAATATTAGATAAAAAAAAAATCCTTATTTTTAAAGGGAGTTTAAAATCTTATTAAAAGAAAAGGATAGGAATAACCAGCAAGGCCTTACCGATCGAAAGAGTCACAGCAGGTGGAAATTCTTGTGGTCACAGAGGTTCACTCGAAAGTTTTTACATTTTTGAAACGTTTCGCATCGTAGAGATGCTTCTTCCGATAGAAGTAGTAGAATTCTACTTCTTCTTGTGACTGAAGAAGCATCTCCACGATGCGAAACGTTTCAAAAATGTAAAAACTTTCGAGTGAACCTCTGTGACCACAAGAATTTCCACCTGCTGTGACTCTTTCGATCGGTAAGGCCTTGCTGGTTATTCCTATCCTTTTCTTTTAATAAGATTATCACAACCTAAATGGTTTATTTTCCTTAATTTGAATATGGAGTTTAAAATCTAGTAAATTAAAAGTTAAATAAGGACATTCGTTAAAACTGAGACAATTTTATTCATAGTAGTTATAAGTAGATCTGCTGTTTTCACCTCTTTACCATACTAAGCCACTCACCAGTAGTGTGACTACAAGGGTTGGGGAGCAGGAGGGCTTGACTCCTCGGTCCAACGTACAGAGGAGGCTCATGGCCAGGTTCCCTTTCCCTCCGAATGCTACTCCATGGTTCAGAATGCACCTTGCCAACTGGCTCCCGGGCACATAATAGAGTATCAACCTCAAAATTTTCTACTGCAAAAATGGATAGAGGGTGCAAAGTTATGACACTCTGATTTTTTTTTGCGATTTTTTAGAGCCCAGGAACTATTGCTAAAAAAGTTTGCCGAGGTCATGAACCCACACCCCTTTTAGGTCCTATCCTTTTCTTAAGAGAGGCGTCTAGAGGCATTATTTTCTCAGTACTTTCAATAATTTTATTAAAAGAAAAGGATAGGAATAACCAGCAAGGCCTTACCGATCGAAAGAGTCACAGCAGGTGGAAATTCTTGTGGTCACAGAGGTTCTGTGACCACAAGAATTTCCACCTGCTGTGACTCTTTCGATCGGTAAGGCCTTGCTGGTTATTCCTATCCTTTTCTTTTAATAAGATTATCACAACCTAAATGGTTTATTTTCCTTAATTTGAATACTTTCAATAATTTTTTAAAAATAGTTACCGGACTCTAAAAAGTCTGAAAAAAAAAATCAGAATAGCATAACATTGTACCCTCTATCCATTTCTGCAATAACAAATTTTGAGGTTGGTACTCCATTTGAGGTTCTGCTACTCACCCTCAGTTCCTTGAGCTGCTGACTTCGGTGGAACCAAGACGAGACTGAGGTCTTGAGCTCTCTCAGCAGGGCTGGCATGCTGGTATGTTGTGGTACCTGGCATGGCACTTTCTCCAGCCAATCAGCTGTACCCGGTGGCATTGTGTGCTTGACCACCTCCAGTCTGCGGTGACCTGCCATATAAAAATTATAATGATAAGCACAGCACAACAACAATGTTTTGTAGACAAGAAAGCAAGGGAATAAGTCAGCAGAAAAATATAGTTAAAACTTTTTATAACGTAAAGTCAAGGTACCCAGGAAATTACCTTATATCAAGTTTTTCCTATACTACGTAATGCTAATTATATTTGATGGGACCACAATCTCCCATATGTATAACTCACAATAATCATAATCAAATTTTACCTAACAACGCATTGTGTAATAATGAGTTTTTACTGTAACGATAGGAAAGAAACTAATGTACTAATGTGCCCTTGTTAATTAAAAAAATTGGTACCTACAGGAGGTTAAAAAAAATGAAAATTTCAAGCCAACTGGGAGATAGGCAAACAAGTTTCCCTATAATTAAGCTTGATTCATGAAGGAGTTATCCAGAAATATAACCCGGTATCACACTCCCCAGGTTTATAATAGTGTTATTTAGTTAGGATAACGCTAGCCGTGGTTAGTGAGAAATCGGGTTATTTATCATTGTGAGAATCGCCTATAGAATGGAGTATCAACCTTAAAAAATTTTATTGCAGAAACAGAAATGGATAGAGGGTGCAAAGTTTTGCTACCCTGATTTTTTTCAGATTTTTTACAGTCCTGGAAGTATTTTTAAAAAATTATTGAAAGTCCTTTTTGTGACGTCACGCGGCGGCAAGTCCTATCCTTTTTTTAAGGAAAGGCGCCTCGTGATGTCATCAAAAGGACTTTCAATAATTTTTTATACTTCCAGGACTGTAAAAAAATCTGAAAAAAAAAACAGGGTAGCATAACTTTGCACCCTCTATCCATTCCTGCAATAAAAAAAATTTAGGTTGATACTCCATACTAGAGCTCCTACAAAGACTCACTTGTCTTCCGCACAGCCACTGAGTATTGCTCTGAACAAACTCCGTTGTGCCACTGGGGGAAGGCTGCAGCGACTCCGTTCTTATCAGAAGATACCACTTCAAACCCTGAGGACAATAACATACAAATGAAATTACCTTCAAGTTGAATCAATTAATGGTACAACCAACACAGTGTACACTGGAGGCCTCCCAACAAACACAAGTGCCGCCAGCCTATGAAGTAGCGTAAAATCAAGCAATGTTGCCACATAGTGCAGTGCCGCTATTGTTCAGCTGCAGGTGTGTCACCTAAATGGCAACATCACACTTTTTCACTGTCTCGATGATGATGGGAAACTTAGCTTGGCCTCCAGTGTACTGTAATTATGTCCCACAGAAATCCAAAATTTGAATGTATTTCTGACAGATAGTAGAATGTGTTGTATCGAGATGGATACTAAAATTAGAAGAGGGTTGTTAATCATTGGAGAGGTGGTGGTTTCTGTCATGTGAAGAGATATCGTCCCTCGTCCGGAATAATGAGCTATCTGCTTACCACGATTTTGTTACAATAATGAGCTATCTGCTATTTCAGGTGAGCGCAATTATGAGCTGTAAGTCAGTATGAAATAAAGCTCATAATTGCGTTCACCTGAAATAGCTAGCAGATAGCTCATTATTGCAACGATTTCATGATAGGCAGATAGCTCCGGATGAGGGATGAGGGACGATATATCCACAGCTCAATTTGAATTCAATTACAGTCTAACAAGCTAGAGTTGATGGTTAACAATTTCTGAAAGTTACGTAAATTACTTTCTACTTTAATTAGCTTGCAATCAAAAGTGAAAATTATAAGTATGTAGAAAATTTTGCTACTTCAGGGAAATTTCAGGTGCCATTTTTCGCTTGTCAAAACGTAGATATAGTAAAAATCACATAAGAGAATCATTTTTTCCCCCTTTCGCAACGCTACAGGATAGGAATATGAGCCTTGTGGACGATTTTCGTAGCTGACGCGTGGTATAGCATGGGAATACCTTTCACAGCCATAATGAAAATACAATCACACAATAATAAATTTTCATCTGCGCCACTCACCAAAGATACGGTATAGCTTGGTTAGGTCTTGCAGTCTTTTGATCTCTGCCTCTTCCATACTAAGTGTCTGCTCCTCTGCCTGCTTGCGTGCTTGACGCTCGAGGCGTTTCTCCTTGGCCTCCAGCTCGGCATTGGACTGACGCACTTTTGTCTGCAGCTCCCGTCGACCAGCCTGCAGAGCTTCCAGCTGTGCTCGCAGCTCTGTGACCTCTTGCTGCAGCTGCTCTTCGTCTGACAAGAAATGCATCAAATCAGAAAAGTATATGTACTGTAATAAATGTAAATAAACTGTGTGTTAAAATTTGAAAAAAGTGTTTAAAAGTTAAGGTTTTATTCTCTGGAATACAGCATCAGAAATAATCATGCCATATATTGCCAGAAAAGTTGATAAACTGTACATACCCTTGTCCAAAAATTAGAGTAGTGGTCATGATTTGACCACCTAAAATGAGTGGTCAGACCACTAGATTTAGTGGTAGGACCACTAAATTTAGTGGTAGGACCACTAAATCTAGTGGTAGAGCCTAGTGGTAGTGGTCAGACCATGTGGTAGCCTTAGTGGTAGGACCACTAGACTAAGTGGTAGGACCACTAGACTAAGTGGTAGGACCACTAGACTAAGTGATAGGACCTAAGTGGTAGTGGTCAGATCTAGTGGTAGTGGTCACACCAAGTGGTAGCTTTAGTGGTAGGACCACTAGACTAAGTGGTAGGACCTAAGTGGTAGTGGTCAGATCTAGTGGTAGTGGTCAGATTAAGTGGTAGGACCTAAGTGGTAGTGGTCAGATCTAGTGGTAGTGGTCACATCAAGTGGTAGCCTTAGTGGTAGGACCACTAGACTAAGTGATAGGACCTAAGTGGTAGTGGTCAGATCTAGTGGTAGTGGTCAGACTAAGTGGTAGGACCTAAGTGGTAGTGGTCAGATCTAGTGGTAGTGGTCAGACTAAGTGGTCAGATCTAGTGGTAGTGGTCACATCAAGTGGTAGCCTTAGTGGTAGGACCACTAGACTAAGTGGTCAGACTAAGTGGTAGCCTTAGTGGTAGGACCACTAGACTAAGTGGTAGGACCTAAGTGGTAGTGGTCAGATCTAGTGGTAGTGGTCAGACCAAGTGGTAGTGGTCAGAGTGTTAGTGATAAGAGGTGTGTAATATTTTTATTACTTATTAATTGTTGGGGTACGGAGTTTCATGGCTTGCAAATAATACATACTGCACTGACCGTCCTGATCAACTGAGGATTTCCACGGTTCCCTCAGTCTCGATCACCTCTAACGCGTAACAGGCGCATCAGATCCAGAAAAAAATTTGGGGCAGGGTGGGGGGGAGGCGGGGGCAGGGCGGGGGCGGCTGCAAAATTTGGAAGAGGGGCCGGGGCCGGGCTACCGAAAATGTTAAAAAAATTTAAGTGGGGGAAACGCCTATATTGCCCATGTTAAATCCAAAATTTTGGGGGGAGGGGCACCCCCCCCCCTGGATTCGCGCCTGCCGTGGCCGCACCATATAAATATATCCGTTGTCAATAAAAAAAAAAAAAAATTGACCACTTAATTATCTAGTGGTCAGATTTTTTACCACTGAGCTCAGTGGTCACTCTAGAGCGCATGCGCAACGTCACGTGATAAAGAAACATCATGGCGTCGCACACGAGGTCGAGCAAAGTGCGAGCTCTGAAAAACGTATTATCAAGCTGTTTTATGTCAGATAAGTACCTTTTTTATAGTACATAAAACGTGTTATGAAATGTTCTTTTGTTAAGTTCTCGTTACTTTGTGTTGAATAATTTGTTCCAGGTAGCCTTTAACAGTCAATGATTGTCGGCTTCCTTTGGGACATGACAAAAATATCGCCAGAACATATCTCGCTGGTTGGTAATTATTCTTCAAAAACTTGCATGCTTTATAATTATTATTATATTTCTTTTGTATTGTAATTTTATTAATGTTATAATAATAAAAATGAACAATTCTCTCTCAGTGCATGCCTTTTTGTCGTTTTCTTGTACACACGCATGTATAATATATGTATCATTTTTACCTTGAATTAAGTGAAATAATTTACTTATTCAAGGTAGAAATGTGAAATAATAATTTTATTACATGTTGTAGCTATTTTTTCCACTGTCTGAGGCTGAAGAAAGTGCTAACTGCTTCGTGATATACGGCGTGTGATCACCATCTACTAACGATTTTTTGACCACTAGACCACGGCGCTACCACTAGAGCGTGACCACTAGAATTGACCACTAGAGTGACCACTAGAGTGACCACTAGAATTGACCACTAGAGTGACCACTAGAATTGACCACTAGAGTGACCACTAGGGTGACCACTAGGGTGACCACTAGAATTGACCACTTAATCCCTGACCATGACCACTGGCCAATCTACCACTAAGCAGTGGTCAAACGCTTGACCACTGCGGATTTTTTGGACAAGGGTAGGAGCGGTTGTCCCACAGGTTTCACTGTAATGAAATATATACTGGCCGGCTTATGCATGTATGCATATCGCAGAGTAAACACAGGGTGTCAAAAATGTGTTAATTAAAACAATGTTGTATGTATATGCATAGATTGTTGGCACAGAACTGGCTTTTGATCAATGCAGTCTCAGCACTGGACCAATACTGGATTGACAGAATAAATAACATTCTCAGACAGCTAGTGTTCTTACTGCACGAGTATGATATCAAATCAGATACATTGCATCAGTTATGCAAGTGGTTATAACTTGTGCACAATATGCATACATAATCATATGTATGCATATTGCTTGTTACATTTGCGTCCATCAATCAAGTGCTGGCGGGCGCGCGGGCTGTGTAATATTGTATATCTAATTTTACTTATTTTCGACCACCTGAGGAAAAGTATTTGATGATAAAATAGAATACCAAAAATTTTATACAATACCTTCCATTAAAATATAAGAATCTTCTTAAAAGCTTTAATAACTAAGAACTACTATGTAGCACTAGCTTAGCACTTCTTGATTACACTCACTTAAATGATACGCCCACTATTTTCCCGCTTTATTTTTCGATCCATATGTAAACAATACACTTTTTACAAGCATTTTATTGGCTGCAAGAAAGTCACATGGTATATTAACCAATCAAAAAGCAGTATTTTGTTACAAAAACTCTCTGCTGAGAAATACTTCGTTTTCATGTAGCGTTTTTTGAAGAAGTGAGAAAAACATATTTTACTTTACTGTACTTGCGCAGTAATATAATTTATGTGCAAGTTTAGACTTTTGCGCAATTTTACTAAAAACTATTTTATGATTATCGAGCATGGATGTGTTGAAATCAATCCATCATCTGGAGCAGCTGGCTGGAAGCTGCATCTCCAGGAATTCCAGCAAGAAAATTATTACGGCTCTGCTACTGAGCTCTAGCCGGCTGGGTTTATCTCTCGTCTCGTTTGTAAAGTTATTATTCTTCAACCTGTAACTGTGCTATAAACGGCGGAGGATCAAAAGTAAGTGAGATTTTATAATTATTTTATATCTGCACGTAGACGTACAAATCGTACAATAACCTTTCTCCTCCTAGGTAAGCCCTATTTTTGAAAGGTATTTTGGTCATCAGCCTACTCTTTATTACCACACATAAAAATGTATAGGCCTTAGCTTGCTTTACGACCTTCGTTACAAACGTATTATAGACACTTAAATTTAAACTTTACCCTTGAAGAAATTTAATCCCTTCTCAATATTTTTTTACGTAATATGCATACTTCTCCGGTAATTTAATACCACTCTTTTTATATCAGTGACAGTACTATTTGCAATTAATAGTCGAGGTGTTAATTATTAATGCAAAGCTAATTAAGCTTGCACACAAAGAATTATTCCTACCTCAGGACTCTCTATAGTCTCTCTCTGTCTCTCAGCACACTAAATTAAAATTACTAACAAATTTTGTTAGCGACTTTTAATTATTTACATGTTTATAATTTCATCCAAGTGTTTCAAGTTTGTCATAATTCTATTTTCTATTGCGCTCTCGATCTGCATTGCATCTAAGTTTTATGGTATTTTTTTTTTTTATTTTTAAATAAAAATTTTCCAATCACAAATCACAACCAGAGGAGGTAGAATTTCGCCAACTTTAATGTCAATTTTTAATGTGTGTTCTTATTGTATTTTAATATTAAAATTTTATCTTTTCTGACGTAGTGACACTTTTATCACAGATTAAATATTGTATTTTATACAGTACGTACATTGAAGGCTCTGTACCTGTTAAAATGCTTGACAAAGAATTAAGCTAATATAACATGAAACAGCATAATACACGTACAGTATAAATACAGATTGAAAATAATCTTAAAATTAAATAGCTATAATTTCCGTAAAGTTTATAGTATAAAATTTTATTGATGAGATGACAATACAAAGATATTTTATCATTTATCATAGTTGCTTTTTGTTATCATGTAACAATGTATTTCAGATTTTCCAAGCTGCAGACACGTCTTATATATTTGATCAACCTTCTTCAAAGTTTTATTATGTTTTTGTATATATTTCTGAGAAGGAAATTGTTACTAAAATATTGTAATTTTCCTTATTACGTCAAAAATTACTATCTCTTCATTTAATTCTTTATCTGCTGACGGCAGATATTTGCCCACAACTCCTACATTATTTACTGCAAGTGACTGTGTTTTAGTATAAACAATATTTTATTGAAACAAACAATTTGTGTCTTGTTGACATAACTGTATGAATATTACATCAACAAATTATCGCAACCTTCGATCGTTTCATATGACTATTTCATTTCAGTTATATAATATATTCTAAGATGGTGAACCGCTCTGAAAATTTCAGCAAATCTTCCTGACACCATGAAATAATTTTCCATGGGGGAAAAATAAAATAGAACAAGTTCCCGGTGAAATTCTCTATATAATTACTCAGCATGATTAGCATTGTTTTAAATGGAGACTGCTGTGACTTTTAGTAAAATCAGTATTTTTTTAACACGAAAAAATTAATTACTCAAAATCTACATGAATTTGTTGTTCTTTTACATTCAGATAACTAACAATTATTTTATCCTTTACTTTATGGGCTAAAAATATTATGTTTATCGTCAAAAAATATTGAGCAATGGCGCCGCGGGATAATTCTTAAAACAGGAGTGCTAACATGCAGCAATGTATAGTCAGCTAGAAAACAGAATGTAACGAAGTGTACTCAATTAATAAGGATATAGTTTGAACGTACGTAACCTCCTCGCTCTGTTTTTGAGCAGTCTAGGGTGGTGCCCAACAAATCTTAGGATAAGAGTGTAGAAAAAGTATATGGATGATATACTCTTTCTACACTGAGAGGATCGAGTAAAAGGTGATTTAATGAAGTGGTTACTAACAGGAAACGAGTTGATTACAATATAAAAATTATTTATGAGTGTCATAAAATTCATATTCTTGATACAAGACCTTCTCAATTTACCTAAAGAAGGTCTTGCTTGATATTGCAGCCAGTGGCAGTACGTCAAATTCTTGTCCCGTGGGGAGAAATTAAAAAGTGAACCCTCGATCTACCCCTTTAGTTCCCGCCTCCCCTCATATTATCCCAAAATCAGCCCCGCATAGCAGAAAACCGATCGTCACTGATCACAGCCCTTTGAAAAAAAAAAAAAAAAAAAAAAAAAAAAAAAAAAAAACTATTTCTGCATTTAATTAATGTATTATTTAGACATGCAAGTTAATTTTTATTGCAATATATAGCATTTTTATCAACGCAATAAGTCGCAACTTCTATAAAAATATTATATGTACTGCAAAAGAGATCAGTATATAATTTCTATAATTAATTTCATATCTTGCTAAATCAAAAAAATATATTCTATTATAATAATTAAATTGCCATTTTATCTTTTTCAATAATTTTTCTAACTCAATTATTACGTAATATTGTACTATTATACTGCTTATAGTATTTACTGTTAACTAAAGTACAGGCTAGAAGATAGCAATTGTCGTACTTCATTGAGCAGCAGCTCTAATCACGACGGCTGTCGCAAGCGCGCGGGTGTTGTAACAATCATCATCCAGCAGCTGCGTTTATTGGCACGTCACTCAAGTTGACGCGAGCCCGACACGCGGCCGTCTCCCACGACGAGGGTCGTTCTGTCAGTAGAGGGACCAGAGTGCGTGTAGTAAGAGAATAACAACTCATAAATTAGTATAGAACTTATGGTTACAGGCGCGGATGCGGATCTAGAACCAAATTCCGGGGCTGGGGGGCTGTCTCAATGAGTCCAATGTTAAAAAAAAAAAATTGGAGTGGGGAAAATGCCTATATTGCCCATGCTAAATCCAACATTTCGGGGAGGGTAGGCTGCAGCACCTCATTCAGCCACTCTCCTGGATATCCGTGCCTGTATTATAGTTATATAGGGTGGAATTCAGGGAGGACCTATCCGCGACTTTAACTAGCGAATAACTTGTCCGCGATCTAATCTGGCTAACCTTAGCTAACCTAAAATACTTAGCCGCGCGGACAAGTATAAGGCGGACAAGTTATCCGCTGGCTAAAGTCGCGGATAAGTCCTCCCTGAATTCCACCTTGTACAGTGTCGGAGAAAAAACAGTCTCTCTTGAGTTTTGGAAATTCCTGATTCTTCGTAGATGCCACAACAAGAATTTATGAGTACGTTCAAAGTTCCAAATCAGAACGGTGATGGTCTATAGATTCAAGCCAGCATTTGCCTAGTTGTGACTGAGTTTGTAATGGAGTATCGACCTAAAAAAAAAAAAAAAATGTTGCTGAAATTGATATAGAGGGTGCAGAGTTATGCTGCTATCAATTTTTGAGGGGTTACGGGACAATTTTTTAAAAATTATTGAAATCCATTTATTATTTAAGTTTTTATTGAACATTCTTACAGTGTACATATTATATATTACATAAACATAAAAGACATAAAAATCTTATATTATACACACAACACAAATTTATAAATAATAACATACACATATAAATAATGGGACATTAAAAATTATTGAGCTAGGAACATAAAAAATATTAAAAAAACACAATTATAATTATTACTTGGAAATAATAATAATAAATTAACCCGTATATTATTATTATATTATTAGCTAAATATGCTAAAGAATAATTTCGTTTTGGACAAAACAGGGCATGATATGTTTCACATTGTTGGCCACAAAATTTACAAACACAGTTGTCATCGCTTTCATGGTATACTAATTTTGTACAAACACGGTGATGGAAACTGTGCATTGCAAACCTGGTTATATTATATATGTCTGTCTTATTTATATTGACAGTTTTGCCAGTTAGAATTTACAAAAGCTGGGGTAGTATAAAAATTGGGATTTATCTCTGAGGCTTTCAAAATTCTGTTTTTCATAAAGTCATTGAAATTTGGTGTACAAGGAAAATTGTATTTCTTCTGAAGTTCTGACACAAAAAAATCTTGATCGATAAGCTTATACACCAGCCTTGAGAATGAAAATTTGGATACTGAGAGAAGCCTTTTAATAAATCTTGACTTTGTTGATTCTAAGATTTCAAAATCGCCAACTTTTAAATAAGGCCAAACAATTTCCAGTCCATATGTGGCGACTGGCTCAATCTTAAAATGGAATAACTTAAGGGCGGTATTTACAGATAACAGAGGTAATTTGGAAATACCGTAGGAAGCGGCGAGAGCTGCCTTACACCGATCCGTAATATGGGAAGTAAAGGACGTACCTCTTTGTTGCAGCGTTACTCCTAAATATTTGAAATTACTAACGAACTCAATTTTTTCATTGTTACAAAACATAACATCAGTCTTGCTAAGCCTACCTCCTTTTCTAAATTTAACAATTTTTGTTTTGGAAGCATTAATAGTTAGACCGTTCCCTTTGGACCAGTCAACCACTTTGTTCAATACTTGTTGAAATCCATTTATGACAAAAGAAGACGCCGCAAAAAGGGGCGTGGTCTTTAAATTAAACTTTTAATATTTTTTTTATTAAAAATAGTTCCCGGGCTCCAAAAAATTTGAAACAATAATCAGAGTAGCATAACTTTGCACTTTGCACCTTTTATCTATTTATGCAATAAAAAAAATGAGGTCGGTACTCTAGAGTATAATATGCTATCATCATGCGCAATCACCTCTTTCAATGCACCAATATATTATTCATTTATGTTGTGTCCCATAGACCGAATAGCACGTTCATTTCAAAACATCAGGGTAAAAATATCTTCACCCTGCATGTTTTAAAATGTTTTTTGGAGAGCATAAAAATGTCTAGTTGAAGATAATAATTAATGGATATGATTCACGAAGAAAGATAATTATCCAAGTTTCTCATGCACTACCACGTTTAGTGCTAGCCTAAATCAATGACAATATAAGCCACATAGGCCTGTTCGTAAGCCCTCGGAGTACTCTAAACAGGGTCTTCTTGGGTTTTCGAACAAAAACTGTGACGTCATGCATTTTCATGTACTGCTTAATACCCTACCCTCTAAGCTGGTGTAGGCAAGATGTACACCGAGCAGGGTTTACGAACAATAAATAAACTTAAATTTATTGAAGCAAATAACTATTCTTTACTACTACTGTATAAACGTGGTTGGTGCAGAAACCTGAAAATATTTTCTCACTTTTCTGGTAACTCTTCCATAAATCGTGAACGTTAATTTTAAAGCTGTATCATTCGTATGTCGAGTGTAAGAACGACATTTCCTCGAGGATATTAATTAATGTTAAGAGGAGTCTTGATGATAATAACGGTTGGAGCTTGCCAGACCGACCCTGCACCCACATCTCTCGTTATCCAACTTGATAATTGTATCTGAGACTTAATTAATCTTGATGTTGTAGTGAATTATGAAGCTCGATATAGCATTAATTCATGTGCACTTGCTGATGCGTATTGTAATTTTAATAACATGGAATGTGCATGTTATAGTAATTTCTTCATTGAGAAAATTGTGTCTTCGGTTTCATGTACAGTATTTCATGAGTTGAAATAATTTTTCTGTAGTGTTTATTAATATTTGTTTCCAATTACAAACATGTTTAACAGGAAATGAGTGTTGGGTGAGTTTCCTGTGGCGATTTCATTCACGTATCTTATTATATAGCTTTTATATTTTTATATTTTTGTACTTATAACAAAACTAATTTAATTAAACTGAAAATTAATTTAAAATTCAAATTTTATTATCTTTCAAAAAGACGATCTACATAATTTGTGTGACATTCGTACGTTAACACATTTAAATTATATTACATTTAACTATTTAAGTGATCTTTATGTTAAAATTTTAAAACATCTCTGTAGCACACAACTATGAATGCAAATACACCATCTTAATGAATAATATAAATAATAATTTTTTATTGGGATAGAGAATGCAGTACGGTATGTAATATGGGAGGGAGAAAGAAAAAAAAAAAAAAAGTAATTTTGATCGCCTTCCATTCCTATCTTGTCCCTATTATTTTTTTCTTCGCAACCCCTATAGCTGTTGTAGGGTACTTTCTGTACCTGATCGACCTTATGTCCAAATTCACAAGGTCTATCAAGTGCAGAAGGGCAGGATCTATGAGCATAATATATATAGAATGTTTTGTGTCGCATCCAAAACGAGACAACCATAATCTATCCCAGCCTAGTTTTGGCTGGGAGAACCATGGAAACCTCAGTCAGGATGGTCGGTAGTTTATAAATGGAGGATATATATTATATACTAACAATTATCTCTCTCAAATGCATGTTCTTTAGCTAACCACCATGGACAAAGTTTCCCTAAAACATTGCCCTGCTGCAACCAAAGACTGCTTAAGACCTCTATATATGTCGACATATCATGAGCGAAAGTGGTGCTACCATCTCCGTAAACATGCAGAACTTCTGAAATATTTTTTTTTAGTTTTCTGTCCATAAGCGCGGAGGTCAGGCACCGAAAACTAAATCTCCAGCATCATCAAGGTTCGAACTGGCCATAAGGCTGCATGGGTCACGGATCCCTGCATGACTGGCCTGTCCATTTTTTAAACCATAACCTCAGGCCTTCTTCTACTGTATAGGTGACCTCTAGCTGCTGCCTGCAATGCTTTTATGTCCCTGACTGCATGGTCTCTATCTTCCCGATTCGACCCCTCTTCAGCCCTTCCCCATATTAATAATAAAACGTGCCACACACGTTGAATTGAGGAACCTTGATACTCGCCAATTATCGCCAACCTTCGGAAAAATCCGCCAAATAAGCCACGTACTCGACTTGAGTAGTATATGTTTGGGAACGTCAAAAATTTGACAGCTTGACAGATTTGAGAGATGGCTATAATAAAGCGGCACTTTTGACAGCGGAATTTTTGTAGCTACGCTAGACCAAAATCCATTGCGCTATAAAAATGAACGTCGTGACGTAATAAGGTTCTGACGGTTCCGACATGGCGTCGCATTGGCGGCAAAAGCGGCCAGTTTGAAAGTTAATCCGTCCTCCCAGTAAACAGTTCTTGAATTTTCCCCACTTGCATTTACACCACAACGTTGTAAATATTTTGCACTGTCTGCATTTATAAAAACAGCTGATGCAAAAAGGAAATGATCATTACATAAATATTACATTACAGCTGATGATATTACTCTGTCAACCACAGTCACGGCATGCTTATAATTACTTTAATAAATGTTCTTTATATGGGGTATCGTTGGACTTAATTATGTTTAATTATTAAATATTATATAATAAGAGATGATACGAGTTTTTTTTCTGTTATAATTGCCTAACAGCCTTTAAGCAGAATTCTTTATAGTAGTCAAGACATCATGTTTTATACTTTATGGTTGATGAGTTGAAATTAATTTTTTTTTTCTTACTAGCCACTAATGGCTCTAATCTCTCGTAATATATTTCATGATGACATTTTTTTATTATATTTAAAAAAGATTATACCCATTGACTTTTTGTATGACTTTATGTTATAAAACCTCTAACTTATTATTTATTTAATCTTTTGCTATAGTGCTTAAATAAATAAAAAAATCTGTTAAAAAAATTAATATGCAATGTACTGATATAGTATTTCTATTTATAATAATTTTACAATAAAGTTTTGAGGAGTCTGGTAAATAAAAAACAAACATTGTTACAATACAGCAAGTTAAAGTTCGATATTCAAAGATTAGAGATAGAAGTTTCAGTTTTTTTAAATCAAGATAGCAGGATTATATAGCTTTGAGCCCATTTATTTGGTTTACCAATTAGTTAATGAAGTGTGTTATCTTTTGTTTGCTTACCGCGGCTTTTCACATGTTATGTGATTTACGTGAATATCAGCAACGTGGTGGTTTCTGCCGAGCGCTCAGTTTTGGAAATCAGTTTACAGATTTACACCTCGGAACTATACAAGTTTGCCGAATTTCGTTTGTAAGTAAATGGCTGCTTGCTAACGCGTTTATCTCTCTACAGCTCCATAAATGAGGCAGGGGTAAAATTCGGGCTGTCCCGAGGTACTCCAATTGAGTAAAAATGTTTGATCCGGTATGTCTAAATATAGATCGGTTCGTAAACCCTGCCAGGTGTACTCTTTCTGCACCTGATCGACCTTATGCACATGAACATAACGTTGATTGGGTGCAGAAAGTATGCACTTGGCAGGGTTTACGAACAGACCTTTTGTCTAGATTAAATAATTTTTATTTCCATAATCTCCTATAGAGTTGTTTGCTGTTTTTGTTTATGAGGAAAAATAGCATAGCAGGTATACGGACGGTCAGGAAATTAGAAAAGAGAAAGTGGAGGTCCAGGTACTATAATATGGCATTAGATAGGAGAAATGACAAAAATAAATAGAAAAAAATAGTTTTGATTGTTCTATAATGATGGGATTTTTTTAATACTATCTATCGTTCATTGGCGCGTATTTTTAAAAAAATGTTAAACCTGATTTATTTTGTTTAATAAATGAAAAAAAAAAACAATACATAATTTATTTATATACTAGTCTGTGTATTCTGGTCCTCCATAGGGCAGCCTAACTTACAGGGGCATGACGTCAGCGCAATCAGCTCTATACAATATAAATGCATAATATCTTGGGATTCCAGAAACGTCGTCGCACTCATAAAAATCCAAATCAGATATTTTTATTCGAATTCGAAATCTGGAGACATATTATACATTTGAGTTATAGTTTGAAATACTTTTGTATATTAATTAAAATACTGTTAAGTCACTTAAATTTGGTTACGGTAAAAAGAGTAAAGAGATAATTATATAATATTCCCTTTTATATTAACTAGTTGACGAGAATATTAAAAATCTGTAAATGTTTAAAAAGTGCAAATTTAATTTGTTGAATGAACTTTCGGCAGGCTCGGACTTGCCTCTACACTTGGATAAAAATATTTTAATGAAAAATGTAAAACTGGAATATCATCCATGTATCATTTGGTCACTTTTAAAATATAAAAGAAGGTTGTAAAATATATACCTGAAACAGTAATAATCAATTCTTGATTTGTAAAGTAAGCATTTTGTTGCATTCTGGAAATGGCAAAGTGAGCATTTTGCCGCAGAATTAAAAGCTTCAGTATACAAAATGTGGCCTCAGACTCCCTTCAAAATGTCAACTGTTGCCTGTAATGCACATATGGCCCTGAATGGCCCCTGCTTCCCAGTCCGAGCCTGTACTTTGGCGAACGGTTCAGAGTGTGCAGACATATGGTGCTCACGACCTGGAGAACAGTAATGGAGATGATGTAAAAGGAGTGGATGTGGGAACCAAAGCCGCACACATCCGTCCAGACGTAATTTCAATTTATTTTAGACTGTTTCTGGGAAATTGTGTGTGGTGCAGAGACGTGTTTATAATTTATTTACGTTTAACGTACTTAACAACGTAATTTTAAATATTTGTACTATGAGTTTGCATGAACAATGCTTCTTTTATATAAATTTATTTTTTTGCACATTGCACGTACGCGAGCGTAATTTAAACATTTTAACATTATCCGAGTTGAAAAAAATTTCATCTTTTATTCGCTATTAAGCTCTCTCCTCTTCTAATTCCCTACTATTTTGCACCTTTTTAGATGAAAAAAGAGGGGAAAAGACGAAGTTAAGTCTTTTGTTCTCTTCTTGAGCATAAAATGTTAGAAATATTGTTTTCATTTCATCCTCACGATGTTTTTTTCAGAGGAAAAAGGATTAAGTTTGGACGTGTAAAGGATGAGTTGAAGACGCAATTTTTCAATTATGTTTCATTATATTTATTTTATTAATGCATGCATGGATAAACTTCAAAATGAGCCTATATGAAATGCATCTCAATTTTTAAATAAAATTAGTTGTATATGACACTTGAAAATGAAAAATTATTTATCTCAATCGATTTAGGCAATATCTGACCGAAATGTTGCTTTTTTTTCATGCAAGTACAAAGCAGACAGGTGTTCTATACGAGAAGTGGGAATAAGATACTCATGTGACCGTACAGCTCCCTTATTTTGGCATGAGAACCAGAGAGGTAATTAGATGGAAACTTAACATGACTTCTTTTTAAATTTCGCATCAATGAATGTAAGGCAAGTCGCACACAGTCTCGTACTGTAGATCGTACAGTAGACAATAATGGTTGCATTTTTTTTTATTTCATAATTAGAAAATATACCTAAAATTATGCTTTTCTGAAAATTTTCAGATTTTTTGGAGTGCGGGAACTAATTTTAAAACTATATTTGAATTAGGGTGGTACACATGATGGAACAACCGTGACGTCATTTTGTAGTGCTGTGATTGGCTATTGATGACGTCACGGTTGTCCCATCAGTTTGTACCACCCTAATATAGATATTTTAAATCTTTTTTTAATTTATTTTCCGCATCCCAAAAAAAAAAAGTGAAAAAATTCAGAAAAGCATAATTTTATGCATATATTTTCTAATTATGAAATAATAAATGCAGTCATTATTGTCTGTTCTCCTTCATATCCGGTTCTAAAATCCTTATCATGCAAAGACATAAATTTATGATACGAAGCTGTGTGCGTGGTTAAACCTAATCGCTCAGGTGCCTCAGGTTATTACTTTTTGACACTGCGAAATAATGCGATCTAGTGTGAGACAACCCTTAAAGGTGAATGGATTTATACGACATATTATATTGAGTCAACGACTGGTATTATATACTAAATAATATACGGACTTGACATTGAGTAACTTCAGCCACATGAACTTTCCATATTTTCAAGTAAATTTTCGTAACGCTAACGACTAAAAATTGCAGCATTATTATTTCAAATATACGGACTCAAAATAATTATATGGGATTTAACTGACGTGGGCTGTATATTATATATATATAATATTTGCGTTGTATAATAACTATCAAAATTCGCTCGTGTGCACACTCGATCGTCGCGTTGAAAAATTTTCCACTCATTATTAATCACCATGTCCTGTGTTAGTGCTATTCTTACTGGGCATGGTGATTAATTAAGGTATAAGAGATAACGCCGAACAGCTGTTCGACGTTCTCCCATTTGATTAACATGTAAACCTTGGCAAATTCACAAAAATTCTGAAATTTTTTTGAGAGGCAGATATTAGTGCCTAAAAGCCATAGAAAAAGTTTCAAAACAATTTAACGAGCTGATTTTTTTAACTAAGTTCTTAGTTTGTCTCTACATGGGAAAGCCCTTTGCTGAAAAAATCGGCTCGTTAAATTGTTTTGAAATTTTTCCTATGGCTTTTAGGCACTATTATCTGTCTCTCAAAAGAATTTCAGAATTTTTGTGAATTTGCTAAGGTTTACATGTTAATCAAAGGAAAATAAGTCGAACAGCTGTTCGGCGTTATCTCTACCTTAAGCTGTAAAGGGAAATTTTCTGAGGCGACTAGTGTACCACACTTTTGAGCGATATTCCTGTCGCAATGTACTAAATCATATTTCACCATAGAGCTATATATAAATCTGGTTATAATATATTTGCAAGTATAATACATTTATTTTTGTTGCTAAAACTACTTTCTGCAGGTGCATGTATTTTCATGCCCCCGGATGTCAGAACGTTATCTGTCGTCTTGTTGATTGAGTGTATGACGTCATCGGTGTGGGTGTGTCCCGCGGGGGAGATGGCTCATTACCCCCAATTATCGCCTCCTCAGAGGAAATATCAAATTCTAGAGACGACCTTCTGCATATAACGAGGACTTTTAAATGAGGGAACCCAGAGTGACGTTTCTTATAGGGTCGAGTTATATTATATCTTAGTCAATCAAAACTCGGTCAACACGGTCCAACGTTCTATATCAAAAAGATTGCAACATATAATGATGATTTTACTTGTTAATATATATTATAGTGACTTTGCACATTTTTATATATTATATACAAAATTAGCTTCGCTGCGTTGTTATCAAATGAATATTATTGTTGTATTTTAAATTATATAATATATTATAAATTGAGACTTCCTGTTTCACAAAATATATGAAGTAGAAACTGTAGCTTGAATAATATTATATAAGACTTTTTTCTTCTTATATCTATATTTACATATCTTTAATAAAGAAATGGAATACCTCTATGCTCTACATATATTAATTTATACTGTTTGCAATTCACGAAGGAAGATAGTTATATTCATGTTACTAGCCCAGAGTTATATACTTTATATTTGTAATTTAATTTTGAAATTTTAGTGTGCTTTTCCAGTCACTTAGCTTTATTTTTTCATAAGAATATCACTATGAAATTTCAAATGTTAAAAGAAGTCGCCGTCGGGCTTCGAACTCGGGTCTCTCAGCGTTTGGCCTGCGCAAGTGAGTTATGTAGTGACAGTTTAACTCATTAACATAACAGTGTCACCATTTAAGATAACATGCACAAAGTTTTTACGGAAAAAAAAAATGTAAAGTGAAGTGAAAAGCCTGGATATGTCTGATAAGCTGATAACTCGTAGTTCGTGAAACACACCAATTTTGTGTATTTTTAAATTTTTTATACAACAGTACCGTGATATTTTTATTATGTTTTTTTTTTATTTTTTTGACCCTTATATTATATATGCATTGGTAACTATTAATTGATATCTAATTATAATTAACCTGTCTTTAGAAAAAAAAATAACAACAATTATTGGATGACATCATCCAATCGTTTATTTGTCGTATAATATCCCTGCATGTTAACGAAACTTGTAGTTGTTTCTGGGAAAGTCCTAATATTAATTCACTTCTGTGAATATATAGCATTGACGTGCTTATCGAAATAAAAAAAGCAATAAAAGAAATATAAGAATTATGCAATTTTAATGGTTCCAACATAATTTAGAATGCGTAGTCGCGTGTTGTTTTCTTTTTCACACGACCTCTTTGGCCTCTCTGAGCAAAGCTGATAGCGCCACGAGACGGCGCCAGAGAGTTGACCGCATGCCACGTCGTGGTCGCTATGATAAAATTTTAAAAAAAGAAGCCGACTGTTCCGCGTCGTCCTTGACATAAGGATTGATACTTAAGCGTGTTTCTTTGTATTTATTTTGCACTTAAAATTGTATTGCAAAATATTTGAGAAGAAAGATCGAGTGGATATTGGTAATATTGGACCACAGTTAAGTAAGTGTCTTCATCTTGAAGATTTGTGAGGCTTGTAGCTTGCAAGTCATAAGCCCTTGTTACCATGCCTGCCTGCATGGTGTGGATTCAAGGGGTGCGGTCTTTCTTAATATTAATATTAAAAATTATATTTAACATGGCCCAACATGGAACCTACTGTTTTTTTGTTATTAACATTGATCTTATATATATATCTGGCCGCCTTCTCATGATTTTTTTTTTCTAGGTACGTGCTCTGTAATATCTTGCTATAGTAGAAGTTGAGCGTGGTGCAGAGCATTGACCGGTTCTCGATAGATCACCGAAGTCAAGCTACATCGAGCGTGGTTAGTACTTGGATAGGTGACCTTTTCAAATAAAAATTACGTTGCTCCCTCCCTGAGGTAAATTCGTCTCGCTTTTCACCCATTGTA
Organism: Siphlonurus alternatus; assembly: GCA_949825025.1. Taxonomy (NCBI): domain Eukaryota; kingdom Metazoa; phylum Arthropoda; class Insecta; order Ephemeroptera; family Siphlonuridae; genus Siphlonurus; species Siphlonurus alternatus. The sequence continues at coordinate 8,636,019 of OX463778.1, forward strand.
TCTGTGTGTGGTTCGATCCCCAGGCTTTCCACATCACTTTGGTCGATTGATAAAATTTAGAGGTGTCCGTCCGCACTGAGGTTTTCCACGGTTCCCTCAGTCTCATCTCAGTGAATGCTAGCTGGGGCGCGTAAAAGGCCGTGGTCATGGCATGCACCATCCTTTCCCTATACCTTATCCCTATAATACATTACCCCCCGCCTAGAGCTCCAAGCTCATAGGGGTGTATCCTTGTAAAAAAAGATAATAAAAAAACTGGCTGTGAAAAGCTGATTCAATTCGCTTAATCAATGGCGCTGTGATGAAAGAATATTTTCATTGTCGATAGCTTTTGGTTGTCAACAAGTTTAGTATTAGCTGAACGTGTTGCGATTTAATTGAGAAGACTTGACCGCGTGACCTTATTGTACCCAGGGTTAAGAAGGTGACCCTCGACAACATCTAAATATAGGTTTGTTACGTACCATCTTGTCGTGTTGATTGATCTTATGGACTGAGAGAAGTGTGCATTTCTTGTCATGCCATAACATTATATACCCTAGTTGAAAAATTACGTCTTCAACTCATCAATTTTAATGTCTACACCTAATCTTAATATTACGTCTTTTTATCTCAAAAACACATCTCATTTTCTCCTCTCTCAAAGTGAGGATGAAATGGAGACAATATAATTTATAATATATTTCTAATATTTTTATGCTCAATAAGAGAAAAGAAGACGTTATGTCGTCTTTGTCCCTCTTTTTTCCTCTATCTACTGTACAGTCTAACAGATCTTAGAATACCTGTAGACACTATGGCGCCAGCACCAGACAGTCTAGACTGAATGGCGGCATCCATAAGATCCTTAATATTTATTTTCAAGATGTCCGCCGCGCGCAGTTGAATCCACACGTAAACTAAGATTTGTAATATTGTAAAATGATGCAAAATTTAATAGCAAATAAAATATGAAATTTATTTCAATTCGGGCATTCTTAGTCCTTTACAAGCAAGTTGCAATTGCCATTTTCATAATTATACTATTTTATATGTTACTCATCTATATTATATAATGTGATCAATGCGTATGGTTATATGAAAGAATGAGCGTGCCGCAATATTTTCTATTCTGTGTTCTTTACTATCATATTTCCAATGGTTTTAGATGTGCAAGCAGGTATACTCCAGCTGTGTCTGCGGAAATTACTTTTTATTTCTCTGAGTAAGACGTGTGCTAACAAACATCAGTGTCTGGTTACTTCAGTAATGTCACATTCGTGTTACGTAATTCCAGAGTACACTATAAGATCTCTGCATGGTAATTCTGGCCTTGTTTCTCCATAATTTCCATGGAGCGGAGAAAGCGAGAAAATCGCGTGCCGCAGTCAATCAGAGGCTCGGGATTTCCTCGTCTTACGGGGAGCGTTTCTATTTTATACCAACATGGCCGCCATATGATATTGAAGCAAATGCGTCTTTTTTTACTCCGCCAAGCCCCACTTGACATCGCTCCATGGAAATACACCTTTAAGGTCGATTTCCATGAAGCGATGTCAAGCAAGATGAAAAGGTGCGGGAAAAGTGCACTTACAGTCAAATCGAATGGTGGCCATGTTGGCGTGAAAAAATCGCTGAAACGATGAAATCCCGTTGCGATGTTATCTCGCAAACATGGCTGCCATAGGGTTTTTCTGTAAGTGCGCCTTCCTTAATTGCACTTTAATTGGAAGTCCCGGCCGCGGGACAAATGAAAATACACCTTTAAAGTGCATTTCCATGGAGCGGGGAATGCGAGAAAATTGTGTGCCGCAGCTAATCAGAGGCTAGGAATTTCCTCGCCTTAATTGCGGGGAATGATTTTATCGCCGAAATGGCCGCCATACGATATTGAAGCAAGTCAAGCAAGTGCGCTTTTCTCGCCCCGCCAAGCCTCACTTGACATCGCTCCATGGAAATGCACCTTTATATTATAGTCGTTGAGATGGCGCTGATTAAGAGTATGACATGAGCAAGACCTGCAAGATGCATGTCCTAGCTATAATGGACAACCTATACATGATTCTTTATATTTAATTCCAGAAATGAATAGACGATGTCAGATCGTGCTATACTATGAGTTTTTCAGTTTTTTTTAGTCCAGGAAATATTTAATATATATATTGCAAATTCTGTTCTCCCCCCCCCTTTTATTCCCCCCTCTGAATTTTTAATAAAAAGAATAGAGCCCTAAATGCCTATATTAACGCCTCCATAGGGGGCGTGATTGCACTTTCAATATTATATTTTTCAAATATGGACTGAAAAAAACAGTACCTAATTTCTTTACTATATATAATTTCTGTAATAGAAAAATTCATGTAGATTGTTCATTGTGAACATCAGTCTGTGGCAAGCTCGGACTGGCCATAAGACTGGCCCCTCTGATTTTTAACATAGGAGAGCATACAAAAAGTGGCCTCAGACCGCCTTTCAGTTAGCCCTTGCTGCCTGTAATGACTATATGACCCTGACTGGCCCAGACCGAGCCTGGTCTCTGGTCACTGCAGTAACAGTCTGCTGTCCTTGTTTTGTCCAACCTCTACGTGTGTTCCAGCCGCTGCAACGATGGCGCTATGATCGGTGAACGAGGTGCCGCGTGCTAGCGGTCAGTCTGGTGATGCGACATCAGTGCTAGCAGACCACAGCAGCGATGTGGCTCAGAGTCGTCGTCGGTGGACTGCTCTGTCTCAGCCTCTCGGGTGAGTCCAACTGAACATTAGAACTGTCTCACACAGAATCGCATGATATCACAACGTATGAAAAAAAAAAATAAGAACCTATATTATGCGATCAATGCGCGCACACAGCTTCGTGTTGTATATCGCATCGTATAAGTTTCTCATTTAGAAGTTGTAAATTTTTACCATATACGAAGTTATACGATATCATACGATGCTACTTAAGGCAGTGTGCGATCCCCTTTATAGGATAAGAAACTGAAAAAGGTTTTAATAAGAAAAAAAAAATATGATATTTTGAGTACTGTGATTAGAGTTTTTGTGTAAAAAAATATGATGGCTGGTTAAGGGCATTGGGTGTAGCACCGGTAGTTGGCAGCACTGACGTATCTTCACCATGTTAATTTTTGATCATTGCTCCTCGGTGTAATTTTTATGCTAGAGCTAAGCTGATTGCTGTAGTATCAAGATAATTAGTAGCCCAAGTGCACAATTTGGCTAAATAAAGCCTGATTTAAAGAAAAGTATTTTTTTTATATTTTAGAAAAATGCATGTAAATTTAAAAAATTACTAAAAATTACTTTTCTTTAAACCAGGCTTTATTTAGCCAAATTGTGCACTTGGGCTACTAATTAACTTGATACTACAGCAATCAGCTTAGCTCTAGCATAAAAATTACACCGAGGAGCAATGATCAAAAATTAACATGGTGAAGATACGTCAGTGCTGCCAACTACCGGTGCTACACCCAATGCCCTTAATAGCCAGCGTCCCAATTTAAAGCAATAAGATTCTTAAATTTCATGAATATCTTGAAAACTATAGACTTATTTGTGACAAAAAACACGGAAATAGAAATGTTATATAAAGTTATATATAATGTCTGGAAGGCTTGATGCTTTCAAGTGGTTCCCTGTGTACTGTCTAGATTTTTTTTCTTCCTCTCTCGTATGTTTTATCTATGTGTTTATTTCTATAACCTAACCCTTTAATATGAAAATAAATTACATTTTCAGTTTTAACTATTGTGCGTCTTAATGGAGTATCAGCCTCAATTGTTTTTATTGCAGAAATGGATAAAGCGTGCAAAGTTATGATACCCTGATTTTTTTCAGATTTTTTACAGCCCGGGAACTATTTTTAAAAAATGATTGAAAGTTCTTTTTGTGACGTCACGAGACGCCGCTCCTTAACAAAAAGATAGTACTTGCCGCCGCGTGACGTCACAAAAAGGACTTCCAATAATTTTTTAAATTTATTTCCCGGACTCGAAAAAATCTGAAAAAAATCAGGGTAGCAAAACTTTGCACGCTCTATCTATTTCTGCAATAAAAAAAAATTGAGGTCGATACTCCATTGGTTGTGGTTCATTATTATACGAATTCACCTTTTCCTTTTTTTAAAGATATTTAATTCCAAGTTAGTCAATTAAGTTTTTAATAATTTTTTAGTGTATTTATTTGATAGTGTCTGTCTGCCTCTCCTTAGAGAGAAAAATCCATTCATTTTTATCTATATATTTAATGATTGGCAATAAAATTAACACTTTGAAAAGAAGTTAATTTGACCTCTGCCCGAATGAAAGATAAGGAGAAAATATTATAACATGCAATAAATCATCGAGCTGTATTCATCTTTGATCTTCGTGCAACAACACGATAATTATTTTAAATTGAATTCTGCTTCTTTAATAGTTCTTTTTCAATTTTTATTGCTGCACATATAATCGAACATGAGACTTCAATGTGGTTAGATTTTTCTCAAATTTTAAATTTTGATATCATTACATGCTCTCAAAGCGGTATCGTTTAATTAAAAGGATACAACGCTTTTCTAAACGTTAAAATAATAAAATTAACTTCCGTTACCAATGAAAAATCTGGGGAGGGGGGGGGGAGTCGTTGCTCCTTTAATATTACGCTGTATTAATTTCTGTATCGAAAAAGTGGATGATCAATTATTTAAAAATTTGTAAAGACGGGTCCAAGAAGGTGGTTTTCCATGGAACGAAGGCTATCAGGCCTCATGAGAAAATCGTACTTATATTATATGATAGCAATGTTAGGATGAAAAAATCACTTCTTCGCAGGGATGATAATATCCCACGACTATATTTTTTTCCTTACTGCATTTGAATTTTGAATCATTGCTATAAGGGTGGTCTCACACTACCTTCGTATCGCATCGTATGGTATCGTATGACTTCGTATTATATAAATTTAGAACCGATTCTGAATGATAGACGTATGCCCTCTTCATAAGGCCCATGTTAAAAAATAAATTTGCAGTATGTATATATATATATATATATATATATATATATATATATATATATATATATATATATATATATATATATATATATATATATAATATATATATATATATATATATATATATATATATAGGGGAAATGCCTATTATTGCCCATGTGAAATCCGAAATTTCGGGGGGTGCCGCTGCCTCCCCCCCCCCTCTGGATCCGAGCATGGAAGTATGATCGCATGCGATACGAAACGAAGCTGTGTGCGCGCGTACACCTAATCGCATAGGTTAATTCTTATTTTTTTTATCTTATTATTATGCGATTATGCGTGAAACAGTCTTAAGATTTTACCACAAGTGTGCCTTTCTTGTACTGCCAATCCCCGCTGGACATCATTCTATGATACCGACCAAACTGTTGTGCCAATGGTTTAGATCATGTTGAACTTTGTGCAGTTGGCGGTCGGCGGGTCGAGAAGCCGGTGCGCACCCCCGCAGAGGAGAGCAAGCGGCTGTACCTGCAGCACTTCTTTGGCGAGGATGGAATCGACGACGCCACTCGCAAAGGTGACAGTGGACAAAATTCGAGTCTTTGACTTTATATAAGGGTCATTTTATGTCAGTGAGGTATTTGTGTGGATGAATAGAATAGAGCATACTAATTAAGTTATGTTGCTTGGAATGATTCAGATTTTTTTTCGAGTACGAGAACTATAATATATGTATATTAAAAACATTTTCTTATTTTTATTTTATATGTGTATATATTTTTTTTGTTAAAGGAATTTGATTTCATATTAGTACGAAACTATGCCGGAGGTGGTAGTATTTGGCAGTATTTAAAAAAAAGAATGGTTCTTGCACTCTGAAAAATGAGAAAAAATACGTAACAGCATAATCTGTATTATTGTATACTTCATTTGAATAAAAATGTCTTATCCGACTGTACTTTAACATGGATTGAACATTTTTATTCAAATGAAGTGTACCAAGTTAATTTATATTTATGTCATGCAATTATTTTTTCAGGTACTCCTATATTGAGGGATATAGGGAATTTAGAACCACTTTTAATCTTGCAATTATGTCCCAGATTTAGAGGTTCTTTTACTCCTCCGTTTAATAATTAATTTTTATAACAAATTTTACAAATTAAAACCAGATTCCATTATAAATCAACAAAATTTTACATTTGAAATATTATTTAATAAATAAAAAATAATATTAAAAAAAAATATTTCTGCTGATAATTCAGAATATAATTCATTTGTGATTTTGTGATACTCTGATCATAGAAATGTCTGGTTTAACTTTGGATCAAGATTTAACCCAAGTTGTCTTTAAATTTAACTTGAAACAAGATCTCTCTCTACTTGAATGTTAATTTAACCGACAGCACGAATTTTACTCTTACCTCACTTGCTACAGCTGCAGCTACAATAGTCATAGAGATGCAGATTTGCAATTTTAGTATATGTAAGAAGAGCACTCAATCTACTAATAGAATATTGACCTAATTTTTTTTTTTTAGAAATGGATAGAGGGTGCAAAATTATGCTACCCTGTTTTTTTTCAAATTTTTTACAGCCCTGGAACTATTTTTAAAAAATTATTGAAAATCCTTTTCGTTACGTCACACAGCGGCAAGCCCTATCTTTTTCTTAAAGAGAGACGCCGCGTGACGTCACAAAATGGACTTTCAATCATTTTTTTAAAAATAGTTCCTGGGATCTAAAAAATCTGAAAAAAATCAGGGTAGCATAATAATAATAGTTGTTTATTGAGAATTGGTACAGGAAAAAAAAACATTACACAAAGCCCAATGGGTGACGTGAAAAAGGATATCCCATTCACAAAAGTGTCCAGTCGCCCAAAAGCATAACTTTGCACCCTCTATCCATTTCTGCAATAAAAAAAAAATTGAGGTTGATACTCCATACTAAAAGAGTTTTAGTTCACCACACTTCCATTGACTGCCTGGTAACACCTACAAATAAAGCAGGAGTAAAGTTCGTATTGTCCAGAGGTGTATAAAAATGCTATGAAATTAATATCCAGAATGTGTCTGTTTTTCTCTCTTATGGTATGTCAAAACACCTGAAATGCTAACAGTCCTCTCTCAGCAGGCTCAACTATGTTTGCGGCCCAGCAAGGCTACGGCTATGCTCGCTCTGGTGGTGGCGGTCGCGGGGAGTTCTCCCCCAAGCGTAGCAAGCCTCGCAAAACGGGAGGAGTGGGGTCTGGTCCCGACATGCTGCCCCGCGAGCGTCGACCGAACATCGTCCTCATCCTAACCGACGACCAGGATGTTGAGCTGGGTGAGTGACGTCAATAGTGTTGCTCGGTGAAGTGGCTAGGTTGTTAGGGTTTATTGCTGCTACCAATAGGGGCTTTAAATCAGCTGATTTTGCGGTGTTCCCACCATCTTATCTAAACTTATGTAAAAGAAAGAACTCAAAATTGCTTTTTTGGCAGTAAAGATTTTTTAGATTTTTTAGAGGAAACTAAGCTCTTGATTCATTATCAGAAGTCCCCTAAATGGGGGGGGGGTGTAAGATTTGGTTTCAAATCAATAGCTTTAATAGTTACAGAAAATAAAAATAAAATTTCTAGCATGGAGGCTTATGGAGAAAATTTTTCCCGTGACACAAATTATGGAACAGTCTGTAATAGTCAATACTAAATATGAGTTGCCGTTATCTTGTTCCAGGCTCGCTCAACTTCATGCCACGTACTCAGCGACTGCTACGTAACGAGGGGGCGGAGTTCCGACACGCCTACGTGACCACTCCCATGTGCTGCCCTTCACGCTCCTCCCTGCTCACCGGCATGTTGGTACACAATCACCAGGTATGATAATTGACGTCTTTACGTGACAAGTAATGTATTTCATCTCTGGACACTGCAAACTTTATCTCTGCTTGATTAGCTGCAGCTCTAAGACACAAATTCCTTGTCTGGAATAATAAACCATTTTGCTTACCACGATCTCTTACTGCAATACTAAGCTCTGCTATACCAAGGTTCAGATTTAACTTGGGTTTTGTCGGAAACGCTCGGGTCTCCTTCGGCTCGGCAAGTGAAGTTCTTTGTTACAAAACAAACGAGCTACCAATGACTGAAGGTGTTACAAACATGATGAAAACCAAGTTAAATATGAACTAGAGTATATATCAAGTGAGTGTAATTATGAGCTGTAAATAGGTATAACTTAAAGCTCATTATTTTGCTTACTTGAATTAGCAGATAGCTCATTATTGCACATGACATTGTGATAGGTATATAGCTTATTATTTCAGTAAGGAATGAAATGCAGATGTGCAATTTTTGGAGAGGGAAAAATAACACCCTTTCTAACCATGCCTAAGAAGTTCAAGTTTTATAGTTAGTTTTTTTCCTCAAATGTCCCTTAATATACTGTACAAACACTGTTTGATGCGGATATATTGCTGTGGCAAGATGTTACATAAGCTTTGATGGTTACAATCTATGAATTAGGAAGGGACTGTTGAAATGGCAGCTGTGATGAGAGTGTGAGCTTTTATAAAGAGTAATTTTTGTTTTGCAAATATACGTACTGATTTTCAAAATGATATTATACTCCCCTTAAATATGCAAAATTTCATTGAAAGTTAACAAATGTGTTTCATCAGGTGTTCACCAACAATGATAACTGCTCGGGTACGGCCTGGCAAGCAACCCACGAGACGAGATCCTTTGCAACCTACCTCTCAAATGCCGGCTATCGCACAGGTGGGTTTTTAACTGGTCTTACTTTACACTGGCATTATCCTTGGAGCAGCAGTACTTATGTTCTCATCAATGCAAAAATAATTTTTGCCTCTTTTAAAAATTCATTAATTAAGCTGGAACATGAAATTGCAAATTTGTAAAACATTTTGTAAAAATTCAAATTTTATTTTCAATCATTAAGCTTGTACACTCTATTCAAATAGAAATGTTGTATCCGGCTATGTTATATTATATCCGGATCGGACATTTTTATTTGAATGGAGTGTACATAGACAAACTTGGATCACGTAAATAATAATAATAATAATAAAAAAAACATTAAAAAAATATAAATAAACAAAACAATCAGTGATTATGTACACTCCTCGCCTCTGAAAAGTTCCCTTCTACAGCCTAGTTAATCACCATGCCCTGTGTTAAATATCCTTACCGGACATTGTGATTAACAAGACTACAGAATGGAACTTTTTAGAGGCGAGGAGTGGTATATGAATTCATAAATTATAGTATTTTGTTGTAGTATGTTCTCTCCATATTTTTGTCTCATTGAAACAATATTTTGCTAAATACAGTAACCATGATTTAATTTCTACCGTAACGTTACTCTGACATGCCCTGACCTGTGCAGGTTATTTCGGCAAGTATCTGAACAAGTACAACGGCAGCTACATCCCCCCTGGCTGGCGGGAGTGGGCTGGACTCATCATGAACTCTCGCTACTACAACTACAGCGTCAACGTCAACGGCAAGCGCATCAAGCACGGGGACGATTATCAACGGGTGAGACTTGGTCCCTGATTTTAACTTTAAACTGTTTGAGCTTGAGCTGCCATTATCAACTATTGCATAAAGCATGCTGTTTTTTAAGCAGATTTATTAGAATGAAGGATTTCATTATAAATTAGTGTTATTGTTACTGAAAACTAGAATTTAGATACAAAAACTCAAAATGAATAAATACAGTATTAAAATGTCTTTGAATCAGGCTGTTGTTATTATGTCTTGTGGCTTATAGTGGGGCTATTTTTAAGGGTGTCATCCATTGTTATCCAAGGAAGGAACTGTCATAGGGTGTTCAGTAGCCAGTCCAATGGAACTAGCTCTTCATCAAGAGTCTATTGTACTGAATCTTCTACAACTCCGTCCATGCATTCAAGTACCACCCAAACTCATATTTCTACACGTTTCAGGACTACTACCCTGACCTGATAGCCAACGATTCGGTGGCGTTCCTGCGCCACTCAAAGCAGTCGTTCTCTCGCAAGCCCGTCATGCTGGTGATGAGTTTCCCCGCCCCCCACGGACCTGAGGACTCCGCCCCCCAGTTCTCCCACCTCTTCTTCAACGTTACAACGCACCAGTAAGTGAAGCTAATTTTTGTACTGCAGGAATCAAGTTTAGAACCGTAACTCTGCAGTTATAAGGCTTTTTGATAAATTATTTGCATGGCTAATGGCTACACCCAAGTTACTCTAATAATTTTTGTGTATGTTAAGAGTTAATTCAGTTAACACTTTAAGTGCTGTTTTAAAAATTTGCTTTTACTGAATATATTGTACAATGTTCAGATGTTTAAATTAAACTACAGTATTTTTACTGTTTAATTTAATTTGAAATAAAAGTACAATAAATGTTTGAAGTGTTTCCTGCCAACTAATCTAGTTTTTAAAACATTAAAAATATTCAGCTATTTTCTTAAGTACAGTACTAGCAAACAGCAGTAACAGAAAACTGTATAGCCTTCAAATCTATTTCCCAAAGATGGAAACATTGATATTCTTAAGTTAGAACTTCTTTACACTGGAGGCCAAGCTAATCAAGCCCCATCTAAGGATCCTGCAAGCTAATTAAATAAAATGTCATTTGGTAATAAAGGCACATCGGGAGTTCACTGCTGGAACCGAGCAATAGCTGCCCTATTTGACAATTTTAATTAATTTTGAGGTCTTAAATTAGCTGGCGGCTTTCTTGTTTGATGGGACTTCTATAACTTGACCTCCAGTTTACTTGTAAACAACCCTCATAACCTCCACTGAACCACTAAATTCTGATTACAGCACGCCGGCGTATGACTACGCCCCAAACCCAGACAAGCAGTGGATACTACGTGTGACTGGCCGCATGCAGCCTATACACAAACGCTTCACCGACCTTCTGATGACGAAGAGACTACAGACATTGCAGTCAGTGGACGCAGCAGTGCACAAAGTGGGTACAGTCAACTCCCTCTTTTACTATTGCATGCATCAGTTTAGCTTGTGATTTAACAGTAGATTATCATAATGTGGACCTGGGTGCAGATTCAGGGGGGGGGGGGGTGCGATCGCAAAAAGGTCCCAACCCAAAATACATTGAAGATGTTACCACCCCCCACTCGTCGCCCCCCTCCCACTCTAATTTTTAACATCTACCCCTGTGTGGACCTTAAAAGTTTTATGCAATAATATAACAATAATAACTATGTATTTTTAAAGGAATTAACCTTGAATGTCCTAAAATTATACTCTTAATTTTTAACAATGGTGGCATATGAGTAGTGATGCAAGTTAGCTGTTGTGTGTTGCACTGGTTATATTGAAATTTAATATGGTAGGTATAGGAATGAGCTTTGGCAATAAAATTTAATATTACTTTCACACTACTAACTTGAGATAGCTGTAACCTACAGTAGACAATTTCAAATGTTTCTATTTGAGTTCGGAAAAAGTACCATTTGTTTGAAAGTTTGTTTTTGTGACACTTCTTTTGAGAGTTAAATCTCTGGAGCTCACCTTCCAAGTCACTCTAAATTTCTAAAATACATCTTATTATAGTTTTTAAATATAAAATTTTATTAACCAGCATGTAGTCTGCATGCTAAATTGGAAGTAGATAGATCAGTAGATAAACAAAGCTAATCATATATATGAGAATATGAGAATGAACATTACAAGAAAGAGGTATTTGAAAAAATTTACCTCTTTATTTCGCTTAAACCATTTATAAGGAATATTCATTTGTTTTTAAACATTATCAAAATAGTTATTTTATTATGTTTTTTTTTTTTTTTTTTTTTTTTTTTTTTTTTTTTTTTTAGCTCATTCCATTACTTATGACCAATGTTTTCATAGACTTCTGAAAATAAAAATGCAGAGTAGGAAAAAATCATTCATGATACATAAGTTTGAGTGTTTTTTTTTCTCTCTTTATCTGTGGTGGCGACTTGGTTGCACAAAAACAGAGTTTTCTCTGTGTTGCTACTTCAAACTTGTAAATTTTATGTATGATGCTCATTTTGTTAGCAAGGAAAACCTGAATTCAAAGTATATAATATTGTTATCAAAACAGATTGAGACTTAAAGACACATAAAGCTCATAACATCAAACCAAGGATAATATATAGAAGGATTCCCAAGAAGGGTTCCAAACTGGAGATAAGAGTGTTAACCGATACTATCAGCTCTCGCGGTAGATTTTGGAAACAGAGAGGCTGACAAGCGCGCCATCTCTAGGTGATAAAAGGACTGAACGTAACATCGTAAAACAATGTTAACTCCGGGTTGCGAGATCCGAAGTTCGATGGACGATTTACATTATTTTTTATTGCTAGACAACAGCTCAAATCACCGCGAAATGAAAAATATTCTCACATACCTTATTAAATTTCCAGTCTTCTACATGTGTTCTGGATACTCCAAGGCACAAATTTCACTGCCAAATAATTTACCGAAATAGCTTGTGTATTTGCAGGATTGCACCTATATGCATCACCCACTTATCTATGCTGTATTTAATTTCTGGCGTGATCTAAAAGGACAAAAAGCTCCTTATCGTTAATGGTAATTAAGATTGAAGCTAAAACAAAAAAAAATTGCACAATCAAGCCAATTTATTGAGCAAATGGAAGGTAATTAATTGACGTACGTGTTCACGAAAACTTCACAACATAAACATGTGAGCGGAAGGCTGGCGGCAGCGAGCGAGCACTGCGAGCAGCCGGAGCAGCTAGCGCAGCAGAAGAGGGGAGGTCGGGGGAGGTAGAGGAGGGAGAGAGGCGGGAAACGTTCTACAGCGGATATTTTGTAACATTTATCAAATTTTATTTGCGTATTCTTAACTGCAGCATAACAAAATAACTCTTATAGACAAGCTCTGTTGAATTTGTTTGAATATTAACAAAGTTCAATGACTTTATGTGTTTGTATTAAATTTGAAGTCTTGTAAATATTTATGTAATTATAGTAAAATTAAAACCATTTTTCATTGAAACAAATTTTTTTACTACATCGATCATGATCCGGCCCGCTCGTTAATTCATTTTGATGCCTTTCATAAAATCGATCGAAGTAATTAAGATGCACACTATATTAAGGTCGATTTTCCTACCGGTTGCCATGATAAACTAGCATTATATAATATATTATGGTGAATGGAATTTTTAAAGTCTTTTTCAATTTAAGTTATTTTTCATTTATTGAAATTGAGTACAGTGCACAAAAATTATAAACATATATTTTTTTTATTGAAAAAAATTTTCACTAAAATTTACATCTTATTTTTATTACGTTATTACGTTACCATTAAATGGAAAGTGAAAATGAGTATCCAAAACGCACATATTTATAATTTTTGTGCACTGTCAATTTCATTAAATGAAAAATAACTTTAATTGAAAAAGACTTTAAAAATTCCATTCACCATAATATATTATATAATGCTAGTTTATCATGGCAAAACCGGTAGGAAAATCGACCTTAATATAGTGTGCATCTTAATTACTTCGATCGATTTTATGAAAGGCATCAAAATGAATTAACGAGCGGGATCATGATCGATGTAGTAAAAAAATTTGTTTCAATGAAAAATGGTTTTAATTTTATTACTATAATTACATAAATATTTTACAAGACTTCAAATTTAATACAAACACATAAAGTCATTGAACTTTGTTAATATTCAAACAAATTCAACAGAGCTTGTCTATAAGAGTTATTTTGTTATGCTGCAGTTAAGAATACGCAAATAAAATTTGATAAATGTTACAAAATATCCGCTGTAGAACGTTTCCCGCCTCTCTCCCTCCTCTACCTCCCCCGACCTCCCCTCTTCTGCTGCGCTAGCTGCTCCGGCTGCTCGCAGTGCTCGCTCGCTGCCGCCAGCCTTCCGCTCACATGTTTATGTTGTGAAGTTTTCGTGAACACGTACGTCAATTAATTACCTTCCATTTGCTCAATAAATTGGCTTGATTGTGCAATTTTTTTTTGTTTTAGCTTCAATCTTAATTACCATTAACGATAAGGAGCTTTTTGTCCTTTTAGATCACGCCAGAAATTAAATACAGCATAGATAAGTGGGTGATGCATATAGGTGCAATCCTGCAAATACACAAGCTATTTCGGTAAATTATTTGGCAGTGAAATTTGTGCCTTGGAGTATCCAGAACACATGTAGAAGACTGGAAATTTAATAAGGTATGTGAGAATATTTTTCATTTCGCGGTGATTTGAGCTGTTGTCTAGCAATAAAAAATAATGTAAATCGTCCATCGAACTTCGGATCTCGCAACCCGGAGTTAACATTGTTTTACGATGTTACGTTCAGTCCTTTTATCACCTAGAGATGGCGCGCTTGTCAGCCTCTCTGTTTCCAAAATCTACCGCGAGAGCTGATAGTATCGGTTAACACTCTTATCTCCCTTCATAACATGGCGGATTCCAATAGAGTGCGCTCCTGTCTATTTTCTCCATGCATCAAACACACACCATATATTTGTCCAGTCGTACAGCAAACTTGTTGTGTGCTTGCAGGTGTACACTACGCTCCAAGAACTGGGAGAGTTGGACAACACATACATAGTGTACACGTCTGACCACGGCTACCACCTGGGTCAGTTTGGACTCGTCAAGGGCAAGTCCTTCCCTTTTGAGTTCGACATCAGAGTGCCCTTCCTAGTGAGGGGACCTGGGGTGGAGCCGGGAACCATGTGAGTACTTGACTGGGTGGGATACCGTGTCTTAACATGTTGGGTGTGAAGGGGACAGACCTTGTATCAGTATATGTCAGTTTCCTCCTTTTTTACAATTTATTTTTCCCTCTGACTTAGGAATTAATACAAGTTATTCACGAATATCCAAAATTGAAACAGTGATACATTGTCCCTTCTCCGGAATAATAAGCTATCTATGTACTTACAACTACTTTGTTGCAATAATGAGCTGTCTGCTATTTCAGGTGAGCACAATTATGAGCTGTAGGTAGTTATAAAATAAAGCTCATAATTGCGCTCACCTGAAATAGCAGACGAGATCGTGGTAAGCAGTTAGCTCATTATTCTGTACAAGGGACGATATGCTTGCTAAACGTATGATATATGGATAAAATTATAGTAGTAGCTATAATTTTTGTATCATACGACACTGTCTTAATAAAGTGAAATGATCATTTGAAAAGAATAAAAAATTTAAAAGAAAATGCATTATTCTTTCAAATAAATATTATACAGTATGAATGAAAAATGTTGACCTAACACACAGTCATATTGCCTTACATCATGTAATTTTTCTTAAAACATACTAAACATACTAACTCAATGATATTTTTTTACAATTGAATTTTCATTAAAATCACAAGAAATCTTGAATCATGAACTGTTGTTGCTTGCAGTGTCGACGACATTGTGTTGAACGTTGACCTTGCCCCGACCTTCCTGGAGGTCGCGGGGGTGGAGGCTCCTCCCCACATGGACGGCCGCTCTCTGCTACCTCTGCTGCACCGAGGTCACAAGCAGCCAAGGAGAAGGAGGTCAGTACCGCTTTGTTGTTATGTTCTGTGATCGTTACATGTTTAGAACAATAGAAGGTTCAAGTGTTTCTCACCAGAGAATTATCAGCATACAGTATTACAGCCAGTTTATGTGTAAATTCAACTGTGCGTGGCGATCGTCTTTTGCTTTATCCCATCCAGATATACGACTAGAAGACATGTCTCGAAGCTAGGTGCAATAGAATCTACAGGTAATCTAAGATCTGTTAAACCAATTTGATAAATAAACTGACAGGAAAATATTCTCCTTAAGGATTAATGTTACCGTGGCGGCCATTGCTAAATATTTTCAGTTAGTAAACTAAAAATAGTTTTTGTCCATAAAGTAAAGTAGGAAAAATAATTATAAGTTTGCTGATGTAATAACAACAACAAATCGATCTAGATTTTGAGTAATTAAATTTTGGTCTATTTTTTTTTTTTTTTTTGTCTCTTGTCTTTGTCTTTTTGTCTGTTTGTCTGTTTGTCTTTTTTTTTTTTTTTTTTTTTTTTTTCCCCGTGGAAAATTATTTCAAGGTTCGCTGAAATTTTCAGAGAGCTGTATCATCTACTAAGTCTATTTTTCATACCACTGACATTAATCCTAAAAGCCACTGTGATAAAAATTTTAGGTGCACAGTATCAATTAAAAAAATATATATAATTTGTTCTGAAAGAGGAAAAAATATTTTGAGCATATTATAGTTTGTCAAGCAAAAAATAAATTTGAAACAAGACAGGAAAACAAACAAACTTTAAAAACATTACGGCATAAATGACAATTTGCATTTTACGGTTTAGATTAGTTTTTTTAATTCAATTCGTTAATCATTAATACTGAATTATTATATAATCTAATAATTACACAGACACAAAAGAAATTTAATTTTACTACATTTGCGTATCTCAAGAAGATATAGAGGCTTCAAGTTTTCCCCGGCGGGAAATTTTTCTCCATAAAGCCACCACGTTAGAAAATTTGAATTTTTTCTCATTGTCAGTAACTATTAAAGCTATTAATTTGAAAATTTTTGAAACCATTTCCTACCCCACATTCAAGGTTCTTCTGAAAATAAATCAAAATAGAGCTTATTTTCCTCTATTTTTTTTTTTTTTTTGTATACCAAAAAATTGAAAAAAACAATTAAGAGTTTTTTTTTTTTTTTTTACATAGGTTTAGATAGGACGGTGGGTACGCCGCAAAATCAGCTAACTTGAAGCCTCTATTGGTTTAGAGAGATAGACAGAAGCCTGCCTCATTTCTTTTATAACAAAAATTGCCTAACATTTGACCTTATAATGGATGTCAGCTAAACATAAAACTTGAGAGATAAGAATTAAGATTTTAATAATTTATTATTTAATTAGAAGTCGTGATTTCAGCCTAAGAGATAAGTATTGCTACTAGATAGTGTTCTCTCGTATACAGGATGTATTGTATGGGATATTTAAAAAAACTTAAATTAAAATACATTGTTGGTTAAAAATTTTCACTATACGGTATTATGCTAAAAATAATTGATAATTTTAAACGTTGGAATTAGAAAAGCAATAACTTATCTTTTTTTTTTTATTTTTAGTTATTAATCTACTGTTTCCTCTGCATGCCTCCTGCTAGCTGCTTATATAAGCTGCTTCAATATCAGCAATATTAAATTATAATGCAACAATCACACCTGTTTGACCAACAATGGACAACTTCCTCATATGTGTTTCTCCATGGATTTAAACTTTTTGCAAATTTGTTGCAAAATTATAGAAGGCAAACACAAGCCTCTAATTTAGGTGATACTAAAGTAAACTTGCAAGCAACCAGTGCCGGATCGAGACATGAAGGTTGTTTAAAAGTTTATCGAAAGTGATATGCTTAACACTCAAGTGTTAAGGATATGTTACTTGAAAAATGTTTTTATAGCGTGAAGAGCTACATGGACTATAACTTTGAATTAACTTAAAGTATTGTCTGTTTAAATTACTAATGTAAATAATTAATTACTCCTCTGGTTTACTCGCCTACATGACCTGTCCTACTAACCTCAACAAATATCTGTCTTGGTATATTGATTGTAGGAGAAATGGATTAAATAAAGAATTTTGAATTTGAATTTTGAATGTTAAAAAAAAAGTCAGAGTGCTAAAGTCCATTTTTTTTTTTTTTTTTTTTTTT
Organism: Siphlonurus alternatus; assembly: GCA_949825025.1. Lineage (NCBI taxonomy): Eukaryota > Metazoa > Arthropoda > Insecta > Ephemeroptera > Siphlonuridae > Siphlonurus > Siphlonurus alternatus. The sequence continues at coordinate 8,653,684 of OX463778.1, forward strand.
TTTTTTTTTTTTTTTTACAGTAATATGGAATCTTCTGCTATGCATTTTTAACTTTTTTTTTTAATATTATATTCCTTGGACAAAGTACAATTTTTCTTATATCTTAGTTTTCATTTCTTATAATATATATTTTTAATCAATGTGGAAACAATTATTTCTGCTCTCTGATAAGAAAGTTAACAGCTAGCCACACGTGTTTCTTACTTGCCAGATTGAGTTATCATTTCCTTCAATCCTTGAATTAAATAATAAATTATTCCTTATCTCTCTATTTTTTTTTTTTTTTTTTTTGGCTAACAGCAATTAAAGAGATCAATAGGGTCAGACTTAAGGCAATTTTTTTTTTTTTACTTGAAACATCCGGCAAAACCAATTTCTTCTAGAGACCCTTTTATTATTGAAAATAAAATCCAGGTCTGTCTTCATTATAAGATTTGTAGTATTTCGTAGCTATATGTACTCATTACTTAACCAATTAAAATGAATGCAAACAAGCAGAAAGGTGAAAATAACAAATATATATATTTTTTTTAACTTGATTTTCTTTTCTACTTTCATGTTTATCAATTATATTTGTGAATGATAAGACCAACGACAATACACAAGAGGACGGCCTAACTTTTTTGCCGCCAACCGGCTGACATTTCCTTAACTCAGTGACGTCACGGCGTTGTCTTTTCTAGCGCATTTGATTGGCCTAGAGTCAGCTACAAAGATCACCGCGGTCAAAGACGCCGCTTTATTAGCCATCTGTCAAATCTGTCAAGCTGTCAAATCTTTGACTTCCTCAAAGAAACCGCCCGAGCACGTGGCTCATTTAGCGGACTTCCCCGAAGGTTGGCGAGTATTGTCAAGTATTGAGGTTCTTCAATAAGTTGTCCTAGGCCGTCCTCCCAGTATATCGTCGTTGTAGCGCTCTTTTGACCAATCTAGCTTTATAAGTTTTGACTTTTTGACCAATCTAAAATTATAAGTTTTGACCTTCTGACCAATCTTTAAAAATTTTGCCAGGGACAAATGTCCAAAATCTCAAAAGTTACAACTTTCGTTTTATTGCGCCATTCGAAAGAGCGTAAAATTTGCCACAAGATGGCACCACTCGTACAGTTTTAATATTTTTCATTTACGGTGTCGGAAAAAAATAAGAAGTGGGTGTGATCAGCTGTTTTCTCAAACATGTGGGAAATCAAGAATAATTCTGCTATTACTTTGTAACAAGTTTAAAGATATTGTGGCTGCATAATATCAGGTAAGTGATAATAATTAACTGAAGAACATAATTTATGTATCACCTACGTGTTTAATTACTTATGTTTTAAGGTAATTAAATGTAAATTCTTCTTTCAGTGATGGATAGTGCTGAACAAGTTGTGCAGACCTTGGAGCACAGCATTGATCAGGAAATCGGAGCTGTGATACCTCCATACCAACCACAAGTCATCAACATTGAACTGCCTCTTGCTAACCTTTTACCTGTAAATCCAGTTTCCACTCATTCCCATCTTACCAATAGAAAGTCTCGTTTTCGGAAGGTGTCAGTTGACAAATATAATAATATGCGGCTCAAAGAAAAGGCAGAAGCAGTGGCGTAGGCAGGATTTGTCCAAGGGGGGGGTTCTTGAAAATAAATAAGATGAAAAATAGCCCACTGGGGGGTTTGGGGGGCGTAGCCCCCCAATAGCCCGCCGCAGGCGCGATTTTTTTTAAGGACACGCCCCTTTTTTAGGGTAAAATTATAAAAAAATACTATTATAGAGAATGCATGGCCTGATGCAATATTTTTAAAGTTTTATTTTTTTTTTCACCTCTTTTTTTTAATTTCGTTTCAATATTATACGTGCACTAACGTGCTTTAATTGAGTATATTTAAATCAAATAATTCATCTAATACAACTTTTATATCGTTTTTATTAGTTTCATGGTGCGCGATTTTTTTGAAAAAGAGACATGGACTATACATTTTTTCGATGAAAAGTTGCAGCAAATTTTTTATATTTGTAAATCGGAAATTATGTAGTTACAATATTTTTGTCACTACTTTTTCTTATAAAAAAATAGAGCACATTTTAAGACGATGTACTGATGTACGAGCAAGAAAAAATATTTTTATTTAATTTTCAAAACAGGAATATCAATTCATTACATTAAGTATACTGTAAAATTAATACATTTAAAAAATCGGATTTTTTTTAACTTCAATAATAAATTCAAAGATATACGTACAGTATTATACATGAGACAATGAGACTAGCAATTGTAAGATGTAATATACCTATATAATAAATTAAAAATAATAAAATACTATGTCATAATTTTTATTTTTATGCTGAACATTATGCGGGGAATGCTTTCAACATTTTTTACACTTTAAATTGTTGTCTTTACGTGTACAAAAACATAAATAACTTAATGAGGAATAGTACATATTATAATTAGGTTGCTGCATGCCATTTTTTTAGTAGTTCAATTGAAAGAGGAGGTTGAGAAATGCACCTATGAATTTTATGTGATTTTTTTTAGTACTGCATCATACCTAAAATAGAGATGATAAGAGGTCACGTGACCTGGAGGCTTTGTCCGCAACGCCTATGACGTCATTACATTCTTTGGTTCAACTATATAATGCTTGTAAACAACCGCGTTGCTATGGAAACAAATAATAATTTTTAATAAACAAGCAACAATGCAATAATTGTTTACATGTGTTATATAGATAAACCAAAGAATGTAATGACGTCATAGGCGTTTCGGAAGGCGCCTCCAGGTCACGTGACCTCTTATCATCTCCATTTTAGGTATGATGCAGTACTAAAAAAAATCGCATAAAATTCATAGGTGCATTTCTCAACCTCCTCTTTCGATTGAGCTACTAAAAAAATGGCATGCAGCAACCTAAATATAATAATATAGAATTATACCATGATTATATAATCATAATTCTGCAGACCGATTTTAAATAAAATAAATATGTATTAACGATGTGTTTCGGGGATATAAATTTTTATTTTTATTATTTTTTTTAAGAAAATTTTTCATAAAATTTTAGCTAAATCGTATCTGTCGAGTCCCATTTTTTGTTATTTTTCCCTTAAAATTTACTAAGGTTCAGCTCTCAAGGGGGGGGGGGGGGGTTATAACACCCAAACCCCCCCCCCCCCCTTGTCTACGCCCCTGGGCAGAAGCATACCTTGGGAGACAAAAGACACACCAAATGGTGTTATTAGAGTAATGAAGCCAGCTGCAGTCATAGGTAAAAGATGTACAAATTGCACAAGCAAGCTTTTATTCTGTAATTCTGTTACTGACGAGGACCGTCTAAAAATTCATAAATATTACAACTCCCTTGCTAATAACCAGAACAACTGTATAAGAAGCGAATTCCGATTACGGCTTCCAAGTACAAACACTTGAAAGAGATATCGGAGAGTGTCATCCCGAAGAAGTACTGGAGTTTCTACCGTAAACTGCCCCACCTCAAATAGTTTGACGTCCATCGAATAAACTTAAATTATAATTTTTCAATGGTAGCCTTCTATCTAACATAAACTATGTAACCATCATAACTAGCAATAGAGGCTGCTGTTGTTAAAATGACACTTTGAGTTTATTCTGCAGCTTGTCTACCAATTTAGCTAGGCCACTCAGGTCTACATATTTTCCTAATTAATATTATTCCTAGCAATATATTGTTTTGTATTATGTATTATACTATAAAATGTAACTATAAAATATAATTATAATTATTAAGATGGTTTTTTGTATCATAAAAATATTGTACTGTAGGCATAAAATTCTATGAACTATCATAAATTTTATGAACCACCAGCTTTATATTGTTTATTTAAAATAATATATAAACTATATTTGACTGAATAGAGAAAGCTAAATAAAGATTATTCCAGTTAATTTCATATCAAAATAAATATATAATGCTGGTATTGTATTGTAAAATAAAAAAAAAAAAACTTACGGTAATTGTGTTTTAGATTTCATTACATTTCAGCATGCACCAAATTATAATTTAGTGTTATGCACTGCTAAAACAATGATATCCTTTTGTAAAAATTTTTATTTTTTTTTTTGCAGTAAAAAAAGTAATATAAATAATAAATAATATAATATTATCTTGAATTCCCAAAACTTCTATCAGTACCGGTACTATCCCAATAATTTCATTAATTTGTTTATTTATTTTTTTACATAATGGCCAACATTCTTTTATGCGTACTTTTTTTGCACATAAATTATACAGATGCAGTTGGCAGGATTTTGTGTTCTAATTAATATATCTGGAGATAATCAGTTTTTTGCTTCTCCTGAACAATTAAGAAAATAATTGATTGGACAAAAGGTCATAACTTATAAAAAAGAGATTGGTCAGAAGGTCAAAACTTATAATTTTAGATTGGTCAAAAAGTCAAAACTTATAAAGCTAGATTGGTCAAAAGAGCGCTACAACGACGATATAGTCCTCGTGATAAAACACAGTTCTCATTGTAACATAAATACTCCATGACTGTTTGTAATTAAATTGTAAAAAAAAGTATGCATGGATATTGTTATATGTATTTTACTAACGTAGCACTGCTTAATTGAAGTTTACTGATCTGCAATAATTTTCTGTGAAGTAATTGTTATTTCTTCCTAGTTTTTGAAATAAAGAAGAGTAAAATGATAATAATTTTTTAATGGAGCCTTCAAGTCTTCATTATTTTTTAATTTTTTAGTTTTGCCATGTTTCTACCATCCTATGAAGAAAGAGAAAGAAAGGAAATATCAGCAGTAGAAATTTTCTTTCAATATAACATAACTTTTGCATTCAGTCTGAAAGAACATTATCTTTTGCTTAAAATCAAGGCCACCTTAGGGATAATATACTGAATCTCCGTCGCTTGTGCTACTGTGCTACTAATTTGGCATTTAGTTAAAGTTGTACTGTACAAAGCTTGTAGTTCTTGCACCAAATATTCTATCTTAAGTTTTCATGGTTTCCTCAAATCATCAAGGATCAAGTCACACACTACGGAAGTGAAATGACCTGTTGTGTCAAAACATCTGTACCTCCTTCCCAGAAATATATACTAATTTGTTTTGTTGTGCCTTCAGGTCTCGCTGGCCAGATACCTTCCTAGTGGAAAGCAGTGGACGTCGGGAGATGCCACACTTTGACAACAGACTCAACGACCTCGGGGTCCACAGCAAGGCGGCGAGACTCAACAGGGAGTGTCTGCTACCAGCCTTCCAGAACCCGTGCCGTCCAGGACAGAAGTGGACCTGCGTCATGGAGGACAAACGGTGAGCAAAGTACAATTTACTGGGAGGAGGGTCTAGGACATTGATATTAAGACATCTCAATATTAAATTGGACAAGTTTCGTAAACCTTTGGGAAAGTACACAAAATGTGTGGATGTCACAGATTTGATAGCGTAGCACTGGCGGCTAAAGTGGCACCTTTGATAGCAGCACCTTTGATATTTAGGCTACACAATGAAATGCATGTCCCAGGGATGGGATCTGATGTCATATGGCATTGTTTTGGTGGCAAAAGTGATCGGTTTGAAAATTAAGCCATCCTCCAGTAGACAATCATTAAAGCATTAGGGTCAGAGTGTTGTTGATTGTAGAGCTGAATTAATGATGCTTAATATCTTTAGAAAAAGGTTGTGTTTTTGTTTCCAAAGCTTCGTCATGATTTTTTATATTAAAATCAAAGTATTCTGCTTCAGGTGAAGAGAAATTGTTGATTTATATACTACCTTTTTTATGGTAAATGACCGTTAATTATAAAAGTATTGCAGGGTATTGCACCAACAAACTCATTACTACATCGTCCCATGATTAACAATAAAAAAGGCTACATTGAACAGACATTGTAAACAATGGTTTGGCAAGTATTTAATTAAAGCAATGCATAAGTTTGATTTGCATGTATAATTAGAAATATTGAAAGTGATAAATTATTTAAGGCAAAATTGAAATCAGTATTGGAACAATATAAAAAAAAGAGTTCTATTCAATAAAAATATTTTTCTCTAATAAGTTGTCTGAAAATTGTCTTGTAGAGTGATTGTAATTACATTTTGTTTTTCAGGGATAAAATAATTTATTGAAATGACGTGATGTATGTTGTAATGTACAACCAATTTAATTATCAGAATAAAATTATTATTAATATTATTATTATTAAATAACTCAACTTTGATCTTCATGTTTGGTAGTTGATTTAGCTGTGAGTGGAAAGTTAAATATTTTTTATAAATTAAAGGCCTTATGAACCTTTGCACAATATTGAGTTCACGGTAAGCTTTGCTTTAGTATGATTCGGCTGAATAAATTTTTTTGTTTCAGTAGCACAAATATCAGAGAAAATAGCCGATGAAAAGGAACCTGTGACGTCACTCACGCTCATTCAGCGGCGACAATTATAGGGAAATCCCTGCAAAAGATAGGTTCACTCCAGCTGCAACCACGGCCACAATTTGACTTCTGGAATTTTGAAACTTTACCAGGACAGTCTTGATAGTATTTTTCAAATAGCCTGAAAGATTTTTTTTTATGACACTCATACAAACCGAGTTATTGCGGTAGAAAGAGGAGCAAAAATGTTGTATAGGAAAACAATGTTAATGTTTTGGCTTATCTTGCTACCGCAATAACTCAGTCTGTACACACGCCACCAAAAAAATTCTTTCCGTCTATTTGACAAATACTATCAAGACTGCCCTGGTAAAGTTTCAAAATTCCAGAAGCAAAATTGTGGCCGTGGTTGCAGCGGAAGTGAACCTATCTTTTGCAGGGATTTCCCTATATTGTCACTGCTGAATGAGCGTGAGTGACGTCACAGGTGCTTCTTCATCGGCTATTATCTCTGATATTTGTGCTACTGAAACAAAAAAATGTATGCAGCCGAATCACACTGAAGCAAAGCTAACCGTGTACTTAATACTGTGAAAAGGTTCATAAGGCCTTTAATAACGTTGATGCAATCTCAAAGTCATATATAAGAATAAGTTATAAGAAAACCAACATTAAGAATTTATTGCATGCATATTCATTGTAGTTTTTCAGCTGTTAGTAGCACTTCACATCTAACAAGTCTATACTATTTTGTAATATTTTTGAATTTTAGACTTTATTCCATTATAAAAAAATAATTATTAAATAATATGTACTGGTACTAGTTATTCAATTGTCAGTGTTGCATTTTTTTAAGTCCCCAAATTAAAATTTTGTCTCTCTTTATTAGTGCAGAAATGTATGTTTTGCTAGGAAAAAAATTGTAATATTTTAATCGCTCTTTACCTGAGCTTTTTGTTTTATTGTATGCAACTTAAGTATCTTATGGTTTCATTAGTAGTATTAGTCATACTGTACTGATATGAATGCATGTCATCGTGGTAGCGTAAAAGAAGCAAACCATTACCGTTGTCGAATGTAATTTGCTCAAAAGTAAAGAAACAATAATATAAAATTAGAGAAAAGACGTTTGTACAGGTTATCATAATGGACAACCTTCTTGGAAATTTTCATTGCATATTTAGATGGAGGGCCTCAAGTTATGTATTGTTAATATTTTTCTGATTTTTATGGACTTAACACTCAAAATCGAAAGGAAAGACGCTCTGACGTCATAGTCACATGCAACGTCGTGCTCTGTGCTTGTGTGTTAAATATTTGCATAACTATGACGTCACAACATTTTGCAGCATGATTTTAAGGGACTTGGAAGTTTAAAAAAAAATAATTAAAAATGTTGACAATGCACAACTTGAAGTTCTCTATCCAAATATGCAATACAGTAAACAAAATTCATGCAGCTTTTCCGTTATAAAATTAGAGAAAATGCGTTTTGCTTAAACTGTATTGTTATGTCACTAATAAGTTAAAGTTGATTTGACGTCACGAACCTTTTCCTTTTGTTCTCCAATACAATACTAATGAGAGGGTCGCGTGACGTCACACCAGCATTAAGTGACGACCATTTCAACATTAGAATAGAATATATATTATATATTTATTTCAATTAAATAATGGAGTACCTCATTTTTTTTATTGCAGAAATGGATAGAGGTTGCAAAGTTATGCTACCCTGATTTTTTTCAGATTTTTTAAAGCCCTGGAAGTATTTTTAAAAAAAATTATTGAAAGTCCTTTTTGTGACGTCACGCAGCGGCAAGTCCTATCCTTTTCTTAAGGAGCCTCGTAACGTCACAAAAAGGACTTTCAATAATTTTTTAAAAATACTTCCTGGGCTGTAAAAATTCTGGAAAAAATCAGGGTTGCATAACTTTGCACCCTCTATCCATTTTTGTTTTTTTTCTGCAATAAAAGAAATTGAGGTCGATACTCCATTAGCTATTTAATTATATAACGTTTAAATCCCGACACACGTCATCGTCCTCCTATGCACAGGTGGCGCAAGCACAAGTGCAAGTTCTCCAAGCCGCCCCCTCAACTCCCTGAGTCCGGCTGGGGAAGTCCCTCGTCGATGTACAAGGCTCAGGTTGGTCGTCGACGATGCACGTGCTTCCCCGCATCGTTGGCCGCCCCCGTGGCCCCGCCGCACCCCCACCCCCTGCTGGCCAGGCTGGACCAAGAGGAGCGGCGCATGCAGCGCAACTTCCTACGTACCCACCTCGCGCCGCAGCACGAGCCGTACAAGCCGAGGTGAGTACCCGATTGTTGCATGGTGGCTTCGTAAAGGTGGATTTACGTGGTGCGAGTGTAGCGGAAAATTTGTTTACTGTAGTATCAGAGAAGTTTCTCATTGTTTTCTGCAATTTTTCCGCAAGATAAACACGTTACATTCAAAGGCAAAGAGCGATGCGGCTCGCATGACTTTGGCGCACTTGCATTGCAATCTTATTATATGTTGTAGCAATGTTTCGTATTTCTAGTAAATTTGCAGTAGGCTATGGTGAAATCTCGCCGTTATTAATTTAGAGACCACTGTCAGCTCATAAGTTTCATATGATAGCAAGCATAAAATAAAAAGTATACTTCTTGCGCCTCGTTGTTCCAACGTGTTTTTTTTTTTTTTTTTTTTTTTTTTTTTTTTTTTTTTTTTTTTTTTTTTTTGTATTCTTAGTATTTTTTAAAGGCAGTTCCCTACAATTTATAAGCCGCAATGCGTTGCGCTTTTGGTGCATTTGCCTTAAGGCTGGAAGGAAGGCTCAAACGGCGCAATTTCCCGAAACTGAAGAGTTTATTTTATTCTAGCAAAACTCTTCAGCCGATGTTTTTCAAAACAGGTCCTCCGCCATATTAGTGAGTATTTATCATAAATATCTCAGTTAGCTGTTAAGATTGATTATTGAGATAAATTGATTTTAATGGACCAAAAATCGTATTTTGAAAATTGATCAACAGATGGCGTGTTTTAAATTTGATATCAATTTTTCTCAAACACAAATCAATCTAGCTGGCTGATTTTTTCAGCATAATGAGGTGAAGGCACTGTGATAGTTTTCAAAGTAGCAACTGCAATTTCTACTTAAATAAAACATTAGTACTTTAATTATTCTAATAGATGGTGTGGAAGGCTGCCTCCCAACCTTAAAATCAATTCAATGCTATGTATTAAAGTCACGTATTAAAATTTTGACGATTAAAGTGATCCTGGCCTGAAATGACAAAAAATGCAGTCGCCGAGAGTTCTTTTAGTTAATAATTAACATTTGCATCATTTCCGGCATATCCGGTGCATTTCCGCGAGGCAGCGGCAAGAAAGTACAAAATTTTGAGTATTATGATATCATAATACTCAAGAAATCCGACAACGCCGCTCTAGCCTTGAGTATAGTGACGTCACACCTCACATCATTGCCGATTGGCCTGTTGGCTAACTAGAGTGGGGAGAGAAGAAACAGCGCTGATATTTTGAACGAGTTTAGGAGAAGAACATGGGAGAAGAACCATGCAAAGAAAAAAATAACACTATAAATATATATTATTTGACTAAAATGCAAAGCAATAATTATATAACGAAGTTGAAAAAAAAAGGTTAAATCTATGATTACTTTAATAATTATTAGAAAAGCATGATAAAATATGTAAGACGCTATATTATATTTTAATATAATTGGGAGTTTTCAATACATAATACATGCACTCTTTTTTACTGCATAAAGTATAGTTTTGAAAACAAATTTATTTGATGACCTTATATACGCAAGTAATTATATAATATATATATAGTACCATATAATAAAGAATACCTATAACTCTAGATCTATAGGGATTTTTGTCGTCACTGATCTAGGGTTCTACCTCCTTTTTAGATGGCGCAGGCTGTCATTACATTTAACACTTAGGGGTTGAAGAGGTTTAAAAATTAACCAAACGAGGTTGGGGCGCTGTAGTTTGTCGTTACGGACTGAAGAATGAGAGGAGGAGGGGGGCAAGCGCTCGAGGGGATCTGACTGAAAACTGACCGAAGATTCTTTACCCTGCCAGAACATAAAAAAAATGCGTATATATAAAACGCATGTGAACTGTGAACTCGAGAACTGAGTACTTTTCTGCTTACATATATATATATATATATATATATATTATATATATATATGATTTCGGATCAATTAACGTATCAAAAGATCTCAAATGAGCGTGCTAATAAAAATAAAAAAAATTACTTCATTATATTTATTTTAAATTTAAAATATTTTAAAATTCTAAATAATAATAATAAAAAAAAACAAGATATGATACTATTTTAGAAAGAAATTAAAAAGTTTATTTGCTATTAGTATAGTAGAGTATATAATTATTAGAGCGCGGAAAAGTCATTTTGCCTATTTGTGCACATGAGGACTATTTTGTTGTCATTTAGGATGTCCACCGATCTCCGGAAGTGGATTAAAATGAGCCTATACAAGAAAAGACTATTTAGACAATTTTTGGATTTTTAGATTATTTTGGCAAAAGATGACTTTTTGTGACTTTTTGACATATTTTTAGTGCATTTCAGCTCTTTTTTTTATATTGTAAAAAAAAAAAAAAAGAGTAAAGAAGTAAAGAAACAAAGACTTCAGTCTGTGTAAAGAAATATAAAAAAAAAACTTTTAAATAGCACTTTTGAAACGCCTTTTTGCTGCAGTTTCTAAAAAAAAAAGTGAATTTTTTATGGACTATTTTTTAAAACGAGTGACTTTTTTTTGTAGATTTTTTTCCAAAAATAAGTTGACTTTTTAGGCGCCTATTTTTCGAAAAAAAATTTGACTTTTTTCCGCGCTCTAATAATTATACTTATATAAGACTTATAAGTAAATATATAAAGTTATAATTTATGAATTTTGAAATATTTTTATAACAAATGATTATTTTATTCTATTCATTATTTAATTTTAATAAAATAAAATAAAATGTAATAAACAAATTTTGATGTAGCTTACTGTTCGTTTAAAAATTACCATCAGAGGCTATCATCTGCCACCGTGAATTCAATATACACGCGTTGATAGATATTATATTTATTTATTTCTGTTGTGGCTCTACATTATACAACATAGAGACAAAGGACAGATTGCTTAAAAAGTAAAAGTAACATTTTATAATTAATACAATTATTATAAAAAAATATATAATATATTTATTATGATTTTGCCAACATTATTTATGTACTCATAAAATATGCTCTCTTGTTAAGTATAAACGTGGGCGTGAGAATAAAGCTCAGGGTAGTTTTTCTTCATGAATTTTATCGTATTTTCGTATTAAATTTTCAACGCACTCAACAATTTTGACCCCCTTTTTACTCACTTGGAGTTGTTTCATCATTTCAATTGTGCAATGGAATCACTCGTTCCACTTTTTTTTTATGCGATAATATTAACTCTATGTATGCGATCGGAGCATCGTATTGAAAATTTTAAAAAAGGGCTGGCATTATTTTTTTATTCTGCGCCTGATTTTAATAAAAAAAATATCGTAGATATATTAATTAATTTCGTCAAAAAAGGGATATCATAAATTGTGGTTAGATTTGACAGCTAATGGCTTGCATGAATGTTTTTTTCTTCCTTTTTCTTTACTAAACAAACAAGCGGGAGCGGAGAATAACACGGTCAGTACCCCCCGGCCTCAGCGCAAGTTGGGGATGATGCACCTCTACTCCCCCGTCGCATGTGGTTACCACCTGCGACAGAATCTGACGGTAACTCCATCTACAGAGTAGGTAGAAAAGTTTGAATAACCCCTAAAAGCAGGCAACCAATCTTGACGACATATTTAACATGGGGAATAGACTAGCCTGATAGTACATTCAATTCATGTAAAAGTATATAATAATATCGAAATAAAATATAATTGATGTAAAATTGAACACTATTTTACATCATTTTTTCATACTAATTTTTTAAGGTAGAGATAATACGGATCAGCTGGCCCATGCAATGCTAAAAAAATCCCACTCATAAAAATTATGAAAAAAATTTAAATTGTTCTCCTCTACATCCCCTATCAGTAGGTAAAAAATCAGTTATACAAAAACGAGCTAGTTTTCGAGTAATTAATTTTTAAAGTTCTCTAAATTAACATGGAGAAATGGAACTTCCATGTTCAATTCGTCAACTTTAAACATAAATTACTCGAAAACTAGATCGTTTTTGTATACCTGATATTTTACCTACTGATAGGGGATGTAGAGGAGAATATTTTAAATTTTTTTCATAATTTTTATTAATGGGATTTTTTTAGCATTGGACCAGCACTGTTTAAGCCAGTATATTTTTTTGGATAAATATTCCTTGTTAAAAGCATGACTGTGAAATTTTTTTATTCTGGTGACATGATTGTGGATTGCAAGGTCAATTCGTAAATACAAAATGCACCATCACAAAGAATCTTTTTTTTTTCCGATATCTTTCTGATATTGTCTATTTGCGAACATACCTATATTCTTTTAACTTGTTAAAACTTTTACTCCAACAATGGAGTATTGACCTAATTTTTTTTTTATTGTAGAAATGGATAGAGAGCTAGGGTGCAAAGTTATGCTACCCTGATTTTTTTCAGATTTTTTAGAGCCCTGGAAGTATTTTTAAAAAATTATTGAAAGTCCTTTTTGTGACGTCACGCGGCGACAAGTCCTATCTTTTTCTTAAGGAGCGGCGTCTCGTGACGTCACAAAAATAACTTTCAATAATTTTTTAAAAATACTTCCTGGGCTCTAAAAAATCTGAAAAAAATCAGGGTAACATAACTTTGCACCCTCTATCCATTTCTACAATAAAAAAAAATGAGGACAATACTCCATTGTTTTTATATAATATACATAATATAATATATACCATATTATACAGTACTTAACATTAATTTCCAATTATTAAATTTAATTCCAAATTCATGTTGTTGAAATACAATAATTACATCTCAAGGAGATACATTTTAATAATAATATAATATAATATAATATAATATAATATAATATAATATAATATAATATAATATAATATAATATAATATAATATAATATAATATAATATAATATAATATAATATAATATAATATAATATAATATAATATAATATAATATATTATAATATAATATAACTATTTACTCCTCATGATAATTTGTTTTTGTTTATAAGTGCTACCGTAAATTCGGCAGTATTTTCAATTTTAGAATAATTTCACTATAGGAAATATCAATAGGAGCGCATACTTATAAAGTCAGCTTGCATGAGAATGAAAAGAATTTTGCTCACTTTTACGGTAAGGTTTAGTTTACATTTTGTGTCTGCAAGGTGTAGACCTAACTGGCGCGTTCGCACAAACCACTTGTATTCTCAACTTGCGACTCATTTCCCCTCTTTCCCCTCTTGTCGGCTGATGAGCAGTCGTCGCTGCGTTGCCACATTTATATATAGATTTAGATGCTGTATATTTTAATATGCATTATTAAAGCAATTTATGGACGAAAATGATTTAAAATCAATCTTAAGAATATGTAAATATAACTATAGCACTAGCAACAAAAAAAATTGAATTTACCATTTCAGGCCAGGATCACTTTAAGTTGCAAGTATGCAACGTTCTCAACAAAAATTATAATTGTTAAAAAAATGTCCGTATATTCTATAAATCCACCTTTACAAAGAGTTTAAATGGAGCATGAGAGTAAAATATTTTGCTAAGCTTAGAATTTTGTATCGGACAATCAGCGTGAAGTCCTTCGATGTATTTTCTGAGAGTTGCCAAATAAAAATAATAGAACTAATTTGTAACACCCCCGCGGACGTTGAGAGTGTCTACATCCAGGAAAAGATATTGTAAGTTTTAGGACGTAAGAGTGGTCTACATAATGACACTGGAGGCCTGTGATCTCCTCACTTTACTTCTCTATGCATTCCATGTAAAATGTAAAGCACAGCCTAATGTACGTCTTGTGGAAGGCGCGTAAGCAAAGCGAGCCTGCTATAAAGATACAATTATCGCCTCTACGGGACACACATGCCCGCGGCGACAGCCTTTTAGCGAGCGAGATGCATTTGATTAGAATATTGGGTCATGGAGCAGCAGCTTATACTCAGTCTTGATATCCTAAAACTTTTTAGAGATACCCATGTATACAGTTCTGAAAATTAAAAATTGGAATATTAATATAAATGCATTAGAATCTAACCTATAATATATAATTTATTCCAATTTTTAACTGTACATGACGTATAATATTATATAATATACTGCGGGGCAATATCCTTTATGGGAGCAGGGGTATCGTTCGTGGATGGAAGAAAATTCTTTAAGATTGATCAATTTCTAATTTGAATATTTAGGTAATTAATTATTAATTTCGCAAGGCATCATTTCTTAATTTTCTACGTCAATTATGCGCTTATTTCGAATAAATAAATTAAATAAATATAAAGAAATGTCTGCTTTTATATATAATGGACAATATATACATGAAAAAAAATATTGCAGAAATGAATAGAGGGTACCAAATTATGCTACTCTGAATTTTTTCAGATTTTTTGAGACCCAGTACTATTTTTAAATAATTATTGAAAGAGCGGCCACGCCCCCTAGAGGCGTCAATAGGCGTCCAGTCTCTATCCTTTTTATTAAGAAGTCAAGGGTGCCAACTGAAATCACAGGACTTTCAATAATTATTTAAAAATAGTTCCGGGTCTCAAAAAAATGTGAAAAAATTCACAGTAGCATAATTTGGTGCCTTCTATTCATTTCTGCAATAAAAATTTTTCATGTATGTTGTCCATTATGGACTTTCAATATTTTTCTCATATTCTATATTCAAACAAACAAACAAACAAACAAACAAACAAACAAACAAACAAACAAACAAACAAACAAACAAACAAACAAACAAACAAACAAAATATATTATATTAAATAATATAAATATATTATATTTATGTTCTTTAATATAAGTATAAAATTTTATTTTATACACTTCAAGGTTAATATTGTGACTTCTGTTGATATGCTAAATCCTGTTCTAGTTTTTTAATAAGTATTTTTATTTAAAAAAAAAACCTGATAAACACTTGTAAAACTTAAAAGAAAAGAACAAACAAAGTTAATTAAACAAAGGCCCTCATTTGCATTTAAGAACGAAACATCCCCCTTCCCCTCTCAAAAAAGTGCAGCTGCATGGCTGGTGGATCTTCACCCTCGTTTTGTCACATATTAACTTAGCTATATTCGTGTGGCTCCCCCTATACTTGGTTTTTGAAACTATTATTATAATTATGTTATCGCTCTCTATTCAATTGTATAATATACTTTTACATCGCTCTATCCTCCCCCTGCTCACCGTATTGAGAATAGACAATAATGGTTGCATTTTTTTATTTCATAATTAGAAAATATACCTAAAATTATGCTTTTCTGAATTTTTTCAGATTTCTTGGAGTGCGAGAACTAATTTTAGAAAAAATATTTAAAATATCTTAATTAGGGTGGTACACCTGATGGGACAACCGTGATGTCATTTTTTCTTGCTGTGATTGGCTATTGATGACGTCATGGTTGTCCCATCAGGTTGTACCACCCTAATTAAAATATTTTAAATATTTTTTTAAAATTATTTCCCACACTCCAAAAAATCTGTAAAAAATCAGAAAAGCATAATTTTATGTATATTTTCTAATTATGAAATAAAAAAAATGCAACCATTATTGTCTATTTACATTTGTGAGTCCCATGACTTTCTAAATATCGTGACGTCACTAGAAAATTTACAAGGGAGATTTTTCTATGTATTGCATAGAATGCATACACAATATCCTTATAATAAGAATATTTGATCATCACACAAACGAGTGGAATTTTCTTGTAAAGGAAAATTGCAGCGATTGTTGATTGTATATCGTTGAGAAAATTACAAGCAATAAGAATTAATTGTTAATTGCATCATGTTGTATTACCGGATTTATGCACAGCTGTGGTGAAAGTGAGAGACCCACTAACTTTAAATTTATTTCGTTTTATGATGGGTGGGTGAGCTAGGGACCCCAAAACCCAAACACCTTTATCTTCATTGATTCTAACATTATTAATAAAATGTATTATAAGAAATTTGAGGGGTTTGACCGTAATTATAACCATAGTCTCCATAGCAATGTTTTCAAATTTAATTATATTGACAATAAAATATTTTGTTATCTTAATTTTACTCAAAAAAGTTATGGTATATATGTATATAGCTTTGAACACCACAAACTTTATATTTATCCTGCTTTGTAAGCTTTTACCATGCAGTCTAAATCTATGGAGGCATGGTGAACCAAAACTCTTTTCATATGGTTATAATATATACTGGGTGCTTTTCTTACATCTCCCAAAATTATAAATTTGCATCTCTCTGTATATACTATTGGAGCTCTAGCAAATAACGCAATCTGAGTAAAGTTCACGCTGTACAGTTCTTAAAGTTAAAAACTGGAACACATAGGTTAGATTCTAACGCATGGATATCTCTGCAGAGATGTATATATATGTGTAATATATAATAATTAATATATATATATATATATATACATATATTATTAAATACTATCCAATTTAATATAATACATGAAATATGCGATCACGTAATCGATCAATTAGCCTGTCAGATTATTTGACTCAACTTCCGGCCGACTGTCAATTGAGCAAGTGACCCACTGTGAATACCTGTTCAGAATTTACCTTGTTTAGTCGCAAGGATACGAGACGAAATTGAACGTGTCTCAACATGTTGGTGACATCCGTGTTCGCGCGTGTTAAGTGTTCCATTGTGATACTGTATGCTAATTTTCACAATTTGACACTGATCTTTTTATTCTGATTCAATATGGAATTATAGAAATTATGTAATTTGTTTGATCAAGACTTTTTGTCCGTCGTCCGCAGTAATTAATGAGCTATCTGCTATTTACCATGGCACGATCTCCTGTGCAATAATGAGCTATCTGCAGCTATTTCAGATGAGCGCAACAATATAAGTATGAGCTTTTTCTATACATTTGCAGTTCTTAATTGCATTCACCTCTGGTATAGCAAACAGCTCATTATTGCGGACGAGGGTATATACTATTAATATACTTGATCATATTATAACATAAAGTATTTGAAAGTTCGCAATATTTAATGTGCACATACCTCCCTTATGCGAGTTGAATCGGCGCTCGCTCTCTCCTGTTTCGAGCGTGCATAGCCAAAACGCTTGGGACGACCTAAAACAGCCAGCGTTATGCTGGCTGAAGTAGCTCGTATCTTTATTATATGCTCGTAATATTATCGTACTAGAACTGGCTTTACGATACCGTGCTGGAATAGCTTTTTCCGGCTTCTGACCCGAGTTGTTTTTTCCCCTAGCTGTTTCGGCTACGATATTTGAAGCTGTTTTAGCTTTTATTTTTTACTGTGATTATAGCTCTTACATATTTAAATAACTTATCAAAAATTAATATTAACACATCATCCGAGTATAAAAATAAGCCAAAATGTAGCAATTAATTTTTCATTGGAAGCAAAGATTTTGTCTTGAATGAATCAGACCTGCGGTCAGTTTGCTATATCTTTGAGGATGTTAGAAATTAAACAAAGGAAAGACCAGTGTAAGATAAAGGCTTAGAAAGCAAAGAAACAAAAGAATATAATAACAGAGATTTTATATTAATTATACAATGTAAACATTGTAAACTCATTGATATATAATAATAATTATGCTGTATTCTCTGGTAATAATTATGCATAGCTATAAAAAATATAACTGAAGATTGTCTTATATAGTAATTATTTTGTGTAAATTAATTGTGCGTGTTCCCCTATGCTGCACTTCTCCACTTAAGTAAAATATAGTTACGGTGCACCTCTATGAAATACGAGAAGAGTACTATGATCTCCGGTGAAGTACATAGTATCGACCAGTCCTCTCAAATCAATTTGATGACTTTTTGCGATGATTTATTTGATGTCAACAATGCATGAATACTCCTAAGGTTGTACTTTACCACCTGAAGAGACGACGGAGCCGCGGGCAAAATATTATCCCTCCAAACACATGCAGCTATAGATTTTATATTTTATGTCTTTTTGCTTTCTTCCCTCATCACCACAACAGCTGTTAAGGATTATTGTCACTATGTGGTAATTATTTTTTGATGGATAAAAAATATAAAATTTAGATCAGAACATAGAGAACAAAATAAAATTATTCAGTCCAGTTTGAAATATTAATTTTTTTAGTTGAAAATGATGCTAATTTGACTAATGGCTGTAAGATTTCCAATGATATTCGCACTATTTATATATCATGAATATCTCAAAAACTATAGATAGACTTTTGAATATTTATATTCATATATTTCATATATATATGAATATAAATTATGAATATATAATATTTGAATAAATATGTTGTCATGTAAGGAAGGTTTACTATAATTTTCAGAATGATTCACCATAGTGACAATAATCCTGGTATATATTAAGCATCAACCTCGCCCTTCTCAGTACCACTAACCACCCTTTAACTTTAACCGAGCCTTTCCACTAAATGTTAGGTCCTTGACCTTATATGGATACACGGACGCCGCTTACTTTCATCCTTCAATTCAGCCCTTAAGTAAGGTAACACCAAAGAGCTTACATTGTACATCTATAAGATCTCTGCATGGTAACACGCCCACGTATCTTAAAATGTTCTCCTCTACATCCCCTTTTCTTTTTTTTTTTTTTTTTTTTTGAAGTATGATTAAAATTTTATGTAGTAGTTAGTAGTTAGTAATATTGGTTTAATATTGTATATTTGTTTTTTTGTTTTTTTGTTTTTTTTTTGTTATTATTTTGTTGACGTGAATCATGTTGTAATGTACAACCAGCTATTTGAAAATAAATTATTATTATTATTATTATAATATCAGTAGCTAAAATGTCAGATGTATAAATACCACATATTTTTAAAATGATTAATTTTTTAAAATTTATACTAGTTAAACATTATTTTATCATGGAAGTTCAAGTTCTCCATGTTAAATATAAGACAATAGGACGGTGATTTCGTTCTTGTTAAAAAGTTATGTGAATTATATGATAAATATAGCAACGACAGTTTTGCAAATTTTTCATACACAAGATTATATTGAATATAATCTTAACAGTGGGTGCATAGTATACATACTTATAATAATATATTTCTTGTCAAATTTTAAATTATATGCAATATTATACTATCAGAGAATCGATCTAGATAACATGTAATATATTATAATTAGTTTCTCTATTACTATAATATGAATTTATATTTATAAATAAATAAGAATCCAGCTTATAACTCTGGGAGGATGGAAGCGATATTCAATATGTCTCGCAATGTTAAAATTTGGAGTGGGAGGGGGGTGACGGGTGAGGAGTGGTAACACTTTCAATGTATTTTGAAACCTTTTGGGGGAAAGGGGGCCACCCTTGGATCCGCAGCCGGCTCTGTTATACGCGGTGGAGAAAAAGTGAATTAGACTTTCCAATAATTGAAAAGAAGTCTGTTGACCTGCAGTGATGCAACACTTGCAGATCCTCTCTTATCTCCCCCTTGATCTCTGTCCTGTTGCGATGCCTCGTTCGGTGCCAACCATGACCCCTCCTAAGGTTGCAGCTGCACAGACGGCGGAGCCTCCCCTCCTAAGACATTAATTTTTATGTCTTTGCTTCCCTTCCACCATGCACCCTTCGCCCAGGCAAGGCGGAGGACGCACCCTTCCCTCATCGCCGAGGTTAGACCTTAGCAGATGACGCTCCGTCTACTTTCCCCCTTCGCCCATGATGCCTTCGCTTTAAATAAAAACAGTAATAGTTACAGCGTTTGTGAGTTAGCAGCGCGGAAAAATTAATTTTATACATTCATGTAGAGCTCACCTGAGGAGGGATTCGTGGTACGCCATGTTGGAAATATGCATTTTTATGATGGGTACAAGGAGCATACACAACTTCCTTGGATGGGTAGCTGAACACTCCTTGTGAATGGGATATATCCCGGAAATCCTTTTTTGGCCATTCACCGATTTAGCAGGGTTTTTATGCATTTTCTATAAAGAAATATGTATAATATTCTTTGTTTCTGCTCTATTTTTTTTATTATATATTACAATGAAAAAAATATTTTTTGTATATATATAACATATAGTAAAAAAAAAAAAAACGATTTGTATTTTGAATAAATATTGAGCTAAGCAGCACTATTTTTTTAGTCCTATATAGAAATATTTATTAATTGTTTAATTGCAACTTGATACACTATACATAACATTGTTGCATTGCAAAGACTGTAACAGAGCAAAAAGCTTTCCAGCAGTAATAGCTGCACCCTTCTTTACGTTATAGGGCGTTGATTGTTTCAAAATGTGCTCCCGCAACCATACAGGGATCGAGTGCAAGTGAGCGGGATCTCTTGATTAAATTATGCCTTGATTATAATCGATTGTTATAGTTTCTGCCGGTTATGTGTATCTGCGTCCGTCCGTCGGGATCATCTATCTATTAAATTGAATTAAAAATTTAATCTCCTCTTTAAATCCCAAGTTGAAATAAATTTCATCTTTTTTTCGCTAATATGCTCTCCTCTCGTCTTTTGTCCTCTTATTTTGCACCATTTTAGAGGAAAAAAGAGGGAAAAATACGTAATCTCGTCTTTTTCTCTCTCCTTGAGCATAAAATGTTTAAATATTGTCTCCGTTTCATCCTCTTTTTGAGTGAAGAGGAAATAAGATGTGTTTTAGAGGTAAAAAGATTAGGTTTAGTCATGAAAAGCATGAGTTAAAGACGTAATTTTTTAACTAGGGGTATAACAAATAATAAATTTAATAACAATCATACTATGTAGTTGGCATGTTCTAAACACACATATGTCACATAACTTAATCAAAATCTAAATCTATATGTATAATATATTGTAATCAGATTTTTATATATTGACAATAATAAAGTAGAAGGCAACATGTCGAATATTAATGATCAATTTAATTTAATAAATCTGCAACAAGCAACAAGTCTGCATGCCATGATGATCAGTTTATGCATATTATTTAAGTAAATAATAATATCATATGGCATTATAAATTATAATTACACCATATTATATTATTATAAAGTGGATAAATTTAGATAATAAATTATTATAGTATACATAATACACCGGCAGCCGGTATAATAATATTATACATTTGATTTGGTTTATTACATTTACAATAATTGATAACTGAAATATATAGTATAGCATTTTTTTCACTTCGTAATTTATGTAAATTAATAGTGTTTCGTTTTAATACTGTAATATATTTAGAAAAACATTAGTAGGAAAAGAAATCAAGTTTTGTCTGTTTTATAATTGAAAAAATGTTACAAACTATAAAAATTAGTTCCGTGGAAGAGTGTTTGACATAAAAATGTAAAATGATTCTTTTGTTAATGAAGGGAATCATTATGAATACTTAACAAAGCAACAGGAAGTATATTAACTGCACATAAAATTTTATAAAAAAAAAAAAAAAAAAAAAAAAAAAAAAAAAAAAAAAAAAAAAAACGAAAAAAATGTTACGAACTAAATATTAGTTCCGCGGCATAAAAATCTAATAATGATTTTATTTTTTTTTAAGATTCATTAATTAATAAAATACGTACTATTTTGGTATTGCATGTGAATAATATATCGAATCCTGACCAATGCGGATACAAATACCTGATACCGAATACTGTATTCGGTTTTGCGATACAGTACCGAATACTTTTCACTGGTATTGCCGCACAGAGCAACAAAAAGCAATAGAATTTTATCATTTTTTTCCCCCCGTTTGAAATTTGAGGACATTATGCATGAAGGAAATAAGTCTTTCTTCTTCCATGATATTATGAAGTAAAATGTACGTATAAATTAACCGTCGTGATGTTTGAAAATTAAAATAATTTACTAAAATCATTAAAATTATAAAGTATAATAGCTATGAGCGATTACACTTTTTTTCAATATTTTACCGTGGTACCAATTAATAAATACCTACGTAATATATGATGAATTTTTTAATAGATTTTCAAATAAAATAATTTTTTATTATTTTATTTGACTAATAAAATAATTTTTTTATTATTTTATTTGACTAAAAACTGACTGAGCGTCAGTGGCCTCCGCGCGGTAGGATTCGTAGGAAAGGCGACCCCGGAGGAGGAAAGAGAGCAGAGGAGGAGACGACTTCAGTCAGTGTCACTCTGGCTGTCGTAGCGTCAACATCTCTCCTCTCTGCGTCTCGTGAGTACCATTGCTTTGCTTGGACTGTGCTGATTAGTTAGCTTGTAGTTCAATTACAGTAATATTATCATCGTTTTCACATTTTAAAAGTACATAATTATCAGAATTGTTGCATTTTTTGTAGTTAAAAGTAAAATTTGATTTTTTTAAAAATTAAATTAAAAAAATTAATTATTTTTGTTTTGAGCTCATTTAACCTTTTTGTTTAAATATAGTATAATTAATAGTGTTTAAAGTTGACGATTAAAAGAGCATAGTAAAAAAAAAAAAAAATAATAAAAAGCATTTTTTTTTTTAAATTAAAGTACTTCAAAATATAAATTAAAAATATTTTCTTCTGAAAATACCTTTTATTTTCGAGAAGAATTGTATTTTTTAGCTTCATTTTTACTCTTTTTAACTTCAGAAATCCTTGATCGATAATCTATACGGTCCGACTTTTGCTTTTGCGTTTTTAGTCCACGACTTTTTTTTTTTCAAATTTCTAAAACACTGACATTTGTCGTCTATTTTCTTATTACACTTTCTATTAAAATTAATTTTTTCAAAATTAAATTTTCTTAATTAACGTTTTATTGTAATTACTTAAATTAATCGATAAAAATCGTTGATAATTTTTTTTATTAATTCTTTGAAATAAATTATTTTTAGCCTGTTTTAAGCATAATAATTTAATAATATAATTAATTAATAATATCTTCAAATACGATTGTGTTTGTATTAGTGTTAATAATTGCATTTAAAGTCTTGTAGTTTTGTTTATTTGCCTTGCACGAGACTTGAAAATTATTTTATTTATAAGAAAATCTTTATTAACATAGGATTTGTTGCTTAGCATATAATATAGTGTTAGTTATCGTTGTATTTTAAAGATTGTGGCTCATTCCTCACTGCATATTAATTTTTATCAGCGTTTCTTTTTTTACTCTTGATCCATAGTTTCATGCATATTTAGCTTCTCTAGCTATTCGAATTCTCTCCGTTTTATCAGTTTCCATTCGTCGCTACTTTTAATTCGTATTTTATTTTCGATCGTTTAATTTTTGTTTTAGTGTATATTAGCTGTTGTTACCTGAACCTTTTTCTCGGATTTGTCAATTGCTGTACTTTCTGCGCCGCCCTACATTTATTTTATTGAAATAATTATTATTCGAGTTTAAAATTTCGTAAAGCAAAGAAAACACTTTCTGTCGTTTCTACTCTCTTCGTGTTTTCTATTTGATTTTGAATATCGTATTTTCAACTCGTTTTATTGAACTCTTTTTGATAAAGTTTTTTTACCTTTCATGTCCCCATGTTTTTCAAAATGTTATCCTTCGAAAGAAGGATATTTTGAGAAAACAAAATGGGATTTTGAGAGAGCCAACGCGGCTGCTTTTCAACGGCTTTTGCATTTGAAATATCTTCGTTGGAGAGCTCTTTATAGTTCAAGTACTTCAGGTACTGTTCGCGATAGTATTAATCACTTAAGTGATCAGTTCAGTAAAATGTTGTTAGACGACGCGCGGCGTACAGTACCGCATCGAAGCATGGGATCCAAGGGTTTCCGACCTTTAGACAGTAAGGTCACCGAGAATGAGCACCAGTTGAAGGTCGCAGGGTTCGTTCAGAACGGTCACAAGGGTTGGAGCAAAGCTATGCGCTACCTGAGCGAGTTGAAAGGACAAGAATTGCAGGTTAAGCAACTGGAGACGAAGGACGGTGAAATAATTACCGATCCTCGTGAAATCGCCGAGGTTGCAAATAAATATTTTGCATTGCAAGCTGATGAAAATGAAGTTGACTTCAAGAAAATCTTCACTGGTAGAAATAGAAAAAATTGTATCAAGTTTAAAATTACAAGGAGAAAGATATTCAATGTAATATCAAAGTTACAAGCTAACAAAGCAGCAGGTTGTGATGAAGTCTCCGGGGAAATCCTCAAGCTCGGTAAGTGGGCCGTGGTAGACTACTTGTACGTTCTGTTTACCTACTCCCTGAAACACTCGGTACTTCCTAACACATGGAAACATGCCGTGGTCACCCCGTTACACAAGAAAGGTTACCGTCAATTTATCGGTAATTATCGTCCCGTTAGCGTGACCCCTACAGGGTCAAAGGTTATGGAGACTCTTGTAGCTGAATACCTGGCGGAAATAATGGAGGACGTACTGGTGAACGAACAACATGCGTACCGTAGAGGTTACTCTGCAGACTCACAGCTGTTATCTCTTAGTGAGGACTTAATGGAATTTACACAAAATGGTGGTCAAGTTGATTGTGTAAAAATTGATTTTCATAAAGCATTTGATATGGTTGATCATAAATTATTAATGAACAAGGTATGTGCTCTCAAAGGTATTGATAACAAAGTAGTACACTGGATTCAAGAGTTTCTTACCAATAGGTCACAGTGTGTGAAGGTAGGAGGTGTTATATCTGATACATTACCTGTAGGACGAGGAATACCTCAGGGTAGTGCCCTCAGTAACGTACTGTTCCTCATCTTCGTCAACGACCTTCCTGAGATGGTAAAAAGCAAGATGCGACAGTACGGAGATGATGCTATCATTTACCGTAAGATCGAGACAGATGATGATTTCATGTTACTGCAGAAGGACTTGGATGTTGTTACTAGTTGGTCCTCAGACAACAAAATGGTGATCAGTTCAACCAAGAGTTCATGTATTACATTTTGTAAGCGACCAAATGTTGAAAAATGTGATCGTCGATATAAAATCGATGATAACAAAATCGACAAAGTTGTGGAGCATCTTCGTTACTTGGGGTTGATATTCTCGTCTGATTTATCATGGAACTATCACATTGAACATGTTTTATCCGAGGCTAGAAGCTCGTTAGATTTCCATGAACATTACATGCGTTTGTGTCCACGTCAATTCAAAGTGGTAGCATACATAACTTTGATTCGTCCCATATTAGAACGTTACTGTGTCTTATGGGACCCTCAGGACTCGAACCTAGTTCTTGAGATTGAGAAATTACAAGAACGTGCTGCAGTATGGGCAGGAGGAAAGTCTGCAAGTGATTTAGGCTGGTCACAGCTGTGTTCTCGAAGACTTGAATTTCGTATCCGTACACTGTACAAAATTTACCGTTTTCACCCTGCTCACTTTGATCTTACCTTGAGATTACACCCTGACTGCTACAGTGCGAACCGCGAGTGGCACACTCTCCAACTTGCTCATGAGCCCTATAGTCCTGATTCATTCATGTGGAAAACCTTACAGGACTGGCACAAACTGCCGCTTAAAGCATTGAAAAACCCTGAAGTTATCACAGAATTACTGAGTAAACACTGCAGGCAACAAGTCAAAATTGATGTTGAATCAAAGATGGAGAGCCTGCAAGATTTGCATGTTTCCACCCCTTGCATCTTGGAAGATCCTCCACTTGCCCCTAGCTCAAATGAGGAGAAAGTGCAAGCTGAGAGTCGCCAACAAAACGTTAAAATCGAGAGTGAGTCGGACTCGATGAAGAACCTGCAAGATTTGCATGTTTCCACCCCTGAGGACTTGCAGGAAGAACGTCCTATCTTCGTTATTAACGCTGATGATATCATAAGTGAGGACTTTATAAAATCAATACCAAGTAACGCGATCATAAAGTTCGTCAGGTTGAAGGATTTACCACGTCTCAATGCTTTAAGTGAACCGGAAGTGCAAGCTGAAAGTCACCAACAAAACGTTATAATCAAGAGTGAGTCAAAGGACTCGTTGGAGAACCTGCAAGATTTGCATGTTTCTACCTCTTGCAAGTTAGAAGATTCACCAGTTCTTCGTACCTCAAATGAGGAGAAAGTGCAAGCTGAGATTCAACAACAAAACGTTAAAATCGAGAGTGAGTCGGACTCGATGGAGAACCTGCAAGATTTGCATGTTTCCACCCCTGAGGACTTGCAAAAAGAGTGTCCCATCATTGTTGTTAATGTTAATGACGTCATGAGTGAGGAGTCGATAAAGTTAATGTCAAGTGCAGCGGTTGTTCAGTTCGTCAGCTTGGAGGATTCACCACCTCTCCGCACCTCAAGTGAGGAGGAAATACAAGCTGAAAATCCCAGCACCGTTGTTAGTGTTGAAAAGAGCGAGAGTGAAGAGACACAGGACTCAATTACATTAATTTCATGTAATTCCGATGTTCAAGTTGTTACCGTGGAAGATCCCTCAATCTCAAGTAAGCAGGACGGGGTAGGTCAGGGTCCACGTGGTAATGTGGTACCTCAGAGGTCTGATTCTTTGGTCAGCGAGGGACCAATTACATACACACTTTATCATACACCTGAGTCTGAAGAGCATCTGTATATTAAGTTCATGGAATTCTACTCCTCAAAGTACAAAAGAGAGTACTGGAGAGAATGTAAGGCAACTTGGTGGGCGGAGAAAGAGAAGAGGACACGCAGGAAGAGCTTGCGAGAAAATGTGGCAGCGGGGCTCGAAGCGAGTACTTCTCAGCAAGAGAATAGTCGTAGCGATGATGTTATTGGACCAGCTGTACGAGAGAAGCAAGTTCGTATCAAGAGCAGGGTGTATTATAGTAAAACCCACGACCAAGCGGATTATTTTAAAAATGAAGAGAAAAATTCTCGCAAGAACAGAAATTTGAGTGAAGGACCACGGAACACCGAAACCCCACGTCTAAGTATTGACGATTCATCACAGCTCGTGTATCAGTCTTCTAGCATGCAAGAGCAACATATAGACGAGCTGCAGACCACACAGACGATGAAGTATGACGATGCTCCTCCACCTCAAGCTAGTATCGTTACCCAAGTGTCCGAGATTGAAAATGTTTCGGACGAGTCCACTCCACTTCAGCTGACTAGAGAAAGCGAGGACGAGTTTGTTACTCCAACCATTATTGAATGTTTCTTTACGAGCCTGCAAGGACAGGTGAATTTCTGTCCTGATGAGAAATCAAAGCTGGACACCGGACACTGTCCGAACTCGCCTGATATACCAACAGAAGCAGGCAGTGAGCACCGCTACACAGAGAGCAAGGAGTCGCAAATATCGGACGATTTAGACCGAAGTGCAAATGTTGTCAATACAAATGTTGGCTGCCAAACAAATAAAACCACATCATCTGATAATAAACCAGCAATAAATCAAAACAAGCACCAGGCTGTGGTGAACGGAGCACCGCAAAATCCGGACAGGAAATGTGACATCAGCGTCAATATGTCCGAGCTGCCTGCTTGTTATCAGCCACCTCAAGATTTGGCACCCACTAGGCCAACAACAACAACACCAACAACTCGAGGTCAAAACACTTTGGAGAACGTGGAGATGGAAAATACGGACGAAAACCGACGTATTGGTACAAGCAAGACGCGTCAAAATGACGCATCGACGAGACCAACAGAAAAACCGGACAATAGCCGACGTGTTAGAGCCAGCAAGATACCGGTACGTCAAAATATTGTACCGACAACAACACCAAGTCAAACGGAGCACCGCACTCCGGAGAACGTAAATCAAGCGCCCCCGGACACTCGCCGGACAGCTCGCTCACGTCCACTCGCTACACCGCCGAGAACTCCGACTCGAAATTCCAACGCTCGAGGTCCCGGGTTTGCAGCGCCACCGTTCCCTGGGTTCGACCCTCGTCGCCCCTCATGGCAGCCACCCCCCTGGAGTGCTGCGATGTCCATGACCACATGGTCTTGGTCAAACGTCACCGGCCGCCTCGACTACTGCAATCTGCAGCGCTGGTGTTTCAACTTTTAATCATCGTCGTCACTTAATAGCAATAGTTGTTGCTGGCAGATTTTAAATCAACTTGATAATTTTTTTATCATTTGATATTTTTGTTCGTTCATTTCTTTTCCCATTTCGTTTATTTTCTCTATTTTTTTTATCTTTTTGCTACTTAATTTATAGCGTTAAGTCGTATTACATGATATACAAAGGACAATAACCTTCATGAATGTTTGTTATATATTTTATATATTCGTATACACAGGACCTCGAGTTATGTATTATCAATTACTTTCAGAATTTTTTGAACCCTCTAACACCCTTAAAATCAAGGGAAAATTTGCTGTGACGTCATAGTCATGTTACATTTTTTCTTGTGTGTCAAATTTTTACATGACTATGACGTCACAGCGATTTGCAGCATGATTTTATAAGGGTGACAGAGGCTTAAAAAAATATTGACATGTCTTTTTTCAAAATAATGTGAGATAAAAAAATTTATTAAGGTTTTCCATTTTTCTATATTGCATACAATTTTTCCTTACATGAAAACTTCAACTCCATTTGTTAGTATGAAATTTTAAGGAAAAATGTGTACATTTATTTATTTTATTTTTAACTTTTGTTGGTTGCATAAAGCATGTAACATTAAGTTCATGACAGTAAGTTAGTACAAATACAAAAACAATTTTACATAGTTACCAGATACAAATTATATCAAACATAAAAAATATAATGCAGATTAAAAATTAGAATTTAATAACAATAATATGAAAATTTTAAATTGAAAATTAACAAAAAATATTATTATATTTTTAATCTTTAAAATTTAAACGACTTATTCAGATTATAGTATATTATATACTTTTTCATACATTTTATTATTTTCAAACTTTTTCTGTCTCTGTCAGACAGCTTGGCAAAAAATCATAAATTTTAGCAGTCTGGTACATTGCAGAGCTTTTAAAAAATTGTGGTAATTATCATTTTGCTTATAAAAATCAGGGTGATTTTTTTTTAATGAAGAACAATTTAATATAAAAAGAGACGAGAGAGTTAATATATAATTTGACTCAACATCATTCAAAATTTTATCATATAATACGTGACACAGCCTTGTATATTTTTTTATCTTAATGGACAACTGAGATGATTATTTTAATAAGACCATGCATGCTACTCTTTTTTCAGATTTTTCAGACACTGGGTTTAAAAAATTATTTATATTCTTCATCATGACCGTCACTCTTAATTAATTAACGAGATTTTTTTAAATTTTGATGACTTCCTGTGACGTCATATATATAATATATCGATTAATAATTTTGTTACACTATCGAAAAGTCTAAAATTGACATGAATTTTCATTAATTTTGTCATCTACACATGTATTACCATATGTTTTAATTTTTGTATAGTACTGTACATTATTTAAGTATTGCATATTGTTATTTTTACAATACTTCACATTCTTACAGTCAATAGAAAGTTGTTGTTTTTTTTTCCTAGCGGGGGTTGCTTGCATGGTTTTCCTCGACTTGCAGGTATATCGAAGTGTCATAAAAATTCTACACGCACAAAGAACTTTGTTTCAGAGCTTTTTGCCCGTTATATGAGCAATACAGCAAAAAAAAAAATATATATATATATATTCCTTCCGGAAGTAGCCGGAAGTGTCAAGTTTGCAGCTCTTCTCATGTTTGTAATTCAGTTTTGAAACTTTGCAGAGTGCATGGTTTGAAGTAGAAGTACTGACCTATGTGTGAAATTGTAACAATGAAATACGAATAGGAAGACAAGAAACCGTTTTTTAGAAACCTTACACTTCCGGCTACTTCCGGAGGGTAAATATATCATGTACATTTGACTGAGCATATAGATGAATGAACCTTATTTTTGTGCTTGCATTATAATATTTTTAGTTGCTCCCATAAATACTCGTGCGTTGTATTGCACAAATATGTGCAATGGTATCAGTTCCGTACCAATTACCATAAAAATACCAATTAGCTAAATAGTCAAAATTGTTTTATTACAAAGTTCATATAAGATGAACCATACCAAATTCACAAAAATTCTGAAATTGTTTTGAGAGGCAGATTGTAAAAAGCCATATATAGAAAAAAAAATTCATAACAATCAAACAAGACGATTTTTTTTCCCCCATTAAGTTTTTAGTTTGTGAGCCATGCCATGGGAAAGCCCTATGCTGAAAATTAAACAAATTAATTATAAAAAAAAAAAAAAACAGACTCGTTTCATTGTTTTGAAATTTTTTCTATCGCAATAAAATCTGCTTTCAAATTTTTCAGAATTTTTGTGATTGCTAGTTTGCACATAAAAGTAGGAAAAGTGTATTTATATCGTACAATGCCAGATTGTAATATATGCATACAAAACAAAACTATTTTTATATTTTTGCTGTAGGCTCATCGTATTGAAAATTAGAAAATGCTGTAGACTTTGCTATAAATATAACACGTGAAGCGTCGCTGAATTGCTTATGTGTGCACAGGAAACTAAAAATATTTGTATGCAGTTACATAATTATTTTCTTACTTAGCCAGCAGTATCAAGTTTACTGTCCTGCTTAGATAACAAAATTTATGCGACTGCTTCTTCCGTTCTTCGTTGCTAATGCAGGTGCATCTTGGATTACGTTCTGAAGTTTCGTTCTTATAGGATTGCACAAAATGTTGCAAGTTTTTGTCAGCTACAACGCTAGGAGATAAACCGGAGATTTTTGTACTGCATATTTGAATAGAGGACTTCAAGTTATGAATTTTCAATTTTTTTAAACCCTCAAAATTGATGGAAAATATGTTGTGACGTCATAATCATGCAATATGTTTCCTTACGCTTGCGAGTTAAACTATGACGTCACCGCTTTTTTACAGCACAAGGTTGTTTGAGGGTTAAAAAAAGCTGAAAAATTACAATTAATACACATTATTTATATTATCTCTTTTTTTTTCAAATATGCAATAAAAAAAATAATGCAGGTGGTTGTTGTACTATATATCCGCGCATCAAGGGAGGAGCCTATTAAATCACATGACGCAATCGGAGCAGTGGTTTCACACACCATGCAACCTGCATCCACATGGTTGCCGCTCATCAGAGAGAAAGTGCATGCAGCCTTCCCTACCACCACCAAGACGCGGGGGTTGCCCTTCTAATGTAATAATGCGTAGCGCCGCCTTCCCCAGTCACGGGCATTAGAGCGGTAGTACGCTTTGAAGAAAAACAACCCCTCTGTATATTCAAGAAAAAATATCATATATAATTATTATATAAGCGTATTCAAATAATTTCAAATGGACTAATTGAATATAACGTAGAGTTCATTATGACAATATGACTTAATTGCAAGACTATTTGCTTCATTGAGAAATATTCGCAAACTGCACGTGTATGATCTCTGTTACCCATACAGTAAGGTTATAATCTTGACCATATGACTCCTCTAGCTACCCTAGCTTCTCCTTACGGGGTGAAAGACACGGTGAGTCCAACAGTTACTTGTGAATTTCTTATCTTCCCCCAATCGTACCACTCGACATCTGCAGGGTCGCTAGATATACCGTTGCATCAGTAAATACGCTTGAACCCCAAGGATACGGAAGTTCAATCGCTATTTTATCTTCAACAGGCAATGCAGCAATTTTAAATAAACCTTTTCGACTTGAAGGTCTCTTCGTAAAAATAATAATATTTGTTGTATGTTAATCATCCAATAACAAAATAAAGTTTTGTTGACATATAATTGTCACACATGAGCTTGTTATGATTATTGGTACAACCTTCACTTACTCCCATAACGTATAAAAATATTACACTATGCAAAACTTACTTGTTAGTATAATAAATATAATATGAAAATTATAAATATTTAAATTTTCTTTTTATAATATTATATTATGCTCATATTGTGCTGGTCTCGCTCTTACAATTGTTAGTTCGGCTAATCGTTCCAAGAAATCGTTAAAATTATAAAATCTTTGGTGTACTTGTTAATTGCAAATACATTGCACCCATTGGTCTTTGATTGGTCTTGTTACAACGGTGTTTTTGTTGTTTTTCTTTGTTCTTTTATTTCAGGTTTTTGAATATTTACCCTAGCATTTCCGGAGTAATGGAAGGGGGGGGGGGATCGAGATGACCCGCAACTTTTTTAAAACGGGAAAAAAGTATAAACTACTGCTCCAAAAATTCTGAATGAACTGTCAACTATTATATTATATAGGCTAAAATCTATATATTTCAGTCCTACTAGGTATAATATGATTTAGAAATGTAGTGTAGATTTCATTATTTATTCACACTTTTCCAATGATAATCTCTCTCCGAAGCAAGACCTGTAGACTTTGGAGTTACATGAAGTGTAGTGTTGCATCGACGAGAGATGAAGTCCGCTCAGTGGTGAGAGAAGAGAGAGAATCATCCCCATAATTCTGGGCGTACCTTTATATATGGGGGCTACTAGTGTCGATATATATTATCATCAAGACAATTACTGTTCTGGCTGCTAAGCGTTGCTCAGCTAAATTAATTATATCTTTCCAGATGTTTTCCTAGCGTACGTAGCTCGCCACTTCCTGCCGCCATTTGACAATCAATAGAACTTTAGGTTGCAAATGTATTTCCGCAAAAAAAAAAAAAAAAAAAAAAAAAGTTTGTCATAATAATTTCGACCCCCCCCCCCCCCTCCTTGTTATAACATATGACAAAATCCATTGGTATTGCTAGGGTTAAAGCCGGGCACTTGACACAATAATCTGATATATAATAATATATCGTCGTGAGTTGATTCTGACACCGCCAAATTCCATCTAAAAATTGGTTATATAGCTCAATTTTCACTTCATGGTGCATCCAGGAGGTGATAGGTGGCATCGTCCATCAATTGCCGACCATCCCAACTGAGGTCGGTTTCCTCAGTCACATCTAGGCAAATGCTGGGATAAATTGTCAGGCATTTGTTTTAGATGGTAGTTATAAAATCTTAAGCAAAGTAAAGT
Organism: Siphlonurus alternatus; assembly: GCA_949825025.1. Classification (NCBI taxonomy): domain Eukaryota; kingdom Metazoa; phylum Arthropoda; class Insecta; order Ephemeroptera; family Siphlonuridae; genus Siphlonurus; species Siphlonurus alternatus. Next base: position 8,687,146 of record OX463778.1, read on the forward strand.
CGGGTGTACAGAGAATCGAGAATTTCAAGTCAAAAATTGTTTTAGCGACCACATTTAGTGTCGTATATAAATAGAATTAAAAATTAAAATATTTTAATTGTTTACATTTACTGTGCTCTTATCGTCTTTAATCGTTGCTATTTTTATAACGTTCATTTCACATCGTCATAATTACTGAAAATTTACATAATTTTGCACGCTAATTAATCGCACTCGCCAAGCACTGTGAAGGTGGGACAGCTTTGAGCTCTGGTGGCAGTAAAATAACCCCCCATTGTTGCGCTACAATCCCTGGCTGACACTCGAGGGGGCAACGGGGTAGTTTGTCAATTGTTAACTGTAAATATATCGTATTCAATGTTTGTATTAAATAGACCTAGTTATTGTAGTGTACTGTATATAATTTATAAACTACACTAATGTTGTTAATAATTTACAATTACGTTACACTGAATTGTATTTCTCACAAATGCATTCGTCATTGAGAAATTAACACTCTCAGAAAATACATCGAGCCAATTAATGAGGCTATTTGGACACAACGCTACCATGACATAAGACACGGACACCAAAATGGCGGTGCCAATAGTAAGTGTGCACCAATTAAATAAAAATTATATCGATACAAGCTGTGTTGCATGTAAATGCTTTTTAGTTGCAGCACTCTGATTTAATTGTGGTACAGCTTCTTGAACTACAGGTGGCAGTGCCCCTTTCAATGGGGTGATGTTTAATGAGGTTTGGAGACGCCAGAAAAGCTCACTTGCAGTAAAAATGTATAGCAACCATCTTTGCGAGGAAAAATTTCATTTTAAAAGGTAGATTTCCATGGAGAGATATCGAGCAAAGCGCGAAAGGTGCACTTGCTTTTGCTTATTCAATGTCATATGGTGACAATGTTGGCGTGAAAAATCGCTGCGGGAAAGCGATTTTCCACGCCAATATGGCCGCCATATGATAATAAAGCAAGTGCGCTTTTCTCACCCCGCCAAGCCTTGCTCGACATCACTCCATGGAAATCCGCACAGAGATAAAATTCCGCCACAAATTTTTCTCGCTAACATGCCATACATTTTTTTCTGAAAGTGCGCTTTTCTCGCGCCCCGTTGGACATCACTCATGGAACACCAGCTTAATTAGGCTTGTATCGATATAGTTCGCTTTAGCATGACACGACTGTGGTCACCAAGAGGACGTACTAACTGGTGCTCGTTTGATGCTCAGGTTCCTCAAGACTCCACCCTCGCTACTCCGACGACGGCGTGACCTGGCGGCGAGAAGGGTCAAACGCAGCCTGGGAGCCCTCCTGGACTCTCTCCTGGGAGGAGTGACACAACAACTGCATGGACTCGAGCAGGAGAGCAACAGTACCGAGGACATGCAGGTACGTTCCATCTGGTGATGGTATGGCTTGTCTCGATATGTTAAAACCCATGATCTAAGGAAATTCTTTTTCCATCATGTTAAAACCAGAGTGTTTATTCCCCCCCCCCCCCCCCATTTTAAGGACTGAAATGCTTTCAATTATAGCAGACTGTAAATTCATTTTGTGAATTGCCCCTAATAGACTTTCATTAAAATTGTACTATTTTTTTATTTAATGAAGTTACATATTTCATAATCAAATTAATTGCATATGAAATTATTGACAAAAAAAAATTGCTTATATTTGTTTTAAAACCGATTGTTCATTTAAAATGCTGAATAAAATAATAAAGATAAAAATAGTTACCATCAATATAGAACGTTCTCTGTGATAAACTGCAGTCCAATTTTATATTTTAAATCATGCACCAAAATTTCAATTTTTGCTTTATAAATATAAAATTAGTCTATCTATATTGCATATATAGAAGCGTATGCCATTAATAATTTGATTTGAATAATCTTCTGTATATTATACTTCAGTTAAACTTGGAGCTACGACACACCTGTTTGACTCCGACAGTCATGGCGACAGTATATAGTTACACTGCGAATGTATATTTAGTTGCAACCTACGTGCATTGCAACTCACAACGGTTTCTTCTGTCCTGCATGAGAGATAAGCCGTATATAGTACAGAATGGCATAATGTGACTACTGTGCAGTCGGCAACCCTTTGTTTCTTCAGCAGCCTCGTCTAACTCCCGTGACATACCCAGTAAGATCGTTCTTAGAGTCGCAGTGTTTCCTCTCATGATTGCATGCATTTGACGTCATTTAAAGTGGAGTGTGAATCATCTCTGAAACTTTCAAACTCACCTTGTCATTAATCAAAAACAATTATGTTATTTATATTAAACGCAGATTGCAGTGTCCAAGATGTTGACACTTTACTGCAGATAGAATTAAGTACTTGTTGGCTGAGCAGGTTTGTAGTTGATTGGAACGCAGCAAGAAAGTATTTTAATGCATTTATTTAAATCACACTAATCATTTATAAAATAAAATATTGCATATAATTTAATCCTAATTACTTTTGTTGTTTGTTTTTTTCTTCCGATATTTTTGCTATAAACAGCTAATAATAAATTTCATATTTTCCCTCTGCTCAAATTCATAGGCAAAAAGCTCACTGATATTATTATGTTAAAGAATTCTCAATAGCTGCACTTTTTGTATGGTCATTCTCATTGATCAGGCTATATTTTAACGTTCTCTGCTAATAATAAATCAACGTGACATGCAGTATAACTAACACTAATATGATATAGTTTTTTAAATTTTATGCTTTGTATCTTTTTAAATATCTTCACCCTTGTTTTGTTTCTTTTATATATTTTCTTAGGTGCAATGACATAAATATAATAATAAATAAGTAATAAACTTAGGTAAACGTAAAATATTCTGTAAAAAAAAATAATAAGACGATTTCATCGCGAGATTTCTCGAGGTAAGATGCTCACATCAACGATATTGCATCCATATCGCGCGACAGCTGCAACCCCCAAACATGCAGTCTCAATTAATTTACATTTTACACCCCTTTGGACACGATTGACCGAACTCGCGGGGGAGGAAAGAAATTCAGAGTTCAATGACCTGTTACAAAGCGGTGTCTCATCATCGCCACATCGCTCATGATTGAAATTTCAAATTAACATAAATTTATAAATTATTATGTACAGAGTGAGTCACAATTCGTGTTTGCAATGAAGAGTTATTCCTGGAGCTTTGAAACATTGTACACTGATAGCTGAGATACCTTTGTTTAGGATCTTATTAGTGAATTTTCGATTTTTTTTTTTTTTTTTCAACCCTTCTGGGAATCTGGAACCTAAAAATTGTATTTCTTTCATGGGATTTCCATGTTAAATTAAATTGATAGAAAAAAATTATTTGATATGCGCACTAAATTTTTATTTTAGGATAAATTCCGAATACAATGGTTCTATTTTAAAATTAACCAAAACAACCCTTCATTAAAAAATGAGCTTTAAGACATCAAATAATCAATTTAGCTTCGTTTTGACATTACCCTACAATCAGGCTTTATTTTTTTTTTACCTCAGAAACAGCTTTTGAATTTTTTAAATCGATTCACATTAAGAATTTGAATTTAAGGGAAGAATTTTTGTACCAAAATATGATTGATTGATTGATTGATTGATTGATTGATTGATTGATTGATTGATTGATTGATTGATTGATTGATTGATTGATTGATTGATTGATTGATTGATTGGTATTTTGGGGCAATTGACACATTTTGGTCATGCATGCCCCCTTACTGAAAAATAATTTGTTTATATTTCGGACCTGTAACTAACTCAACATTGCTTTGTTGGTTTCAGGGTGGCAACGTGACGGCGGGTGCTCGGTGCCGCGTGCTGGGTGCCGGTCAGGTGAACTGCAGCCGCGCGGTGTACCGGGACTCGAAGGTGTGGCGGCAAAGCAAGCAGCAGATCGACCACCAGATCAACCAGCTGAGGGAGCAGCTAGAGGCCCTCAAGGTGCGTCTCTGTTTGTTTCAACTTTTTATTGTTGATAATTGATAAATACATACATAACATGTATCCCGAAAATTGTTAACACAAAACTGGCAGTGATTCGGCTGCTAATAAAAAGATGTAAAAAAAAATATTGAACCGTAGAACCGTAAAAAACTGCCAAAAAAAATAAGAACGTTCTAGATTTTCAAATTTTTTTTAAAATTATTTCAAGTTTTATAAATCTAAAAATTCAGTTTTGTCCCATGGGACAAACAACACGTATTTTGACAAAAAACTTTAATAAATTAAAAATTCATTATTATTTTTACCTCTTCCATTTCAAAATAATATTGATGGTGTTTTAAGTTTAAGTGAATTTTCTTCACTGCAAAAGACTATACTTGAAATCTATTTTGTTGGAATTTTCCATCACCTTTATGCTCAATTAATTTTGTGGTCTCAATGGTGATAGGTAAAATATCAAGTAAACTGAATTTAACTGAAAGTGAAGTGATTTTAAGAAAACCTTTTTCTTTCTTATACCCACTTATTAGCATTTAAACCATTTTACTTTTAGCAAGCCAATAGAGAAAGGATTCTTTCTCTTCTCTTTTCATGTTGCCAGGAAACAAGTCAAGTTCTGTAATTAATGCAGAGCATCTAAATAAAAAATAAATTAAATTGATAAATAGAAAACATTTTGGGGAGGAACAAAAATTGACTTAATCTAGTGTTGGAAATCGAACTTTGAAAAAATCCAGACCCTATCGAGCACCGTTGACATCTACCACGTTTACGTTCTTGCCACAGACATCTCTGAAGGTTGTCTTACTGACGTCTGTTGTTGCAGGAGATTCGTCGACACCTGCGACACAAGCGTCCCCCGCCCGGCACGCAGGGAGGGGAGGAGGAGGGGGCGGAGTCTGAGGAGGAAGGGGAGGACCTGAGCAGCGAGGATGACGAGGAGGAAGTTGAGGAGGAGGACGATGACGAGGGAGAAGAGGAAGAGGAGCATCTCCCTCTGCCTGGTGAGTGACGTCGCAGAGTGGAAACCATTGCACCATGTGGAAATGTTCAAAAAATTGAGAATAGAGTATCGACCTCAAAATTTTTTACAGCAAAAATGGATAGAGGATGAAAAGTTATGTTACTCTGATTTTTTTCAGATTTTTTAGGGACCGGGAAGTATTGCTAAAAAGTTTTGGCGAGGTCGGGTTCGAATCCACGTCCCTTTTGGTTCCTATCTTTTATTAAGAGAGGCGGCACTTTTTTTGCACTTTCAATCATTTTTAAAAAATAGTTGCCGGGCTCTAAAAAATCTGAAAAAAATCAGAGTAACATAACTTTGCACCATTTCTGCAATAAAAAAATGAGGTCGGTACTCCATCCTCTCATCATAGAGTTTACACGGATGAAGTTCAGATACATTGGGAAGCTGTGACCTTGACGTCATGCAATTGTCCTACCATTTACTTACATGAAAATATTGGACGCACATAAGATCCTATACGGGGCAATTTTTCGATTGCAAATTGTTAATTCTTTACACAAATTCTGTTTCCAAATTTAAAATCACATATTGCCACTAACCTTTTACATTTGCCACTATTAAAATATTATTTGTAACCCCAGCTCAATTTATTTAAGTAAAGAGACTCAAAAAAATTCGCGGTACTTGTGTTTTGATTTTGGAGCGGGAGATCTGCGCAGAAACGTTGCGTGATGGTGTCAAATTCCGCTGATCTTCAACATACGAATATCCTCCAGCTAGAATATGGCGACCATGTCGGCAGGTCAAAGCTTCCCAATAATCTATTTGTTGGCTATTGATATGCTCTCATGTAATCATGTGGCTGTCACTCAAAATTGATACTGTACATCATGTACACAATTACATAGTACATTTTATTTGAAGTACATCTCATTTGTACATCAAATTGTTACATTTAGGTTTTAATTTATTTGTTTGAGACTTCATATTATTATAGTCTCCCAAGTCTACAATAATGAGCTATCTGCCATGTCAGGTGGGTGCAACCACATTATATACTGTAATGTATGAGCTCTCTAAATTGGTAAAACATTAAGCACATATGTAATTGCATTTACCTGAAATAGGGGGCGATTCACGAAAGAGTTTTCCAGGTTTTTATCCACGTTTAGCTAAACCACGTTTAGCAAGGTGATTTAACACATAAAACAGGTATAGTTTGAACGTGTTTAAGCTGAACGTGGTTAAAACCTGGCTAACTGCTTCGTGAATCGCACCTATTATAGCTCATTATTCAAGAACAGGCACAATATGTGTTGAAGACTATGGGGGCATTCACAAAGCACTTTAACCCCTAATTTAGCCTTAATTTTTATCCCTGGTGCTAAACATAGTGCTAAACCAGGGGCTAACAATGTTAAGCTCCTAGTTTAGCACCAGAGATAAAAATCAAAGCTAAAATGGGAATTAAAGTGCTTTCTGAATGCCACCCTATGTTTACTATGTTTAAGCTGTTGTGTTAAGAAATCTAGCTCTTAATTAGAAATACAATTTTAGCAACGTCGAGCGTGGTTAGTACTTGGAGGGGTGACGCTGTAAAATGTGACATTGCTGCCATCTACTGGCACGTGCTGTATATACGGCGGCACAATTGATCACGGTGCTGCCATCTCTCGGAATATTTCCGAAGGAAGTGATGACCCCTGTAAGTTCAAATACTGCAGGCCTCACAGATCTGGTAGTCGAGCCCAGAAGAGTGCAGGAAAGGGTTCTGGGAGCCTGGTAAGCCCCAGCTCGGTCGCAAGATAACTCTTACACACAAGGTTAAATACCTGGCCACACCCGAAAGAGTAAAATGGCGTCAAGGATATTAACTTTATTATTTTAACAATTTTGGTTCTACCAATCTCATTCATACATGCCAATCTCAAACATCGCCTAATAAAGAAATTTCTATTCTATTATTTGGCAAATGTACATTAGCAACGACCTTGTACCAACTCCCTGTCTCTTGATTCCACAGAGGTGGCGACTGAGGCCAGTCTTCCGTCAACCACAAGCCCCCCAGGCACCACGCAGGACTACGTAACGCAGGGCTACGTAACGAACGTCTCAGAGACCTCCACTGCCGGCTACGCTCCCACGACGGCAGGACCCGAGGCATGGGGTGCAGACCATTTTCCCCCGGGCGTGAGGCCCTATGGAGGGGCCAAGTTGGGGACCACCGTCCACCGAGACAAGCAGGGAAACGTCTGCATATGTGAACCAGAGTGAGTGACAAGCGAAGGATGCCTGTCCGTTTTCTTACTTTTACATTTCTTATATAAGACTCAGTGCCTCTGCTGGATGTTTGTAAGTTGTTAAAGGTGAACTGAAGGGATTTTTTTTTTTTTTCCATTAGGGAACCTTATATTACCTATCCCATCCATCTGCACTAATTTTTTCATGGCAGATACTTATTGTGCTGCTGTAGGACAATTAGTGAAAAAGTGAAGTTGTGATGTATCAGCGACGGTTGGTTGACTTAAAACTCGCCGCGGCGAAGAAACACACAAGTGACCGCGGAAACTGCCGAGAGAGTGGCGATCGCCGCTCCCTCGGCAGTTTCCGCGGTCGCTCGCGGTCGCTCGTGTGTTTCTTCGCCGCAGCGAGTTTTAAGTCAACCAACCGTCGCTGATACGTCACAACTTCACTTTTTCACTAATTGTCCTACAGCAGCACAATAAGTATCTGCCACGAAAAAATTAGTGCAGATGGATGGGATAGATAATATAAGGTTCCCTAATGGAAAAAAAAAAAGCAATCCCTTCAGTTCACCTTTAAGGAGAAGCAATGCAGTACAATTGTTGACCTTATGGAGGCTTATGGTAAATGACAGTAAATTGTTAAAATAATGTACAGTATGCTACTAGCACCAACAAATTATGTACGCTGTTGGACAAAATCAGATACTACATTATCCCACATTTAACAATGAAAAAAGTTACATGTGGCAGACATTTATAACAATGGTTTGTTACAACCATTGCATGCAGAAGACATTTTAACAGTTTCAAAACCGGCAATTTGCATTTTCCTGGTAAAATGATGAGATACCAAAATGGTCTTAGATTGAAACTGCAAATTGCCTCTTTTGAAACTAGGCAATTCATTATTTATTAATTAAATAAGACCATTTAATTTTACCAATACAGTAAAAACTCATTATTACACAACTTTTTGTTAGGTAAAACTTGATTTTGAGTAAAGGAGATTGTGGTCCAGTAAAAATAATTAGCATTGTGTGGATAGAAAAAACTTGATATAAGGTAGTACTTGATATAAGATAAACCTAATTTCCTGGGTCCCTTGATTTATGTAATAACAAGTTTTTATCAGTTTTCTCTTGGTCTCTTAAATTTGTTTCTATCTTGTTCACAGCCCAATTCTTGAGGCTCGACGAAAACAAAAAGAACTTCGTCTTCGTCGTAAAGAGCGAAAGATGCGACGGAAGGCTCGTATGGAGCAGGAATGTCTTCTTGAGAAGATGAACTGTTTCACTCACGACAACTCTCACTGGCGCACCGCCCCTCTCTGGACAGATGGGCCCTTCTGTGTGTGCATGAACGCCAACAACAACACCTACTCGTGTCTACGCACCATCAACGCCACTCACAACTTCCTCTTCTGTGAGTTCACCACGGGTCTCGTGACGTTCTACAACCTTCGGATAGACCCCTTCGAGCAGTGGAACCGCGCCCACGCTCTCAGTCCGGGAGAGTTGGCAGCCCTGCGTGCTCAGTTAGAGCAACTCAAAGGCTGTCGCGGAGCGCGGGAGTGTCGCACGGCCAGCCTGCAACCCCCCCACCATCATCAACAGTCCACCCAACAACAGGAGGTCACCGTAGAGGTGGCACCTCCCCCGCAGTCAAGACGGAGAACAAAGCCAGGTGAGCACCGATGTCTGTGACCTTCATTTAACCTTCTCCTTGCTCCCACATTTTGGTGTAGTTAGCTTTGACTTAGAGGAAATGGAACTCCATTCATCAATTTTATCAGTAATGCAAGGTAGAGCACCTAATTCCGAGTCATCTTAAAATTTTGAATAAATAAACAAATAAGGGAGATCCCACCAACAGATCTTCTTGCTTTTAAAAAAATATATATGTACCTATTGCAACATCTATTTTACCCACGTCAAGTCAGTAGAAAGTTTCTTTTTTGCCGATATCAAGTTGTTTTCCATAAACTTTGTACCAAGTTGACTTCGGCAAAATAGACGCTACCATGACGATATTATATGAAAAAATATTTGCTTAACAAAAGAGTTACAACATGGTTTGATCTAAGATTTTTCTCTTTCTAAAACCTCTGTGTTTGAAAATCTGTTTCAAATACATATTTTATAGAGGACATTGTGATTTCAAACCATCAAATCTTTTATCAGAGATTATTTCTTCACCTTTGATACGTTGTCTCTACCACAGTTCATTTTGTGCAGGTGGAAAGCACGGGTTCGAGCGATTAAGACACAGCGAACATCCCTTCGAGCCTCCGTTCTGAGTGCCATCAACCGTAACCCAGTGAAATGTCGTAAATATGTTTTTACAACCCGGGTGTATCCTCGTCATACCTCTAATTGTGGTGAACGTGTAGAAATAAATGTGATAAAACTTTTTTTAAACATATCACAGACATAAACTACAAAGTTAAAATGGATTTATGTATTAATTTATAATATATAGCAAATGTATTTTTATTTCTTAACAAAAAATAATATGTTGCCATAATTTTAATTAAATTAAGTTATACTTATGGTTAACTATGTAATTAATTCAAAGCAGTAGCTTAAAATACCCTTTACTCAATTGGTGATTTGGAAAATTAAAGTTTTTCCTGATTTTTCCTGAGTTACTTTTGAGTTATGAGTTTTTTAAGATATCGCTTTGACTTGCTTTTAAAGTGTTAAAAGTGTTAAATGCCAAACTGTTAGTTAGGTGCTATTTTATTGTATGCTAGCTTATTATGCGTATAAAGTACAAACTTTGCAAATAAAATAAATATTAATGCATAGCAGAGTAAATAGTTTGCCTCATTCAAATTAATATCTTGTTTTTATTCTTTTTTCAATGGTTAACTTCAGACACGGATCCAGAATCAAATTTCGAGAGGGACTGCCTCCATAAAGTCAATGTTAAAAAACAAATTGGAGTGGGGGAAATGCCTATATTGCTCATGTTAAATCCAAAATTTTGGAGGGGGCTGCAGTACTTTTCTCCCACCCCCAGCTACCCCCCTGGATCTGCGCCTGGTTAACTTAACCAATTAGAAGCTAGTTTCAAAATTATTTTCTTGCAAGTGTCTCTGATGAGATCCTAGTGACATCTGTGTGTAGTGGTGGGAGATAGAGTGTTTGGAAATAAATTGTATCATTTTGGATAGAAGGAATGGTCATAGCAATTTCAGTAGCCAGTTTAATGGACTTCTGACAATGAGCTGGTTCCATTCAACTGGCTACTGAACTTTCTATGACAATTCTTTCCATAGAAAACATGAAAATCACTCACCGCCAACTGTGGCTAAGAAAAATTAGAAAATGTCTGTCATAATTGAAACTGCAATATACAGTAAAAACTTGTTATTACGTAACTTGTTATAAGGTAAAAACTCGTTATTGAGTAATGGAGTAAAGGTCCCGTAAAAAATAATTAGTATTTCAGGTATAGGAAAAACTTGATATATGTAAGGTATACTTGATACAAGGTAAACCCAATTTCCTAGGTCCCATGACTTGACGTAATAACAAGTTTTTACTTTATAATATTTTTATTTGCAATGGTGTGTACAACGAATCTCTATGTACGAAAATTATTGTTAGGCTAATGCCTCATGTTCCTTATTAATTTATGCCTAATGCATGACTGTTAATCAGCAAAGTTTAATTATTTATAAAATTTATATTTTTAGTAAAATACTTATTTTTTTAGTTTAATATTTATGTATTGTGACTTTTAGAAATGCTTTGCATATAAAATAATTTAATGTAAGAATTGTTGCTTTTAAAACCGTATTTTTTTATTCACGATCAAGACGCTTGTCTGAAATTTAGTCACCACTCTGTTTCTTTGTTGCTGCAACAGTGGCATAACTACAAAGGGGCCCAAGGTGACCTCTCCCCCCCCCAACAATATGCACTTTATGTTGGAGGAGAGGGGACCTACACTGCCATTGCTAAACAGTCCCTGGGGCCCACAATTTGAAGTTACTCCACTATTCTGCATGTAAAATATTATCGTATATGCTCCAGCATCTATTATCAATTTGCAGAAACAACTGCTTCGTTGTGAGGTAATGAAATTGTTGTCAACATAAAACCAATAAGTGCAACAATTTGATGTTCAACAATACTGGGTTGTATTTCTTTGTTTCTGTATAATCGTACGGATTCAATTAGAACTTTTTATTTAGAATGGATGTCATACATTCAGAGGCTAATTAAAATATTTAAATTTTTTTATATAAATTATTTTAATTTTGTCAAGTCTACAACAAATATGGTGAACCTGAAAGTAGAAAATTGCACAAATGAACATTTTCAGTCACATTTCAAGAATTTGTGAGGTATAAAATGTGTCATAATTGGTTTATTATATTCCTTTAAACAGCGCAAACTTAACCCTTGCCTGGAAAAATGAAAGAGTAAGAGTTTACCGTAGATTACATGAAAACGCACATAAACAGGTGGACATTTATTCTATTATCTCTTTCATGGGCAATATACAATATATAGTTTGTGCTGTACATAGATGTATAATTATTTAACTAATGGAGTATCAAACTAAAAAAAAAAAAAAAATTGCAGAAATGGATAGAGAGTTCAAAGTTATGCTACTCTGATTTTTTTTTTTTTCAGATTTTTTAGAGTCGGAGAACTATTTTTTAAAAAATTATTGAAAGTACAGAGAAAGTTAAGCCTCTCGTAATAAAAGGAGGCGTGGCTTCAAATCCGACCTCGGCAAAACTTTTTAGCAATACTCCCCGGGCTCTAAAAAATCTAATCAAAATCAAACTTTGTTACCCTCTATCCATTTCTACAATAAAAAATTTTGAGGTACTCTATTGTAACTTCAAACTAATTGTGGTAAAAATTTCAAAATACTTCAGTATTTTAATTTTACATAGAAAAATATAAGTTGATGTACTTTTACATCTTATTATGTCTTCTTCGCCTGATAATATTAATCATAGAAAAATATGTTTGAAATTTTGATCTCAATTAGTTTGGGGTTTGCAGTCAAATCCACCATTGTAATTCCTTGTATTAATATTGTCTGTGAGTGATATGACATCACACTTTTATTTAGAAAATGAGCTCCAGACTATTGACTCCCAATAACTTGCGTTGTGAAAATGCCTCCTATACTTCAAAAACTGTAATCCAAAAACTTATGATAAAAGCTAGATTCTGTTGTGAGGGAATTTTTGTGAGACAGGTTTATTTAAAACACATATATAATAATTATTTTTATTAAATCTGGTAACATTCTATTATTTTTAAGGACTACAACATATTTTGTAAAATGAGAGAATTTATTTTTTTCTCTAATGTGTTGACATTGCCTTTTCTTCATGGGGGTCTTTTAAATACCTCCAATTAATTTTTTAATTTTAAATTAACTTGTTCATTAAATCTTGCATTCAAGCAGAAATAAAATTGGTGGTATTTGACCTCCCTCCTCTGATTAATAACTGTGCTAAATTCCACTGACTGTTACGGCTTGCCAGCCGAGGCTATATGATGTATCGTAACCAACCCTTGCCATGCTTGCGGGTCTATATATGTGATGTAATACACTTTAATATTGTGTACGGAACATTTATGTATAAACAAAACATTCCTCAATTGCTTTTAGGTAATATGTGATATATTATTCATTTTTTTTTCTCTCTAGATATGCAAATAATTATTATAAAATACACTTAATTGTACAACTAATTTTTATGATTGTTTCATTCTTTATAATTATACATATACCCCAACATAGTTCATCATCCTTTATAAAGTTGCACAATATATGGTTTATTTTCCTTAAAATTTTTTTAAATATGTTGAAATAAAAAACAAAAACATAACTTACATTTAAGTTATGAGTGATATTATTTGTACTACGACATAAAAATTAAACATAAAAACATTTCTATACCAAAAATTGAGAACACTCAAGTCTATATAATTAAACCATATATAGTGCAATTTTTTTTATTATTTTATTAAGGATGAATCTCAGTAGATTGAGATCTCGCAATCGTACCGCCTGAATACAACAAGACTTGCAGGGGACTTAGAACTCACCATCAATAGGTGGCATACAAATTTTGAAGCGAATCTGTCTTATCAGTTTTGTGAAAACTGAGGTTGAAGTTTAACATTGGCCTTATGGACGGAAACCGGAAATGGAGCTGTTGTAAGAAAACTGCAAGACTGAATTTGCTCAAACCATAAGCGATTAAGTTTTAGAACATTCTCGATTTTTTAAAATTTATTTCATTCAATTCGTTTGCAGGGAAATATTCTTTGATTCCGAAGTAACTGAGATTAATCGTTAAACATAAAAACATTTCTATACCAAAAATTGAGAACACCCAAGTCTATATAATTAAACCATATAGTGCAATTTTTTTTATTATTTTATTAAAATTTAATTTAATTTCATAGATTTAATTTAAATATTATAACCTCATTTTTTTCAAACATTTAATACAGTCTATATACAACCTAAAACTTTGCAACATACATAATTATGATATGGTCGTTCTCATTCAAATACATGCTAAAAATTTATAAATATTGCATCAGTTATAGATTACTCGTTCTATCATGAAAAAGTGAGACTGCAAGGGCTGCTGACTTCTTGTCAATTTAAGCTATTTTTTTGTTATTTTCTTCTTATTTTTCACTTTCAATTCACAAAATTATTACTATTTCAAAAATCATATTTCACAAAGAAGTTTAGCCAAATCAGCCATGCATATTTTTGCTTTTGTTGCAGCAAGCTATTAACACTTTAACGTTTTGTGTTTAATAAAAGACTAATAATTAACACTTTTTTACTCTTTCTGGAATCCTAACCTATAGGATATATGCAAAGAATACATACTATACACAAAAGTTCGCATACTTTATGCAGCCATGCAATTCTGTCTGCATGCCTATGTATTTTATTTATTTAATTTAACATAATGATTTTAAATTATTGTATATATATATGTGTGCAGTGAGGAAAAGCACTTTCACGTGGCTGTTTATGCAACCCGCTTTATTTGGATGCTAAAAAAGTTGCCTACCTTACAGGCGAGAAACGGAATTCAGAAAAGGAATTAGGTAGATAATAAAAGGTGCATGAAAGCCTTTAGCTCTGTTGGCTAACCATAAATTGTGATATCATTATCTTAATTTTTAAATTTTACTTTATGTATCTTGGTAATTAAGATGAAATAAAATTAATCTATCTTGAATACAGATATAAATAAAATATATATAATTAATTTAACATTTCAATTTATCGTTTAACCTCTTATAATAGCAGGTACTTCAGAGTCTAATTAGAATACTTCTGTCAGGAAGTATTGCTTGAAATTTAAATTTTCGAGAACTAAAACATGATCACTTATGAGTTTCATATCTTATAATATTATGCTTTCCCAGGAGTACATTGATTTGACTCTATTTTCTGTTCCACCTGAACTTCCACCTTGACTCCGGTGGTCCTACGTCATCATACTCCGCGATCGGTCCCAGCTCGTCGTATTGGTGCTCTTCGGCTTGAGCACCAATTTCTTCGTACTCTCCCTCCTGAGCACCAATTTCCTCATATTGGTGCTCATCAGCTGGCGGGGGAGGAAAAGGTACTTCGTAGATGTGGTCTTCCTCCAACACCTCGATGTACCCCGTGGCAGCTGGACGAGGGGAGGAGGTCATCGGGGGTTGGGGGGCTGGGGGTAGAGGACGAAGCTCGTGTTCCTCTCCCGCATTGGCACGATTGAGCACGAGCTTATTGTAGTGGATGTGTCGCACGATGAGTAGGATGATGATCACGGCAGAAACTCCGACAAGAGATCCAAGAATGATCGCCAAAGTATTGGAGGTTTCTGGAACTAAATGAAGGAAATTAGCTGACAAGAAATGATATTAATAAAAATATTTATGTATATTCTTTTATTAACATTAAATTAAATTATACTGCAGTTCACATACTGTGAAGACATACACTATAGTTAAAAGATTTCATCTGTATGCAACTCATCTTTTATCCTTAAAAACAAGTAACCAAAAATCTTATTACATCCCCCAACATATACATATATATATATATATATATATATATATATATAATTATATATATATATATATATATATGTTAGCACCCAAAGCCGAATTCGGGCAAAAGCCGAAAAAAATGCTCACATCTAGTTCTGCGCATCACGAAATGAGCCAAAGCCGAAGTGAGTTTTTTTTTCGGCTTTGGCGCATTTCATTTTGAACAAAACTAGATCTGCTCAAATCGAAATGCGCCAAAGCCGATATGAGATTTTACTTCGGCTTTGGCGCAGGGTTCCGGACCGGACCGTTTCAGACCGGTCATGACCGCAAAAAAACGCTCATTTTGCTTGACCGGTCATGACCGGTCCATAAATGACCGTCGATGCTCGACCGCGACCGGTCTGACCAAGACCGCGCACATTGAACGGTTATTTCGAACTACCGACCGCGATCGTAAATTTAGCGGCCTTGAAAATTTTAAAAGTAAAAAATATTAAAATCGCTCCTTACTGAAGAACTGAAATGAAGATCGCGTTCGGATCAACATCACTTTATTTGCGATCGAGTTTTTCATATAGTTATACATCATTAATATATTTTTTATGTTATACATATTTATATGTTAGTATAAAATATAAAAAGTAAAATATTTATATTATTAAATTATAAATACATATTATTTTTCTTATTTCGTACTTACTTTTTTTTTTCTTTTTTTTTTTTCATAATAAAGGACATATAATTATAATACTTTAAAACTGATCAAGCATTTATAATTGCTGTCTGCTTGCTGGTTATTGGCGATATAACAACTCTATTTTTATTGCATTTAAATTTATCATTATACCCCCGATATATTATTTGTCAATTAGTTTTTTTTAATAATAACATAATTACAAATTTAACCATGTTAAATTCACTGTGTTTAATAATTATAATATTAATAATTCACTATAATATTTAATGTATTTATATTTTACTGTCAAAAAGAACTTATATTATTATATAATATATTACCTAGTAAATTTTACTAAAATCAGTATAAAAATCAATATATGTAAATCGTCACTAAAAGTTCAAAAGGTTAAGTTGGTATGTTCGAGTCGACAAAGGTGCATGCAGCCATCGACTCGGCGCCAGTCGTCTATCAGCAGTTCACAAGTGCGTAAGTTCAGCACGCGCTTGCCGTATTGTGTCACGGCTGGTCAATCCCTTGCTGGCTGGAAGTTACAGCCGCTATAGTGCATCGGTGACAACACGCTGCACGCGATTTGCATTCATGGGTGTGTGCTACAGTGATAAATTTCTACATCGCCTGCGATCGTCTTGTAAGTTTGTGCACCGAACATTTATTAACATTCTGCTACAATATTAAACTGGCCATATTTCATATTAAATTCTGTAGTCTGTTGCATTTATTTATTTCCTCGTGTGGCTGTACATAATACAACATAGAGGTACAAAGGTTTTTTCTTAATCTAAATCTTATGTCTAGCTAGAAATTAAATTTATAATTTAAGTTTACATAAATATACATATTGCAGTAATTTAAACAAGGAACAAAACAAAAATCTGTTAGTTATACATACGTGTATTTTATTTTACATTAAATTAATAAAAGTCATAAATTGGTTTACCATAATAATAATCTATTTCTTATCAATTCAACTTTTTCCTGTTTCCACTAAATTTAAATAGGACAAATCGTTAGAAGGTAACAAGATTAATATTTCTATTATTCAAGTGACAAGTTAGTTGAGTTATAAACGGCCATGATATTCTCCTCTCAACCCCCAGACCGAGTCCGACCAAGCTAGGGTGGCTCGCGCAACAGGCCAACTTCTACAGTGAGAGGAGGGTGTCAGGGTCCGTTACAGCGACATTCTCTCGCTCACAATGCTCAGGTATAACTAACTTGACGAGAACGAAGTACGACCGGGTCGCGATCAATCTCAACAATCAAGTTGGACCGACGATCAAGTTGAACGGGCATATACCGGAGTTCGTAAAAGTAATGTTATGAGTTATGAGTAATCATTCAGGATCGACCACACATCATCATGATAACGGAAAACACAAGTTTACGAAAGCACAAATGAAAAATTGAGAAAGATTTATCCCGAATTCTTGATTCCGATTGGTCAGTAATGTCACGTGACATTCGCCAACGAATTATAAATACTTATTATTCGTGTTAAAAGAAGGCAGCTGTAAGCCTAGTATATAATATAATTTAATATAATTATGCCCGAAAATCCCGATAATATTATATTATATGCGACCGCGGTCACGGTCCGCCGCGGTCCATTTGACCGAAATGACCGCGTATTTTGACGCGACTGGTCATGACCGGTCCATTATGACCGCCGTGCCCCGACCGCGACCGGTCACGCGACCGCCGCTGCGATGAGACCACTCGACCGGTCCAAAATTTTGACCGACGATTCAACGACCGGACCGCGGTTGACCGGACCGTTTTCACCGGCGGTCCGGAAGCCTGCTTTGGCGCATTTCATTTTGAGCAAAACTAGTTCTGCGCATCGCGGTTTGAGCAAAAGTCGAAATGATATTTTATTTCGGGTTTGGAGCAAAATTTTGAGCACATCTAGTTTTGAGCAAAATAAAGTTGATTTTAATGACGAGATGATGATTTTAATTTTATTATTTTAATGATATTAATTTTAATTTTTTAAAAAGAAAAATAAAAAACTAAGACACTATAAACTTATAATAAATATTAATATTGTGACCTAATATCTTTCAAGCGCTGTTTAAAAATAAATTAATTAGGGAAAAAAATAATGACTTTAAAATGTAATCATATAGCGCAGTATACGTACGTACATACCTTATAAAAAATATTGTAGAATCTGTTGTTTTTATAAAACACTCCACTATTTTTGTCACTTAATTACTACTTGATTATGTTTTTGTTAAATTAATAAATTTTTTGTTTTAAGAACTGCAGCTCAAATAAAATAGGCGTATACGCCGCACGTTGAAGGCTCATTTCCATGGAGCGATGTCGAGCGAGGCTTGGCGGGGCGAGAAAAGCGCACTTGCTTCAATCTCGTATGGCGGCCATGTTGGCAAAAAAACGCCCCCCGCAAGGCGAGGAAATTCCGAGCCTTTGATTGGCTATGGCACGCGATTTTCTCGCTTTCCACGCTCCATGGAAATCCGCCTTTAAAGTATTCTTTAGATTCACTCGCTCTCACCATTAGAAATATTGTCATGCACGCACTTGTAAATTTCATAGTTCTATTATATGTCTTAGAATTAGGCTATCATGCAATACAGGTTGTTATCGGTACAACGAGATAAGAAAGTAGCCTTAATAATAATAATAATAATATTAACGCGGCAAATGTGGCAACGCCACGGTGGCCCGCGAATGTTCACCAACTCTCAGAGATTTCTTAAACAAATCAAAACTCTCCGCCTCAGCAACATCTGCTGTCAACGCATTCCACTCCCTCACCGTCCTGTTTAAAAAAGAAAACTTTCCCACATCACTTCTACATCTAACATACTCCAACTTCCATCCATGATCATTTCTTCCAATATAACCTGCTCTCATCACACGACCACTCAACTCTTCCCAACCCTCACAATTTCTTGTTATCTTATACATAACACCAAGTCTACAATTTTTTCTTCTTAACTCCAACGACTCCCACCCCAAATTCTCAATTAAAGCAGACACACTAACATACTCCTTTCTAACATCAGCACCATCACCCACAAACTGGAACCTTCCCACACGACCTGTAACCCTTCTAGCTGCTCTCCGCTGAACCTTCTCCAACTCCTTCACCCCCACACATCTATATGGGTCCCAAACACAGCAACCATACTCAAGCACTGGTCTCACCAGAGCTCTGTACGCATTATCTTTAACTACCCTACTGGTACCCTTAAGATTTCTCATGACAAACTCCAAACACCTCCTTCCCTTCGATGTAACATATTTAATATGTTCATTCCACATTAATTTACTATGAATGACTACACCCAAATATTTATACTTTTCATCCTGCTTCAATAACTCATCATGAAGTAAATACTGCACATCTCTCTTACGCCTTTTCCTACTAAACACAACAACACAGCATTTAGAGACATTCAACCTCTACCTCTGCCTTTGCCTTTGCCTTTACCTCTGCAATGAAGTTTAACCCCATTTGATTGCCGTATATGTTTAATATGTTTATGTATTGTGGCTGTTATAACAATGTTCGAAGAAATAGAACTATGAAATTTACAAGTACGTGCATGACAATATTTCTAATGGTGAGAGCGAGTGAACCTAAAGAATACTTTAAAACGTGTGGCGTACATGTCTATTTTATTTGAGCTGCAGTTCTTAAAACAAAAAATTTATAAATTTAACAAAAACATAATCATGTAGTAATTAAGTGACAAAAATAGTGGAGTGTTTTATAAAAACAACAGATTCTACAATATTTTTTATAAAAGGTATGTACGTACGTATACTGCATGCGCTATATGATTATATTTAAAGTCATTATTTTTTTCCCTTAAATTAATTTATTTTTAAACAGCGCTTGAAAGCTATTAGGTCACAATATTAATATTTATTATAAGTTTATAGTGTCTTAGTTTTTAATTTTTCTTTTTAAAAATTAAAATTAATATCATTAAAATTAAAATCATCATCTCGTCATTAAAATCATCTTTATTTTGCGCAAAACTAGATGTGCTCAAAATTTTGCTCCAAACCCGAAATAAAATATCATTTCGACTCTTGCTCAAACCGCGATGCGCAGAACTAGTTTTGCTCAAAATGAAATGCGCCAAAGCCGAAATAAAATCTCATATCGGCTTTGGCGCATTTCGATTTGAGCAGATCTAGTTTTGTTCAATATGAAATGCGCCAAAGCCGAAAAAAAAACTTACTTTGGCTTTGGCTCATTTCGTGATGCGCAGAACTAGATGTGAGCATTTTTTTCGGCTTTTGCCCGAATTCGGCTTTGGGTGCTAACATATATATATATATATATATATATATATATATATATATATATATATATATATATATATATATATATTATATTATATATATAAATATATATTTTTACTTTTTATTCAATTTTATGCATGCAGTTCAAAATAAAAAATAAAAGTAAAGGAAAATTTAAACTGCCAAAATGTAATATCGTCTTGTCTTTATAATAATATATAGGGATGTAATTAAGACATTTTTTTTTGCATACTGATACATGATTTATATTGTACGTAGCTTAGGAGTTGTGAGTACAATAGTACTCACATAGTACTTTAATTCATTTACATTGAATTTAATGATATATTAAATATTAAAATCTTACTTTTACTCACACGAGATTTGGCACAAAATTATTAAATTTAAGTAAAATGAATTATATATAATATGTTAATAGACAAAGTACATTAAGACGGTATTCACACACACCTCTAACATTGCTATTCAGTTCTACGGTTCAAATAACTTACTGTCCTCACAAAATGCTCCGCCATAGCCCGGTTCCAGACATGAGCACGTGTTCTCCTCACAGACGGCCACTCCGCGACAAGAGGACTGTCCGAGCACCAAGTCACACGTGAGGCTGCAGTTGGGACCGAACTTGGAGTCCGGACATGGGGCGGCTGACGTCACAAAAATATATAAGTGAAAATTTGAATGTGCTGTATAGCTTGATTGTGGTGCTGGGTCATGGAGGATGGAGGCATGATGGGATAATATAAATATACTTTAGAAAAGGAAATATGACAACTACACTATTTTTAATGACAACTGTAGCTCCACCCTACAACTAGACCCAACTTGGAGCTACACATGAATATACGTAAACGTTGATAAAGATGTTGTTGCAACTCAAACATCAATATTGTCTCATTGCTGAATATTTTTTTACGAAAAAAATGATCTTGATAAAAAATCAGAAGAACTCTTATAATATGAATAGGAGATGTTTTCAAATTAATAATTTGATGTGAGGGAGAATATGGATGGATGTGACCGTTTCAAGTAAAAATACGTTGCTCGAATCCCTCCCTGGGGTAAATTCATCTTGCTTTACACCCAGTGCAGTGATGCACTTGTGTGTGGTTCCCCAGGCTTTAAACATATTTTTGGTCCATTGATAAAAGGTAGAAGTGTCCCGCGTTCTGACTGAGATTTTCCACGGTTCCCTCACCTCAGCGAATGCTGGGACGCGTAAGAAGCTGTGGCCACCATTTTTTTTTCTCCCTTATTCCTAATACCATTACCCCCAAACTCCAAACTCATAGGGGTGTAACCTTGTAAAAAAAATAATAAAACAAGCTAATTTATAGGATAAGTGTAGATATTTTTGTGAAGCCTCTGAAGGCAAAGTAACATAAAATATAAAACTTACGTGATTGAGATATATTATTTAAATCGAACCGCACTGATTGTTTTGATCCTAGTTGAGTGCACTCAGCGATTTTTGTACTGCTAGCATGCAGAGTGGAGACAAGAACCTCTGAGAAGTTAAAAAAATATATATATATATATTATCAGTATCAAGAATACAGTCAATCAATAGAAGTATTCAAAACATTTATCTGACTGTATACAACTTGAGGTCTTGTGCCGAAATAAAATTAAAAATGGCTATATAAATAAAAAATAAAAAAACGTTTCTGTAAATTTACAACAGAGAAAAAAATTATTAGTCTTTGCTTAACTTGCGTCTTATTTAAAACATCAACTTTAAATTTATTATAACAAATGCAAATTTAATATTAATCTAATATATCGTCCCTCGTCTGCAATTAAGAGCTATCTGCTCAGGTGAGCGCAATTATGAGCTGTTCACCGGTATAAAATAAAGCTTATAATTGCGCTCACCTGAGCAGATAACTCATTATTGCAACAAGATCATGGTAGGGAGATAGCTCATCAATCGATCATCATTATTTCGGATGAGAGATGATAAGTCACTTACATATTGCTAATATTGTTGAATATTATTTAACTGAAGCCTCACCATGTTCACCGCACACACGGATGTCTCCAAAGAAAAGGAAAGGACGAAAATCAACCGACACTTTGTAGTCCGTGTCCGGAGCCAAGGTTGCTGTGAGCCGCGCAGTTTGCCACGCATTAAAATATTTCTGAAATATATGGTGAGGTTTTCACTGCAGGGGCATTCTGTACAGTACATATTATAGTTTGTTTTTTGTATACTAAATAGTTAAAGATTTAACTCATGATGTTAATTAACCTGTAAATTCTTCTAACTCTTCATTACAAATAATTTTTTTTCAATTATGTGTAGCAAGTAACAGAAATAAAATAAATCATACCGTCAGTGCCACAGTAGCGATGGTAGTTTTGTTGTCTGAGATGAACAGTTTTGCCCCCTCTTGACGAGAGGAGTAAATGACAGAGAGACAGAGAGACGTCGGGACTGTCACTCGAGGGAGAGGTACTTGGAGACCTCGTCCAGGTTCCAGTACGGAGTCTGAAGGTAAAAAGCAGCAATTTTACTGACATGAGGACATAACAAAACAAAAATTTTGAATCAGACGTGGCTCCAGAGAAAAGGCAGAGGGGGTTAATTGCATTGAAGAACTGCTTAACTGGCTATAAAGTCTTTGGGTTGCAGTCTATCTCACCCAAATTTTAGATTTTACATGGGCAATATAGGAATTACCCTCTTCTTAATTTTTATTATTAAAATTGGCCTTTTGGGGCCAGTCCGTCCCCCAAAATTATGTTCAAAATAAAATGTAACAAATAAAAAATAAAATATGTACTCATGAATAGTCTGACTGACACAATTCTTCTTTGTTATTATTTTAAAATTGTTGTATTGTATTATTCTTTTATCTACCCTAGTTTGAAAACTACGTCTTCAACTCGTCCTTCACATTCAAATTCAAATTCAAATTCAAATTCAAATTTTATTCATCTTCCAAAGACATGTCAACAAAAATACATTTGAAATTCATTTAAAATAATCGTCCATTTTATATATGTTCATAGCCAGTAAATGCAGTTTAATCTTCTTTTTGAAGTGCACAATATCACTTTCACTTTTTAAATGGCTAGGGAGATTATTATACAATTTTTGGAAACAATAATGCGGTCCATTTTCATACGCCGATGTTCTATGAATAGCAGGGGAAAACAAATCTTTATATCTAGTATTATAGGAGTGATTTATATTATTATGGCCAAAATACTGAGGATATTTTTTTACAAAAATTAATGCATGATAAATATATAGCGCCGGTAACGGCAAAATGTTAAGATCAACAAACAAACTTTTACAACTAGTTTGTGGTGACACATTTGCTAATATTCTAATTGCTCTTTTTTGCAATTTGAAGACTCTAAGCATCAAATATTGAGCTGCATTGCCCCAAATTTCTATTCCATAAGTAAGTACAGAATGGAAATAAGAAAAATAAACAATTTTCAGTGTTGCTGCATCAACTGAATTTTTTAAACATCTTAATACAAATAATGATGTGGAAAGTTTTTTACATAGATAATCAATATGATGGTCCCATTTCAAATTTTTGTCCATGTATATGCCCAATAATTTGGCATTATCTGTAAAAGGAATAGTATCACCATCACAATGCACTGAGTTATCTATATTATCATCAACTCTGTTAGTTAACTGGAACTTTATAATATTAGTTTTTGAAGTATTAAGTTGTAATTTATTTAACTGAAAATAAGAATTTACTTCAATAATGAGGTCATTGGTAATACTTATTAAATCTTCAGTACAAGAGCTTTTAATTTAGTCTAAAACTAATATTTTTACCTCTAAACACGTCTTATTTCTTCTTCACTCAACGTTAGGATGAAATGAAGACAATATTTCTAATGTATATATATTTTATGCTCAAGAAGAGGAAAAAAATAGATAATTTCTTCTTTTCCCTTCTTTTTTTTTTCTTTTAAAATGGTGCAAAAAAAAATAGACTAGAAGAGAGCTTAATGGAGAATAAAAGATGAAATTGATTTCAAATTTCAACTCGAGTACGTTTTTTTTTTTTTTTTTTAAGTAATATTAACTTCTAGCTGATCATCTGCTGATGTAAACCGTAAACCACAATGAAGAAACTGCATTTTTGAAAAATTTGAGTTAACGATGGTAAAATAGGGTGGACACTTCCTACACTCCAAATCATTTTCAAAAATGTTACTTTTGGGATTTTTATAGTTATCATATTATGAATATGAAGAATAAAAAATTACACATGCAGTTCCGCGACTATACTTCCAGAAGGAAAATCAAACAAAATTAATTATTAAATAACATTTAAAACTTTCACTATATTTTTGTGGTGATAAATTCTATTACATATATTGTGCTACAGTGTATAAAAGTATAAAACACTGTACACATACAGAGTTTACATGAATGGACAACTTGCATGAAATTTCTTATCGGAAAAATCAAAGGATGGTATCAAATATATCCTGTCAATTTGAATTTTTTCAGATTTTTTGGAGTCCCGCGGAACTATTTTTAAATAATTATTAAAGTTCTCTAAGTAAGTTATGTTGGCCCTATAACCATTGGAACCTTAATAAAAATGATAGAGCATAAACGCCTATTGACGCCTCCAAGGGGCGTGGCCGCATTTTCAATAATTATTTAAAAATAGTTCCAGGACTGAAAAAAAATCTGAAAAAATTCACAGTAGCATAATTTGGTACCTTCTATTCATTTATGCAATAAAAAATTCATACAGGTCAGTTGTCTATTAACACTCACAGTCATGTATTTTCCAGTAGCCAGCCGCCCCTTTGGTTCTGAAGGTCATGTGCCTGAAGTTAACTGGAGACAAGTCTGTCCAATACACTATAGTATAATAATTGGGGGCGTATACCAGAAATATTCTGAGCCCCCTTGTGTCATTGTAGAAACGAAGAATGAAGTGGGACCACTTTGCCAAGTTCAAGTCCACATTACCCTAATTTGAAAAGTAGTTATTAATAATAAGCCACAGTATAATTTATTTTAGGTTAGAACTTTTGTTACTACAATTTTCACTGCAAATCTGATAAAAATAATTACATGATGTCATATTTTTCATAGTTATTGTAAACATTAGTTTTATTTCATCCTATATTTAATTATATATAAAAGGAATAATAATTCGTCCCTCATCCTGGATAGTGATCTATCTGCTTTTGAAAGTGGACGCAATTATGAGCTGTAAATCGATATGAAATAAAGTTCATAATTGCGCTCACCTGAAATAACAGATAGTTCATTTTTGCAACGAGATCATGGTAGGTAGATAGATAATTTTATTCCAGGCGAGGGATGATAATATATTTTCAATGCAGTAAGAAGTGCCATTGTGCGATCTGTATAATATTTTACGATCTTCTCACCTATCAGAAATTTATCTATTTGAAAAATGAATTTCCCCGCGTTTACGTGTTTTCTAAACTTTTAAAGTTTATTGATAATACATTGAGATATTAGAATGTGAAAATTTTAGTGGCTTAATCAAAAGAAGGGGTAAAAATATGGTACTGTGATTTTTTCCAGATTTTTCTGAGACCGGAACTATTTTTAAAAAATTATTGAAAGTCTATTTTATGACGTCACGGGTGGCACTGCCCTATCCTTTTTCTTTTTCTTAAGGAGTGCCGCCCGTGATGTCGCATCAAAATAAACTTTCAATAATTTTTTAAAAATAGTTCACGGTCTCAGAAAATTCTGAAAAAATTCACAGTACCATATTTTTACCCCTTTTTTCAATTAAGCCACTAAAAATTTCACATTCTAATATCTCATTCTATATTAAATATAAACTGTCATATATCTGTGTTTCTGAATAAACGAAATTATTATAATAAAAATGGTTGAACAAAACTAGTAAAAATTCCAGTTACTTACTATAAAATTGAACCCAATTTGTTCGCATACTTCGGGAATGTCTTTCTCACCAACCGGTACTCCACGGTCACATTTTCTCAACGTGGTCTCGTGTTCATCACCATCGATGGTGATAAGGTAGGCTGGGGAGGCATGCGGGTTGTCGCCGGTGTAGAAAACGAGACTGGCGTGCCCGCTTGCCAGGACAGAGAAAGTGACGGCTAGAAAACCATTTTGAACTTCTACCGACATTTTCGGAACGTAATTGTCACTTCCGTCTGTCTTGTACGTCCTAAAACCTAAAAAAATATATATATTATGTAACGCAAGCATACTTTTTTTAATTTGTTCTTGGAGCTCGAGGTGGGGTAATAGGAATTAAGGGGTAAGGTAGGGAAAGGATGATGGCCACGGCCTGTTACGTGTCCCAGCATTCACTGAGGTGAGACTGAGGGAACCGTGGAAAACCTCAGTCAGGACGGACACCTCTACTTTTTATCAGTGGACTAAAGTAATGTTCAAAGCCTGGTTGTACCACACACAAGTGCATCACTGCACTGGGTGGAAAGCGAGACGAATTTATATACCTCATCATCCCCATTTAGCAATTGAATCGTACAGAATATACATTTTAATATAATATTTAAATCAAACTTAAATTATATTCCAAAAGTCAGAATTTGCAGGTATATTCATAAACGTGTACGATTTTGAAGACTGATCTAAGAGTTCTGTTTAAGTATAAAGATATCATTGGTAAAGTCAATTCAGGACATGTTTTGTCTGACGTCACGTGACCCTCCTTGGAGGACAAAGGATAAAATTCGTGACGTCAGATTATAATCTTTAATCTTACTCTCCCAGCGATGGTCCAGAGCAAGATTGAAAGTTGCGTTGCTAAGACGCTCCACCTTCCTCTTGGACAAGACCCTTCCCCCCGCGCGTGTCCATGCATCACACTTGGTCAGGTCGCAGGTCAGCAACTTCTGGAAGGTCAAAAGGTCCTGTGGAGACCTCCATGCCAAGCCTGAAAAAGGGAGGAGATGAACATTAAAGGTAGGCTGTGTTAAAAAAGAATCTCTATAATTATGGTATAAAATCTCTTGGGATAATTATTAGCATTTATCTTATGTTTAAGTCAAATTTTCAAAACCAGATGAGGTGAGGTAATCTTGATGATTTGATTTTGATACAAATAATGTATTTAATATTACCAACATGCTATGTGTAAATCAAATTAAAATTATTAAAATTAAAAATACTTTAAAAAAAACATGCAGTTAAGAGTTGCATGATAACAGTTAATGCACACGATGCATTTTTTTTTTTGGTGCTTGATTTTTTCACGCGTGAAAATTTTATATAATTTCATCTCCTCTTGCAAATTCATAGTGTGAATTTTTAACTGCAGCTCTAAGAGACAGAAAGATGCAGTTTTGCAATGTTAATATTTATAGCATGACCCACCACCCCCTCTAACACAATGCCCTATATACGGAGCGAAACGGACGTCAAGTTCTACTCCCATGACTAAATTATTTTCCTTGTTATACATATAGCATGGAGTGTCAATACTTTATTATAGCTGCAGATGTTAGTCCGTCTGTGCCACACTCCTTGATAACTCACTGGTAGTTTTATCAAGCTGATCTTGAGGTTCCACCCAGGCGAGGGTCGACCCCCTCGAGTCTCCACTCGCCACGCAGCTCACTGAGTCGGCCTGTCGTAACAACGTCAGCTGACCACCTGGGGATGTGACGTCATGCATAATTTTTTATTGCCTTTCGATTGCATGTACAACAATATATAAGCACGTCAAAAATGTTCATCAATCACATGTTGCAATGTACGTCCACTGCGTCCACATGTTTAATAAATAGCACAGTCAAACAAAAAAACACAAACATGAAATAAAAACAATTTTGCACTAATAATCCTTTCAATAAATCCTATGATTTATGTATAAAGAAAATAAAATTAGAATCAGTTAAACGCTATACCTTACAGATTTTGCAAACAGTATAATATAAATAAAAATTTGATTTTGGCAATTATATAATATATAGCCTTCATGAATTCTTAGCTACAATTTTTTCATTTAAATAATCATTACATAATACTTTAATAACGAGTACGATGTCGATAAATTAAAGGAGCGTAAAGTTATGCTGCTTGTATTTGTTTATTTTTGGAAGAGTACAAAAACTATTATTAAATAATTAATAACAACTATTTTTTTAGCTTCGAATAAGAAATATTATTAAATTCACATATTACTAAAAAGGAGTGCTGTCCTCACTTCCTTTTTTAAGTCGAGTTCCATAAAAAGAAAACGTGAAAAATCCGACATCTTAACACATCTACGGACAAAAAATTTTAATAGGAAAGGTCGGTAAAAGCGCCATTTACCAGCACGTTTGTAATATTTTACCGACATTGTTACAATGTATTTTGTAAAAACTGAAGACAAAGGATTGTAAATTAGTTTTTAAAGAGTGTTGGTAAAAGTTTAACATTTTTGCTTTGCAATGCCATTTTTACCAACCTAAATCTGCGATTTTAGCACGCTTCCTTTTTGCAACTTCAAACTTTGCAAATATAGCCAATTACGTTCTTAAAATTTACCAACTTGTTTTAAGAGTGTTGGTAAAAGTTTAACATTTTTGCTTTGCAAATGCTATTTTTACCAACCTAAATCTGCGATTTTAGCACGCTTCCTTTTTGCAACTTCAAACTTTGCAAATATAGCCCATTACGTTCTTAAAATTTACCAACTTGGTTGTTTTATTCAAAAATATCCGTTACATTTGAGCAAACTTCCTCACATTTTTGACGCGTCCTTGGTGAGTGAGGTTGTGCTAAAAGTTGGGCTACCGTGTTTAATAATAAATAGTTCTTCAATAAAATTAAGTACCGTCAAGATTTTTCGTCATTACTTCATCACCGAGAATATCATATTAAGGTAAGCATAAAATCATTGTGTCAGTAACTCATATGATTATTTGATTATATTTATCTCCTCGATTTCTCTATCTGTGTCTCTCTGTCAGTATTTATTTTCTTAAATACATGTATCCTCTAGTGACTAGAGGATAATATTATGCATTTAAGAATATAAATCCTAGTGCGAAGTGTTTTCGATTACTATAAATATGGCGCTATGCAAATTATTAATATTTTCTAAAAAATCATTCATGAATGCCCTGCACCATTTAACATAAAATTACCGAATCAATTCATACTAATTTGCCGTATATTAATTATAAATAAATACATGGTATACGTGTTAAAAGAGGTTTAAACATTGGTTTATTAATTTTTCGCTTCAGTTGCTTTTAAATTAAGTATATAACATATTATATATTGTATTTCGAGTATTTTCTCATGAATATTGCTTGTACCTTGTTAGCTCTAATAACGAATATTTACAGCAATGACGCGCCTACCGAAGGTGTCTGGGTGCTGCAGTAGACGATCGACTCATCATCGTGAGGCATCCGCGATGCATCTCTGCGTAATCACACCATGATTGGAAAAGTTATTCCTCAAACATACTTCAACGAAAGGCAAGCCTCTTCACTCCAAAGGATTGGACTATCAACGGTCCGTGTACTGTGTAGCAAGGTGACATTCATTCTCGGTGTTCGACTTGAAAGTTGAAAGTGATTTATAAAACTGAAGTGACTTTTATACAACTATTAACTGCTATTTTTAATTGTCATTCAAATCTCTTGATACTTGCCTTTTTCTCTCTTGAAAATATATATATATATATATATTATTACCTAATTTGTATGCTGTCGTAAATAAATAAAATGTGTTACATAATGTGAAACAAATTTGATGATACTTTTTTATTTATCAACAATCTTATATTCCATGATGACGTACTTAAGTTTATTTGAGTTAAATAGTGTAATAAAATATAATTAATTCTGGTATAGATCGAGAGTGATGTGTGAAATAATTTCACAAAGTAATTTTTATATATTAATTTATAATTTTACATGCATTGTATTTTTTTTGTAATAATACTAATATTTTCTATCAATTAAAATGTTACAGTGTATAATGTCATTTCATATTTGAGCATTATATTTCAATGTAAGCAAATTATTAAACGTAAAATTTACAAGTATGAAAATAGTAATAGCTACAAATAAGGTAGGCAAAATTTCACCCAATTAAAGAGTTAACTTTAGAGGATACAAGACAGTAAAACTTGGGACATTAGGTCGGTAAAAAATACAAATAGCAAAATCAAGTCAGTAAAATTTTACACGTCTGAATGGAATAGTTTTACTATTCGAAATCTTTAATATTTTACCGACTTAATGTGTAGTTTCGTGTTAACTCATTAAGATTGTAGTTTTTTACCGACCCGTTTGTATGATTTGAATTACAATGTTGGATCAGGTGTTTTTACCGACTTACTTGGTTCATGGGTTTTAGCTCGAGCTAAGTCGGTAAAATTCTACCACCTCTTTGTGAGAATTTATTTCCGTGTATATATATATTTTTTTATCCTACATTCAAAATTAATAATAAATTGAAATCAAACATAAATTAAGATAATTTAAGTAACAGAGAGAGCTCCAAATTTCAGATCTCTGGAAATGAGCCCAAGTTTATTTATTTATTTATTTATTTATTTATTTATTTATTTATTTATTTATTTATTTATTTATTTATTTATTTATTTATTTATTTATTTATTTATTTATTTATTTATTTATTTATTTATTTATTTATTTATTTATTTATTTATTTATTTATTATATTTTCCTTCGAACAAGATACAAAAAAGTAGAACAAAGGTAGGAAACCCAAGAGAATCCAATAAGGATTTTGAAAAACCAGGGGTTTAACATGGGCACCCAACAACAATCATAATAACATACTTGTCAAAAAAAAAATAATAATAATAACAGAAAACAAAAACAATTACAATAAAATATAATAACATATTTACATGCATAATCAATCATAGTAAAATTTACAGGAAGTGCTCACGAACACTTTTATAGAAACTCCGACCCTGCAACCCTGCAGTTGAAATAAATTTCATATTTTTTTCGCTAATAAGCTCTCTCCTTGTCTAATCTCTTCTTATTTTTAGAGGATAAAAGAGGAATATTAGGAATAAATACGAAAAAAGACGAGATTACGCATTCCTTCCTCATATTAAGCATAAAATATTAAAAGTATTGTATTCATTTCTTCCTCACTTTGAGCGAAGAGGTCAGTCATAAGATGTGTTTTTGAGGTGAAAATATTATAGGGTTAGACGTTTAAAGGATGAGTTGAAGATGTAATTTTTCAACTAGAGAACTGTTTTGATTTAATTATTACCTGCTCCATTCATTGACGTAAGTACGCAGCCACTCCATAACATTAACAACGGTAACATTGTCTTCCCTGGATGACTTTCTCGATCGTTGATTGCGAGTTCTTTTTTATATTTTTCGTCAAACTTGCAAAATCACTTAACATCACAAATACAGTACAGCGATATTAAAATGATATTTGGTCCTGCGGAATAATGAGCTATCTGAATTCATGTGCATGCAGTTTAGAGCTGTCATTACAAAATTCCAATAGCTATATAAAATATAATTATTGCTCTTGGATTTTGGTAAGCATTTTGGGTGCGATTCACGAAGCATTTAACCAGGTTTCTAACCACGTTTAGCTTAACCACGTTTAACTAGGTGGCTTAACACGTAAAACAGGTATAGTTAAACCTGGTTAAGCTCAACGTGGTTAAAAACCTGGCTAATTCGTGAATCGCACCCATTAATAGCTTGTTATTCCGTATAAGGGATGATTTACTCTGAATTAATATAGTATGAATATAACATTAATTTTATTCGTGAGCGATGAAAGAAAATACAATAAATGTTTATATTATTAATAAAATTAATATTTTCTCCACATTGTCATATACATTTCATACTGTATAAATATAATATATAACGTTTACCTATAAAAGTGCACTTTGACAATTAAGTTTCATTATTAGTATTATTAGTTTATTACTATTATTAGGTATTAATTAGGCATATTTTTATTTAACGTGTCACGAATATAACATACCAATATAATTATGAAAGTATAATAATTCTTGGTAATCTTTGCTAAATTTCATGAAACAAATTTTTATTTCCACTACTCTCACTACAATCAAATTTATATGATAATCCCTCCGAAAGTGTATTAAGGTTTCTGATTTTCCTATTCGTATTTTCAGCGTTGCAATTTCACACGTAGGTCAATACTATAATATTATACTACAGTGCAAAACTTCTCCGCAAATTTTCAAAATTGAATTACATACAAAACAAAATTCTCACTTCTTTCTACGTCCAGAGTATAAAATATAAAATAAATTGGACTGTATAAATGCAATCGCCTTTAATCTTTCAATTCTTTCAATTTTAATTTCAATTTCGTTGCACGACAAAATAACAATTACTTCTTTCTTACAACAAGAAATGTTACTGAAAAATCTTACAATATATAATTCTCGAGACAATCATCCACACACTGCACTACAAAGTCTTGAAATCATCACAACTATTCTTACAATTTTACGATAAGCGAAACCTCTGCATGGAACTTCCGGGAAGAGGGGGGGGGGGGGGGACAATATCGAGAAATTTTTTGTCACAATGAACCGCAGAATAGCGATCTGAATTTCTGGAGGATGTCAAGGAAGATTGATTGGTTGACATTTTGGGACAATTGACACATTTTGGTCATGTATGCCCCCTACGTCATCGAAGAATTTAGTTCAATAAAATCAGTTTGTTGCAATGAGTCTATTGAACTATAACTACAAAACTTTTTAATATTAGTTACGAGGAAGTCCCCCCCCCACCAATAAAATTAATTTCAATATAGGATCCCCACTGCATGTAGTAACATGAGAAGTACATGCATTCGTTACAAATTCCCTCTTTACGTGCATTTCAATACTCCGCTTGCGTTATTTTATTTATTTGTCATATCCTATATTTCACGTCCTGTTTTTATCATGTTTGTACGTCTTAATAAAAAATAGCGCGTCATTAACCCATTTATTATTGTTTAATATTTTTATAAAATACCTCAAACTTCCTTCAACATATATTGGTCAATTATTTTGTTAATATATTTGGGTGAAAATAAAACATTGCATGCTTTTATATATTTTTTATTGTAACCCAATATATAATAAAAAAATACTATTTAACAAGTGAAAATCTGTGATATAAGATATAAGTAAACAAACAAATAAGCTCCAGTGGCGTAGCCAGGATTTGCCCAAGGGGGGGGTTCTTCAGGACAAAGATTGAGAAGAGCCCAATGAGGGGTTTGGGGGGCGAAGCCCCCCAATAGCCCGCCGCAAGCGCGATTTTTTTAAGGACACGCCCCTTTTTTAGGGTAAAATAATGGAAAAATACTATTATATTAGAGGGTAAAATATATGGCCTGATGCAATTTTTTTAACATTTTATATTTTTTCACACCATTTTTCAATTTCTTTTGAATACGTGCGTATAATAAATAAAGCTTTGAGTAAATCATTTTAATTAAATCAAGTAATTCATGTAACCACTTTATATTATTTTTATAGAATCAGTGTACGTGTCATTTAATTGAATTTGATTTTTAAAATTTATTTCCAAGTTCATATCATTAAGATATTGTGAAAAATAAATCAATAAAAAAGGGAATTGCTTCTCTTATTTTTGTTAAATTTTGTCTGCACTGGGCGCGTGGAGCAACCAATTAAATGAAAGTGCGGCACACGCGTGAGAGCGTTTTAATTTATACAATAGTAGTTATATATGCACATGCAGTTTGTAAGGGAAATAAAACATTTATTTATGCATGAGTCGCACTTTTTCCTGTTAAAATTGGAAACTAACTTATAATTTGTTTATTTTAAAGAAAAGACTACTTGATACCCCTAAATTTCAATTTTTTATTTAACTTTTTTTTTTCAAATTTCTATAATTTTTCCTTTTTTCTTCTTATATCCAGTCACTACTCGATCTTCATGGGGGGGGGGGGTTAAACCCCGAACCCCCCCCCCCCCCCCCCCCCCCGTGGCTACGCCACTGATAAGCTCACTCGAACGACTTTTATTTTTGTATAAAGAGAAAGAGGTTATTCAAGCAATGTTAGATTTCTTGCTCGATCGCAAATAATTTACTTAAAAATATTTTCATCAAATTAATTTAATATTATTATATTTTATTATAACTAAATTGTTGGACATATTTCACTTTGCTATAATATATATAATAATATGGAAACCAATTTTAACATAATCGCGGTATTAACATTAAAACGTAATATATATTATAATATTAATATATATTATATAATATTATATAACATTAATATATAATATTATATATTTTAATATATATATATTTACTATTTACAGATCAATCGTATTTATTAATTTTTTAAAATTTTTGGTTGTTGTATTTGTAAGGTTTCTTTCCTATGTATAATTATACATGTATATATTATATGTAACGTTAATTCGATTATATAATATATTATTATGTTATTTAAGCTATTAAGCAATCAGTTGCTATTAAAATTTTATATATATAATAAATATTACGTATTTGCCTGATATAAATAGTGAAGTGCACTCTTGACTGTGTCGTCTCGTGTGCCGGGTAGATCAGGAGGAACTGGAGGGGTCTCTGTACTAGTTAAAGTGGCCCCCGTGGTGAAGGATCCTTTGCATGACTGAGGTGGTACTTGCCACAATCTGGTTCCTCCCCACGGCAGTACGAACGACGGACGCGAGCGAAGGTTTGCGGCTTAGCGAGTGTCCGGGAGGTTAGACGAGGGTTCATGCTTTTTTTTTTTTTAAATATTACTCAATATTGAATCATTGAATATATGTCGTTACTAGCAGAGAGCATAATTATATATTATTATTGATTCATTGCAATATTAAGCTCTCTAGCTCTCTTAGCTGCTACTATCAAAATGATTAATAATTTTTCATCTTTATTTTTCTATAATTTTTAATTAAAATTATGACACTTTTATATTTTAATATATAATAATCAAAGTAATTAAATTAAACTATCAGTAGCGTTTCTCTCTCTCTCTCTCTCTCTCTCTCTCTCTCTCTCTCTCTCTCTCTCTCTCTCTCTCTCTCTCTCTCTCTCTCTCTCTCTCTCTCTTCCTGTCTTCCATGGCGCGTATGAGCGCAGCTAAACTGGTCGTCACTTAAAGTTGGCTTGACGTCATACGACCCTCCCATTAGTATTGTATTGGAGGACAAAGGAAAAGGTTCGTGACGTCAAACCAACTTTCAGTGACGACCAGTTTATACTCAAAGTGAATTTTCAATTTAGGGAAATGGATATATAGGATTCCAAGACTATAATACTATTTTGTATTTTTCTTCATTGGCATATATATTAATCTGGTATTAATGCTTATAGTGTTTATTTTAATGAAAAATTGTAGTAAATTAAACGAGAATTGTCTCTGAGATGGCACAACGTTATATTTTTCAATAAAAGGTCACCCATCCGCACGTTTACTTATGCTTGACATCAATGATCTAACCTCAAAATTAAAGCCTTACACCACCACGCTGTACACTGCATTCGAATAAAATGTCCGATTCGGCTATGTTAAAATATACCAGAGTTGAAATAAATTTCATGCATATTGTATTCTGTATATACGTATTATTATTAAGCTCTTCTCTCGTCTTTTTCCCTCTTATTTTGCACCATTTTAGAGGAAAAAAGGCGAGGTTACGTATTTTTTCCTCTTCTTGAGCATAAAATATTATAAGTATTTATTCATTTTATTTTCACTTTGAACGAGGAAGAAATCAGATGTGTTTTAGAGGTGAAAAGATTAGATTTAGACGTCATATATAAAGGATGAGTTGAAGACGTAATTTTTCAACTATAGGGTAGCCGGATTGGACATTTTTATTCAAATGGAGTATACACTTTTTTAGTTCTTGAATTCGTTTGACTGTATTCGAATTTAAAAATGGGCGTGGCCATGATTCTACCTGCGCTCCATGAGGCAAGGTCGCATGCGCAGTGACCCCGCGCATGCTCCAGAGCGATCGAGAAGACACAAGCACGTGAGTCCTCAGTCCGGCTCTGAGACGCCGACACTTCGCACCGGGAGCACCCACACACATAAGGTTGGTGGTCATGGTTATGTAACAGCATGGTATTAGATATGTTATATAATGTGGTCTAATTTTTGTGACTTTCAGATACTTGAACCGTAATTTAGTTCTTAAATAGAATTGCTTAAGTCAATACATTTTCCATAGTTCTATATATGGTAAATTCGTTCACAAATACTGTACGACAGCGCGAATGTTTTGCTTCTGCGTCCTCTATTTGGGGCGTTGTCACACAGTCTACGAAGTTGTGGTCAAATTGAAACTGTAGCTAAAGTGGGTTGATGCTTCTACAACTAGCTTAGTGCCCTCAAATTTGCATCTGCGTATCTTAATTTCGGAGCTTCAGAAAATTAGTCAGGGTTTAAGTTTATGCTGTCCCGAAGTGTATATCTTATATATAAAAAAAAATACACACGTTTCTTTCACTTTTAAAACCTTTTTTGGCAAATGAATTATTTTCATTTTTTTTTTTTTTTGCGATTGTTTGATTCAATTAATAACAGACGATGATAAGATATAAAATTTTATTGTGTACGTGTTTTTAATCGATCGTTGAAATTCCCCTGATTATATCATCTAACGTACACTCATTGTCTTGAAAAATGTCCTTTTTTAACCTTATTAATCAGCATGCCCTGTGTTATTTTACGGTGCATCCATAGTGATTTATACAATTAAGGCTGCAAAAAGAATTTATACTATAGATCTCAATACTTCTTATAGTATTTCATTAAATATAAACTTATTGCGGATGATCATGAATATGATTGGCGAGCAATTATACTGTATCATGTTCTACGTTATAATTTTAAATCACTCGTCTGTCCCAAATATCTGTAGTAAAAGCTGTATGATATTTTTTTAGTAAAAAAAAAAGTAGGTATAGGTAGTTTAAATTCATGATATAAATTTTATGTCGGCTCCAAATTTGGTCGGCCAAGTTTCTTGTAACATCAGGTTTGTATCAAGATATTAACAAGCAAGTTCGCCGTGCAATGTAAATACTCGGTACAATTTAAGGCTAGGGAGGATAAGATGATAATCTATTAAAGACATATTTAATTAATTATATGACGCTGACACTTCAACTTTTCATTAAATTTGACACATAAATTTTATTGAAGTGATAAATTAAATGGCGTTAATATTTTTGAAAATAACAATAAAAAAATAACATTTTTCTGTACATATAATTATTTAAAGTATAATCATGAATTTTATAATTTTACATTTGGCACAGGTATAAGAGCACACCTAAGTGCTTTTTTTTAAAAAACGATTTATTTCCCGAAGTTGATCTTCAATGCTTGTTGACATAAATAATATAAAAGTATATTAATTGGGGATCAAATGGTATATATTAATTAATAACCTTACCCGTAAGGTCAATTTCCCATCTTGTTGTCACGAATAAAAACCTAAACGACGTACCTGAAATATTTTAATCTTCATGCAGAACCTGAAAATTGAAATATAATATTACTCAGAATGCAAGTCGGGTAACTAAGAAGAAAAAAAAGTTCAATAACTCTTATGTTCGTAAGGTTCATATTCGTATAGTAATTTTGTGTATTTTTTTTCATTCTGAGACAAAGTATTTTATTTGTACGTTGTTATTGAAATTTTGAGAAAGAAGATTATCATTATCAACCGCAAAGAATAATACTATATCATCAAATATAAATGTAGTATATAAATACTACAAAATTGTATCAATGAAAAATTGTAGCAAAGGACAGGTCCATTCATTAAATATTTTGTGGTTAAATATAATTATGTATATACAGTGTGCGCGAGTGCACGAAAAAGCTAGCGTAAAAAAACAATTAACAAGATCGAAAACATGTAATTCATTCATTTAATTTTTTTTCCAAATTGCTTCATTAATGTTTTACTGCATTATAATATCTTAATATATTTTATAGTTATGTATAATTATGTAAATTACTGCAACTGTTACAATTTCTTATACTTAAGTTCACCAAAATTTGTTCACTTAATTAAAAGAGTCTTGCTACCAGGCGCGGATCCAGGGGGGAGCTGGGGGGGGGGGGGGGGGGGCTGCAGCCCTCTACTCCGAAATTTTGGATTTAACATGGGCAATATAGTTATTTCACCCACTCATTTTTTTTTTTAACATTGGCCTTATGGAGGCAGCCTCTCCGAAATTTTTTTCTGGATCCGCGCCTGCTTGCTATACTTATACTTATTATATACAATAAAATAATTTTAAACACAATTCACGAAAGAGTTATCCAGGTTTCTAACTAACCGTGGTTAATAGTGTAATTAAATGATACTAAATATAGTGAGGATCCTGGATAAATATAACTACTTTCGTGAATCGCGCTCATTAATCAACTAAATACAGTTTTGTTTGACTTCATCGCTATAAGTTAATATTTAGTCAATTTTTTCATATTATATACAAAACATTAAATTGCCACAAGATAAAACGTAATTTGATCTTTTTTCAGCATGTATTTATAATTATTTGATATTATCTTGTATCATCATACATAAATTATTTGGTGTCGTATTCTCACAAGCAGTACATGAAAGAGCTAGAAGTCCATCTATATAATATGCTCCATAGGTTAGAGATAAGACCGGTTTTGTGTTCAAAAAAACTTGACTTGTTAATCTTTAGTAAAACCTGTATTGCCAAAAGTTATTTCTAGATATAAAAATTCCACGCACGTACGTATTAATTTATATTTTTAGCTCGTGGTATCTTTTACATACAGTTTTTATAGTGCATAGTGTCTTGTCTTTTCAATATACTTTGTTTCAATACTGTCAACTACATAATTGTTTAAATAATGTTAAATCAAAGAATGGAATTGCTCATATTATACATTGCAGGGGAAAAATACGTTTTATAATATAGTATATAACAATTTGCTACAGTTAAGTTACGATGTGTGTTAATCTTTGAAATATAATATCGTGTGTTGTAATCATACATCATAATATCAGAGAATTTAAATACTACAGTGAAATTAATTTAAAATTCATGCTGGAAGGACTCGGAAGTGGGTGGTTTCTGCATGGTCTTCTTATTTCGTATTTAAAATTTGAAATTTTGACGAGATGTTTGTAAGAAGAGTACTAACATGTTTGCAAATTTTCAAGACATGAACAAGATGACCAGAAACTTCTCACTTCCGGCTACTTCCGGCAGGAATGTTACACAAATGTGACTGTACCAGAGATTATGAATACTAGTACAATTAAATTAATTTTGTATTCCTTCCGAAAGTAGCCGGAAATGTGAAGTTTGCAGCTCTCGATCCTGTTTGTATTAATTCAGTTTTAAAATTTTACAGAGTGGTTTGAAATAGAAATATTGACTAGGTATATCTGTGAAAAATTTTAACGCTGAAATACGAATAGAAAGACCAAAAATCTTACACTTCCGGCTACTTCTGGAGGGAATATCATATAAATTTGACTATATTTATTTTATATTCTCTGTCAATATAAAGCCATCTTAGACATAGTTGTTTTATCTGGCAGTTATATAACTAAAAGGGTTTATAGTTATGAATTTAAATTTGGATCGCCACTTTTAAAAGATAGTTGTACTAAGATTAATTTTAGTCCTTGAAAACTGTTTTTTATGTTCAAATTCATCTTCCTGTTTGGTCAGTTGTATATACTCCTCGCCTCTGAAAAATTCCCTTCTACTACCTGGTTAATCACCACACCCCGTAAGAATATCACAGAGCACGTAGAAGGGAAGTTTTCAGAGGCGAGGAGTGTATACATCTCTGGACATCACGAACTTTACTCCTGCCTCACTTGCTAGAGCTGCAGCTTTAAAGACAAAGTGATGCAGATTTGCAATGGACAACATACATGAAATTTTTTTATTGCAGAAATGAATAGAGGGTAC
The DNA here is from genome assembly GCA_949825025.1 of Siphlonurus alternatus. Lineage (NCBI taxonomy): Eukaryota > Metazoa > Arthropoda > Insecta > Ephemeroptera > Siphlonuridae > Siphlonurus > Siphlonurus alternatus. The sequence continues at coordinate 8,727,315 of OX463778.1, forward strand.
CAAATTATGCTACTCTGAATTCTTTTACATTTTTTTGAAACCCAGAACTATTTTTAAATAATTATTGAAAGTGCGGCCACGCCCCCTGGAGGCGTCAATAGGCGTCCAGTCTCTATCCTTTTTATTAAGGCTGCAGGGGTGCCAACTGAAATCACAGGACTTTCAATAATTATTTAAAAATAGTTCCAAGTTTCAAAAAAATCTGAAAAAATTCAGAGTAGCATAATTACGTACCATCTATTCATTTCTGCAATAAATTTTTTTCATGTATGTTGTCCATTGTAAGAATAGCATCACTTGCATCCATATCAAATATAGTTTTGGTTCACCACGCCTCCGTTATAGATTGCGGGATAACTTCTACAAACAAAGCATGAATAACGTTCGTTATGTCCAGAGGTGCACATATATACGACCTATAATGGCTATAATATAAATGCCTATAGTCACTATCAGTGTGATTTCACAAATAACATCAACTTAAAACCAGGGGCGGATCCAGCCCGCGGCTTTGGGGGGGGGCCCTATCCCGCAATGTTAAATTTTGGGGTGGGAAGGGGGGCGATGGGTGGGGGGTGGTAATACCTTCAATGTATTTTGGGGCCTTTTGGGGGGGGGGCGATCGCCCCCCATCGCCCCCCCTTGGATCCACGCCTGCTTAAAACTGACAAAAAAATTGAGTTTGCGGAGCTTCTCTTGTGACCAGCGTTTCTAGCTGTAGATAATTGAAACTCTCCATGTATATATATTAATTTTTTTATCATTAATTTTTGTAACCAGAGCAAAAATTTTGGGGAGTTTATTACAGAACCCAAATTTTCTATTACCACTAAAATATGGAAATGTAATTATTCAGTCTATATATACCACTGGTGTTTGACTATTTCATCAATAAATATTACTAAAAAAATGTAATTATTGTTATTATTCACTAACGAAAGAGTGCAACACAAACTTATTATAGGACTTATATATCTATAATTAATAACTAGTTGAAGAAATAGAATAATTTGAGATCTAATATTACTTAACTATACTGACAATTTAGTTGATTATTTTTTCTGTGTATATACTGAAATGTATAAATATGACATTTTCTATATCTTTAGCATTTAAAAAAAAAATGCCATAATCATACAAACAAACACTGCGATAAGTCTATTCGATAAGAAATATTACAGAAAAGGTTATTTGGTTTGAAACAGACCGTGTAGATTCGGTGGTGACAATATTAGGACGTCTGTCCCCCACGACTTACACAGAAACCATAGAGGGGAAGGTAACGTGATCTGCCGCGAGGGTGCTACGAATTGTCACTCTCACATTGGGTAGGCGATTCTCACGACCGTCCGGCCACGTATCTCATAGTGTTCTTGATAGAAACAGTACAGACTGAATTTAACATTGACGACGATAAGAGCTGTTTTCTTATTTTTAAACGTTGAAATTTGATACGTGTTGAATAATTGTATGTAACTCAGTTCCAACCGATAGGGCTTTCATTTTATAGGGCCTTGGTTGGACTGTATTTGTACACGGTTTAATATTAAAAAACTAAAAAAAAAAAAAAAAATTTTGCAAATATCTTATTTTACGTCTAATTATAGCCAATGCACTGTAATTGGTCTCATATTTAAGATTGTAAAAATATTATTATTAATTCCATTATATAGGCCGTGTTTTAAATTTATTTTCTTTAAAATATTAAAATATGCAAATTAGATAATATTGCTGTCTCAAATATATTTTTATTATTCATGATTTTTACTAATATTTTACAAATATTAAGATAGAAGATAGAGTATATTATAATAAGGTTAACAAATATTGTTTCCGCAAGTATATTTGTAAGAGGCATTCACAAACATTTAGGGCTCGATAATTTAAGACCAGAAATTTTGGGTCTAAAAAGCATGCCTAAAATCGGGCTTGATATTATCGAGCCCTCAATGTGGCCTTAGAGCTTTGTGAATGCCCTTTTGTATTAAGTTCAAGACTTTCTGGACTTCTTAATTATAAATTAATTTAATTTTTATTTATTTATTAAGTTAAATATTTCCTTCTTCGAAAGACTAACACGCGGAGTTATATTATAAATATAATGGGACCAGCAAATTAACAAATTAGCAAATTAGCTGAATTGATATTAAAAAAATATTGTTAGCAAGATTGGGCATATAGGATTTCAACCGCAGAGTTCTAAAATGGACTATCTTCCGTGTTTCACAAATATAATCTCTCATAATTTAAAAAATAAAAATAATTTGAGAAAAAATAATTTCTCAATTTTTTGAAGAATCATTTAATTAATCAAATTATAACAACAGTAAATTATATTTTATGTCTCCTTTTTTTTTTTTTTTCTTTTCTTTGGCAAAGCTTCATTTATTTTTAGGTTAATTGATAAGTGATATATTATACGTACTGTTTGTACAATTATATGTGAGGAATAACTTTTAACAGATATTTATATAAAAAATATATGTACATTATGTGCCATATTGTTTTATTTCATGTTTATAGTTTCATTGTGTTATTTATTAAATATGGACGTACATTGTAACATGTGATTGATTCAGAACATTATTGACGTGCTTATATTGTTATATGCGCGCATGCAATCAAAAGGCAATTAAAAATTTTGAATTAATATTTGATGATTCCGGTAATTAACTCTAAAAAGTGCAAATTAAAACCTACTCAGAGAAGCTGCAGGATTATTTTAAAACTTTAAACCTCAAACTGTTAGTTATATATGGAGAACCAATCCACAACTCGCAATTCAAAAAAACAAGATATTTTGTTGCTTTTTCCAAAAAAAGTGTTTAACCATATTGTGTTCAAAAAAATTAAGATTACCACCGGAACTAGACGGAATTACGAGTTATCTTAACTTTCTATTTTAATTTTTAACCTGAAATTTTGCAGACAACCTTTCTGCAAAGTCTTAGAATTTCTACAATCAAATTTACATAATATTCCTTCCGGAAGTAGCCAAAAGTGTATAAGGTTTCTGTTCCTTCTATTCATATTTCAGCGTTACAATTTACACATATAGTTCAGTATTTCTGCTTCAAATCACTCTGTAAAATTTCAAAACTGAATTACAACCAGAAGAGCTGCAAACTTTACGTTTCCGGCTACTTCCGGAAGGAATATTAAAATTAAATTGACTGTAGCTTCATATTTTAATCAAAAATCTTTTTAAGTCCGGCTACTTCCAGTGATATTCTTACATTTGTTGAACTGAACTTTGTCCACTTCCGGTATAGTAATACGTTGTTTTAACTGTATAGTCTTCACTGATGTAGCTGTTGCCAGGCTGATTTTTTACGTGTTTGATCTCCCGAGAGTCGAGGTCACCATGACTCCAAGTGGCGGCGGAGTGGCGACTAGAGAACCTGTCGCCTTCTAGGATAGTTGCGTCCAATTGGAGACAAAATTTATTAATATTAGAGAAACCAGTACGTCGAGTTTTTCAAGAATTTATGTTATAGAAGAAACTAACGATGTTGTATATTTTTTTGGTATGAATAATTAATGTTATATTTTTACTCTTCCTGTTTATACATATGTATATAAAATATCATGGAGATATGAAATCTTATGGATGACCTCCCAATAAGAGTAACAAATTTTGCACTGCACTGCCCCCCCCCCCTTTATTTTACATCATCATCAAGCATGTAAAATGTGAACGAATTAAATATTAAAAAGTGATAATTAAAGCTTTAAATTAAAATAGTACTGCAGGTGTCTGAAAATACACCTCTGGGCAGCACAAACGTTACGCATGTCTGATTTGTTGTTTTCATGAATTGGATTTTTTTAGCATTGGGCCAGCTGATCCATGTTATCTCTACCTTAAGGTATAAAACGAGCACCCAATCTTCATAATATACATCTAAAATCGTTCTACCTCCTCCATAAACTGCAAAACCACGCTCACCACCAAGTTCATGCTGTCCCGACGATGTACGATATTTTTATATAATATTGTGCTTTTATGGGGATAGTTTGTATATTTTATAATGTAAAAATTACATTGATACTATCAAAAGTCCGTACGTGCATTACTGAATTGATAAGAAATTAAATCTTATCGCAAAACTTTGTGTATTTTAACGTTTATGGAAAATCTCCATACGTAACAATATTTAATAATTTGTCAGAACCTATAATATAAATTGTATCATTCGAAAAATGATCATAATCTACTTGAAAAGTATCCAGTAAATATTACAGATTTAATTTTCTTTTCATGCAGTCGACGCTTGCAAAAAAATGTTTCAGTGAGCTTGCATGCGACTGTACACTACATTGTATAATATTGTAATTTAATTATATATAATTTTACAATAATCTCCTACATTAATGAATTATCTATTAAGTATATGTATTAAAACCAATTACATGACTGACTTTCTTCTAATTTAAACAATGATTGTTTACTGAACTCGAGAAAATAAATTTTGCATGCAAAGCATTATTTATTACAATTATTACTTTCTTTGTGTGCAATTTCTGCAATCGTTGCAACTACATTGAAGTAATACGCAGTCAGTGTGTAACCAGTTTAGTGTAGTCAGTTTTGAAACTGACCTGAAACTTTGCAAAAAGATAAATATTCAGATTTGAGATTATAACGTAACACGTAACCTATCTGCAAAAATCGTAGAATTTTCATGATCATAGTTCAGACAAAATCCTTCCACTTCCGGCTAATTCCGGTGGTAAATTTTAATTTATTGAAGTTGAACTGTAGAATCTATACAGGCTTCCAGTGTTCCCCGGCGGGAAAATTTTCTCCATAAGCCTCCATGGAGATGTTAAAAAAAATTAGTAATAATTGCGTATATGAGTAAGTAAGTTTATTTAGCTTTCGCTAGTACAAATACATTCATTTCATTTACAGTCAGAGTTACATAAATTTTGTGATATAAATTTGAAATTTATCAATCTCTGTAACTATTAAAGCTATTGATTTGAAAACATCTCTCATATAATCAAGAGTATTTTCCTCTTAAAAATTTCTTTGTTACCAAAAAAGCAATTTTGAGTTATTTTTACATAAATAGGCTTAAATAGGACGGTGGGAACAACGTAAAATCAGCTGACTTGATTTCTCCATTGCCAGGCATGGAACACAGAACGGGATTGCAAGGTAGTTAGACCACCGTCTCCAGGTGTAAACACGTGACTTGAGGTGTGACGGCCGTTCTAGCCGCAATTGACCTGCAACGTCTTGTTAATGAGGGCAATCCAGTGACATTTAATGTACAGTCGGTCCGTTTGAAAGACTCCTATAATATGGAAAGTAGCTGCAAGTACAAGATTCTTTTACTCACGAGTATACTATTATATATATACATGTATGCAATTAATTGTTATCTAAAATTTATTTAAAAAAAGAGGCATCTCGGATTTCCATTAAATTTGTTCATTATCCATTGGCTTTTATTATCAGCTGTAACATACTCGTATGTACACTCCTTGCCTCTGAAAATTTCCTTTCTGCAGCCTTGTTAATCACCATTTCATGTTTTATGCTTATGTATACTTTTCAATATTAATTTGTCATAAACTAAACCTATATAGGGGTCATCAGAATTCTTGATTTTTGTTTTCTTTCTGGATCTTTGCCTGCCTGTGAATGAAATAAAGTCAATGAAGTAATTTGAAAAAAAAAAAAAAAAGAAAAAAGGAAGAAAGTACTGTCCATTAAAAAAAGAACTCCCAGGTTTATATATTACTTTCCTTCGAAAATTTCTTTCACTAAGATTCGACAAACGTTGATGCATATATATATATATATATATTATAGTCCAAACAACATACATGCACATCAATGCTGCACCGCGCTTCTCCCCCCCCCCCTTAATTTCAGATTTAACATGGGCAATATAGACATTTCCCCAACTCCATTTTTTTAACATTGGCCTTATGAAGAGCCTTCCTCCGCATATCAACGCTTATTATATTATTGCCTTTTCTTAATATCGAATGAAATTTACCGTGTCAACAACTGTACATATTTACATAACATACAAATTTAGTGTACGTACACGATGTATTAACTCAACTGTAGCAGACAAAGTCATCGTCCCGACACACGAGGTAAGGCCGGCTCTGCGGTGACTTAGCGTGGAGTCAATCTGACCGAGGTCGGTCGTACGTAAGGGTCATTATTCTTGTCCGAACATACCAAAGTCGACCTTAAGTGCATTACTGCCATGCAAGCAGGACGTCGAGGTCGATTTCATTCAAGTTAGCCCGTGAAAAACTGTATGCAGGTTACAAAGCCGCAGGCCAAGTGCATTGAAAGAATCTATATGATGCTGTAATATATCGGTGTAAAATTATATACTGTACATTATTATGTAATATTTTCCTTCAACTGAACCCTGTTGTAGAGGGTATATTATACTGCATATATATGGTAACAAGTGACTGAATTAACTTTTTTATGGACCCGACCTAGCAATGCTTAGGATTTTTTAGGTTATTTATTCCTTTCAAATCGAGGCGGCCATGGCCTATATAATATCAATAAATTCTATATAGCATTTACCTATATAAGCTGTAACTAAGGAAACCATGGAAACCTCAGTCAGGATGGTCGGGCAGTTGATCGAGAATGTCATCAAACACATCCCGGATGCACGAGCTTAGCAACCACCAGGTGAAAAAGTTTGGCGATGTCTGGAATCGAACTCACGACCGTCCAATTAAGAATCGAGTGCCTTTACTGTACTGCATCAGTATCCGAAAAAATTATATGCAATGCGTAATAGAAAGTGAATTGGCATGAATGAAGAATATCTATTGGCAAATGTAGTGCACTGACTGATATAAAATTCTTAACTGCTAATGAGGGCGCTGTGTATAACAAATTGGCTCATATCTGACATATCACGATAATGGACAACATACCAGAAATTTTTTTATTACAGAATTGAACAGAGGGTACCAAATTATGCTATACTCTAAATTTTTTCAGATTTTTTTGAGACCCAGAATTTTTTTTTAAATAATTATTGAAAGTGCGGCCACGCCCCCTGGAGGCGTCAATAGGCGTCCAGTCTATATCCTTTTTATTAAGGCTGCAAGGGTGCCAACTGAAATCGCAGGACTTTCAATAATTATTTAAAAATAGTTCCGGGTCTCAAAAAAATCTGAAAAAATTCAGAGTAGCATAATTTGATACCTTCTATTCATTTCTGCAATAAAATTTTTTCATGTATGTTGTCCATTATTAAGCATCAATAATTATTTTTTTTACTGGATTACTTTATAATCGAGGTCTTGTTAAGTTTTTACTCATGTCCCTGTATTTTGATATTTTTTTTAATATTATTAATTAATACACACACCTTTTTTGTTGATATGTGCCATGATAATAAATAATATGTGATTTGACGTGCTTATATTGTTATGTACAATCGAAAAACAATAAAATATTATGAATTATGAAAGATAACCAGACTTTTCCACTAACTCAATGACATTGACCGCGGTTAACCTGAAGTAGTGAAATATGAAGCATTCACATCAAATTGAGAATTATAATACCTTACTGTCACGAAACATGTTAATTTTATCAAAATGTCTTGTCATATTAATATTCATTGCAACTATGTTGAAGAAATTGCACAGAAATAAGTTTAGTAAAACAGGATTGATCGAATTAATTAAACCCAACCGGTTTTATGAAAACTTTTTATTTTTAAATTGTCTATACACTTGGTAATTTACATACATTATTATTCTAAATATAATAAATTTAAATTCACTGCAAGGGTAAATATATATATAATTACATCGAGAAGGTAATTTAACCTGGTAACTTTTTACATTGCAAGAACTTTGCTCTGCATGGCGGGCACTTCTGCTTCTCACAAATATCATTCAAGCAACGTCAAGCGTAAGTACGTTGATGTAAGGGCAGGTCCAAAACCCCTTCCCTCCCCCCCCCCAAAAAAAGGTACCCAAATATACGGAGTTACCACCTCCCGCACATTCCCCCCCTCTCCCCCCCCCCATAAAAGTACTTTAAACTTAACATGCCATGCATTGTTATTAAGTTTTGTTAAATGTTAATTATTACAGTTTGATGAATCGCAAAATCACGTACCTTCCATTCTTTTTGATTAGCACTGTGCATCAAGTACAGGATAAAAATTTTAACCAAGCAAATTATATCAGCAATTTACATAAAATGTATACTATAAAAAACTTACAGCCTTGAATCAGGTTTGAATATTATAGCTGCAATTTTTACAACATCAAATTACACATTGAAAACAACGTTTATTATAAAAAATGCTGTATAGTTTTAATGAAACACGCTATGTTATACTGCTATTTAAAATGCTACACATTTTTTCATTAACTATAATAAAGCTAATTATTGCTATAAAAGTTTCTGTATAAGGAATACTAATTAGAAATTGCATTACATTTATAAGTGCATTGTTACTGCATTTTATATCTCGCGGGCCTCGTGGCTTCAGATAAAGCGTAGAAACTACAAATCCATGCAAGTAACACAACGTGTATACACCTTGTGACAAACCGGCTGAACAAGTTGGCTAGGTTGCGGAATCTTCGAGCACATGACTTTTTAAATAATGGAGCTGTCATATTCTCGCCTGCAGTCACCGGTGTAGAATTGCAAGCATTGGCGTCAAACATGTGGAGAACCTGGTGGGGAAATGTTGAACTATTGTCCATTAAATACCCGAGGTGCAATGAACTTAAAAAAATTATGTCAATGCTAAAAAAAAAAAAAAAAAAAAAATCCGACGGTAAACTGAAAATATTTTTAGTCCATAAATTAATTTGAGAAGTTAATTTTCCCGTGTGAAAAAGACACTGATTTGACTCAAAACCACAGCAGTTCCAATTTAAAACAATGCTATATTTTTCAATATTGAATATTTATCTCAAAATGTTCACCAATTTTGGTTTAATTTTTTCCCTAAACAAATCAAATCATTATATGCATTGGTGTGAGGAAAGATCTGAAAGTTTCAGAGAACTGTACCATCTAATAAGCCTATTTTTCATACCTCTGACATAACTCTTAATATTTTAATGTTTTTTTTTTAATTTTTATTTTTTAATGGGGAATTCTCCTACATTTATTTTAATTTTTTTTCGGATGCTCTATGCCTTGAAATTAAATGTCCTAAAACAAAAAAGTTTCAATTTTCAAAATTGGAGGCATGGGAATTTTTTAAAAATCTTCCTTCTTTTGAATTTAGCGCCAAAACGTGACGTAGAAACTGCCTAGCAGGCAAAATTTTCCGGCAATAAATTTATATTTTTGATTATCACTCTTAAAGTAAACTGATATTAGGGACAAAACTATTGATATTAGGGTAGAAAACCCGCTGATTTCGATCGTGGTACTAAAATTTATAGCCAATCACTACTTGACGCTCAAACTATGATATCAGGCAGTTGTTGTGTGTTAACTAGGGAGTTTCTACGTCACAATTTCAGGTTTGCGCGCGGGTTGCATACTTTGCCCCTATTCTAATAATCCCTTCAGAGTCCCCAAATTTGAGTTAAAAAAGTTGAAACTTAAGTCAAACTTATTGTTAATATGTACCCTATCATAATATAGTAGTTAAATTAAAATTTGAGTTGTAAGAGAATTCCCCATTGTAAGTGTACTATTTCAGATATTCATCAGAATGGTTGTTTTTTTGTGCTTTTACGGCATTGCTGTATTCGAATAGAGATGAGATTAAATTTCTACAAATTATATTATTACAGTTAATTATAATAATTACATTTTAAATTATATAATAAATTATTATAACACAGAGAAAGAGTGCAGACTACTGGAAATACATTATAAATATATTAAATATTAAAATGTATGCCCTATAATTTTATCGCTGAATTTTAAGCCGCGGGTATTACACGATACGATTGTTCTAATTATTGCAGCGTACAATTTTTCATTTCAAGAAAACTTTAACTATACATTAAATTTGTTTGTATGGAGATGAAATTTTCTTGTAAGGGAAAAATGTATGCAAAATTGTATCGTGTAATATATACTTAATGGGCGCGATTCACGAAGCAGTTAGCCAGGTTTTTAACCACGTTTAGCTTAACCACGTTTAACTAGGTGGTTTAACACGTAAAACAGGCATATTTAAACGTGGTTCAGCTAAACGTGGTTAGAAACCTGGCTAACTGTTTCATGAATAGCGCCCAATATTATTATTGAAATGTAGAAATTTGGTTTCAAGAGACATAGAGACAACTTTACCATTTATTGAACCAGTTTTTATAATCGCTTGTTGAAAACTTCACAGTATATAGAAGATAGAATGAAAAAAAAAAGGAAGACCTTGGGATGTCACAGCTATTTTGTATACATCTATGCAAATTTATATTTGCTAAACATTGCATGGTCATAGTATAATAAATTCACCTAGACACGCCTCTTTACATTCAAATTTATTTTTACATTATAAAATTATTGAAAAATAAAAATTATCGATTCATCTCAGTTACTGCTGGAGTCTGAGAATATTTTTCTACTACAAAATTGAATGAAATAAATTTTAAAAAATCGAGAATGTTCTAAAAATTAATCGCTTATGGTTTAAACAAATCCAATCTGGCAGTTTTCTCACAATAGCTCTATTTTCGGTTTCCATCCATAAGGCTAATGTTAAACTTCTACCTTAGTTTTCATAAAACTGATAAAACAAATTCACGTCAAAATTTGTATGCCACACCTATTGATGGTGAGTTTTAAGTCCCCTGCAAGTTTTGTTGCATTCAGGCGGTACGATTGCGAGATATCAATCTACTGAGATTCATCCTTAGATAAAACTACAAATAATTATTTATAGTTTGGTTCAATCAATTTCAACATCCAGTCTTTTTCTTTTAGTTTTTACTGATCTAAAAATAACTTTATTACCCCTACGTGCTGAGAATGTACATGTCATGCATGCAATAATGTAAGTTCTTGCCAAGCTTTCAACGGGTCTTATAATATAAATTCAACTTATATTCAGCGTTATAAATTTACTTACCAAATTTTTATTACCTTAAAAATGTTGATACTTCTAAACGATAAATATTAGAACTCAAGGTTCATGGTAATTAAATTCACGCGGTTCTAAAGTACTAAATTTATTGAAACATCAAATGTAGGGCCTGGCTATAGTCAAATTTATACTTAATTCTCTACTGTAAGTAGCCGGAAGTGTTTTGGAGTTTTGGCTTTCCTATAGAGTCTTCAAGTGTTCCCCGTCGGGAAAATTTTCTCCAAAAACCACCACGCTAGAAAATAATGAATTTTTTCTTGATATAAGTAATAAAGCAATAAATTTGGAAATATCTCTTACCTCCCGCTTCTCAAATTTAGGAATCATTTGATTTTGAATAAAGAATTTAATTTCCTCTGAAAATTTTCTTTAATACCAAAACAGCAATTTATACTTTTTTTACAATTTTTTTATTTATATAGAGAGGGATGGTTGAAACACCGCAAAATCAGCTGACTTGAAGCCTCATCAGTTTGTATTTTAGCGTTGAAATTTGAAACATATATTATATTATAGGCCAGTACTTCTATTATACTGCATGCAAACATTGCAAAACCCTCTACACAATTTCAAGACAAACAGAACAGCCACAAAGTTTGCTCTTTTGGAGGGAACGTCAAGTTAATTTGACTGTAGTTAACTCGTCTAATTCGGTGGGCGAGGTTACAAGCTATACCTCGTTATTTTGTATTCTGTAGCAGAGCCGTGGCAGGGGGATCATATACCTGATGAAGATTCGCGTGGAAAGTAAATAATATATACGTGACATGCCTTCACTCATTTGTTGCTTGTTGTTCCAGAACCAGATATAATTTGAAGTTTTCATAGTTTCTTTCTACTACGGATTGTGAGCGTTGTAAGGATTGTGGTATAATGATAAAAAAAAATGTAAACTTTGGTTTGGAATATTAAAATATGTATTTGTATGTAAATTATTTTTTTTTTGTACGGGCACTCATTCAAAAATAAATGTACAATCCTGCTAATCTTCAACATGGACGAATTTGAAATTTTTATTTGAATGAAGTGTACATTTATAATTTGTAATACATAATATAATATAATTATATATTATATTATTTATAAAGTTATATATATATATATATATATATATATATATATATATATATATATATATATATATATATATATATATATATATATATATATATATATATATATAATAAAATATATTTTTAGAAAGTTGTTATTATAATAAGAGCTTTTTCTGTCATCTGATAACTTTGAAATTAATGTTTATTACAAATACGAGTTTTTGTTCTTATTATTTTATATGATAATCGACTTGAAATTTTCCCCAAAAAAGAACAAAAAACATAAACTAATAAATTTTTTAACAAGTGACGTAATATTATAATATGAGTTTTATGAATTTGACAAATGCGGCAACTTACTTTTAGTCAGGTATGAAAAGGTAGCTCTTCATGAGAAATGAGTCTTGTTTTGCACTTGGAGCTCACATAATTATAAAATTTTATAAATAATATTTATGAAGAGAGAGACGCTGTAATTTAAAAAAAAAAAAAAAAAAAATACTGACTTTGTGAAACACTATATAGCCATGCTATATTAAATTCGTTTGACGTCATGAACCTTTTCCTTTGTCCTCCAATACAATTCTAATGGGAGGGTCACGTGACGTCGCACCAAAGATAAATGGGGACGACTTTACATCGTCCAAGCTCGAAGTTACGTAACTCTGCCACTCGTGGTGTCTCAAATGTCTAGCTTACGTAACTTTGAACTATGAATGAATTGTTTTTACTGATCTGATGTTATATGTTCCTTAGCCAGTATCATTGCCATCGCTATAAGAATTTGAAAGCACGTGCTTTGAGTCTGGAAATGACCTTACAGGATGTGGTCTATTATAATTATTCATTTATTATTATATAATAATTATTATACTTAACCAAGAGTCCAAAATTACGCAACACTGTTATAGATAATATATGGGATGGGAAGGACATTATATATTTGTATAGTAGTGCTGGAATTTTAATTTTTTTGATAAAATTATAACACTATGTATACGTTAATCCATCAAAAAAATAAACAGCACAATTGGAACAGAAATTCTCAACGAGATGTTAGGCAAGATTTACAAAATTCAATTCGAGCATTTTCTTACAGTAGAAACAAGGTGACGAATTTATGTCTAGAAAAAAAAAAGAGAAGATATTTAAGACGTTTCAAATAAAAATATTTTGTTTAGTTTTTGGATCTCGCTCATAATGAAAATAAAATAAAAATAGCCCTCTTAGCGACAAGAAAACTTATACAATATTTTTATTTTACAAAATTTGCAAACCAAAATGCAAATAACTTCATTGTAACAAAATTTAATATACAAATTTTGCAATAAACAGACTTTGAAAATGATTGACTCCATTGATCTGTCGGAAGTTCACTCTGTTTTGGAATTAAAAGACAAAACAATTGGTATTATAATACATGCTAACTATATACTCTCATATCTCTTCTAACGAATTTCATTTCGAACTTAGTTTGTTTCTTTCCTTGGCAACCACCAAACTCGCTAAATTTTTGCACTCCACTCACGCCCTCAGCAGAGTTCTATTCTTAGCCGCGATATTTGCACTGCATCGTAATAAGCCTTTTTCATTTGCAAACATTGTCGTACGTCGTATTGCCACAGTGTTGGCCTGTTTTGTCATGTAGAAACGTTTAGAGACGAAAAAGTAAATAAAATTGTACTAAAATGGAAGAATTACAAAATTAATAATGTGACCACATTTTTAGAGTTTATTTTTAACTTCGTAATTACAAAAATGTCCTTACATTTTATTAATATACACTCATTTAGATTCTGTTTTTAGATTTTTATGAAAATAAGCTTAAAACATGTACGTGGAATAATTATTAAAAGTGTAATTTTACTTTTTCAAGAAAAATAAAAATATATACAAATTATTTATGAACTTAAGCTTGTATATAAGGTCAACATGATTATTTATTTAAAATTTGTTAACTTTAAAAAAAAAAACAGAAAAAGAAAAGTATAGTTATTACGGACAAACCGATGCAGGCTTGAACTTATCTTTGGTATAGTTTTACTAATAATTCTCATTACATAATTAGTTTACTATAAATATAATAACTGTGCTGAACAAAGCATAGACACTTGGCTCATATTTAAGAATAACGTAATGTTAGAAATAATATTTATGAACGATATGTTGTAATTTCCTCCTTTTTTCTTATAACATTGATATGGAAATATAGGATGATGCCACCAATTTGGTAAACTGACAACTATGCACAAAAATGTTTAAGATCTTATTTCTTAAAATTTAACTCATAAGAAGCCTGTTCAACATCATGCAAGTTAATCAAGATTGAACTTTAAAAGCATTGAATTAATTATTTGGTGCCTTGCAACTTTGCGAATCTCTAGGATATGCAACTACACATGCACCCCCATATCTATTCTTGTATGACAGTAGCAAAAATTGTACCCCTTCAAAGCTAAATTACAGGTTACGTTTTATAAGTTTGACAAAATATTTATACGAGCACATAGAACCTTTTGTATACCCACGAATCATGGAAATTTGCAAGGCTGCAAACAAACTCTTTTTAATGCGATTTTATATTTAAATATTGTTTTTTACTTTTAATTCATTACATTAATTAACTTCACTTAGCAGTTTGTTTATTTTTTCAGTAACATATGCATATGCAATAGTTTCTCTATTATTCTCTTTTGCCTTGTTTTGACTGAGGGAACCAGGAAACCTCAATCAAATGGTCAGCAATGGATATATAATTTCAGAATCACCTCCCGGATGCTTCAGATATGAGTGATATGACATTGTTGTGGATAAAATGCAGCAGTATCATACTTACGACTTTCCATGTGTGTTGACAGGGTTGTTTGATGACAGACTGGTGGGACACGATGACATTATCGCGGTGATAACAGAGAGCTGCAGACAAGATGGCGCTGAGGATGGCGTACACACGTCAGCAATGGATCACCATGTGCGTCATCGGCAGCGTGCACTTCGCCAGCGCCATCTGCATCTCCCTGCAGGCGCCCTTCTACCCGCAGGAGGTAAGTCTCTTCGAGTTGAAATAAATTTCATATTTTATTCGAATATCAAGCTCTCCTCTCGTCTTTTGTCCTCTTACTTTGCACCATTTTAGGGAAAAAAGAGGGAAAAGACGAGATTAAGTATTTTAATTTCCCTCCTCTTGAGCATAAAATGTTAGAAGTATTGTTTTTATTTCATCCTCACTTTGAGCGAAGAGGAAATAAGATGTGTTTTAGAGGTAAAAAGATGAGGTTTAGACGTGTAGAGGATGAATTGAAGACGAAATTTTTCAACTATTAGGGTATCTAAATTCCAGATTTTTATTATAATAATTATGTTGCACGTTGTAATAATGAAGATACATTATGTTCAAAGCTTCAAAGACACTGTTTCCTATATAACTCTCCTTTTGCATTAAATTTTAATATCTGTGGTTTTCCTCAGGACAGCGGCATGAACGATATTTTTACTTGTATCAATTTACTGTGGAACTGTATCTCAGAAAAATATTAGTATCACCCAGTTGTATAGATGAGGTCTAACTTTGAATTCAGGATTAACTTCAATGTTGATTTTTTATTCTTATAAATCAACAAAGTAAAGCTTGGCCTCATCTATGCAATTGCATGGGCGATAATTTATATCGCCCATATATATATATTATATATATATATATATAGTCAAATTTGTAATTTAAATAAAGATATAAGAAGATCCATTTTTTTAAAAAAAGGGTGCCTTCATAAAACGTCAAAAAACCAGCAGGGATTATGTTCATGCAGTTTCGAAGACCCGGAGTGTAAGGCTGCTCGCAGACAGCATCGCATCTTATGATATCGTATCGTATGACTTTTTATGATAAAAATTTAGAACTGGTTCTAAATGAGAAACTTACGATGTCATACCATACGATATATACCACGCGAAGCTGTGTGCGCGCGCATGCCTGATCGCATAGTTTCTTATTTTTTTTTATCATACGCTGCGAAATCATGCATGCGATTCTGTCTGCGACTAGCCTAAATGTTTCTGACCATCGTGTGTCCCTACAGGCGGAGTCCAAGGGCGGCACGGCCACGGAGTACGGCCTCGTGTTCGGAGTGTTCGAGCTCACTGCCTTCCTCAGCAGTCCCATCTTCGGAAAATACGTGAGTATCATAGAAGAGACTTCATATTGGAGACCTGGACACATTTTACATCCTCCACGAATGGTGCATGAGAATCAAGCGCGGGTCCAGAAAAAAGGAAGGCTGCTGATCCCATATTAGCATGCAGTTCAATGTTAGTAAAAGTAATTGGAGGGCGAAAAATTACTGCTTAGTTCTAACTGTAGGAAGGATGCAGGCAAGAACTATTTACTAACGTTACATGCCCGTTACTCTCCACCCCCTGTGGGCGCTTCACACCATTTCCACAAGAACTGGATCTGCCCTTGGCTCCTGAGGATGCAGACAATGAATTTTCAAAGACAAGGATATGTTCTGACCTGTGTCCATGTCCGCAGCTGTACCAGACGGGGCCTAAGGCGACCCTTAACGTCGGCATCTTCGTGGCGGCCGTCTGCTGTATTTTGTTCGGGTGAGTCCTCCTGGAGCTTTGAGTGAACATTTTGTGTCATGTGCTTGCTGGAAAAATTGCATTGTTTCCGCACAAAAAAACTACAGCGAGATATATTAGGATTTGTGTCAGTGCTCTGAATGAGTGAAAAAAAATAACATAAACACGAAAGGAGATTTTTAATCTAAAGGGATGGAAAATATCAACTTTACCATCAGTAGTGGTAGGGAAAAAAAAGCCTTAACTCGATCGTCTGATGGCATTTCCGATAATTCTTTTTTTGCGCTACCATGGTGGTATTATAACATTAAACTACAAAAATTTCTGAATTAACTGCTACTAATTTTTTCCCCTTAATTCGACCATGATATTTAAAAGTTTTCATCGTATTTTTAATACCATATATCGTTGCCTAATTCAGTATTATATAACATATTATATTATCGTATATTTGCCCCCAAATCGACCGGAACTCATAACAAATCTCTGTAGCCTGACAAGTGATCACATGTCCTCCTCAGGGTGCTGGACCTGATCAAGACGCACGACGCCTTCATCGGCCTCAGCTTCGCCGTGCGCATCGTCGAGAGTCTGGGGGCGAGCGCAGCGCTGACGGCGGCCTTCGCGATCACCGCGGCTGTCTTCCCCAAGTCCGTGGCCACAACTTTCGTGAGTGATGTAGAGACTGAGAATGATATAAGTATTGACGTCATAAAGTTAGTGCGAACCTGGTGGTAACAGCTGGAACTACGTGAGTCTGGCGAGGATAGATTGACTGTTTAACATTGTAAAATCATGTAAATGTTCTGTCAGCAGCCACAGCATAATTTTAGAGAAATGAAACACCATAATTAGTTGTCTCCTCGGCAGAATCAGCCAAAACTTCAGCAGACAGTGCCATCTCTTGGTCCTTTATGTACTTTATATCTGATAATTTATTTAATTTGAGTCATCTGACACAAGTAAATATTTGGGGGCTATAATACAATGGCTGCATCACTCGAGGGTCACTTAAATTTTTTTCAGTATCATCAAAATAATTTTGTGAATACTAATTTATTCGAGTTGCTGATAAAGTTTAAAATATCTATCCAGATGATTTTTGAAATAATAAAATTTATGGATAAGCTATAAGAAAAAATTGCAATAACTTACTTCTTTATTTTTGTGAAAAATGCATGACAAGCAGCGAGCACATTAACAATTACTGACACCTCCTTCAATTGTTTCAGGCCACGCTCGAGATTTTCTATGGAGTTGGTTACATCGTTGGGCCGACCGTCGGGGGATTCCTCTTTGTGGTGAGTCATCGTGCCTCGAGAAGTTCCAATTAAGCTTCTGTCGCATATCTCGTAATGTGCAGTTGATTCATGCTATTCCACGACATCTGGTATCTGATTTTATCTGAAGTTAATATCGATAATGACTTGGCAATGAGCGACCTTCATGAATTTTGTTTTATTGAACATTGAAATAAAGGACCTCGAATTATGTTATCAACTTTTTTACAGATTTTTTTAGACCCTCAAAATTGAGCGGTAAGACCCTGTGACGTCATAGTCATGTAACCATTGCAACGTATTTTCTCTGCTTGCCTGCTAAATTTTAGCATAATTATTACGTCAATGCGTTTTGCAGCCAATGAGTTTCTCTATTATAAACAACACACCAATGACTGAATACGTTACAAACACGAGAAAACCAAGTTGAATGTAAACCTTACTATAAAAGCCATCAGATGCAGTCAAATGACATAAATGGACAACTTTCGTGAATTTTTTATTGCATATGTGGATAGAGGACTTTGAGTTATGTATTTTTTGTCAATATTTTTAGATTCCTTTTGAGCCTTCAAACACCCTTAAAATCGTGCTGCAAGACGCTGTGACGTCATATTCATGCAAATATTTAACACGCAAGCATAGGGAAATGCGTTACTTGACTATGACGTCACAGCGTCTTGCCTCTTGATTTTGAGGGTTTAAGAAAAATATATATATATAAAAAAAATTGGCAGCACATAACTTGTGGTCATTTATTACAGCTATTATAGCTATATGCGTATAAAAGTGCATTTCCATGGAACGGGGAAAGCGAGAAAATCGCATGCCGCAGCCAATTAAGGGCTCGGGATTTCCTCGCCATGCGGGGAGTGATTTTATCGCCAACATGGTCGCGATACGAGATTGAAGCAAGTGCGCTTTTCTCACCAAGCCTCGCTTGACATCACTCCATAGAAATTTAACGCTCAACAATGCTCTGCCTCTTCCCTCGCTCACCCCCAATGTTCTTGCAGGCGGGTGGCTACATGCTACCGTTCCTGGTGATGGGGTGCTCGCTGCTGCTGGTGGGCCTCTTCATCTTCTTCGCGCTGCCCGGCTCAGTGGGTTGTGAGCCGCCAAGCAGGAGCGACGAAGGGACGCGCCTCACCAAGAAGCGTGAGTCATCAGGGGCAGGAGGGTGGCAAACTGGAGGTTTAAATTTCTTAAGGTAGAGATAACGCCGAACAGCTGATCGACGTAATGCCCTTTGATTAACATGTAAACCTTAGCAAATTGACAAAAATTCTGAAATTTTTTGAGAGGCAGATATTAATGCCTAAAAGCCATAGAAAAAATTTCAAAACTATTTAACGAGCCGATTTTTTTTAATTAATTTTTTTTAATTTTCAGCATAGGGCTTTGGAGAGCCAAACTAAAAAATAATTTAAAAAAAACGTCTCGTTAAATGTTTTTGAAACTTCTGCTATGGCTTTTAGGCACTAATATCTGCCTCTCAAAAAAATTTCAGAATTTTTGTCAATTTGCTAAGGTTTACATGTTAATCAAAGGGGATTACGTCGAACAGCTGTTCGACGTTATCTCTACCTTAATGGAGTATCGACCTCAATTTTTTTTTATTGCAGAAATGGATAGAGGGTGAAAAGTTATGCTACCCTGATTTTTTTTCAGATTTTTTAGAGCCCGCGGGAACTATTTTTAAAAAAATTATTGAAAGTCCTTTTGTGACGTCACGCAGCGGCAAGTCCTCGTCTCGTGACGTCACGAAAAGCACTTTCAATATTTTTTTAAAAATACTTTCCGCGGGCTCTAAAAAATCTGAAAAAAATCAGGGTAGCATTAAACCAGAGATTTTATACAATGAACGCTCTTTGATTTAACTTTGCATCCTTTATCCATTTCTGCAATAAAAAAAATTGAGGTCGATACTCCATTGTATATACACAGAAAAAAAATACTACCACACGTTAATATGACAGTGTCTTTACATAACAGCGTTTGATGAATACTTCTTGTGGATTAATTGCAATTTAGAACAAAATGCAAGAAAATAAAAGTTGTATATAAAAAATTTACATTTCATTGCTCTGTATATAATTATACGTTTGTTGTTACGCAGTGTGATGTCCTTGAATAGTTTTGGGATAGTTTGAATGCTCTCCAAATGAATTGCCAATCTCCATATCAACCTGGTAGCAGAAAAATATCCTAACTCCATTGGTAAGCAAAATGGAGTTACGATATTTTTACATGCGCGCGCCTATAAAAAATATCGCAACTCCATTTTGCTTACCAATAGAGTTACGATATTTTTCTGCTACCAGGGTGATATGTTTGTCTCTTACAACTGCAGTTCTATTATTAGTCAGTAGTGGGTAAAGTTATTCGTGCTGTTTCTAGATAATATATATAATATATATATATATATATATATATATATATATATATATATATATATATATATATATACTGTATGTATGTACCAGAGCGTACTGAAAATAATCAAGTACGCTCTGTATGTACCAACTATTGCCGCGCATTTGTACAAAATTAGCTTGCACACTGATGAGTTGTTCATTTAATTCTCCACGTGTTAATCGTGATAGTCGAGGTTAGAGGCCCTGCTGCTAGAGATAGTCACGTCAAAGTTACATAGAGGGTAGCGCCACGAGATTATTGGGTTGCCTGCTTACATGATAACGGCCTGACGGTTACCTCCCCTCCCTTCCCCTACCAAAGAGCAGGAGTACTCGTAAAACCATTGAAAAAAAACAAACAGAAAAAGTTGACTTTGTTGACCCTTATGATTATTTAAAGACACAAAAATGTAACTGGTGTATTCTTTATAAACTAGCAGATGATATGAATATGATATAAATGTAATAATTGCCGTCTATAATTAATTTTTTCTACATTTTCTATTTTTTTTTTCAATGCTTTTACGAGTACTCTTGCTCTTTGGTAGGGGAAGGGAGGGGAGGTAAACGTCAGGCCATTATCCTGTAAACAGACAACCCAACAATCTCGTGACGCTACCCTATTACTATGTGCTAGCTCGATTTGTAGATATTTATTTATTTTGTAATTTAGTTGTGAACATTTACAGTTAAAGTGTAGAACAATGTTGGACAAGTTGAGAACACTCTACATATCCGATGAAAATTTCAAATAAATTAATTTATTAAATTTTGTCACCTTAAATCTGATTCCGTTTCATGGTTTTAGCGGGTGTGCTGGCAATGCTAGCTGTACCCGCCGTGCTGGTGGACTCTCTATGCATCGTGAGCGCCTCGTCCAGCATGGGCTTCTACTCCGCCACGCTGGAGCCGCACCTCAGACAGGTGAGTGACGTCTTTTTACCTGAGGAAGATCAGAGTGTGACACTGAACAGCAAGATTGAATTGTAAGATTAAAGAAAGTAAATGCATAATCATGGTGTCTGTAAATGGACGTGATTCAAGAAGGAATGAAGGAAGATATCCAGTTTTTTTTTTTTTTAAAGATACACGTTCCCTATGAGTTTGGATCTCAAGGTGGAGTAATGGGTATAGGGATAAGGTATAGGGAAAGAATGGTGGACATGGCTTTTTACGTGCCCCGGCATTCGCTGAGGTGAGACTGAGGGAAACGTGGAAAAACCAGTCAGGACGGACACCTATAATAGGTGCGATTCACGAAGCAGTTAACCAGGTTTCTAACCACGTTTAGCTTAACCACGTTTAACTATACCTGTTTCACGTGTTAAACCACCTTAGTTAAACGTGGTTAAGCTAAACGTGGTTAGAAACCTGGCTAACTGCTTCGTGAATCGCGCCCAATATACTTTTTATCAGTGGACCTCTCACCAACCATAGATGTCATAATGCCGTCAGCCTGACTCAATGGCACTAACCATGATTACTGCATCTGAGAAACTTAATATCTACGTAGATCATAAGATGAAGTAACTATTTTGTGAACCGCTCCCTATTCTATCATGAATGTCTAATTGATTTTAAAATATTAAAAAATTGGTGCAAATTGTATTTTTAATTAAGTTATTTTTTAAAATGACCGGACTATATATATAGCTGAATATTTCAATCATTAAAATTATTTGTGTTTCACTCATTT
This sequence comes from Siphlonurus alternatus, assembly GCA_949825025.1. NCBI lineage: Eukaryota > Metazoa > Arthropoda > Insecta > Ephemeroptera > Siphlonuridae > Siphlonurus > Siphlonurus alternatus. The sequence goes on from OX463778.1 coordinate 8,749,425, forward strand.
CGATGGAACAAAGCACTATATAGAGCAATGCTCTGCTACAAGAACTTTTTACCCACAGTTTACAGTCGTTGGCTCTGCTACTCTGATATTTAGGAACTTATCCAAAGATATGTTGTGACTTGACGTGTTATTTTAGTTCTCACTGACGCCGCTGGAGATCTGTGGCGTGTTTGTGCTGAGCGGCGGGATGTACGCCCTGAGCGCGCCGTTTGTGGGCCGACTTTGTGACCGCGATGTCTCCCCGCGACTACTGACCCTGGGAGGGGTGTGGCTGGTGCTGATGGGGTGCCTGCTAGTCGGACCAGCGCCTTTCACCGACCTCAAGCCGTGAGTCATCATGGTTCGAGCACTAGGACCATATAACATCCTTCGTCCGGAATAATGAGCTATCAGTTTACTGTGATTTCATTGCAATAATGAGCTAACTGCTATTTCAGGCGAGCACAAAAATGAGCTTTAATTTGTACTGATTTACAGTTCATAATTACGCTCATCTGAAATAGCAGATAGCTCATTATTGTACTCGAAATCGTTGCAACCAGATATTTCATTATTTCAGACGAGGGACGAAATACGTGCCAAACAATTAACAAATAAATCGAAAAGTTCTTGTTCAGCATCAAATTTAAGACTCTGTTACGTATATAATTTAAAAATGGTTTCCGAACTCAGATAAGTTTAATCAAATCGTTACATTTTTATTTTTTACGTCATAACGCTATTCTTTTATGCAATAAAACATGTTATGTAATTTGCTTTTATTAAAAATGGTTAATTATAAGAAGTTATTAAGTACAGTCGTCGCCTTGGAAAATTTCCCTTTGCAACCTTGTTAATTACCATTCCTTCTAAGAATAAGACAGGGCATATAGCGGCTGCAAGTGGGAATTGTTCTAAGGCGACCAGTGTACCTCGAGCCAAAATGTTAGGTAGTGACATTTTCTTGTCCACAGTACACTGGGTCTCTGCATCATCGGCCTCATCATCCACGGGTTTGGGTTGGCGCTGCTGCTCGTCTCGTGCTTCATCGACGCCATCAAATCAGCTGTGTGAGTGGCACCACCATGTTGGTCTCATGGTGTCCTGGGTCAATTTTGAGCAGGGTCAATGGGGAATTCTCTTACAACTCAAATTTTAATTTAACTACTACATTATGATAGGGTACATATTAACAATAAGTTTGACTTAAGTTTCAACTTTTTTAACTCAAATTTGGGGACTCTGAAGGGATTATTAAAATAGGGGCAAAGTATGCAACCCGCGCGCAAACCTGAAAATTGTGACGTAGAAACTCCCTAGTTAACACACAACAACTGCTTGATATCATAGTTTGAGCGTCAAGGAGTGATTGGCTATAAATTTTAGTAACACGATTGAAATCAGCGGGATTTTCTACCCTAGTATCAATAGTTTTGTCTCTAATATCAGTTTCAAGAGTGATAATCGAAAATATAAATTTATTGCAGGAAAATTTCGCCTGCTAGGCAGTTTCTACGTCACGTTTTGGCGCTGAATTCGAAAGAAGGAAGATTTTTAAAAAATTCCCTTGTCTCCAATTTTGAAAATTGAAACTTTTTTGTTTTGGGACATTTATTTTCAAGGCATAGAGCATCTGAAAAAAAATTAAAATAAATGTAGGAGAATTCCCCATTGAGCAAATAAATGTTTCATATTACTCCGAAAATAGCCCCACTGTCATGTCTACGTAACAATGCATCGCGCTATAATATCCCGAGAAACCGTATGCCTTCTAAAAATTTTGCACCTAATTCACGAACGTCATTTTGTCAGTCTCTGATGCATGTAGTACGTATATAGTCATAATATTGAATAATTATTAATTAATATAAAAATAGCAATAAAAAAAATGTTGTAAAATATTATTGTTCTATTACTACATAATATGACGTTCAAATTATAAAAGAACTAATTTCAAAATCACACAGTACAAAATACAATTCAATTAAAAAATGTATCTTTATTAGAATAAATTACATAAAGTTTGGACTTATTTTCATTAATAAAAAGACTTTGTAGACAGTCCCTCCTACTTGATTCTGTTACGCAACCCGATTCACACACACGTAGGAAAAGTTGCATACAATCCAGGATGAATCCGCTGACATTTTCTTGTCTCTTCAGCGCCAGCGGGTTCCAGGATGGACTGCCTACGTACGGTTTGGTGTCGGGACTGTGGGCCTCGAGCTTCTCGCTGGGAGCCTTCGTGGGCCCCTCCGTGGCCGGCGTGCTGTTCGACTACGTGGGCTTCAGACAAGCCACCTACTTCATCCTGGCGACGCAGGTCTTCGTGGTAAGTGGCAGCACTGTACGGTGACCAGAGTGCAATAAAATTTTACATTAAAAGAGTGTTGAGCGTAGGATTAAAGGGACAGGGGACTCTAAAAATAAGTATTTTTTAATCAAAAGTTACTTACTAATAGAGTACTAATGCATATATGCTGCATTGTCCCAAACGCATCAGTGCAATAATTGGCATGCATGAACCGTGGAACATGACGTCACGTTCCGTCGCTTGCACTGGCTGCACCACACAGCATATCCCTCCTTATTGTTCCCCCACTCCACCTCACACTCCTCTGCCTGCTATTCTCTGTGCAATGTTGCCAGTGCCTGAGGCTATACACAATTATTTAATCTAAATTATTATATTGGTACTGTTCAAAACCGGAATGTCATTTATTATTTTTAACTTTGTTATGTCAATAGGAAACTTCTTATGCATCAAGAAGATTATTGTACGTTGTCCTTTTAAGACACAATGTATTATATGAATAAAATCTAGCAGGATATAATCTATATATAAAAGATATTTTAACACATGAAAGAGTATTAAAATAAATATTTAACCTCGTCCGAGTTAAATATTTAACCTATAGATATAACTAATATAGCAGCAAAAGAGGTCGTAAAGACGGATTTACATGGCGATTTCCAGCCTGCGACGCGAAGCGAATAATGCGCACTTGCTGTAACATCCATTGGCGGCCATATTTGGTGATTAAAAAAAAAGAGCATCGCAATTTAACGCGATATTCGCCGCCGCAATGGCGAATTCGCTTCCACATAGGATTTCACAGCTTGTGTGACAAAATCGCGTCGCATCGCCGTTGTGTCGCCATCTGAATCCGACTTAACAAGAGGGTAAAAATGGTAAAATCAGAGACATGATCTTTCAATTTCTTTTAATCCTTTATATATATGGCCAGAAATTTGACCAACATTTTCAAAACATCCACGAGGTCTGGAGGATATCAGGCCTGTTCGTAAACCCTGCTCGGTGTACACTTTCTAGCTACACCCAATCGACCTTATATCCCATGTACATAAGGTCGATTTGGTGCAGAAAGTGTACACCGAGCAGGGTTTACGAACAGACCTATATCATGTATATATTGTCGAGCAAAAACAATACACACGCAACAGTGGAGTTTCACCAACTCCACTTTACCTCCTGACGCTTTGAAATATTTATTTGGTCAAATATTTGGCCATATTACACAGTTCAACTCTTTCATGATTATCGTGGTTTTTTGGAGTCACATGATATCCATATAATAATGGTGTTATCAGCGTAATGTATAGAGTCCACTCGCCTCTACGAGCTCCTTTGCAGTGAACTGAATAAATATATTTTGCAATTTTAATTATATATATAATGACCCCATCAATTAAAAAGTAGCGTCTTGTGACGACCCCATAAGGAAAATCAAGGTTTCCACTTTAGAAACTCATGGCTGAAAAAATTTTATGGGTCAAAATTTTAAAGGTACCATTATGTGGCTGTTTTTAGTGAAGAGAGGGGATGGGAGTGAAATTTCTAGTCTATTACATAAATTTTTTATTTTTAATCATAACTTTACCATGGCACACACTATGTATTGGACCACTATGTATGTGTATATACATTAATTATTACTAACTAAAGCACTGCGCTGCATATGAAATAATCACTTGATTAACATACAACATTCTGGCATCTTCTGTACCTCCCTTTAATGTCCCCTACTAACCAGATTGTTTGTTTCAGTTCTGTGTGGTGCTCGTTTTCATCTGTATGGGAGAACCCGAGATGGACCCTGGTTCTCACGAGTGGCTGCTCAAACGCTCCGACAGTTTATCGGAGGACGAGGTGCCTCTGGCCGCCAAGACCACGTCGCCCCTCGAGCAACAATGGCAGCCTCCCAGGGACTACGGAGCTCTGTCGTCACCCGTACGACAACTCTTCCCCGCCGTCAGAGAACCGGCCTTCCATTCCATCGAGGTGTTCGGATAAAGTGGTCGAGATAAATTTGGGTAATGGCGTAACCCATAAAAAACAATTAAAATATTTTACGCATTGAATATACGATATAATGTTGTGAGGTGTTACGGCAGCCATTTTGGTGCACAAATTATTTAAAATGTGTTCAATACAAATTAAATCTTGGTGCAATAACTATGTTTATTAACATGATTCTCCTTATGTAGGTTAATTTTACCATCTCCGTCCATTATTACCCTCCAATAAGTGTAAAGTTGGTATATTTTATAGTTATATTACTCTGAGACGCCGATTCTAGCTACTGTCTTTAAAAAGATAGCATAAATAAACAGACAATTTGTTATTCTATTTACTGATTTATCAAAATGATGTTTAAGTTTTAATTCCTTATTTTACAATTCATGTACATTTTTTTCACTTATAAATTCTATACGTAGTGTTTTTATTGTATAATTATTTTATATATGAAGAATGTTTTTTATTTCTCGCATGCAAAAATTTCCCGCACGAATAAACTATATAATTTTATTTTGCTGATGTATATTTTTAAAATAAGACGCCAATGCTAACGCCATGTCTTGGTGAAAGAATGCAGAAAGAAGTTTTTTTACAGAAATCTATACAGAGCTCACTGTAGTACATAATCATGTCTACGCTGCCACAGTTAAAGAATGTTATCAAATTTTATGTAACCAACCTATAATATAATGTGATATTGAATTACCAATATTATAAAAGGTTGTAATTTTTATGTCACTGAAATAATTATGTTTAATTGCATAATTGCATAATTGCATAATTTTTTATATAAATATTGCATTTATGAAAGCAACAGATAATAATAATGTTATGTTTATATTTTATATTTTTTGCTGCAATAATTATAAATTACATATTGTGTATAAATAAAATGTTTTAATATAAGAATAATAGAATATATCGGGAGGGTATATATTTATTTGTGATTCTATAGAATCAATACTAGCTTTGAAGTCAGTACTATTAAAAACGAGAAAAAAAAGCTAATTTCTATAAAATTAAAAAATAAGATATTCAACATCACGCTTTTTTTTGTTACCGTAGAGCTTTCAAATTATACCTTTTGGGAAAGACGCTAATAAATGCGCACTTGATGTAAATTTCTATAACGGCCATATTTGTTGATTCGTCACATCAGGCGCAGATCCAGAACAAAATTTCAGAGAAGAAGGAGGCTGAACCTATGAGGCCAATGTTAATAAAAAAAAAAGGGTCAGGAAAAATGCATATTATATATATTGCCCATGTTAAATGAAAAATTATGTTAATTTAAGGATAATCCTGTAAAAATTTTATCCGTTAAAGGCGGATTCAGATGGCGACAACGGCGATGCGACGCGATTTTGTCACACAAGCTGAGAACTCCTATGCGGCGAGCGAATTCGCCAGGTTAATTGCAGCAGCGAAATCGTGTTAATTGCAATGCTCTTTTTTTTAATCGCCAAATATGGCCGCCAATGGATTTCACAGCAAGTGCGCATAATTCGCGTCGCGTCGCATGATAAAAATCGCCATGTAAATCCGCCTTTACAAAAAAAAAAAAAAAAGATCTTAAAGGAGTGTTATATATTAAGAATATTAATTAAGTAAATATTAATTCTATTAAGTTAGCAGGTAATTATTAAAAAAGTACAGACAAGATTATTGTAAATATTTGGTTTTAAAATTTAAAAATCAGACGACTGTCATGGTACTGTGGTAATGGAATATCGACCTCAAAAACTTTTTATAGCATGCAGAAATGGATAGAGAGTGCAAAGTTATGCTACTGTAATTTTTTTTTCAGATATTTTAGAGTCCGAGAACTATTCTTAAAAAATTACTGAAAGTACAGAGAAAGGGATGCCTCTGGACGCCTCTCTTAATAAAATTATAGGACCTAAAAGGGGCGTGGATTCAAACCCGAACTCGGCAAAACTTTTAGCAATACTTCTCTGTTAATACTCTAAAAAATCTGAAAAAAATCAAATCAAATTTTGCACCCTCTATTCATTTCTGCAATAAAAAATTTTAGGTCGATACTTAATTGTTTTACATTTTTTAATGAATGGTTATGTTACCATTTCTTTATTATTACTTTTTTAGCAGTTTTAACTTGATAGTAAATAAGAAATATGATTGTTTTAACGTTGTATTGGAATGGTTGTTGAAACTTTTCTATTATGTATATTTTTTTTACAGTTTAAATAAATTACATTTTATTTCACCATCTCGAACAATTAATTACGTAGTCATTGAACATTGTTAATAATGCTAGTCCACCTAAACCTACCCCTGAAGTACTGTTTCTGATCAGAATTGTTTGGACATGAAATGTTTTCGAACAATAGAAAAATTATAAACTTTGTATCCACTTTGCTGATTTATTCACAGCCAACCAGATTTTTTTATGCTCTACAACAATAAAGTATCGATCTCAAATATTTTTATTACAAAAATAAATAAATGGTACAAAGTTTTGCCACTCTGATTTTTCCGATTTTTTAGAGGCTGGGAAATAATGCTAAAATGTTTTACTGAGTTCGGGTTTGAACCCACGCTTCTTTTGTTCCTATCAATTTTATTAAGAAAGGCTTCAAGAGGCGTTAATTTCTCTGTACTTTCAATAATTTGTTAAAAATCCGGACTCTAAAAAATCTGAAAAAAATGAGAGTAGCATAACTTTGAACCCTTTAAATAAATTTGTTTGAGGTCGTAACTCCATTGTAGACAGTGTTTTATAAAGCTATAGGAGGTAGGAAACTAAAGTGATACAGAAAACGTCTCACCCTTTTTTTTTAAGTAAGGTTAGGAAAATAATTTGTTTCGTAAACCGGAACATACGTATTGGTCGCGATTCACGAAGCAGTTAGCCAGGTTTCTAACCACGTTTAGCTTAACCACGTTTAACTAGTGTGATTTAACACGTAAAACGTACAGGTATAGGTAAACGTGGTTAAGCTAAACGTGGTTAGAATCCTGGCTAGTGGCTAACTGCTTCGTGAATCGCGACCAATATATACTGCGTGTCACATGATTTAATTAAGTTTTCGAAGTGTTTGTAAGGTCCTCGGTCATTGGTTGATAGTTTGTAACGAAGGATCTGATTGGCCCGACACGAGCCGAATACTTCCGAGCATCTCCGACCTTAACCTTAATTAATGTGATGACCAGTGTAGGATAAGATGAGGAGAAACAAAAACAAATAATTTAGTTGATTATTTAATATTTAATCATACTAAATTGATTATTTATAGATTAGATTCATATATAAATATTCCAGGGAACTCGGTCTCGGCGAAAGAAAATACATTTTATTTGTTGTAGATAACATATATTTGAAACAAGTTTAATAAAGTTCCATTAAACTTAAAATAATATAATTGAACATTTAACATGATTTAACGCATTGAAGCAGGCAGAGAAAAGTTTGTTCACAAAATGCGTTGGTTATAAAACTCCAAACTCCCATAGATTAAAAGCGAAATCTCGAGAAAGAATTAGAAGTAAAGAAAAATAGGTATAGCTGTTCGTAAATAAGAATCAGGAATAAAATATTTCTGATGCCAACTGGATATAGATAATAAAATTAATCTATTTCTTGATTCATGAATCGATTATGCATTTAAGAACATACCTAATGAGTCTATTAATGATTGCATTATTATTATAAATTCTATAAAACTTTATAAGTTATAGATCTATCGTGAATGCCATAGAATACATAAAACTACAAAAGATAGTATAACCTTTCTGTACCTTATTGTGAGCTAGTTTGATGCTACCCTAGTTGAAAAAATTATGTACTCGTCCTTTACACGTCTAAACCTACCTATAATCTTTATGTATTTTTACTTCAAAAACACATCTATATATTTACTTCTTTACTCAAATTGAGGATGAAATGAAGACAACTTTTTTAACATTTTATTCTCAATAAGAGGAGAAAAGACGCAATCTCGTCTTTTTCCTTAGAAAAATTATGCAAAATATATGAGAACAAGAGACGAGAAGAGTAGAATAAAAGATGACAATTATTTCAACCGGGTATAATGTAGAATTCACTTACGTAGTATCGCTGATCATTGAAAAGAAAAAATCATTATCACCAAAATACCAATAATACACTCTAACGTTATCCAGGGTATCTGCTCGTGGTCTAGCTCCCTTCCTCAGTGACTGAGTGTCCTTTGTCCAGGAGCCAGGGTAGCGACCTGACTTGTGGAAGGTCACCTTCAGTCTGGGACCACTTTCAACCGGAGCGCTCTTATTGTACGTCAGTGAAAATTTTTCGGTGAACCGAATTTTTATCAACGAGTCACAGCTTGCTTGATTTTTGAACCGTGTTGAGTGAAGTACCGCGTCCTGATGAAGAACCTGTACAGTTAGGTCCTCGGTGTACTTTGGGCCATCTTTACACTCGACCTGAGAAGGTATCTCCACTCCAATAAGTCTCAGGGTACGGTCTAAACGTACTAACTGACTGGTGAAAGGGTTAAAAATATTGGTGTCTGAAGTACACGTTTCCAGTTCTGCAGAACTCTCAAGAACATCAAAGGTTGAGGGTTTCTTGGTGGTGACCCTTGACTGATTACTTGAGGAAAGGTTCGCGGGCATCTCCATCACGCCAGGAGAATTGATGTTGAAGATTACAGCCAGGCTCTCAGGGTAGCTCAGGATCTTAGAGGTCGAGTGAAGGTCGGTGAACTGTCTGGGGGTCAGGGTAAGGAATCTGATGAAACCCAGGGTAGGTCCCAGGACTTCTTTTAGGACCTCAGGCTCCTGAGGAAGACCCCTACGTTTGGCTTCCGCCATAGCCCAACGAAGACTTGCGTCAAACAAAACGAGTTCAGAGCTGACGCTGAGAGTGTCTTGCTGCAGCAGCGACACCAACGAGGACTGCGGAATTTCCACGAACTGAGGATCTTTCAAGGATTGTTCGGTCTTCCACTGAATCATCTGTAATTATGGAAATAATTAATTTTTAAAATGATTTTAATTAATACAATATAATAAGACAAAAAATATTGTCATGCCCAGACTCTTTTCTCCGTACCCTTTTATTAGTACCCCTTAATAATTTTTACATTGAAGAATATGAGAGCTTTGTTTTGAGCCTAATTTAAGGTGACAATTTTTTGATGACGTCATCGGTGCTCACCTGCATGGCCGCAAGCTCGAGGTCATTGTCTCGGTGTCGGTGCGCGCACTGCAAGGCCTTCCACACGTTGCCGGGGTGCAGCGAGGACCACAGGAAGGCGCGACTCTGCCTGGCCAGCTGATCCACCTGCAGCCGCGTCGCCACGCCCACCAGCTCGCACGCCTCCGAGAAGCTCGTCAAGCACACGCCGCCCGTGTACACGAACCTGGGGGATAACATCAGTAAACACTTTTTCATGGTAAAAGTGCAAAACTTACTCGATCATTTTACTGAAGGATTCTAGTGTGACGTCACGTACTCGTATGTGCTGCCCTCCAGCGAGCGCCGCTTCAAACACGGGACTGGCACCAGCCAAGAAAACTCTGTGAGCCGCTACCTCCTGCAGACAAAAGATAGGGTTGGTGCTTGATCTTCCACGGATTTAAACTGCACATATATGGAATATTTCCACCTTTACAAACCGTTGCAGTCATTAGCATACACATCATGCTACATTCAGCAAGAATTAAATTATGTATATATTCTAATTATTATAAAATACGTTCATTACATTTCCAATTACATTAAATTTTCCAAAATTATATATAAACTTCTATATATAATATATATATATAGGGTTAGTTTAGAAATGGTAGAAGCTAGTCTTTTTTTTTTTTTTTGTTTTTTTGACAAAAAAGCATTTTAACTCAATCGTATTTAATATTTTATTTATATTTTTACTTAATGCTTTGTAGTCGCTTTAATTGATGAGGTTACCAGTTGATTAACTTGCATTTTTGTGCTTCGATCAATAACGATATGCAAATTTCATAATATTTTCTAAGGAAAATTCGTGCAAAAAACGCAAGGCATGCAGGGTCTAATTTAATGTTTAAAACTGTTGGCTTGAGCAGTTTGCATTCTGAGTTCCCCACCTGTGTGTTGTTGTCCGGCCCCACCACGAAGGTACAGTCCGTGTACAGACGACGCTCCAACAACACGCGGTTGCGATCCTTTAACGAGCCGGACCGCCAGTCAGCACCGCTAGCCTGGAGAATTAGTATAGTATTGGGTGCATGGTTATACAAGGCCTATTCTAAAAAAAGCATGCCTGGAGAAGACTAGCGTATTGGATATGGCAGATTATTAAAATGTTGAGCACTCGTGCAAAGTTGACTAATGTTTCTAGTTAAATTAGAACTGCCCTGCCATTTGAATCGGCTGCATTTTAGTACTCCAAGCAAATTTTACTGCACGTGTATTTCAGCGACTACTGAGAGTTTACTAAATGCTGAAAATTAAAAAAAAAAAAAAAAAAAAGAAAGAAAGAAAGAGAAATTGTGAAATCCCAAATTATCTCAAAATTTCAATATTATTACACACAGCGCGTCGGACTGGGTGATTTCATAAAGAGGTGGTATAATGATACTCTAGTTCTATCTGTACATAAAATGTATTGAGAAAAAGCTCGAAGCCACCATTAAGCTGGTATTACACGATACAATTTTGAATACAATTTTTTCTTATAAGAAAACTTAAACTCCATTTGTTTGTATTGAGATGACATTTTTTTGTAAGGAAAAATTGTATCTTGTAATACAGGCTTTATACCACCTTACATTAATTAGTGATTTTTGTTTTGAATGTATGACACACCTTTATTATTATCAATTTGTTCTGAATCATGCAACACCAAGAGTGGTTATATACTTACATTTGATGTCATATTGCTCATTTCAATTGCAGTATTGTTGAAGTTGTTGATAAACTGAATCAAGTCCAGTTCCTTGGGCACCTCCGTTTTGTTGACCCTGTAAGATATTTACCATCAAATTAGTTAAAAGGAAAAGTCATAATGTCTGCATGTTATATTTATAAACCCTTTATAAACCGACATGTGATCCCGGCGTATATGTTGTTTTCTGCACTCAATTTTTTATGATATCTCGTACTTACATAACCCCAGAAGGTCAATCGAGTGCAGATTATTGTACACTCGTACCCTCGGAAAATTTCCCTTTGCATCCTTGTTAATCACCATGTCCCATAAGAACAACACATATAGGGCATGGTGATTAACAAGGCTGCAAGTGGAAAATTTTCCGAGGTGACGAGTGTAAAAATTGGTCATATTTTACGAACAGAAGTATAGAAGCATGCACATTATGCATGACAAGGAAAAGGAGATTTAGAGAGAGAGAGAGAGAGAGAGAGAGAGAGAGAGAGAGAGAGAGAGAGAGATTTTCAATTTACTCACTGGTTATCCATAAGGCTCATATTGGCAGCTTTTTTACTGCAAAATTCCTCAGCTTCTGCCTCCGTGTAGCACTACATGATAAATGACAATAATTAATAATGACATCTCAATCAAATATTTATTTATGTTGTTATGTAATTTTAATTCTTATTAGGTTTTAGGAATGACGTAATCCATATTGTACTTATACAGCCAGTTGATTGAATAAACGAATTGAATTTTACATTACGTTGTCATTTTCATGCAGTAATATATATCGAAAGTCGAGAAAGTAGTCGCTGTACGCAGTCTCAGTCCCCTTTAAACGAGTGATTCAATTCATAGATAATACAAAATTAATAATTTTGATCATCTGAGTAATGTTTTGTCCGATCGAGCCCCTTTGCAGCGACCGCTATCTAATAATGGGCTTACGGGGTGTATTTTTTTTTACTGGCTCAATCAAAAGAGGAGGTCGAAAAATATCTCTTGGATTTTTTTTTGCGATTTTTTTAAGCACTGCATCATACCTAGAATGGAGATTAAAAATGTCTCTTGACCTGGAGGCTCCATCCGCAACGCCTATGACGTCACTACATTCTTTGCTTCAACTATGTAACACTTGTAAAAAATTATTGCATTGTTGCTTGTTTATTAAAAATAATCATTTGTTTCCATAGCAACGTGTTTGTTTAGAAACATTATATAGTTGACCCAAAGAATGTAATGACGTCATAGGCGTTGCGGATGGAGCCTCCAGGTCAAGAGACATTTTTAATCTCCATTCTAGGTATGATGCAGTGCTTAAAAAAATCGCAAAAAAATCTAAGGGATATTTTTCGACCTCCTCTTTTGATTGAGACAGTAAAAAAATTACACCCCGTAAGCCCATTGACGATTATTGAATTGTTGTGCTCACCTTCATGTCCGGACCTGCTCGTGGAGACATCGTGGTAGGTTGTCGCTTGTTGACAGGTACGACGCTCGGCTGTAACACAGAGGGCGAGGGGCGGATAGATGGCAGCACCTGTCATTGTGTCACCTCAACGAGGGAAATGAATTATATATAATATATACTGGAGTTTCATGTTTACGTTTTGGATAGCACGGAGATGCCCGAACCCGCCCGAATATCTTCGGGATGCAGGCAGAAAACCCTAAAATCCTATGCTGTGCGTGTTAACGTAACTCACAACATCACTTTTTTAACAATAGTTTTGGTCGTCAAATATATTTCAATATTAGCATTGGTTCTTCTTGTCACCATTTATGAAAGAAAATTCTACGAAAAATGATACGAATAGCCTTCAGAAATAAATTTCGAGACCAACTTTAATATGTATCTTCCATGCCGCTGACAATGTTTAGCCTACACAATCGTGACGACACATTGTTTTGTGACGTATGGTGAAAGACCAGTATATGATCTGTCATTTTCAATTTTTCATAACTATATACTATAGCAATATTAATATTTAAGGATGAATCTCAGTAGGTTGATATCTCGCAATCGTACCGCCTGAATGCAACAAGACTTGCAGGGGACTTAGAACTCACCATCAATATAGGTGGTATACAAATTTTGAAGCGAATCTGTCTTACCAGTTTAGTGAAAACTGAGGTAGAAGTTTAACATTGGCCTTATGGACGAAAACCTGAAATGGAGCTGTTGTAAGAAAACTGTAAGACTAAATTTGGTCAAAACATAAGCGATTAAGTTTTAAAACATTCTCGATTTTTTAAAATTTATTTCATTCGATTCGTTTGCAGGGAAATATTCTTTGATTCCGAAGTAACTGAGATTAATCGTTAATAGTATATAATAATAATGTTATTATATTTATACTACTATGATACAGTTTTATCTTGACTTTTATGTAAAGCTTTCGTCATATTTTTAATGTTTCTATTGGTACTAATATTTCGAAATGACTCGTTCCCTCACTGACAGAGTGCGAACCGAAAACTCACGGAAACACATTTATATTTTATAACCTGTCCCAATTGCCAGAGGTATTATGAATATACTAACTATAATACATCATACAGCATTCATGGGTCATGATTATTTATACTAGCTGAAGACCCATAAGTTCTGTGTCATAATGAGATATTAGAATGTGAAAATTTTAGTGGCTTAATCGAAAGAAGGGGTAAAAATATGATACTGTGAATTTTTTCAGATTTTTCTGAGACCGGGAACTATTTTTAAAAAAATTTTGAAAGTCTATTTTGATGACGTCACGGGCGGCACTCCTTAAGTAGGGCAGTGCCGCCCGTGACGTCATAAAATAGACTTTCAATAATTTTTTAAAAATACTTCCCGGTCTCTGAAAAATCTGAAAAAATTCACAGTATCATATTTTTACCCCTTCTTTCGATCAAACCACTAAAATTTTCACATTCTATAATATCTCATTATATAATATCATAACTTGGAAAAAAAATCTCTGAAACAATTTCAGAGCACAACACATGCATGTCATGCATACTTATATATTTAATACTATTTCGATTAATATAATAATATTGTTAAAATACAAACTTAATTTATTTTTAAATTTATGTTAAATACCAATTTAATGACAATTAACTATAAGCTCTATAAGGGTATACGTGCTATGGTTTCATTGTTAAAATAATTTGCATTCGTGACTTTAATCATTTGATCTAACCATCATGCAAGGTGATGTATATATTATATGGTGATGTTTAAAAAGTGCTCATTGCATGACCATATAGTTTCCTCACCCTCGGTCGCGGTGGCTTTTTTGTCGTCTTCGGAGCTGCTGTTGTTGAGGCTACTAAAGATGGGGCGGGGGTCAATCAGGGGCGGCTCGTGCCCCTTTTCCGTGGGGGTGCTGCCTGACATGGGACCCGCAGAACACCATGGGGGGGTTTGGGGGGCGGAGCCCCCCAATGGCCCGCCGCAGGCGCGATTTTTTTAAAGGACACGCCCCTTTTTTAGGGTAAAATTATGACAAAATCATATAATAATGCTCTCAGCAACGAAGCAGAAATTATCTAAAATCAAAAAATGCATGCATTTTATTTATAATTTGTTATGACATGCACTTATGCGAGCCCTTTTGAAATCGTGATTGAATGTTTCAAACTTAATATAATATCCAATTTTTAATTATTTTTTTTAATTCATAAGTCCTTTCACGTGGTAAGAAACATATATTTATATAAAAATAAATATTGTTTTAAGCCCTTTTTTTTAAATAATAGTGTCAATCAAACTGCATTCAAACTGCATTGTTAATATGAAACCTGAATGTCTGGTATAATTTTTACGCAATGTATATAATGAACATCAAATAAATCGATCATGGTATATACAATATGTACAAAATTAGGCAACAACGAGAATCTAATATAAATTTTTAAAGACAAAATTTAATAAAAAAATAAAAAATGAAATTTATATAAGAAAAAATTGCATTATTAAACATTATTTCAATATTATTAGTATTTATTTAATTGAGAAAAAAATAATCGTAATCCTGTTAAGGTAGAGATAACACGGATCAGCTGACCTAATGCTAAAAAAATCTCAGTCATGAAAATTACGAAAAAAAAAAAATAAAATGTTCTCCTCTACATCGCCTATCAAGTATCCGGCATTTTCGGTGTAAGACATTTCGGTGTAAGGAATGTTCAGTGTAAGCGTTCGGTGTACGGAACTTTCGGTGTAAAGAGATCTTGGTGAAAGGAAGATTCGGTGCAAGGAATTTTCAGCGTAAGGAAAATTTGGTGCAACGTTAATAAAACTGTTAAATATAAAATAATGTAATTGTTTTTCAATTTATTAATACTTTTTCTATTTGAGGTCAGAATTAGAAGAACTAGAAGAACTTATGCTATATATATCAATAGTCGGATCAGTACATGTTGTCAATATACACCGAACGCTTACACCGAACATTCCTTACACCGAAATGTCTTACACCGAAAATTCCTAGAATCCCTCTCGAGCGGTATAACAGATCAAAGATCCCAATTTTTTTATTATTGTTTTATTTTTTTTTAGCCATGCAACATTTCTTTGATTACTATCGCATATTTGCTGCTAAATAATGTACTGCCGGTACACGCAAACCCGGGAAAATAAGCTATATATTTTTCTCATCCTGGAGTAGTTAACGTTTTCTTATATTTTGTATACTCGTACACTTTTACAACTTGTTTTTGTTTTATTGTTTTATTTTTATGTTTGAATTTTCACATTAATGGTATAAAATGCTGTAGTGAATAATTAATAAATAAATAGCTCCCATGTATAATATATCGACTTGTTCCTGGTAAACTTATAATTTATAATAAAATACATGGGCGCGATTCACGAACGAATTAAGTTATCCAGATTTCTCACTTAATTAATTCGATCGACGTTTAGTGCCATCGAGTTAGACTGGCGCTAACTGCGTGGTTAGTAAGAAACCTGTTGTTGTCGTTGTTCGAACGTGAGATCTCACGATTGTTTACATGCATGCATGCACCACTTAATTTTCAAAAGACAAAAGTGTTGGTTCTTTTGGGACAGTCATATTTTTATTAAAGTAAAATAAAAGTGCTGGTCTTCATTCCTCAGATGCTTCAATATATTTAGTCAATCTTTGTTAGTATATTCACTGATGAATGTAATTAAATTTTTGTTAATCTGCTCAATGAAACCATATTACAGGAAAGGTCTTCGAAGTGTTGTTCAAAATTATTCCCGCATGTCAAATACCACAAGCTCATTGGTTCAACAGAACCAATGAGCTTGCGGGTACTGCCGATCGCACAGTCCCCGATCGCTCCAAAATCACACGGCTTGAGTGGGAGTTGAAGAGGAGGAGAATGAGGGTGGGAACACTGCTTTGGGATACTGCTAGTAGTGGCAGTACCTTCCGCTGGGCAGCGCTGAGGGAATAAATTTACGCGGCAGCGGCAAAAATTTCATGATTTTAAATGTTAGAACTGATAAAAATTTGCTGGAAAGTTCAGAAAAATTATAGGATTATTTGATATTTCTAATTGTGTGTTTGTTCCCAAAATTTCTGGGGGGGCTGCAGTACCGCAGTACTATAGTACGAGCCGCCCCTGAATTATATATATATATATATATATATATATATATATATATATATATATATATATATATATATATATATATATATATATATATATATATATATACACACACATATATATACATATATAATATTTGACCAGTTCCTTGTTGGCCTTCCTTCTTCAGCTTAGCTTACATTATTATAGTGTGCAAATAAATTTACATTCATATAATTATTTACATAGGCATTTAGATCTCTATTCTATAGGGCATCGGTTTTGCTACATTACATAATATATGTATTTATAGTATAGAGACATAATTATTACATGTGTTTTCGAATTTTAACATAAATTAGTCAGTAATTATCGTTATACTTTTCCAAGTTGAAATTAATTTCATATAAGTATAAAATTAATAGTTCCCTTGTAGCTCATTTCTGTGTAAGCGGCAGGTAAAAACCACTGCTAAATGTAATCTTCTTTGGTATAAAAGGACCTTCAATATTAACGTGTACTTTTCAAGGTTACATATCGCTATTATGTGAAGATATTCTTGTAATTACTGCAAAAAATGAGAGGTAGACTCTTCCTTTCTAGAATCAAGTCGAGACTAACTGAGACTACCGAGAAACCTCTTGTGTTATATAGGTTTTTAGGGAGGTCGCACACTGCCTTCGTATGATACAAATATAGAAGCGGTTCTAAACGATACGATGCGATGTGAAAAGAAACTGTGTGCGCACTTACACCTGATCTCATTGGTTCTTAATTTTGTTTATCATACGCTGCGAAATGATGCGATTCTGTGTGACAGCCCTGGT
Source organism: Siphlonurus alternatus (assembly GCA_949825025.1). Classification (NCBI taxonomy): domain Eukaryota; kingdom Metazoa; phylum Arthropoda; class Insecta; order Ephemeroptera; family Siphlonuridae; genus Siphlonurus; species Siphlonurus alternatus. The sequence goes on from OX463778.1 coordinate 8,766,986, forward strand.
ATATACAAGTTAAATGGACGTATAACATGAATGATATCATATAATTTCAGTAAATAATTATAATTAAATTTAATGTTAATATCGTTTTATAGTTTTTAGTACTATTAATTTTTTTCAATTATTCTTATTCACCTTACTTTTAGGTAAAATTCAAAAGTTTATTCCGGCCGGTATATTCACAAAAGACTTAGCATAGATTTTATCCCATAAATTTTTATTACTATAAGTAGTACGTTTAGTACTGCACATTTAGTGCTCGATTTGATACATAACTTTTTGGTAAAACTAAAAATTTCTGGGATAAAATCTATTCTACGAAATTTCTGATGGGTGGATCCACTTTTCCCCCACCCGCACATTTTAAAAGTGATAATATTCATTGCACCCAGACTATATTTAGGTACTTATTTCTTTTAACATCGATTTTACATTCAATTAAAATTTTAAAACTAATATGTGTTTTTTTTTTTTTTTGTTTTTTTAATACTTCTGATTATGAATCCGTTTTCACCCAAAATGGCAAATAATTTTCTGTACATTTTTGTTTATTCTTGACTATGTCAATGCAGTCACATAGCAGGGCACTGTTTCCATATGAAAGTGCCAAAATAATATACCAATTAATTACATCAAATGTTAATCCTTTGTTAATTAAACGAACAGGTGCGGATCCAGGTGGAGCTGCAGCCACCCACCGAAATGTTGGATTTCATATGCAGCAATATAGGCAATTTACCCCGCTCCAATTCTTTTTTAATTGATCTTAGGACCCCGATTTTTTTTAATCGCACCTGTTTATCAATGAACACTTACCGGGTGTCTGGCAAGCGAGGCGCTCCTCGCGAGCAAAAGCAGCAGCAGCACCGAGCGACCATCCATCCTCCGCATCCTCGTCGTCTTCTGAGATGATCGAGAACAACTGGAGACTCGCAAGGTCAGCTTCTCCAGCTGCCCGCAGAGTGGCACGCAAGTTGCCGCTATCCTAAAGTATCCCGATTTAATGATTTAATATGACAGTATATATTTCAGCTAAGGGAGTTGATGGGGAGTTAGGGGAAGGAGTCCACACTTATGCTAATGAGTGATGAGTTACATCAGAAATAACGCGTATGTAATCAATGGATTCTGAATAAAGAACACATAATAAAATAATATTATCGTGCGCGTAATATATTTAATTTAAAACATAATATAAATCACGATTAAATTATATTTACGATATATATATATATATATAAACATTTAAAATAATGTAATTTGGGAAAATTACAAACGACTTTTTTTCTATACATATTATAATATTATAAATATCCTGTATAATTAAGCGTGTAAGTTATTGGTGGTGTAAAGTATATAATATATTATATGGCACAAAAATATCAACCTATTTAACAGGAGCTAAATAAATCACAACTTTTGCGTCGTTTATTAGTAAATTTATTACAATAATTTTAAATTCCCGATGTTAGTGATAAACATGCGAAATTTCATTTCATACTTTTGTATATGATGTCATGCACAGCAATTGCAGCATAAAAGATTTGAAGGGTAATCGTTGAGTTAATAAAAATCGTTAAATATTAACAATACCCTATATAGGTTCCTTATTAATTACAAATATGCAATAATATATTTCGTGCAGTTTATCCATTGGCTATTAATATCCACAGCTACAGTACATTTTAATATATTTAAAAATTATCAATGTCATTGTGAAGGGGCATTCACAAAGTCTTAAGGCCACATTTAAGGCTCGAAAATTTAAAGCTTGATTTTAGACGTGTTTTTTAGACACAAAATTTCTGGTCTTAAATTATTGAGCCTTAAATGTGGCACCTTAAGGCTTTGTGAATGCCCCTTTATATGTATAAACTTGAAATTGGTTTTTATAAGTAATATTAATTCTATAAATTATAATAAGTCACGGACGCACTTTACGTATGCTGGTGATAAATATTATTTTATAACTTTGTAAAAACAACGAATGACATTAACAGGAAGTAAAAATAAACCGCAATCTTTGACTCATAAACTTAATTTTGATATTCTGTATAACCAGGAACTTTAATGATCAAAAAGGCGTGTAATTCCTTGCATGACTTCAGTGTTCATAATGGATTGTAAGGTTTTTGTCTTATATTTTGTGGTGCTCTTCTTCAGTTCGTTCAGTGATGTGAAATCTCAGGGTAATTAAGTACCAAAAAAATTAAAATTTTACTTTTAATTATGTTTTTGAAATTAGTGTAAATTGTTAAAAAAAATCATGGAAAAATGAATCTGTCGTATATTTTGGAACATACATTCACTGTGTATTTCCAGACTCAGCTCCAGAGTGTTCATTAATATATACGTTTTTTAACCTTGTTAGATTGAATATCTCTATTCGAGAAAAAATTACTTGTTTGTTGCTTTTAATAGTAATAATATATATATTTATATTTAATATTAATATTTAATTTGAATTTGGAATTTGTATTTGAATTAAGTTTCTTGCGTCTTTTTAATTTACGAGGATACTTATTCGGTTGAAATTTTGCTAACTTAATATATATATAAAAGACTCAAAAAACTTAATTCAAATACAAATTCCAAATTCAAATTAAATATTATTTTGATGTGTAATTCATGTGTGTGAAGTGCGAATAACTGCAAATTCCATTATTGTTTTAATTCTTATTAGATGAAGCTATCAAATTAATAAATTTTATTTCTTTAAATTTTTTCTAGACCAGTGGGACGTCTACAGTCGAAAACCAAATGCCATTATATTTTTGGAGGAATATCCCGGAGCAATATCAGGTATGCATTCAGTGTTGCTTATTTTTAATGTTTCTTATTGCAGTTACATACAAAGACCTTAATTAAGTCTATCACGCAGAAACCTCCGTGTTAAATTGTTAATTATTATGAACAGAAGAGTCGATGACTTGATGAGCTTCATCCTATTTAATGCACTATATTTGAAGTAAAACCATTCTTTAACTTCATTTTATAGTCTTTAAAATATATTAACAAATAATGGTTTATAACTCAGGGTCCTATATATTGATATTCGAATTAATTATTTGCAATGGACATTATTTGCCGTTAAGAGAAAATTGTGTAATATAATTACATATTATAATAATATATTATATCTGGGTGCAGTTGCGCAGCAAATCAAGTAGATTAATTAATTGTGTCTAAATGAATTAATTGGAGCGATGTGGAGAGCTCTGAGAAAGGAGCACCGGCAGTAAAAAGCAGTATATATATGTGGTGCATGGCTAATGGGGTACTGACCGCGGTATTTGAGTTAGCAATACTAATAAAAATTACTGTGAATTCTATGAAGAACAGGCCCTATTAGAGCATTCTACGACAATTTGCTGATTTTATATGAATTTTTAAAACTTTTTTTGATGACGTCATAGCATTGAATCTTAAATGGGAAAATGCATCAGTTAACATTGCTAAAATGAAAAGTTATTGAGGTAGGAATTTGAAACCTTCATTATCGTGATATAGCACTTAAAAACCTTGCAAATGATGTTTTGGTTACATTTCATTGTTAAGTATGGGATTTGGTAATGTTAACTGACATATTTTCCCATTTAACATTCAATGCTATGACGTCATTTTTGAGAGGTTTTAAAAATTCATATAAAATCAGAAAATTGTCGAAGAATGCTGTAATAGGGCTCGTTCTTCATGAAATTTTCGTGCCTTTTGAAATATTGACAAAAACTTGCAACTTTTTTTTTGGTCAGTACCCCATTAAAATAAGGCGTGGAAAAAAAATTTGTTTAATCCTCTACATGCAGTGATGAAATTGGAAAGCCGCGATTCTCTCTCTCTCTCTCCCTCTCTCTAACAATGCTGCTACATGGTTCATACGATGTTTTACTGCAAGTGTACCGACGGGACCACAAAAACTGCCCATATAAAGGCCTTATGGGTGACATCATAAAAGACGCTTGACATCAAGGTATGAGTGATAAGAGAAGACAGTATCGAACGACCTTCTATCAATCAACTTCACAGATACAATACACATCGTTGTCGATACAGTGTAAACAAATAGGTATTTTTTGTGGTCCCGTTATTACAGTATACCTTACTCTGTTACTCACACAGTGAAGCCCCTCACTAGAAATTTCATCATGGAAATCTGACTTATAATATATAACGATTGACCAAGTGAGCTATCTCTTGTCTTGAAATGTTAAGTGAGAATTCATATCCCTGTTATTTTACTGTTCTTTTTCATGTGTATCGCATTTTAAAAGACACAATATGCTAACGTTGCCTTCATTGTATATTTTAAACAGTGCACTATTTAGAAAACAGCATCCTGAATTATACGATCATAATCAGCATTCATATGAAACAAGAAACAGAACAAAAACTGTAGTAGCTAATCACAAATCAGCCTTATTGGAGAAAAGTCCTTTGTATCAGTCAGCTAAAATTTATGACTTTTTACCAGCATGTATTAGAAACATTGATATAGTCATAAATTGTTTAAAGCAAAACTGAAATCTATCCTGATAAAAAGGGAATTTTATTCAGTGAAAATGTTTTTTGCTAATAAGCTATTATACCTGAAAATTGTCTTGTAGAGTAAATAATTGTAAACTTGATATTATGATGTTTCAGTATAGTGATGACATAATATATGGATATATATTGTAATATGTGACTCTTAAAATATTGTAATTTTGTATATAATTTATTTTAAAGAACTTTGTTTGCATTGCTAATGTTGTATGGTTTTAGGGATGACGTGATTTATGTTGTATTGTACAGCCATTAATCAAATAAAGTATTATTATTATTATTATTTGATGTTTTAACTCCCAACCTATATAGTTGGGGTGGTTAAGCGCCAGCACCGGGCCCAATTGGGCCAAGATGAAGGCGCCCGCTGGTCCTGTTGGGGATGTTACGATCCAGCGTCTCCTACTCAGCTGCGGGCAATGAGGGCTTCCCGGGTACACCCGCAAATAGCCCATCACACAGCCTTTCGGGCAGGTCCTCTCCTAGGCGCGGTGGGACAAATTTCCGCTAGCACTCTTGGGTGCTGGATGCCTTTAACCAGGGCACTTAGAGGTGGGGATGCATCTTGGGCTTCCCAAACCAATGCCCTGGCCGCCCTGTGGTTCAAGAACCACAGGCTACGGGCCAGAGGTCACACTCGCAAGGCAACCCCCAACCCGCATGTCCTTCCTGAGCGCGGGGGGACTTATTATTATTATTTAGCTTCTAAAAATGTAATGCTATTTTTAAGGACAACACACATGTGACACTCCGCTGGAACTTGACAACTACGTTACTAACTGCATCTCCACGTCGTACTTCTTCCCTGCAAGTCAGGCAGTTTGTGATCACTGTGGCATTTCTGTGAGAATTCAATGTTGGAGTGACAAAAAGTGGTACCCGCTAAGAACAACGATTACACGGTCTTGCAGTGAGTAACCTACTTTATGATCTACTTGGCGTTTGGAGTCATTCAAAAAGTGATGATTAAATATTTAGGTCTCAATTTTTACAATTACATTCATATTTATCATTGGAATTTAATTTAGTAATTTTATATAAAATTTCTCTATATATATAAATTTAGATTCGACTTATTAAGAGTTGTGAAGTAATACCAAATTGGTCTCACAATTAAAGATACATCATTTTTTTAATGCAATTAATTTGTATAATATTGTGCAGAAGTTTACGATATAATAGTAAAATATTATGTTGACATGAGTTATATTTTATAGTACGAACATTAATTGAATATTTAATATTAACAATAATATACATAATTTCTGAATGACATATCAGAAAGTAACAAAAATTGCTAGAAATTAAAATTTTAATGGAAAACTATTTGTAATCTAAAAAGTAGGAACAGCATGAAAACTTTATGATTCTATAACTGGCAAGCTGCGTATAATATAATTTATAATTTTTGTTATGAAATATTTTAAAAGTATACGTTCAAGCATGAGTGCGAAGTATTATATTAAATATTTTTTGCTTATTAATTATATTTGTTTCGCTAATTTTTCAGATCTGACCTTGAATGACTACATTAAGTGTCTCGAACCTCCCCCCTACATTTACAATTGTCCACGCCTGACCTCAATTTCCGTACCCGTGGGAACAAGAAGAGTCTGTACGTGCTGGTCCAACTGCAGACCTGTCCTTGTAGAGTGCGTTGAGGATAGTCGTTGGTACTTTCGTCGTGGAGGAGGATGTCAAAGTGAGTATTACATATTACTTTTGTTAATTCAGGATTTAAAGGCCTTATGAACCTTTGCACAATATTAAGTACACGGTAAGCTTTGCTTCAGTATGATTCGGCTGCATAAATTTTTTTGTTTCCGTAGCACAAATATCAGAGATAATAGCCGATGAAGAAGCACCTGTGACGTCACTCACGCTCATTCAGCGGCGACAATATAGGGAAATCCCTGCAAAAGATAGGTTCACTCCCGCTGCAACCACGGTCACAATTTTACTTCTGTAATTTTGAAACTTTACCAGGGCAGTCTTGATAGTATTTGTCAAATAGATTGAAAGAATTTTTTTGCTGGCATGTTTACAGACTGAGTTATTGCGGTAGCAAGATAAGCCAAAAATTTAGCATTGTTTTCCTATACAACATTTTCGCTCCTCTTTCTACCGCAATAACTCAGTCTGTACACATGCCACCAAAAAAATTCTTTCAATCTATTTGACAAATACTATCAAGACTGCCCTGGTAAAGTTTCAAAATTCTAGAAGTAAAATTGTGGCCGTGGTTGCAGCGGGAGTGAACCTATCTTTTGCAGGGATTTCCCTATATTGTCGCCGCTGAATGAGCGTGAGTGACGTCACAGGTTCCTTTTCATCGGCTATTATCTCTGATATTTGTGCAACTGAAACAAAAAAAAATATGCAGCTGAATCACACTGAAGCAAAGCTAACCGTGTACTTAATACTGTGAAAAGGTTCATAAGGCCTTTAAGTCCTGTATTAGAAAATACATGGTATATAAAGTTTTCTTCAGGTAATTTTTGTTATGAAAATTTATATATGAAAATTAAAAGAAAATAAGATTTTTCTTAACTAAACTACTGTCTAATAACTTTATTATATACAATAAGATAATATAACATTATAAACTCTATATTATCGAGATGTGCAGCAATAATTTTTTTTAAAAAGAAAAATACAATCTTAAATATTATAATAATATTCTCATTTTTTATAAATATATGATACAGTGGTTGTAAATGCATAATCGATTCATGAGTATGAGTCATTAGTAAGGTAAATGGTGAATCGACCTCATTTTTTTATTGTAGAAAAAGATAGAGCGTGCAAAGTTATGATAACATATTGAAAGTCCTTTTTGTGACGTCAAGAGACACCACTCCTTAAGAAAAAGATAGAACTTGCCGCTTTGTGCTGTCATAAAAGAGACTTTCAATAATCTTTTAAAAATAGTTTCCGGGCTCTAAAAAATCTGAAAAAAAAATCCTCTATCCATTTTTACAATAATAAAATTGAGGTCAATACTCCATTAAGCAGGTAACATTAGGAAAATAAAATAATATATATTAAAACATCATTTGATTGTTTACTTACTAACTATACCTGTTATTTCATATAATTGATATAATTATATCTGATCAATTAAACACGAGAAAATCATGCAGCGCACATAATTATGATATGATTGATCATAATTTTCAAAATTTATAATACATAATTTTAAATATTTTGCATAATTACAAACTTCATAATCTTTTAGGTTTTGTGTTTCTCGTAATGGACAACCTGCATGAAATTTTTTATTGCAGAAAAGAATAGAGGGTATCTATTCTGAATTTTTTCAGAGTTTTTTTAGTAATGGAACTATTTTTAAATAATAATTATTGAAAGTGCAGCCACGCACCCTGGAGGCGTCAATATAAGGCGTTTTCGCCCTATTATTTTTATTAATGCTCCAGGGGTGCCAACATAACTTAGAGAACTTCAATAATTATTTAAAAATAGTTCCAGGACTCTAGAAAAAAGATTAGAGTGGCATAATTTGATACCTTCTTTTCATTTATGCAATAAAAATAATTCATATAAGTTGTCCATTTATTTAAAAAAATATAATTATTTATTAATCATGAATTTTTGTTTTTCAGAGACGAACGATCACCTCACCGAAGGATATTTAGATATAAACTACTCGGATGGCCGGTACAACTTCAGCTGTAAATCAGGTCATCTTCTGACTGGAGGAAATTCAACAGTCGAGTGTCGTAATGGAGAACTGATCGGAAGAAAACCAACGTGCCAATTAGCAGGTAGTGCTAACAGATTTTTACAGGAGGGAGTCTCATTTTCAAACTTGCTATTTCATGACGTCATGAGCACGTGGTACACCTCCACCTGTTTTTTTTTTTCACTTTATTAAACAAAATAAATCAGGCTTAAAAAATTGTAAAAATACACCAATAAACGAAACATAGCATAAAGAAAATCGCATCATTATAGAAAAATCAAAACTATTTTATTTAATTTTTTTTTTCATTTCTCCTATCTAATACCATAGGAGTTGGACCTCCACTTTCTCTTTTCTATCCACCTGACCGTCCGTATGCTATGCTATTTTCCCTCGTAAACAAAAACAGCAAGCAACTCTATACCAAAATAGCTGCTGTGAGGCAAATATCCATAATATATGGTATCATGGCCGCCGATTGCAATGTTTTGTATTGTTTTGGCTTCACAGGCCATGGTAAGATGGAAGGACATCCTATTGTTCTACCACCCACTTCCTCCTCACGACCTTGCCTCACTGATGACAGCGCCCCCACCATCCATAGTATACAAGATCCTTGGTTTCAATGTATCAGACATTTTTAAAATTCGTATACATGTACACAATGAGCAAATTAACTCAGTACTACAGCTCTCATGTAATTTCCCTTAACTATATCGTATAATATATATATATATATATATATATATATATATATATATATATATATATATATATATATATATATATATATATATATATATATGCATTTTATCTTACCAAGCATATTAATTTTGTCATAAAATAATATATTCATAATATTTAAGTATATTATTTTTTTAAAGCAAAGATTGCTCAATTATTTAAATAACTGACGTGCTTCACAATTTAATTTTGAATAGTATACATTAGTGAAAAGGAAATATTATCAGAAAAGAAGACCCAGGTGGGACACTAACCCACATCGTACTGTACCTTCCATGGCACTCTCAGCTTAGTACATCGAGTGCTCTCTCCTCTAACCAATTGAGCTACCGGGGCTGTGATCTCCCTCCGCCCGCTTTCCTTTTCATATGTATGCTGTTCAAGTGTGCTACCCGCACACAAGTATATTATTTTTTATTCATATATACAATATACACACACTATATGTTGTGCCAACAAATAAACATTACAAAAACGATTGATTTATGACGAAGCCACCAGACTTGTAGGTAAAGAAAATTATTTCCTGAAATATTAATCACTTTAATTATGTAGACCGTACTTCAGATTTTTTAAAAGTAATTTCATATATAATGGAGTATCGACCTCCATTATTTTTACTGCAGAAATGGATAGAGGATGCAAAGTTATATATGCTACCCTGATTTTTTTTTTCAGATTTCTTACAGCCCTGGAAGTATTTTTAAAAAAATTATTTGAAAGTCCTTTTTGTGACATCATGAGGCGCCTCTCTTTAAGAAAAGGATAGTACTTGCTGCCGCGTGACGTCACAAAAATAATAGAATAATTTCTTTATTTAGGCTCCATGTTTGTTCAAGGACATTCAATAATTTTTTAAAAATACTTCCAAGGCTGAAAAAAGTCTAAAAAAATCTGGGTTGCATAACTTTGCATCTTTTATTCATTTCTGCAACAGTAAAAAAAAAGAAAAAATTGAGGTCAATACTCCGTTTATACATACATATCTCCTTGTAAAACATTGTCTAAATAATACCTCAATTAATTTAGTGTCTGAATATAAATCCGTTTTAATAACAGTATTATAAGTAAATGAAAAGTGCTGTAGGATTTTATTTGTTTTGAGGACTAAAATTATATTTTTGTTTAAAAAAATATATTTGTGGTAATTAAATAATTGTCAAGATGGCGCGCCAAGAGTATTGATCATTGTCGACGTCTCTCCGCTCATGCAAATTGTCTGTCCTATCCTGGATAATCCTGGTAAATGTCCCTATCCTATTCTACCATATGTAAAAGGTGGGTAAAGGTAGAAGGTGGAATTACTTCAAGTTTTTGTAGACTGCATACTTCGGAAAACTTCGAGCCGGGCGCAGGATCGTTTAGCTCCGTCAGTGTCACTGGGCGCTGCAAGTGCTATAGTCAAATTTACTTTTGTATCCCTCCGGAAGTAAAAGGTTTCTGATCTTCCTATTGTTAGTTCAGTGCACAATTTCCCACACAGATAAATACTTTTAATTCAAACCAAACCGTTAAAGTTTCAAAACTGAAATCACTGACAAAAGAGCAGCAAATTTCCTATTTCTGGCTACTTCCGGAAGGAATGCCAAATTAATTTGACTGTAGTGATTCCCACCACGAAGAGGCATCCCCTCCCACGTGTGCGCGCGCACTTCCAGTAACCACTCGCTTCGCATGACTCCCTCCCCTTAAACTCCTACCCCTGGCAGATGTTCCCCTCTCGCGCCCAACGACATCACGCTACTATAAATTCAAGTTCCTCTACCTGCCAAGTAATTCCACCTTCTACCTTTACACACCTTGCATATGTATCATCTTAACTCTATCCCCAGTCAATTTGATTCATAACTTATGATTCTCGCCTCACCGCATCCACATAATCCTACTTTGACCCTGCTCTTCGGTCGGCCCACAGGAGTCAACACGTTGAGAATCTTTCAAATTCCTGCCATTCCTTGCATGTTGTCGCCTACATCATCAACCTACATTATTGAACCTCACATCCAATGTCATAAAAATCAACCAATTCCTTGTTTTTTTGTTTTGTTCTTTTTTTTTTTTGTTCCATTGCACGGTATAACACGTGGTGGGCTAGGTACCACTTTCATCATCACCTTGCATCCCATATTCCATACTCATCCTGTCCCATTTAACAATAAATGATATTCTGGTTTTGAACAGTACCAATAATTTAGGTAAATTAAATAAATGTGAATAGCCTCAGGCACCGGCAACATTGCACGGATAATAGAATGTAGGCAGAGGAGTGAGAGGAGGAGTGGGGGGAGCATTAAAGAGAGATGTGATGTGCGGTGTTGCCAGTGCAAGCGACAGAACGTGACGTCACATTCCTCCGTTCATGCCAATTATTGCGTACTTACACTGATGCACTTGGGACAATGCAGCATGTATTTTTACTCTCTTAGTAAGTGACTTATTTTGATTAAAAAATACTTGTTTTTAGGGTACTATGTCCCTTTAAGGTTATCGATAATATGAAACATCAGAACATTTGACAAGGAAACATCATATATGATTGAATATATTTAGTACATGAGAAAAAAATTATTTTGATTAATTACTTTATTGTCAATCTAATTTCATATCTAATTTTTTACAGCTGTAACAACTGTAATACCACCACATCACTCCACAGTTTTAGGCAGTGGTGAAAGTAGTTTAAATTTCTTACCAGTGCGTTTCAGATAGAGGCCTGAAGGACCTGAACCCCCGTCGGAGGCGCGATTTTTTGGGAAAAAGGGGCGTGGCTTTTTTTTATTGAAAAGTTGCACCAAAATTGATTATTATATTTAATGTCGAGTGAGTGATTACATTATTTTTTTTTTAAGAATTTGTTTTCTAAGAATATTTTAACCTACCCTCTATTGAGAAATTAAAACTAAAAAATTCCCAATAAAATAGCTTTTTTCTTTTTACTCAAACTTCATTTGAACTATGATAGCAATTAAAAAATACCTTTACTATGTAATCTATCATGAATTTTTTAATGGATTTTCGATTTACAAATAAATATTTTTTTACGGAGCCGTAAAAATATTGAAAATCTTTATGGGAATTAGCCCACATAATATAAGTAAAATTAAATACTTATTCAAACTTTTAACCGAAAGTAAAAAAAAAAATGAAGTGTCACATTAAATTAATAAAAAAAAAAAAATAAAAAATATTTCCTGTGCTGGCTAAAATTTAAATATTAAATATAATTTTTATATAATATGAAAGAAAATCACAAACAAGCACTTCGATGTTCGTTGTATATGTCTCATAGCAGCAGTGTTAATAAAATAAAAATATGTTTCACAATTTAGAATATTCTGTATAATTTAACAAATGTCACATTTTTTTAATAATTAAATTATTGTTTTAAATGTCTCAAAAATTAATTAAAACGAAAAAATTCCAAAAGGATGGAAGGTTAACAATTTTAAAAAAGTGCTAACGATTATCTGTTTATATAAAAATTGAAGATAAAATAGTAAACCCAGTAAATTTGAGTAAATAGTAAACAACCAGATATTTAAAAAAAAATATACATCAAAAATTAATAAATATTATTTAAAAAATAATATAATAAATAAATCTGTTCTCAGGCTCGCCATAGAAAAAGCGTTTATGAGAAAATTTTAAAATTAACATTCATATCGTAGTCTTTTATAATAATTAATGTTATACTATTTATTTAAAATGCAACAATTTCATATCACAAATTATTAATTTATTTTTATTTTTTACGTAATGAAAAAAAAAAATCAAAGTAAATATAGTAGATTTCAATTATTATTTTTCTCTTTAGTACGAAATTTTTTTCTTTGAAATAAAAAAAAAGTGCAAGTTAAAATTTCGTGAGATAAATAAAATCAAAGTACAAGAACTGTCATATGCATTGAGCATGATTATAATGTTTTATAATGTGATCTGTTCACACTTGCATTTTTTTTTTTTTATTTTTAAAAATTATTGATTTTTTTAGTTAAATTTCGATCAGTGTCTTACCAGTGCGTCGCACTGGCGTCAAATGTCTTACCAGTGCGCCGCACTGGTGCGCACTGGCTTACTTTTACCACTGGTTACAGGCATTCAGAACGAAGATACGGAAGAGATTAAAAAACCACATGATACTGTAATTATTCTCTCCTGTCTGCTTTTCATCACGGTTGTTGCATTTGCGGTTTTCATCACCAAACATTGCATCGACAACAATAAATGCTCACGTTACTTCCCCGGCGATGCCTACATGGAATCTTTTGAACTTCAGAACAGACCTCTACCTGAACAGCCTGTCAATCAAAACCCTGCGTACCTGGAAACTCTACGTGACCATCAATATGATGAAATTCCATGTACCAGCAAGAACCAGGAGCCCAGGACGTATCTTCCCTCCGAGTACGATGATGTCTTTAATAATTTGCCAGCCGTACCTCACGAGGATATCACGTGTACCAGAAAGGTTCTGAGACTGTTGTAAAGGTGGTTTTTGATATATTTTGATTGGTAAATTGGACATAGGCTTCAAGTCATGCACCTTTCGCTGCACAATTGTTGTCGCTAAGGTCCATTTTGCACTTAAAAATTAATTTTTTTTTTTTAATTTTCCCGGTAATATATCAAGCAAATAATGCAAGATATAGATATTTTGGGCTGTAGAAAACTCGAAAAATTTTCAGCTCGATCTCGAAAAAAAAGCTCGAGTTGTCTCGAAACCCGATATTTCGAGCCGAAGCTCGAAAATCGAGCCAGGCTCGAAAATTGAACCAAGTTCGAAAATCGAGCCAAGCTCAAAAATCGAGCCAAATCTTGAAATGCCTCAAAATCGAGTCAAAGCTTGAAAATATTATTTTTTGCTTTATAGATAATTGTGCAATAATCTTGATAGAATCCATAAATACGAAAATAATCATAACAAACTAAGAAGAAATGGTTTTAAATTAATTTTTGTTCTCTTTCAATTTGTGTGTGCTGTAATTTAGTAGAAAAAAAAACACAGCGGAACTACAAGATTTTTTTTTCTGTTTAATTGAGGAAGTTAAGTTATGAATTGTCAATTGAATTAACTATATTAAACCCTCTGAATAACGCCTACTTCAAAGTCAAATATTTTTATTCTTAAATATTTTATTTTATTTTTTTCCAATAGGTTTGCGAATCTATAATATATTAGTTCTGCTATTAGCGTAAACATTGAAGCATTCAAAGTTAAACACAGTATTGTTATGACTAACAAGTAAGTCGTGTGAAGAAGTTTTAAGAATTAGTCGAGATAAAAATATATATATATATATATTTTTAAATATCTCATTCTCATGCTAAACTTTTTGACCATTTTACCTGCTTGTGTCCTTGCATGTGTCAATCGCAGTGTGATAAAAGATTTCCAAGAAACAACTTAACATTGGCAGAAAATTAAGGGACGCGTTTATTTTTGTATTGAATAAAAATTTTAAAGCAAAGCTCTTTATTTACATTTTTAAATGTCGGTCAACCTTAAATACCACTACTTCCTCCCTGCGTGTCTGTCCATCGGTGTCGGACCCTCCAGGTAGTATTTTTACTAGGTCAACAACCCCACAACACAAGTTAAATAACGTACAAGGGGTACAAGTATAAGAGAATATTCAAATAAAACTTCCATTAAGTGAAAACCTATAGCGTATAATAGTAATTAAGTATATATATAAAATATTTTTTTTTCTGAATTTACATAGTAAAAATAAATTAGCAATTCAAGCAACGGCCCAATACTCGAAAAGCTCAGATTTGGTTCGAATCTCGAGAATCTCGATTTCGGCTCGAATGTCGAAAAGCTCGATTACGGCTCGAAACTCGAAAAACTCGGTTTTCGGTACACAATAAAATCGAGATCCTGAAAATTCTGGCTCGATCCGACTCGAATCTCGAGATCGATTTCACAGCCCTATTTTTCAGTTTGGAGTTTGGACCGAAGTTCCGTAACGTAATATTCCTTAAAAAATCTTACTCTTAGTGAAAAATCAAATTCACGCTTTTTTTTTTACATAGGTTAAGATAGGATGGTTGGAACACTGAAAAATCAGCTGATTTGAAGCCTCTGTGTCTATAGTGTTTAAAAAATTTGTTTCTATCAAGTTGCAAATATTTATTATGTGTATATAATATTATATTTTATTCATTCATATGATGTGTTTGTATATGTTTTCGTTACCGGACCATTTCGGACCTGTCATAACCGCAAATAAACACTCAATTTGCTTGACTGGTCATGACCGGTCCATAAATGACCGTATCAACGTTGATTCTCGACCACGACCGGTCTGACCAAGACCGCGTGCATTAGACTTATTTCGAACTACTTACCGCGATAGTATCTAATTGAATTTACGATCGCGGTCTTATAATATCATTATCATATTTATAACGGTATGAGTTATATAAAATATATATATTTAGTCTTTATAATTTTAAATGTAGTGTATATTTAATTAGTTATATTTAATGAGTGGGACCTCGAGAAATTGCAGAATGATCTCAATATACTTTACTTATGGTGTCAAAATAATGCGATGTCCCTCAACTTAAACAAATGCTCACACATGACAATTACGCGCTCTTCGAATCCAATTGTATCTTTTTTCCTTCGTGATTAACAATACAATAATAAACAAAGTATGTAAAATTAAGTTACTTGGTATTTGGATTACGGATGATTTGAAATGGAATGTGCATGTCGAAGAGACGCGTAAGAAATGTGCAAAATTAATCAGTTTTGTGTTTAAGTCATTGCGAGGATGCAGAGAACGTGTTTTGCGAAATATTTATATTTCACTTATCAAATTTATTATAACGTATGGTGCACCCGCTTGGCGTCCTCTCACTGCATATAACTTGGATAAATTGAATAGAATTCAGAATACTGCTAAACTAGACGCATAATTAAAGGCAAAACTCTTGGTCATGTTCAGCGTCTGGATAGATTAAATTTAAATAACCTGTGTTCTGTGTTTGATGATATTGATTCTAAATTTTTGAAGAAGTGCCTTAGTGGAAATATTGACCTATGTGTTGTGGGAGATAATAGATTGTCAATTAAACATCGCACTCGCGGAAGAGGAAACCCGTTTTCCTTGGTGTATGCTAAGCCTAATATTGTGTCGCATATGCTAATTCTAATTTCCCGCGAGCTGCTAAGATGTTTAATTCAATGCCTCTTCCTTTTGATATGTAATTAATTTCTAAATTTTCATGTAATTCTACTGGGCAGTCTAACTGTTTATGCTTCTTATTGGTTTTATTTTTGTATATATTGTATATATTTCTGCTTTTCCATGTTCTTGTTTAATTAGGTGAATAGACACTGTATAGTGATTTGGTTGTTTCTGCAGCCGTTTCTATTTGCCCCATAGGCTAACATATTTCTATCTTTTATTGTATTTTCAGCCTATGAAAGATTTAATAAATAAATGAAATATATATGTATATGTAAGTAAAAAAACTGAATATTTCATTAAAAATTATACTAAAAATACCAAAATTAAACTAAATACATCAATCATTGTATTAATTTTAGTTCTGACGGGATATTTGTATACAACATATGCAAAATTTTACTAAAATAAAATAAAACAAATCTTTTATTGTAAAGTAGCATAATATAGAACCTCTATGTATTTTTATGTACAATAACATAATCATGTAAACCAAGACTACTTTATATAAACAAATAATGCAGCATTTTTTTTAAAAATACTTGTAACTTATTCGTTTTACATATTTAAATATACATAATAATATATAATAATATGTATTATATTATAGGTTTTGTTGGTTTTGTCACTTGCCTGCAAAGTTATTTCTCTTCCATTTCTTCCGAGATATCAAAGCATACATTTTATTTCATGGTAAATTCGATTAAGATTACATTCAAGCAGGGATCGGATGCAGATGCAAGATGCACAAATATGGGATTGCATCCGCATCCGTGCATCCCAGATGCACGGGGAAAAATGAATGCATCTGGATGCGCATCCCAGATGCATGAAAAATAAATTTGCATCTGGATGCGCATCTTGGATGCACGAAAAAAAAAAAACGCGTGCATCCGGTCCCTGCCATTCAAGAGGTGTCAATTTATAATTTATAAGTTCAAAAATTATAATTTCATTATTTTATCACTTAATGAGAAATAATCATATACCTTTGTGCTCCCTATTGAAATAAAGCAGTGATATTCAGGGTATTCAATGCAATGTTGAAAGTCCAATTTAATTAACATGTAGCTACATGTAGTTACTAGATATTATTAATATATATTATTATATTATGTTATGTAGCAAAACCGATGCCCTATAGAATAGAGATCTAAATGCCTATGTAAATAATTATATGAATGTATATTTATTTGCACACTATAATAATGTTAAGCTAAGCTGAAGAAGGAAGGCCAACAAGGAACTGGTCAAATATTATATATTTTATTTGTACAATATGTATGTATATATATTTTTTTTTCCACACACTACATTTTTAACTATAAAGACTAAAACTGGGTGAGGATAAAATACAAAGCTTTTTTGTTTTTAAGTATATAAGTATATATACTTAAATAAGCTGCTTAATTAGCCTGCATTAAGAATTTATTGCCTACTTTTTATATATAGGAACCTTGCCGAGTTATGTATTGTCAAAATTTGTAGTATTTTTTAAACCTCTAGTACCCTTAAAATTAGGGCTGTAAATTTTAACCGGTTGATTAACCATCCGGTTAAAACCCCACGGTTAATCGTTTTAATAAAACACTGTTACTCGAGGATACGGTTAATTTAACCATTTAACCGAACTTCGATTAAAATTAAAAATTAACCGATAGTCAAATTTAACCGTTTCTAGCCGTGTCATAATTTTAAGCACTTTAAACCGCGGTTAATTTTTTTTAATAGTTTTTTTAAATGCAAAAAAATTAATTGACACATCGTGAACTGTGAGTAAATTTTCAGTTAGGTTAAAATAGAATTGCACTGATGGCACTAATTGCTAATAAAGCACGTACAATTTGTTCTTAAATTATAACTATTATAAGTTTATTCAGTCTGTTTGCAGAAAATAATTTATAATATATATAACTATTTCGGCATGAATATATTTTTCTTTTTGTACTTTTTAAAATAATTAATACATTAGGTGAACGTTTTTGCATACCGTATCAGATAAGATCGTAAAAAATTAACTTTTCAAAACTTTTTTTAAATCTTTATTTTTTTTGTCGTTATATTGAACCTTGAAGGAAAAAGAATATTGAACTATATTCAGTTATGTATGCAATTGTATTAAATATATCTTAATTTAACGTGATAATTGTCAAAAAATAACCGATGGCGCAGAGTAAACCGTTTCGGTTAAATTAACCGATCAAATAAATTCAAATAATTAACCGATCGAATAAAATTAACCGATAACGATTAGACGGGTTTTTTATTCGATCAAACATTTTCAGAATTCTGAGCGGTTTTTAATCGAACTTCGGTTTGATTAAAAACCGGTTAAAAGTTGACGGTCACCGGTTAAACATTTTTCTCGGTTATTTACAGCCCTACTTAAAATCGCTTTGTGAATCACTGTGACGTCATAAACATGCAAGTATAAGATATGTCTATATAAAGTCACATTATTTTGCAGCACGTTTTAGAGGTGTTAGAAGACAAAAGAAAAAAAAAAGTCAATATAAAATTTGAGGTTTTCTATCCACATATGATAAAAAAAAATGCCAGCTGTACATGAAAGACAAAGATGATATAATAGGCATATAATATATGTAACTATTTTTTTTCCTTGAAAATCAACGTTGGCTGTATAACTAAAATGTAAAAGTTGGTATTAAACGAAATGAAAAACCAAGTGGAGCAAAATAAATTTTATTTACATTTAGATTTTCTAACAGTTGACTTCATTTTAGGATGCAGAGTTTTCTGAACTAAATAATGTATTGTACATACATACATTATCAAGTTTTAGAGCAAAATAACATCGTGTTCTGTGTACACAAAAATTGCACTTGAACGTTTTAAACAAAATATAAGATGTAGGAACTGCAGATCATCATTAAGAATTTTACATTTTAGTCAAATTAATATGCAGGAAGTGGGTCAAATAATAAATGGCATGCAGAGTCCCTAAAAATATTGCATAATTATAATCTTTAAAAATTATAATATAATAGATCAATGACAATCTTGTTGCATAAAATTTAAGTTATATATTAATTGTGATTTTTTAAAAAATACTTTTTTATGCATAAATATTGTTTTTAAAAGTACACACTGAAGACCTTTGCATGCATTCTCATCGATTTATTTTTAATGTTAATTTTAATTTCACTGACACCTGATGCACTGCATCACATGCAATGTAAAATCCTTCAATGTGATTTTTATTAGTTATATACGACGTAGAGCTGTCTGGCGATTGCATCAAGAATCGACTTTTTTTTTTCTTTTTTCTTTTTTCTTTTTTTTTTTTTTTTGCAGAAATATATAGAGGGTGCAGATTTATGTTACCCTAATTTTTTCAGATTTTTTACATCCCTGGGAAATATTTTTAAAAAATTATTGAAAGTCCTTTTTGTGACGTTACGCGGCGGCAAACCCTATCCCCTATCGACGCCGCGTGACTTCACAAAAAGGACTTTCAATAATTTTTATTTTCTAAAAATTTGAAATACATCAGGGTAGCATAACTTTGCTACCTCTATCCATTTTTGCGATTAAAAAAAATTGACGTCGATACTCCATAGTATTTTCTAACATTTTATTTAAGGAACTATTTATTATATATTATAGAATGCTTTATATATATTTATAAGCTCAGTGTTGAGAATAACACAATTAAAACAATTAAAATATAGTTTTTAAATCAATGATTATACATAGCTAACTGTGTGGAAACATTTATTTTATATCAATAATCATCCAGCCAGAAAAGTTCTAATTTGAAATTAATTATTAAATAAAATTAAATTTATAAATTAACATTGCAATAACAGTTTGTCACCATTTATTATAACCTTACACCTAATTATCAAAAGACAACTATCTAACATAAATTACGTAATAGTTCATATTTAAGTCAGTTTTAAAATCTGTTCCCATGTATAAAAACCAAAATAGAACAACACAGTAATTTGAAGTTATTTCTGTAATAAAAATGTATTTTAAGTTGACAATTAAAATTGGAGTTAAAAACAACATTAAAATTAATTTTCATAGTAATATGTAATCATGGAATATACAAAACTATTCTCCCCCAACAGCCAGTCATAGCAGTAATCGTTTGAGAATGGTCTATGTCCATTACGGTAGCTGCATGGCATTGAAGTCACCAGACTTTTTGGATATCGACCTTGCTTGTGGAACAGAATTCTGATTTGAGAGGGTGTCACTTCAGGAGAAAATTCAACTTTCGTATTAAACTTTAAATCTAACAGTTGACGCCCTACGTCTGAACTACAGGAACTGAAAACTTGGTCCTTGAAGTCCATGGAAAATAAAACCTTGTTTGCATCGTTCAAAATCTGGACAGTAAGGTCCTCCATGTAGTCTGATCGAAGAACAAGGGTCTACTTTTCGTTTAGGAATCTGAATTCCAAACAAACTGACTGAAAACAAATCGTGTGTCGTGAATTTATACAAATAGTTATTGCCATCTTTCACTTTTTCATCACAAGATAATGCATTTGTTTCAAAAACATCGAAGTATGTTTTAAAATCCGGGATTTTCCTTTTCTCGGTGCTGGAAGAAAGGTTTGAGGGCACGTCCATCATGCCAGGAGAGTTGATATTGAAGATTACTTAAGGTCTCAGGGTAGTTCAAGATCTTAGAGGTCGATTGAAGGTCAGTGAACTCCCTGGGAGTCAGGGTAAGGAACCTAATGAGACCCAGGGAAGGTCCCAGGGCTTCTTTTAGACCCTCAGGCTCCTGAGGAAAGCCCCTACGTTTGGCCTCCGCCATAGCCCAACGAAGACTTGCGTCAAACAAAACGAGTTCAGAGCTGATGCTGAGAGTGTCTTGCTGCAGCAGCGACACCAACGAGGACTGCGGGATTTTTTTTTTTTTTTTTTAACAAGGATACACCCCTAAGAGCTTACAGCTCGCGGCGGGGTACTGGGTAGGGATAAGGTAGGGAACGGATAGTGGCCACGGCTTGCATGCTTACGCGTCCCAGCATTCGCTGAGGTGAGACTGAGGGAACCGTGGAAAACCTCAGTCAGGACGGACACCTCTACTTTTTCTCAATGGACCAAAGCGATGCCCAAAGCCTGGGGAACCACACACAAGTGCATTACTGCACTGGGTGGAAAGCGAGACGAATTTACCCCAGGGAGGGAGCAGCGTATTTTTTACTTGAAACGGTCACCCATCCAAGTACTAACCACGCTCGACGTAGCCTGACTTCGGTGATCTAACGAGAACCGGTCAATGCACTGCGCCACGCTCGACCTCTTCCACAAACTGCAATGAGGGTCTTTCAAGGATTGTTCGGTCTCGTCCTCAATCATCTGTAAGTAAAAATAAATAAGATTGTTAGCTCCAGTTTTAATATAGATGGTTTCAAATTGAACTATATAACAAATAGACAAAAAATATGTATCCCTCAAGACAGCATGAAGTTTACTCCTTCGGGGATGTTTTCATGTAGCCAAAACAGGTGTTTTGGACTAGAGCAAAATTGGGATTCTTTTCACACTTCCCCAAAAATTAAAGTAATGCATTTTATCCTATTTTGGTAATATAAATGTAGCAATAAGGCAGGAGTAAATTTCTTGATGTCCTCTCATAAGACTCGAGTGAGCGAAGTAAAATTCAGCTATGCGTTGGATTTCTTTTGTGTCCTCGGCGGCTACAATGACATTGCACTATATAATTGTAGCATTGTGAACAATCGACCTTCAGTCCCTAGAGATCACTGACAGTTTGATGACGTCATCGGTGCTCACCTGCATTGCCGCGTGCTCGCGAGGTCGTTGTCTCGGTATCGGTGCGCGCACTGTAGGGCCTCTGCCACACGTTGCCGGGGTGCAGCGAGGACCACAGGAAGGCACGGCTCTGCCTCGCCAGCTGATCCACCTGCAGCCGCGCCGCCACGCCCACCAGCTCGCACGCCTCCGAGAAGCTCGTCAAGCACACGTCGCGCGTGTATACTCGAACCTGGGGGAGGCCATGGTCAGAGTGAGCACCAACAGTATATGATTGCCATGTTTCCCCAAGTCTACACCTGCCATTTAATATGCGTTGTATAATACTGCTCCTGCATGAGCTTTAATTTACAAGTTGATCAAAGAATTGAGCGTATACTGTTAGTGGTCACTCGATCTAACTCACAATTAACAAGTGTCACAGTTCTCTTGCCGAAAACTTTATACATATATATATATATATATATATATATATATATATATATATATATATATATATATATATATATATATTTCGTTAAAAAATAATTTTAAAAATAAATATCTGCCAAACCCCCCCCCCTTATCTTCTGAATAACCACCCTTACTCACTCGAGCAGAGACTTGAAGGCCTGTGGTGAAATTTCACGCATGCGCAGTACACGTCCCTCGTGGTCCATTAACAGTGACTCCATCACGGAGCTGGCGACAACCAGCTGTGCTCGGTGGGCTTGTTGGAAAGTCTAAACACGAAAGCGTTAAACTGATACTGGTGTACAAATAAATTTACTCTTTTAACGTATTTCTTCATCTCCTAGCTTCAGGATGAAATTCATCCGGTAAAGTTAATTTTTAATAGTAATACTGCTGTTATATCTGTGTTTTTTAATGCAAGGATGGAATGAGATGCATTTTTTTTTTTTTACGGAAAGTCAAAAAATAAGAGGCTTACAGAGTTTATTTAGAGGTTCCATGTACAGTACATATGAGTTGAAAATAAAAAAAAAATCTAACAATGGTAATACATTATGTACTGAATGTATACACCCATACTCCCACTGTATTATTACGTTCAGTCTATAATATTGAGGCATTTTCAGGGTATTAAAAAGTCCTCATTTTGCTTGGTCTCCTCTTAGGCACGGACTTAGAAAAAAAAAATCAAAAGGGGCTGCCTACATAAAGCCAATATTAAAAAAAATGGAGTGAGGGAAATGCCTATACTGCTAATGTTAAATCCAAAATTTCGGGAGTAAAGGGCTGCAGCCCTCCCCCCCCTACCCCTGGATCTGCGCCTGTCACCTCTTGAGGTTAAAACTGCTTCAAAATTTAGTTGAGGCTTCATTACGTTACAATAAAAAAATTGCATTACGAAAAAAGATCAAAACAAGATAAACATTTTCCACACTTTCATTTTTTTTTATGGCTTTACAAAATGAAATTTAAATTTTATATTTCAATTTCACCTGTGTGTTGTTGTCCGGTCCCACCACGAAGGTACAGTCCGTGTACAGACGACGCTCCAACAACACGCGGTTACGATCCTTCACCGAGCCGGTCCGCCAGTCCTGTGACATTTTTAAATATATATGAATAGTCTTAGTAGACGGTGAACCTCTCTGAAAACCTTCCTGACATGCATATTAACATTTTATGCATTTGTTATTTTATGAAATTATGACCTAGTTTTCGGGATATTAAGCAAAAAATGCAAAAAAAAAAAAATTACATGCATGTTATTTTAAATAAAAGACAACGTGGCTTTTTAGTACAATCAGCTGCATCTTTATTAAAGAAAGGATTACTCACTCACCATCAGCAAAGGAGTATCGACCTCATTTTTTTCTATTGCAGAAATGGATAGAGGGTGCAAAGTTATGCTACCTTGATTTTTTTCAGATTTTTTACAGACCAGGAACTATTTTTAAAAAAATATTGAAAGTCCTTTTTGTGACGTCACGAGGTGGCAAGTCCTATCCTCTTCTTAAGGGGGTAACATAACTTTGCACCTTCTACCCATTTCTGCAATAAAAAAATAAGGTCGATACTCCATTAGAAAGTCTCACCCCCCCCCCCCCCCCCTGTTCTCCTGTGGTGTTCTCCTCGGTATTCCAGTCTCTGATCTCGGAGTCCACCTCCACCTCCTCGGACCTGCATGTGTCAGGACACGTGGACACGTTATTTTATTATTTATGTAAGAAAATCAATTTTTGTACCTTTTATCAAACGTTAATTATAAACGCTGGAATATGAACTCTTTATTTTATCACTAACTTCGTAAATAATAAAAAAGGGGAACGCCTTCAGATTTTATATTTTTATTGTTTAATTAATAAAGAATTTAAAACTTATTAGTGCATCAAATAAATGACATCACCCTCCGCAAAATTACCAGGTGATTTTCAAAAAGCACACACATCAAAAGTGAGGCTTATGACGTCAGGCGCACCCAAAGCGTTGAATATCAAGTGGAAATTTTGGAAGGCGGAGAGTATAGTGCCTATACCACGTTTAGCTTAACCACGTTTAACTATATTATACTTGTTTCACGTGTTAAACTACCTAGTTAAACGTGGTTAGAAATCTGGCTTACTGCTTCTTGAATCGCGCCCATTCACAAACACAAAAACAAACATATTCATAATATAACAGCACAAAATTATAACATTATAAGATAATAATTATTAATTTAATAATTTAAAGATGAGAGAGTTACCTCCTATTTCGTCTCTCGAATCTTTTAATGATATTCACTCTCTGTCTTATATATAGATTATCATTACAGAGGTCAAGGTTAATAGGTCATAAGCTAATCATCATCACATTTTGCTTGTGGAAAACAAGCACGCGTGATGTACAAAACACGTGATAAAAAAAATACCATGATAGTCGATCATCTCAAATAAAATGTTATTTTTACACAAAACTTTATTTTTAATTACTGGCAAGCGAAGAAAAGTGAATAAATTTGTGAATTCTTTGTTTTTGTCACGTTTTATGATAATAAATATACACAATTTTAATTAATTTATTTCAGTTTCCTAAACTGATTCAACTTTTCTGATGACGCGTGACTAGTGACGACTGATATAAAACCGCGGCTCTCTGAGGGAGGGAGTACTTGCTGGGTAGTGGCCAATACTTGAAGTACTGCAACATCACTTCTGTAAGTATACCAGCTACAGTCAAATTTACATACTATTCCCACCAGAAGTAGCCGGAAGTGTAAGATTTCTGGTCTTGCTATTCGTATTTCAGCTTTACAATTTCACACATAGTTCAGTATACTTCAAACCACTCTAGTATTATAGTTTCCAAACTGAATTACAAACAGAAGACTTGCAAACTTCACACTTCCGGAAGGAATATCAGATTAATTTGACTGTATACAAATCAATAAGACGTTTAATTTAATTATGAATCAAACTTTCACAGGATAGACCAGTTTTTTTAAATGTAAGATTCGATCATTCATTTTTATTATCGTGTTAGAAATGTTGATAAATATAGAATCTCGATGATTTTCACCGTCATTTTTGATTTTTTATCGTCAATGATTTTTAACTTTTTTTACACCTGTAACACCATTTAAAGAAGAGATAATACGGATCAGCTGTTCGACGTAGTCCCCTTTCATTAACATGTAAATCTTAGCAAATTCACAAAAATTCTAATTTTTTTCAGAGGCATAGAAAAAAAGTCATTTTTTTTTATTTATTTTATTTAATTTTTAGCATATATAAGGCTTTACCACATGGAGAGACAAACCAAAAAAAACTTAATTAAAAAAATCGGTTCGTTTAATTCTTTTGAACTTTTTTTTGGCTTAGGCACTAAAATCTGCCTCTAAAAAAACTGTCAGAATTTTTGTGAATTTGCTTAAATTTACAAGTTTACAGCTCATCCGCGTTATCTCTACCTTAAAACTGAGGTAACAAAAAACTGCTGTGTCCCAACAGTTATGTCGATAATTATTTATGTCACACAATTATTATTACGTTTCTTATATAAATAAATATTGCAGATTAAATTAACAAAAAGGTTCAAATGTTAATCATTACAAATTGCTTTTAGATTACATTTTTCCAATATTATTTATAACAGCAAACATGGCATTCAAAAATTCTTATAGATTGTCCGATGCATTCATAAAAAAAGTGCACTAGAGGATACAGAATCATGGATCAAATATGTTGCGATCGTCTTATTATTTTGTATTACGTAAAAATGGACTTATGATATTTTCAGTCATCAATATTTAAAAATGAATGACCATTTATAATTTAAAGTTAACTTATTTAAATTCATTTTGTATAGTGAAGAGATTTAAAGTTAAAAAAATGTTGAATTTGTTATTAATTTAATGAATTTGGACATGATATCATTATTATTGCTCAAGTTGTTTTTCTTGCAAGCTCGGTGACCCAAGTTCAATAAATTAATCTCCAAAACGGTACAGAGATCACGGGGTCATCTTTTGCCTTGTTTGTCTATACTGAAGATAGCAAATTAAATGTATCAGACTTCAATACTGTGTACACATTTTTATTATTATTATTAATATTATATTATTATACATTTTATCGTTCCAAAATACGAAAATAGTAATCATGTGGTATATTTGAATGTGAATTGATATATAATATAATATATAAAAAAAATTAAATATGAAAACTTAAGAACTGTCATGTACTATTTATATAGGTTTACTCTACAATAACTACATTATGAAATTTACATTGTTTAATCAGAAAATTTGCGAATTACTTTACTATAATAGTCGTATAACATGAAAATGTAAATTGGACATATAACTTTGAGCGGATTCGACAGCTAGTTTTTAATATATACATGCTTACAAGTAATTCAGATTAATTCTTAATTTACAATTATTTCAAACATTGTATTTATTAAATTTATTCATTATGAATCGTTCCAGACAGACGCCATGTTGGCCCCACGTCTCATCGTGGTCCTCGTGCTCGTGACGTCCTCGTCAGGCAGACAGCTCGTGAGTCAACCTCGTCAGTCAGACGTGCATGTTGGTTTGAACCTGCAGTGACGTAGTCAGAAAAAATATGGTAGGGGTGGGGTGTCTTAATTGTTACTATAGCAATTTTTTTGGAGCAATCTACGCATTATTTGACATGTAGGCCTTTATGTTAGTGGTGTAAGGAAATGGTACTGTATACTCTGGTATACAACTCTAGTACTCTTATGGAGGGTTTTGAGGGTTTGGAATACCTTAAGTGGTGGTAATAAATTATTTTAGAGCAACCAACATATTATTATTAAACATGGACTAGCTGGCGGTATACAGTACACATCTAGACAGCACGAACTTAACTTCTGCTTTCTTTCATTTTGATTGTCACTATAGATGTGTGGTGAACATGAACTTCTTTCCTCTCCTTTTTTTTCTTAAGCCAGTATTGCACAATACAATTTTTCTAATTATTGCATACAATTTTTCCTTACAAGAAAATTTAAACTCCATTTATTTGTATAAAGTTGAAATTTTCTTGTAAGGAAAAATTTTATGCAAAAATTGTATCATGTAAAAGGCGGATTCAGATGGCGACAGCGGCGATGCGACGCGATTTTGTCACACAAGCTGTGATATCCTTTGTGGCGAGCGAATCCGCCATTGCGGCAGCGAATATCGCGTTAAATTTCAATGCTCTTTTTTTTTAATCGCCAAATATGGCCGCCAATGGATGTTACAGCAAAGTGCGCATTATTTGCGTCACGTTGCATGATAAAAATCGTCATGTGAACCCGCCTTAATACCGGCTTTACTTTTCTTACCTCCCCCAAAATTACAAATATGCATCTCTTTTTCTCTTGACGCTGCAACTCTAGCAAATGAGTATAAAGATTAACGATCGTGATATATGTCCCGAGGTGTAGCTACTTACAAATTCTTATATAAAATGGGTGCAATTCACGAAGGAGTTTTCAAGACAGTTATCCAGTTTCTCACACCACCATGTTTATAGTATCATTGATTTAGAATATGAAATTATACGTGCAAGGTTGGTGAGAAATTTGGATAATTTCCTTCGTGAATCACGCCCAATTATATTATAATTTTTACATTAAAGTAAAAAAGTAAACATAAAGAACAACACTGTTAACTGAAAATGATTGGATTAATTATTGCAACGGAAGTCGAGCGTGGCGCAGTGCATTGACCGGTTCTCGTTATATCACCGAAGTCAAGCAACGTTGAGCGTGTTTAGTACTTGGATGGGTGACCGTTTCAAGTAAAAATTACGTTGCTCCCTCCCTGGGGTAAATTCATCTCGATTTCCACTTACGCCAGTGCAGTGATGCACTTGTGTATGGTTTCCCAGGCTTTGGACATCACTTTGGTCCATTGAGAAAAAGAGAGGTGTCCATCCTGACTTAGGTTTTCCACGGTTCCCTCAGTCTCACCTCAGCGAATGCTGGGACGCGTAACAGACCGCGGCCACCATCTGTTCCCTACATTATCCCTACCCATTACCCCGCCGCGAGCTGTAAGCTCTTAGGGGTGTATCCTTGTTTAAAAAAAAAAATACAAATATTTATAACATTTTTACCTTGTCTCCTCAGCTGAGCGTCTCAGAAAACTCCGAGGTGATGCCCACCCCCCTCCCTTCCTACGACAGCGCCACCAACCCCCCGCCGGAGTGCAAGGTAACTTGTGACATCACTTAGTTATTTGCTAGCAAGTTTTAAATAATTAATTTCAATGTACTTTTTTCATTATATAAGTCCAAATATGAGCGTTCGATAGAAAAATGTGGGCCCAGCTTCGGGTTAAATCAGAGCTAAGTTATGCTGTATGCTAAGCTGACAGATACGTTTTAGCACCGATTTAGTATATACATTTTTAGAATCAAGTTTAGGCCTTTTTATTTTATTACTTGATTTAACCCGGGGTGAAAATGATAAAGTGCTTTGTGAATGTCCCCCTTAATTTTCAAATCTAATTATGTTCTAAATGTCAGTATAACCACCTTGCTGGGAAATTTCTCTGAACCGTACGTGCATGCTATCGACAAATCAGTTTTCTCATACTCTTATAAAACAACTTTGTCATCAAACTCTTTCTCTATTATGGTTTTATCAACTTTTTGTTAAGAAGGGCAATTTTCCAGTGCAGTGACTGTACAGCATGTAAAAAGAGCTTCATGTACTCGCATGTTTCAGTGTTACACGGAGGAAGAAGCGGTCGAGTTATGCAGCACCAACGGTGAAACGTAAGCAGAAGAATTTATTATAATAATTTGTAAATTTACAATAGACAACACTACGTTTACATGACGGTGTTTAATGCGTATTCGTTGACGCAGGAAAATGTTATTCTTATGAGGCGTCATCAAAGGACAAGTATTAAGGGCATTGGGTGTAGCACCGGTAGTTGGCAACACTGATGACGGATCTTCACCATGTTAATTTTTCAAGCCCGCTCCTCGGAGTAATTTTTATGCTAGAGCTAAGCTGATTGCAGTAGTATCAAGATAATTAGTAGCCCAAGTGCACAATTTGGCTTAGTAAAACCTGATTTAAAGACAAGTATTTTTGGTTATTTTTTAAATTTACATGCATTTTTTTTTAAATAAAAAAAAAAATAAATTTCTTTAAATCAGGCTTTATATAGCCAAATTGTGCACTTGGGGTACTAATTACCTTGATACTACTGCAATCAGCTTAGCTCAGAGCATAAAAATTACTCAGAGAAGCGGGGTTGAAAAATTAACATGGTGAAGATACGTCAGTGTTGCCAACTACCGGTGCTAACTCAATGCCCTTAAACACCGTCATGTAAACGTAGTGATTGTATATATCTTCGTTGTATTGCTTCTTCTTCTTGATTCTTTACTGAGAATAGGTCAGTATTATATAACCATGCACCCAAGCACTGCAAACTCCCATTAATCGCAGCATATAAACTCTCATGTTTAGAGCCATAACCATCGATCGATAACAAAATTTGAGCAAAAGTTTTTTATTAAAATATTAAATAGGTGGAGCTCAAGTTTCTTTGTTTTGAAATTTGAATGTATATTATCCCCCTAAATAATTTTTAATAAAAATAGACGTATCCTGACACGTGTGTGTGCAGGTCCGAGGAGGTGGAGGTGGACTCCGAGATCAGAGACTGGAACGCCGAGGAGAACACCACGGTCAGTTCATAACAGGGGAGGGGGGGGGGCATGTAATAAAGTGCAAATAATTGTCTTATCCGTACACCCTTCTTGCAAAATGGAGAGCCTGCTGCCTAGCTTAAGGAGAAGGTAACACGCCCAATGTTAAAAAAAACACACACATGGAAATTCTGAAAAATATTTCAAATGTTCTCTATACATCCCCGATCTTACCTAAAATATCAGGTATGAAATTCGAGCTAGTTTTTGGGTTATGAATTTTTAAAGTTAACTAATTTAACATGATATTTTGAGTTTTCCATGTTCAAGTAGTCAACTTTAAAAATTCATAACTAAAAAACTAGTTCGAATTTGTATACCTGATGATATTTTAGCTACTGATTGTATATGTGGATGTAGAGGAGAACAGGAGAACATTATTATTTTTTAGAATTTTCATGTATGGGATTTTTTTTAACATTGGGCGTGTTACCTTACCCTTAATGAGTAATGAGTTAGAAATTTAATTTTGTTTTTTAAATATCAGGATTTTAGCTTAAATTTTCCCCTTCTAACTGGTGTCCAGAATAATTGAACTTTTATAAGCCGTACGTTAATATGGAAAGGCACTCCATACATACACCTTGAGACAACATGAAGTTTACCCCTGTTCTGTTTGTATTAGGTGTTGTCATGCATGCTGCATGCATATAACATATGCATGCATGTGCATCACGCGTGTATATATTGTCACGTGGCGGTTTAGTTAAAAATAATAGTAATTTATTAAGTAACGCGGAAGTGCAGCTCTGTGGTTATGCACGCAATGCTGATGCGTCTAGACGACGCATCAGCATGGCAGTGCAATGGCCTGCAGGTATTGCTGACACTTCACGTTTGGGAGTTATATAAGCCGCCCCGTGACTTGGTCTGGGTTCTCTGAAAGGATACAAATACTTATAATTATTGTACTCCTTGCGGCCGGCCCTGCCGGGCTCGGTCGCATGTATTACTATATTAGTTAATAAAAGTGGATCCACAAAATCATCGAGTCTGCATCCTTGTTCCCATCAACGGGAAGGTCCCGTTCAAGATACACACGGAGTGGTGCAACCAGCCGCTCCGTGACACTGGTGGAGACGTCCGTGTGTTGCTTGTCTCTTACTGTTAGTAAAATTAAATTAAGAAAAAATCCCCATTTGTGGCACTGTTAGAGCACTCGGGTTGTTGCTCTAGTAAAATTTGGTACCCTTAAAACAAAACAAAAAAAAAAAAAAAAAAAAAAAACAGTTGTGATACTGTTGTTAGCATATAATTTTTGCTCGTTGTACTGTTTTGATTAGTTAATTTTCCCCCCTCCCTCCCGTTTTAAACAGTAAAATATATTACGTTAAATAAATGGGGCTGGACTGGTTCCGTTTAAACTAGTCACCATAGTGTGTTGGTAAAAGCAAGCTTTTGTTTCTATTATCCATCAAATTTCAGTTCTTTTTAACGTTTGTGTGTTTTTTCTTTGTTCAATATATATGCAGTGAAAATTCGTTCATAATAATATTTTGTTTTCATTTTTATAATTCAGCTGTGGTATAGTTTTTTGTAACATTTTACTGTTATTTTGTTGATAAAAATTGAATAAATAATTAATAACGATGGATAATGGATCTGAGTGTATGTGTTTTTCTATGCTTTTATTTTTATTATGTTATCGCAACGAATGTACTGGAATGTTTTTGCGTCTTACTTTTATATTCATGCGAAGTTCTTTAATGTTCAATGTTGTAGTCTGATACATTATTATTACATAGCTTGTATTAAAAAATGCACATTCATTAAAAACTAAATTCTTTATTTGTTGTGCAATAAAATTTGTTGCGATTGCAAATGAAAATGGTGGGTGTCTTTGTTGGTATTGACTTAATTATAATTTGGTCCAATTTGAAGCATAAAAAAGCTGTTGAATCGATTTTTTTTTCAGTAAAAATTTAGTCAATTTCTCATTTTTACCGGTTGAATTAAATATGCAATTAACGTATTTGTTATTACCGTATTAAAAATTGAATATTATTGAATTTTTTATGCAAACATTAAAAAAATGATTTAAAAATTAATTTAAGAAAAATTGATATTTTTATATAATATTTGTTTTCATTTAATTAAGAATTTTAAGTTGATTTTTATAATAAAAAGAACGTTTTTATGCTTCACATATGATTTGTTAATTAATATTCCTTTTTTATTATGCATGTTTACTAAGTTTAAATAATTTTGAAGTACAAGTACAAGCCAAGAAACACTGAAAAAATAATCATGTAAATAATTAATTTATTTTTTGCAAGTTAACGTTGTGTTTAAAGTACATGTAAAGGGCACATTTTGTTCTTTACAATCAGTTTTTTTCTTTCTGGTGTATGCTGATTCAGTGATTCTTGTGGTTTCTACTCTTCCACATTTTGTTTCAAATAGCAGTTTTCTGGCAATCTTGCAAATTTTATTATTCTGTTATGCTCGATCGCATATAGCTAGTGCAGCTTTTGTATTAAGTAAAGTTGTTATTTAAGTTATATAAGCCGCCCCGTGACTTGGTCTGGGTTCTCTGAAAGGATACAAATACTTATAATTATTGTACTCCTTGCGGCCGGCCCTGCCGGGCTCGGTCGCATGTATTACTATATTAGTTAATAAAATTGGATCCACAAAATCATCGAGTCTGCATCCTTGTTCCCATCAACGGGAAGGTCCCGTTCAAGATACACACGGAGTGGTGCAACCAGCCGCTCCGTGACAATATTACCAGTTGCAGGGGCGGATCCAGCTCGCGGCTCTAGGGGGGGGGGTGGTTCCCTATCCCACAATGTCAAATTTAGAGTGGGAGGGGGGCAATGAGTGGAGGGTGGTAACACCTTCAATGTATTTTGGGACCTTTTGGGGGGAAGGGGGGGGCGATCGCCCCCATCGCCCCCCCCCCCTTGGATCCGCGCCTGACTTATAGTTGTGAACTTGAATGTTTTAAGGGTGGCTAGATTGCTCTGTCCCTTGACCCTTGAAGCTCCAACAAATGAGGCAGGGGTAAATTTCTTGCTATCCTGAGGTTTATATCCTACAAACGTTATCGACTAATCCATTCTCTCATTTTTGTTAAATATTTTTTAAGAAATTTTCTTTAATATTGAAAATGTTACAGGACTGGCGGACCGGGTCTGAGAGGGATCGCAACCGCGTGTTGTTGGAGCATCGTCTGTACACGGACTGTACCTTCGTGGCGGGACCGGACAACAACACACAGGTGGGGGAGGAGACCAGGAGACAACGCAGTTTCCAGGGTTAGGCTGGGAAAAGAGAGGCCATGCAGTGATGTAGAGGCATTACAGGCAACAGGGGCCACCTAAAAGGGGGCCTGAGTTCACTTTTTGTATGCTCTATAGGTTAAAAAGTGGATGGTCCAGTCAGTTAACCCTGACTAAATTTTGTGGCCAGTCCGAACCTGCAGTCTCTATTTGAATTGTCACAAAAAGTAAAAAAAAAAATTATTTGAAAATTCATGGAAGCAGAAAAAGAAAATATTGGGGGGCATTCACAAAGCACTTTAACCCCCACTTTGGCCTCAATTTTTATCCCTGGTGCTAAACATGGTGCTAAACCAGAGGCTTCTATAGTTATAAGCACCAGGAATAAAAATTGTGGCTATATAAAGTGGGGGTTGAAGTGCTTTGTGAATGTACCCCATTGCCTTTTTAATTGTAGAAATTTTGTATTTATCGTTTTATTATAAAAACACAAGAGTGGCTGCCTTTTGCCTTGAGATTAAGCAAAATTTTCAGCAGCGGTTGCAACGACTACATAATTATTATACGCAGCCTTTGCACGATAATCTTCAAACTAAACTCTGGTGCTGAACAAATTGCCTAACTTACGAGATGACCAGGCAAAATATACAGTCAAAATTGTATGATATTCCCTCCGGAAGTAGCTGGAAGTATGTAAGGTTTCTGGTCTTTCTATTCATATTTCAGCGTTAAAATTTCACACAAAAGTCAGTATTTTACTGCAAACCACTCTGAAAAGTTTTTAAACTGAATTGCAAACAGAATAACAAAAAACTTTATTCTTCCGGAAAGAATATCAAATTAACTTGACTGTACGTACCTGCGTAATATTTTATACAACTGAAGTCAAATTTATATCACATATCCTACATAAATTGGTGAAAGTGTTGAATTTCTGGCTCTCCTATTTATAATTCAGCGTTGCAATTTTACATGAGGTTCAGTAGTTCTGCTGCAAAAAAGTATTCAAAGTTTCAAAACTGAAATATTAACAGGAAAGCTACAAATTTCACACTTCCTGCTGCTTCGGGGGAATTTTAAATTGATCTGAATGTATCGTGACCAGGAATTCCAAGCCCATCGTGCGCTGTTGGTTGCCGCCAGCCCCGTGTTGGAGTCGTTGTTGAGGGACCATGAGGGACGTGTACTGCGCATGCGTGATGTTTTACCACAGGCCTTCAAGTCTCTGCTCGAGTAAGTAAACCTCTTCAACAAGGGTGAGTCTTCAGTGAAGAAGGATTTGCAATTTAAAGGGCACAACGAAATAAAGTACCAGCTGGGGGGTCTTCAAATAACACCACTTAACCTAAACTTAGCCTAAGACTGTCTTAGCGCAACAATAAAGAATACGCTAAGACTGTCTTAATTTTAGGATTGTTGTAATTTGTGTTATTTGAAGACCCCCCCCCCCAGTTGTAGGACTTTACTATATGGAAGACACATTGCAAAGTAGCAAGTTCACAATGCCTATGAGAATTTAATTGATGCCTTGCAAATTAACAAGCAATGAAACATTCACGCAGTCTGGAGTTGTGCATTAGAGCGTTTGTAAAATGTATTTCAATTCACACGAAAAATATACAAAAACTTGCATTTTATAAACCCTGCAAAATTATCACTTCTGAAAAGTGGATTTGCAGTCTTGTTAATCTCCATGTTCTGTGCATGAGTGTTTATTGACTGTTTAACAATGGCTGTTAAAAAGGTTGCAAAAGGGAATTTTTCAGAGGTGAGGAGTACCAACTGCATATTGTGTCCTCTTCAGGTTCGTGTACACGGGCGGCGTGTGCTTGACGAGCTTCTCGGAGGCGTGCGAGCTGGTGGGCGTGGCGGCGCGGCTGCAGGTGGATCAGCTGGCCAGGCAGAGCCGCGCCTTCCTGTGGTCCTCGCTGCACCCCGGCAACGTGTGGCAGGCCCTACAGTGCGCGCACCGACACCGAGACAACGACCTCGAGCACGCGGCAATGCAGGTGAGCACCCCGATAACACGTCATCAAAAACATTTTTAACTAACTTTCATTTTTTTATTCATGGAGCCTCAAATCACAATTCATGCAGTCATGCAACAATTAAGTGTTGTTTTATTTTATAGTCAGCTAGCAATTTTTTGCATTATAATTGTTTCACGCGCAATGTACTTTCGCAAATTTGTAGCTGCAAAGCATGTCCTTTCAGAACGCCACAACTGGAAAATGACCCGGTATATGCTTAACAGGCAAACAGACTAGCTAAAAACAGAACAAAAATAATAATTTAGCAATGTTAGCATAGAGTAGTGACGTTCGCAATCAATGGATTCTTACTTCGCAGCCGCAATATAATATCGCACAACTGCACAACGATACCAACAACACTTGACTGCCTAAATTGCATTGAAATTTGAGGACCAATACCTTTTAAATTAAAATATTTTGTATATCTATCTGAAGGTATGAAAAAAGTACTAAAAAGTAAGGTTTTCAACTCTCTAAATTCATGCTGTTTCTGCTGTCAGAGCATTTATGTATGTACCATGCCAATAATAAAGTCTGAGAGAACGATATATCTCTCGTCTAAATTTTATCACCAGTTTACATGTCATTCCGTAAAACAGATCTGATGATTGTAACTGATTGCTGAAACTGATTTTTTTTTTCTCTCTTTCCAGATAATTGAAAAAGAGACCGAGAAATCTTTGAAAGACCCTCAGTTCGTGGAAATCCCGCAGTCTTCGCTGGTGTCGCTGCTAAAGCAAGACACTCTCAGCGTTAGCTCTGAACTAGTTTTGTTTGACGCAAGTCTTCGTTGGGCTATGGCGGAGGCCAAACGTAGAGGCCTTCCTCAGGAGCCTGAGGGTCTAAAAGAAGCCCTGGGACCTGCCCTGGGTTTCATCAGATTCCTTACCCTGACCCCCAGACAGTTCACCGACCTTCAATCGACCTCCAAGATCTTGAACTACCCTGAGAGTCTATCTGTGATCTTCAACATCAACTCTCCTGGCGTGATGGAGCTGCCCGCGAACCTTTCTTCCAGCACCGAGAAAAGGAAAGTCCCGGACTCTCAATCATACTTCGATGTCTTTGAAAACACAAACTCGATGGATTGCAATGTAAAACGTAAGGATGACGGCAATTATTTGGACGGAATCACCAGTTCAAAAATTCGCAATGGAGGTTATCAACTTAATTTGATTGGAATTCAGATTCCTAAACGTAAAGTGGTCCCTTGTTCTTCAGACTACATGGAGGACCTTACTGTCCAGATTCTGAACGATGCTAACGATGTTTATCATTCGATGGATTTCAAGGGACGTGTTTCCGGTTCATGTAGCACATATGTTGCTGATCAGCTTCTTGATTTGAAATTTAAGATGAGGATTTATCTTCTGCCGGAAAATAATTACTCTGGTCAACCTACTAAAATGAGGATTGTTTTTAATAAGTCAGGTCGCTACCCAAAGAGTCTTGGGTCTGGTAGCATTACTTACGGTAACCATTATGGTCAAGTGCGATTCATGGACACACTAGGATATTCCTGGAAGTTTGGAGCAAATGCATTTATTTATTCTATGATTACTGAATAAGTTTGAATTAATTAATAAGTTTTAGGTAGCACTGGAACACGTATTTTTTTTATCATAAATAAATAATTTCAACAATTTTGTTATTACTTTGATTTAAAAAAAATTCCTAGACTAAAACTTATTTTTAAAATTGACTGTAATATACAAACCACAGGACGTCATAGGTGGACATTTTTAAAGGTGTCTAGTGTGCACAGACAGTTCTTTTAAAACTAAATAATTTAATTATTATGTTCGATAACCTGTACAATGTAAAATAAATTCATGTCACGTAAGATTCATGGACACGCAAGGGAGGCCCTGGAAATTTGGAGAAAATCAGTTCATATATTCAATGGTATTTGCATAATTTTACAATAAATATGCAACAATATCACATGCAATGGAAAACCTTATACATGATTGTATCATGATTTTGTAAAATAAATATATAATTTCAAATTTTGCGATTTCTTTTATTTTTACCAGACTAAAAATTTAATAGTTTTATAAATTTATGAAGTGTGTGACGTCATAGAGGGTTTTTTGACCTATTGGATTGCGTGTCGTAAATTTGAAATATTCTTTCAATAATCTCAGGTAATTTAGAACTTAGATTTTGTTATATCCTATAGGTTGAATTTTTTTAATACACCTTATTCAAACAAGATTTCTTATTTTTTAACATTTGTTTTAAGTTTTATTTCAGTTGTTAAAAACATTTAAAAAATACTTCCTTTTGGACTGACGAAACAAATAAATATCCTAGAAAATAATGATATCTTGACATTCATTTAAGAGGAATGCTCAAAATTAAAAAAAAAAAATAAATAAATAAAAATTATACTGAATGTTTAACACTGTGAAGATACGCCAGTGTTGCCACATTTCCTGGGACTATATTATATACTTCAATAAAATAAATCTCTTTATAAGCATTGTGCTGATGAATTGTTTTTGCTTTTTTCTGTAATGTCTTAAAAACAAATAAAAAAATCATTTTTTTTTCTGTTCAGTTGTGCATTCAAAAAGTTAGTAAGATATGAATCACACATTGTCTTTTTGAAAGTTATAATATTTAAAGATCTAGTGTTATAAATGGAGAAAATTGGACTCACTCACTCCCTATTTTATAATTTTATATAAATTTGGGAGCTATTGACTAGTTCTTTAAAATTTCATTTGTTGAACTATAATATCTACTCCATTTTTACACATTTTAATTAATTGAATACAAAATATACAAATATTATACTCATCGTATTATAAGATTATAAGTTTGTTATTTTTTTATTGTTTGTTGTTAGGTACTTTTAAAACTTAATTAATTTAGTTAATTACCAATATTAAATTATACTAATAGGAAAATCTGCATCTAAATAAACGTTCATTAAATTAAAAATTTTTTTTTATTATTATTTCGTTTATCACTTAGCTCTCTATTACGTTTCAGTTTGGGTGAATGATGTCATCACCTTACTAGGTTTAGTGTCATTAACGCCACAATTTGATGCAAATATGAGCTTTATGCTTTACTTTTATAAGATCTATATTTGCTTAAAAATCTTTGACTTTAAATACAATTAATAATTTTATTCTCAGTCAACGATGTATTTCAAAAACAAAACAGTAATCTCTGCATGCTGCAATGTCACTTAATAATTTGTTCTTTTTTGTGTATTAAACCACAATCTAAATTATTTTTTTGTAATACATTTTTAATAGATAAAAAAAAGACAATAAAAAGTAAGCAGCTAGTGACCATTAAGGGCAACATAATATGCCTAAGTGTCAGTTTTAAAGACACGTATTCGTGACAAAATACATGTTTTTTTTTTATATATTGTACACATATTTAAAAATTGATTTAAGAAAGCAGTAATGTATTGGAATTCATGTAAATTCACTTATATAATATTATATATAATTATAAAGTTCACTAAAATATGTCATCAGACATATTGTACATTTTGTTACAGTATACTATATCAAAATTATAGCAGTCGAATCTTAATCTCTTAATTCTGAACAATCCATTGCAATGACTTCTAACTGTTGGTATACTTTACATATAAAATAACAATTAATTTAGTATTTTGAAGATGAGTGTTATACCTCCTGTTCCGTCGTTCTTTTAATTATATTCAACCTCAGCCAATAGATTAATTATCATTACAGAGGTTAAAGTTACTATATATTATATATATAGGCTAATCGTCAGCATATTTTGCGTATGGAAAGCGTGCTGTACAAAAAAAAAAAAAAAACATAATAAAAAATTGATTTCAGCCATTCAATTAATCAGTGGCGTAGCCAGGATTTGCCCAAGGGGGGGGTTCTTCAGGAAAAAGATTGAGAAGAGCCCACTGGGGGGTTTGGGGGCGAAGCCCCCCAATAGCCCGCCGCAGGCGCGTTTTTTTTAAGGACACGCCCCTTTTTTAGGGTAAAATAATGGAAAAATACTATTATATTAGAGGGTAAAATATATGGCCTGATGCAATTATTTTAACATTTTATATTTTTTTTCACTCTATTTTTCAATTTCTTTTGAATACGTGCGTATAATAAATAAAGCTTTGAGTAAATAATTTTAATTAAATCAAGTAATTCATGTAACCACTTAATATTATTTTTATAGAATCAGTGTACGTGTCATTTAATTGAATTTGATTTTTAAAATTTATTTAATAATCCGAGTTCACATCATTAAGATATTGTGAAAAATAAATAAATAAAAAAGGGAATTGTTTCTCTTATTTTTGTTAAATTTTGTCTGCACCGGGCGCGTGGAGCAACCAATTAAATGAAAGTGCGGCACACGTGAGAGCGTTTTAATTTATACAATAGTAGTTATATGCACATGCAGTTTGTAAGGGAAATAAAACATTTATTTATGAGTCGCACTTTTTCCTGTTAAAATTAGAAACTAACTTATAATTTGTTTATTTTAAAGAAAATACTACTTGATACCCCTAAATTTCAATTTTTTATTTAACTTTTTTTTTTCAAATTTCTATAATTTCTCCTTTTTTCTTCTTATATCCAGTCACTACTCGATCTTCATGGGGGGGGTTTAAACCCCGAAAACCCCCCCCGTGGCTACGCCACTGCAATTAATACTGAAAACTAAATAATGAGCAATAAAAGTGATATTTTAATCATTGCTTCATTTTCGTGATTTTAAAAATTAATAACAATGTACTTTAATTATTTCGGATAATCTTTTATGTGACGTCACACGTACCGTCCACATACTCCACATGCTGACAACGACTGATATAAAACTACGGCTCTCCGGAGTACATGCTGGGTCGTGGCCAATATTAAAAGTACTGCAACATCGCTTCTGTAAGTATATCAATATTTGATAGTATGATAAAAATCAGTTTAAGACGTTTCAATAATAAAGCAAATATTAATCAGTTCAAATGTGAAAATCTGCATGAATCATGAAATGTGTAGTAATATTGTACCGTTATTAATAGTGAGAGTAAGTGTTAAGTAATAATGTTACAAAATGTAGATAAAAGACGACAATAATTTATGTTACATTTTTTAAACATCTAAAACCATAAACGAGGTACAACGCGCTATGACGTTATATAGTCAAGAAAAAGATTAACACATATTTAAATAAAAATTATATATAAATTATATAATATACAAGTCATAAATGCATAAAAATGGACTTGTGACATTTTGAA
Source organism: Siphlonurus alternatus (assembly GCA_949825025.1). Classification (NCBI taxonomy): domain Eukaryota; kingdom Metazoa; phylum Arthropoda; class Insecta; order Ephemeroptera; family Siphlonuridae; genus Siphlonurus; species Siphlonurus alternatus. The sequence goes on from OX463778.1 coordinate 8,807,613, forward strand.
TAAACAAATAACAATCGAGTGATCACTTTGTAATTACAGTGGAATAGATAACAAATTTAATAAGAAAATAACTGTGTTTTGAACATTAAATTTGCAGTGATTGGAGTTCTTTAAGAGTAAGGTAACAGGTAACGCCACCAATGTTAAAAAAAATCCCTCACACAAAAATTCTGAAAAAAATTTAAAATGTTCTCCTCTACACCCCCTATCAGTAGGTAAAATATCAGGTATACAAATACGATCTAGTTTTTGAGTTATGAATTTTTAATGTTGGCTAATTTAACATGGAGAAATGGAATTCCCATGTTAAATTAGTCAACTTTAAAATTTCATAACTCAAAAACTAGATCGTATTTGTATGCCTGATATTTTAACTACTGATAGGGGATGTAGAGGAGAACATTTTAAATTTTTTTCAGAATTTTTGTGTGAGGGACTTTTTTTAACATTGGTGGCGTTACCTTACCCTTAAAAATTCATAAATATTATGTTACATTTTATTGAGATAATAAAAATAAATATTTGAACAAAATATACAGTCGTATGTTATCGTTACTCAAGTTGTTTTTGCTTGCAAGCTACATCAGTGTCATAAGTGACCCGGTTCAAAAAAAAAGTAATTTCTAAAATGGTACAGAGATCGCAGGATCAAACTTCGTCTTGTTTGTCTATATACAAGCGATAACAAACTTAATATAGTAAAGCAAAAATATTGACTTCTTATTGCGTACATTTTCTCAAATACTCATAACTTTATTGTTCCAAAAATAGGTCTCATAATTAATTGTATCAGAGTGCGAAATTATAACAAAATTACAACATTCGAAAAACGAAAACAATTGTTATTGCATATGAAAGTGGTCTATCATTGTTTTCGTCAGTAATATTTTTTTAATTAATTTATTCATTATTTACTAATCCCATTTATAATTTCAGACCGACGCCATGTTGTCCCCACGTCTCGTCGTGGTCCTCGTGCTCGTGACGTCCTCGTCAGGCAGACAGCTCGTGAGTCAAACTCGTCAGGCAGACGTGCACAGGCGCGGATCCAGGGGGGGCTGGGGGGGCTGCAGCCCCCCCGAAATTTTGGATTTAACATGGAAATTTGACATGGGATTATAAGCATTTCCCCCACTCCAAATTTTTTTTTTAACATTGGCCTTATGGAAGCAGCCCCCCCCCCCCCCCCCCGAAATTTTTTTCTGGATCTGCGCTTGGACGTGCATGTTCAGTATAGTGAGATCAGAAGAAAATAGAGGGGTGTTAACTTTACTGTTTGCAACTTCTTTGCTTGCATTTTGGTGCAACTGACACATTATTGTAGGACCATATTATGAAGCTAGTTGGAATATAATATTATTACATACATAATATATAATGGACACCTTTCATGAAAAATTTTATTGCATATTTGGATAGAGGACCTTATGTATTATTAATATTTTTATATTTTTTTGAACCCTCTAACTCCCTTAAAATCGTGCTGCAAAACGCTGTGACGTCATAGTCTTGCAAATATTTAACACGCAAGCATAGGGAAATTCATTGCATGACTATGACGTCACAGCGTCTTTCCCCTCGATTTTGAGGGTGTTAGAGGGTTCAAAAAAATCTGAAAAAATGGATAATACATAACTTGGGGTCCTCCTATCCAAATATGCAATAAAAAATCTTCATGAGATTGTCCATTTTATCAAACTATTCTCTCCATAAAGTAAAAATATTAGAACAACACTGTTGAAGGATACTATTAGAAACATTGATTTGAATTAAAATAATATAATTATAAAGATTTCTCTTTATTTCTCAGCTGAGCGTGACAGAAGACACCGAGGTATCGTCCACCCCCCTCCCTTCCTACGACAGCGCCACCACCCCTCTGCCAGAGACCAAGGTAAGTTCGTGGCATCACACGTTGCTCATCGCTCAAACTTATTAATAAATTATTAATTGAATTAATTTTCAAACTTCATTCGATCATAGGCTAATTTACAAATCTCGTCAATATTTTTCTAAATAAATATAAATTATATAATTTGAAATTGAGTTAGAATTACTTAAATCATTATAATACAAAATATACTATCAAAATAGCTAATAAAACAATCATATAGAATAAAAATTATTTGTATTTATTATCAATAAATGTATGTGATTGTTTTATTTTTTTAATGAAAATAACAAAGCTTAGATTTTGAATTCATATATTATTATTTAGTTTTTCTGATTAATTCTTGTTTAAAATGTCACCGCTCCGATGAAAAATCTCCATAAAAATATGAGTAGAGTAAAATAAAAATACCATATGATTTATTATTACATATCATTAATACATGATTCCTCAAGGCGTGCTGGAACCTGTTACATCATTTTTTCTGTGCCGCTCCTGAAATCTTTCCTGTCTTCCTTTAATCCTTACATTTCACTCTTCAAATTAATACCTACCTTATAAATCTATCATTTCCTTTATTTCCATCTAAAAACCAACTCTCCAGGCAGCAGTACAATCCCATAATCCTCTCATTTTCACTCGCCCTCTCGGTGACGGACTGGAGAGTAGCCATTACGGCGAAAGCCGTTTGTCACCTTCACAATCGTCCTTCCGCAAGGAAGACTTTATCCCATTACCTTCACCTAACATCCCGAGAAGGCGTCTCGGCAGGCCCAGGATAGTTTTATTGTTAACTCGTGTCCGAAACATCGGGACCTGTAACTAACTCAACATCAATCAATCAATCATTGATACATTGCTCATAGCCAGTTGTTATTCAGAGGGACAATAATTTTCCAGTGCAGTTAATTAAATAATGTACTCGCATGTTTCAGTGCTATGCTGAGGAAGAAGCAGTCAAATTCTGCAAAGCAAATGGTGAAACGTAAGATAAAAATAATAATTATAATTGCATCGCGTGGTAATGGAGACAGGATCATTAAAATCAAATTCAGGGCCAAAATTCATTCAATACATATGAGCGAAGGTTTAGAGTAAAATGCATGAGACCCTAAAAATTAGTATTTGATAATTCTGAGCAACGCCCGTATTACATGACACGCACAGTATAATGGACAACCTACATGATTTTTTTTATTGAAGAAGTGAATAGAGGGCACCAAATTATGCTACTCTGAATTTTTTCAGATTTTTTTTAGACCCGGAACTATCTTTAAATAATTATTGAAAGTCCTGTGATTTCAGTTGGCACCCCTGAATCCTTACTAAAAAGGATAGAGACTGGACGCCTATTGACGCCTCCAGGGGGTGTGGCCGCACTTTCAATAATTATTATTTAAAAATAGTTCTGGGTTTCAAAAAAAATCTGAAAAAATTCAGAGTAGCATAATTTGGTATAACCCTCTATTCATTTCTGCAATATATTTTTTTTTTAATGTATGTTGTCCATTGTCGCCTCCACGGGGCGTGGCCGCACTTTCAATAATTATTTAAAAATAGTTCTATGTCTCCATAAAAATCTGAATATAAACAGAGTATAGCATAATTTGGCACCATCTATAATCATTTCTGCAAAAACAAAATTTCATGTAGGTTGTCCATTGTTCTATTCCTTACACAAAAATTTTATCATTTCATGGAAACACTCCCATTAATCAACTATATTTGAAGTAATTTTTGTTAAAATTTTTATGTAATAAACGTATTTATGTAATGAATTTGACACGTATCCTGACACGTGTATGTGCAGGTCCGAGGAGGTGGAGGTGGACTCTGAGATCAGAGACTGGAACGACGAGGAGAACATCACGGTCAGTTCTTAGCAAAATACCTGAACTAGTTCATAGCAGGGGGGTACATTGGCAGGTAGTTTTAAGGTTGGCATTTTAGCATTTTTAGCACATGCAAAACTTTACGCAAGTTGTTTAAAGGGATACAGGCCTCAAATTAGACAGATACCAAGTGATGTTGCTCGAGTTTATAATCAACATTCGCTTTATTTTCGACCCTGCAAAATTGCGCTGCAAAGAAGGTCCTTGCTGACGTCACAATATTCATAGCCAGCTCCGATTAGCATTGAATTTTGACGTAGGCAAGGACTAAATTTCTTACTTTGGTGCGCAACTTTACACGCCTACACCGCGCGTGGAGAAAAATTATGCGAATGTTGAATATATACTCTAACAACTCTTGGTGACTAATTTGAGGCATGTGACCCTTTAAGTATTAATGGAGCATTGACCTCAATTTTTTTTTATTGCAGAAATGGATAGAGGGCGCAAAGTTATGCTATCCTGATTTTTTTCAGATTTTTTAGAGCCCGGGAACTGTTTTTAAGAAATTATTGAAAGTTCTATTTGTGACGTCATGAGACGCCGCTCCTTAAGAAAAAGATAGGACTTGACGCCGCGTGACGTCACAAATAGGACTTTCAATAATTTTTTAAAAATACTTCCCGGGCTCTAAAAAATCGGAAAAAAATCAGGGTAGCATAACTTTTCACCCTCTATCCATTTCTGCAATAAAAAAAAATTGAGGACAATACTCCATTGGTATTTGAACACCTCCTTTTTAAATTTGCAAAGATGCATTACTTTGAGGGCCTAGGTAATTAAGTTAAAAATTATGGTTGTATTACATGGAAAATATTAAGATTTTAGCTCTTATTTTCCAATCTCTATAACTGCTTGCATGGTTAACAACAATTAAAGTTTGGTCATAAAAGAGCATATCCTATTATAGAAACGTAGCCACAATTAAATAATCGAATTTTCTTTTCCAACATGTTTTTAAACTTAACTGTTACAGAGTTACAAGAAGTACATCTCGTTAAAGGATCGTAACCGTGTGTTGTTGGAGCGTCGTCTGTACACGGACTGTACCTTCGTGGTGGGACCGGACAACAACACACAGGTGGGGGAGGAGACACCCGCGCAGTTTCTAATAATAAACTTATGTTCTGTGTAATGATATTCTGTGATCTCTGAGATTTTAAATTAAATTGGTTTGCTTGCAATAAAAGTGAGTGTTACAAAAAAGTAATACAAGAGGAAAATGAAGCATGGAGAACGAAGAAATAATATTTTGAGCCATAAAATTATTATTTGTATCGTTATAGCTTATCGTATACATTCGTAATATTAGTAAGCTTAACACCATATTATTATATCTCATAATGCACGCGTGAGGTTAAGTAACTTGTCCATCAGTATATCTTTTAATGTCTGTTACGTTAGGCCACTTTGGTACTCAAAAAGTAACATGTATATCCTAACGAAACAATTAACAAATTAAGTGGGTAATTGTTTGAGTTTGTGTTAAGAGTGACACATAATAATATTACATACAAATTTTTCCAGGAATTCCAAGCCCACCGAGCACAGCTGGTTGCCGCCAGCCCCGTCTTTCAGTCACTGTTAAGGGACCACGAGGGACGTGTACTGCGCATGCGTGACTTTTCACCGAAAGCCTTCAAGTCTCTGCTTGAGTGAGTACCAATCAGCAAGGGTGGGTCTTCAGGGTTAGGGGCATTCGCAATATAAAGGGTGTTAGAGAATTTGAGTTCACAACGTCTTAACAATTGAAATGTATTAAAAAATCACTAATTGACGTAACGTTTTCACAGTCCCTAAGTGTACAAACCGTTGTCTTCCAGGTTCGTGTACACGGGCGGCGTGTGCTTGACGAGCTTCTCGGAGGCGTGCGAGCTGGTGGGCGTGGCGGCGCGGCTGCAGGTGGATCAGCTGGCCAGGCAGAGCCGCGCCTTCCTGTGGTCCTCGCTGCACCCTGGCAACGTGTGGCAGGCCCTGCAGTGCGCGCACAGATACCGAGACTACCACCTCGAGCACGCGGCCATGCAGGTGAGCACTGATGACGTCATAAGCGATTCGGTTTATTTTTTTCAGCAGTGTCGCAGAAATTAAGATATATATGAGACACAAATTTGTATGGTATTTTTGTGTGATTCAAGTTTCTTCTTTTAAACATGCACACACACAAAATAAAAAACGTAAAACAGCAACTACGTGTACGCTGATACTTGATTTTTGTTTTCCATATAGGGACCAAAAACCATGAGCTGTTGGTGTCATCTTGATTTCTTTATATTTAGGTCTATCGGTTGACTGCATGCGGATAATGTACCACTTGACATCATTTTCGAAATAACGTGGTTCCTCAGGCTTTGGACATCACTTTGGTCCATTGATAAAAACTATAATAGAGAGGTGTACGTCCTGACTGAGGTTGTCCACCGTTCTCTCAGTCTCACCTCAGCAAATGCTGGTATGCGTAACAGGCCGTAGCCACCATCCTTTCCCTTCCTACCCATTCACCCGCCTCGAGCTACAAGCACTTAAAAAAATAAATAAATATTTACATTTTTCAATATTAGAAACATACAAACAATACAATGTTATTAAACGGATTATCAGTCCTGTCTGAAGGGAAAATCTGAGGGGGGCGGTTGTGGGACCTGCAAGTCCTAAAAATTTCCAAACAACTTGTGAACCCTGAAACTGAATCTGGTTAATTTTTTATTCTCTTTCCAGATGATTAAGGACGAGACAGAGAAATCCTTGATGGATCCTCAGTTCGTGGAAATCCCGCAGTCCTCGTTGGTGTCGCTGCTGCAGCAACACACTCTCAGCGTCAGCTCTGAACTCGTTTTGTTCGACGCAAGTCTTCGTTGGGCTATGGCGGAGGCCAAACGTAGAGACCTTCCTCAGGAACCTGATGGTCTCAGGATTGCCCTTGGACCTGTCCTGGGTCTCATCAGGTTCCTTACCCTGACCCCCAGACAGTTTACCGACCTTCAATCAACCTCCAAGATCTTGAACTACCCTGAGAGCCTGGCTGTGATCTTCAACATCAACTCTCCTGGCGTGATGGAGCTGCCCGCGAACCTTTCTTCAAGCACTGAGAAAAGGAAAGTCCCGGACTCTCAATCATACTTCGATGTTTTTGAAGACACAAACTCGATGGCTTGCAATGTAAAACGCAAGGTTGATGACAACTATTTGGACGGAATCACAACTTCAAAAATTCATAACAATGGTTATCAAGTTAATTTGATTGGAATTCAGATTCCTAAACGTAAAGTGGTACCTTGTAATTTACGCTACATGGAGGACCTTACTGTCCAGATTCTGAACGATGCAAATGAAGTTTTTCATTCGATGGACTTCAAGGAACGTATTATCGATTCATGTTTTACCAATATTCTGAACTTGAAATTTAAGATGACAATTATTATACCTAGTGAAAATAGCTACCATGGTCAACCTTCTAAACTAAGGATTGTGTTTCGTAAGTCAGGTCGCTACCCAAAAAGTTTGGGGTCAGGTAGCATTACTTACGGTAACCAATATGGTCAAGTGCTATTCATGGACACACTAGGATATTCCTGGAAGTTTGGAGCAAATGCATTTATTTATTCTATGATTACTGAATAAGTTTGAATTAATTAATAAGTTTTAGGTAGCACTGGAACACGTATTTTTTTATCATAAATAAATAATTTCAACAATTTTGTTATTACTTTGATTTAAAAAAAATTCCTAGACTAAAACCTATTTTTAAAATTGACTGTAATATACAAACCACAGGACGTCATAGGTGGACATTTTTAAAGGTGTCTAGTGTGCACAGACAGTTCTTTTAAAACTAAATAATTTAATTATTATGTTCGATAACCTGTACAATGTAAAATAAATTCATGTACTACCTCTAAATAAAGGTTTTTATTTACAAGTGATCTAATTGTTTTTTTATTTCATTTACCGATTTTAAAATTTTATTTAGAGTAAACGATGTATGTCATTACCTCAATACGTTATAGTCACTATATTTTATGGTCTGTAACATTTGCAGCAAAACGATAAGTTTGTTTATTGCGATTCAATTATTTACTATACACATGTCTCCTTGCTGTAGTAGATGAGAAGCATATATCACCGCTAAACACATCGAGTTCATTATTGCACTTTATATTGATATAATATTTTTCTCTGGTATAGAACACATAGTGCAGTTTAATAAAATCTCTAGTTTAAAACCCATTATATTTTTGTAAAATTTTCTTAAAAATAACACGAGTTTTCATATTACTTTTATTTTCAAAAATACATGTTTTAAATAAGGGATGCGTACTCTGGAGACCTTATTTGAAAATTTATTTTTTTTCATTAAAAACAATTAACTGTATGTACAGGCAGTACAGGAGAACATTTATGTTTGAAAATTATATGTTTATATTTACGACATTTTCAGACATTTTATTGCTAAGAAATTCTTTCGTGCATTCATGCAAAGTCTGAGTTCAAATTATTTCAAATTAATCAAGAATTAATGGCATTAATAGAAATGTGATATCGTTTTTTTTTAATAGTTTTACTAGTGAAAAAAAGAATACAGTCCTACCAAGGCCGGAAGCCTTATGGGTAGGTGCTAGTGTACAAATTATATTACATTATAGTGAGCTTTGCAGAAAATAAAATGTTATCTATCAAAGCTACATTGCACCCAATCCCTAATTCTCCAAATTAAGACAAACTTAACGCCTAGTACGTTACGTGGGTCATATTTCAATATAGTTTTAAAATTAGCGGGTAGGGGAAAATTCAATAAATCGCACTGCTTCCAAATTTTCAATGTTGTCTTTTTATTTCTACAAAAAACATTACAAAAATCAAAATTATTATATGCTACTAGTCTTGATAAGAATATAATAATATTAATAATATTTTATATATATTTTTTATTATTATGAATTCGTTATTAAAAGTTGGCCATTACAAAAAAATATTTAAATTATTAATTATGCAGTAATCATGGAATAAACGAACTCATTTTCTCCAAACAGCCATGCATAACAATTGTAATTCGTAAATGGTTGCTGGTTATGACGATAGCTGTGAATGAATTCACCAGACCCCAGACTGACGGGATAGCGGCCTGGCTTGTGGAACAAGATCCTGAACTTATTATTTCCTGAATCAAGTAGAGTAATTTTCACCCCAAATACCAAGTCTAAAAGCTGATCATTAACATCTGAGCTGCATGAGCCTTCAACACGTTCCTTGAAGTCCATGGAATATACAACCTTATTAGCATCGTTCAAAATCTGGACAGTAAGGTCCTCCATATATTCTGAAGAACAAGGGTCTACTTTACGCTTAGGAATCTGAATTCCCAACAATTTACGTCCATCATGGTTAGGAATTTGTGTAGTAGTAATTCCGTCCAAATAATTGTCATCATCTTTAGATTCTACGTTACAAGAAAATGAGTTGGTTTTAAAAATATTAAAATATTTTTTTTGGTCAAGGACTCCCCTAACCACAGTACTTGAGGAGAGGTTCGCTGGCATGTCCATTACGCCAGGAGAGTTGATATTGAAGATCACAGCCAGGCTGTCAAGGTAGGTCAGGATCTTAGAGGTCGATTGAAGGTCGGTGAACTGTCTAGGGGTCAGGGTAAGGAACCTGATGAGACCCAGGGCAGGTCCCAGGGCTTCTTTTAGACCATCAGGGTCTTGAGGAAGGCCCCTACGTTTGGTCTCCACTATGGCCCAGCGGAGACTTGCCTCAAACAAAACCAGTTCAGAGCTGACGCTGAGAGTGTCTTGCTTCAGTAGCGACACCAGCGAGGACTGCGGGATTTTCACGAACTGAGGATCCTTCAAGGATTCTTCAGTCTCATTTTCAATAATCTGGAAACAAAATAATTTAATTAATTAGATAATTATTTAGAAGCAGCTTAAATTTATAAATTGTTGGCTGAAAAAACGGTATTGTCACCCCAACATTTCGAGTTTTGTTAAAAAATAAATGTCAACTATACCCTTGGCTAGAACAACCAATCACAAAGTTTCAACGAAATCCTTAAAGGTCACTGTCAGTCTGATGACGTCATCGGTGCTCACCTGCATGGCCGCGTGCTCAAGGTCATTGTCTCGGTGTCGATGCGCGCACTGTAGGGCCTGCCACACGTTGCCGGGGTGCAACGAGGACCACAGGAAGGCGCGGCTCTGCCTGGCTAGCTGATCCACCTGCAGCCGCGCCGCCACGCCCACCAGCTCGCATGCCTCCGAGAAGTTCGTCAAGCACACGCCGCCAGTGTACACGAACCTGGGGGAGAAGCAGTATGGTACACTTATAGACAGTGCAAACGCTACGTTGTTTGCAATTTTATAAGACATCAGCATAAATTCTCTAACGCCCTTTTGCCCTTCAAATTGTAAATCCCCCTCCCCTTGAGACCCACCCTTGCTGTAGGCTACTCACTCGAGCAGGTACTTGAAGGACTGCGGTGAAATGTCACGCATGCGCAGTACACGTCCCTCGTGGTCCCTCAACAGCGTCTCTAGAACGGGGCTAGCGGCAACCAACATCGCTCGGTGAGCTTGGAATTCCTGCATGGACACGAATGTGTTACATGAAGTATAACGTGGTCAATCAAAAGGGTCCAGTTCGCGTACTTAGCGTAATCATTTCAAGAATTTTGTTATTTTGTTCAGCATCAAAAGTTCCTGCTCCACTTGAATGCTGAACAAGTTATGAAACCTCCCACGGCAAGGCAGTGGCTGACACACATTCAAATCATGCTGCACTATAATAATAGAGGCATACGCTCACATTTATATCGAAAATCACGAATCTAAAATATATTTTACGAGTATTCACTCATGAAATGAAATCATGCTGGTCATGTCTCCTGGTGCTCACTACCCACCTGTGTGTTGTTGTCCGGCCCCACCACGAAGGTACAGTCCGTGTACAGACGACGCTCCAACAACACGCGGTTGCGATCCCTCTCAGAGCCGTTCCGCCAGTTCTGTGACATTTTTAATATTAAATGCACAAATTGTTTTCGTCTTCTTTTTAGAAAGATTAATAAATTTATTATTTCTTAATGAAAATGCTATATTTGCTTAAGTTAATTCTGTGTCATGGGTTAGCACGTCTCAGATGTTATGAACTGACCGTAGTGTTCTCCTCGACGTTCCAGTCTCTGATCTCGGAGTCCACCTCCACCTCCTCGGACCTGCACATACACGTGTCAGGACACGTGGTTTCACGTCAGGACTCACATACAGGAACAACTTAAATGCTCATCGTCACGAAAGACTAACTCATCATTTGTATCGATTTCTTAAATTTATCGTAAACCTGAAAATCTTTCTCGATCGAGTGGTATTATCAAAGTCTAAAAGTTAGAATCATTATTTTAATATTCCTTCCGGAAATCACCAGAAATGTGAAGTTTGCAGCTCTTCTGTTGGTAATTCAGTTTTGGAACTTTACAGATTTGAGTGTTTTGAGGTTGAAATACTGTACAATGTGAGAAAATGCAACTCTGAAATACGAATAGAAAGACCAGAAACCTTACACTTCCGCCTACATCCGGAGGGAATATCTTGTAAATTCGACTTATGTCAGTTTGCCTTATACTATGACGATATAATGAATTATTATTCAGCTTACGTATCGACGTTTGCGCTGCACAACTTGACCGCTTCCTCCTCCGTGTAGCACTGAAACATGCGGATATCTTTTACATGTTATACCGTTACAGTCGCCACCTTGTAAAATCTGCTGTAGAACATATAGGGGGGCATGAAAAAAGCACCTGTCACAATTTAATCCTGATGGGTCAAATCGAGCACTTTAACATAATAATAAACCAGGAACAAGTACAAAATTTGTTGAGCTAAATCGATGCTAGTATATTTGTTTTCGCTTAGCAAAACATTTTAGATCCTATCTTGCTCAATTATTTACTGGTTTAACGCAGTTTTTAGTACTCGATTTAACCCGAGATAAAAATGTAGGATAATTTTGAGGATAAATTTATTTATGAACGCTCCCATAGCTATGACGGTATGACTATATAAATATAATCCCAGAGAAAAGACAGAATGGTTTTCTCTGACAAAATACTATGCATAATATTCTGTTGTTCAGAGAAATTTTCAACGTTAGTGACAGACAAGCTCGGACTGGCCATAAGAGTTAGTGAGCGATGGCTAAGTAGGCTCTCTAGGCTGGGAGACCCCTACATCGTTAAAAGTAGGCCCCCATAGGGTCAAGTAGGCCCTTGATAGAGCCCCTACCGCTGTTTGCTCAGTAGGCCTTTTCAGCCCAGTCCGACCCTGGTGACAGAGTATATTAACAAATAGTATATATGGCACACCTTGGTGTCCAGCTGGGGGGTGGTGGCGCTGTCGTAGGAAGGGAGGGGGGTGGACAAAACCTCATCGGTGTTTTCTGTCACGCTCAGCTGAGGAGACAAGAGAAAAACATTATTAATTCATAAACAATATATTGTTTCAATTAAATAATTTCCTTCAAACAAATCCAACTATTAATAATAATATTTTAAGTATATTATATTTACTTCCTACTCTTATAAAATGTTATTAATGTTAATATTAATATATAACATTATATATATATATATTATATATATAATATAATATATAATAATATACAGTCTCAGATCCCCTGAGGAAGAGAGCGGTTGACTCTCGAAACGTAGTGATATGTGTAGTACATGCAAGTTTTAGTGACGTGCACGAACCATAAGTACTATATACTGCAAACAGAAAGATTACATCGAACACCGGCAAAGGTAAAAGTCCGAACAGTGAAATATAATACTTATAATAATAATATATTCAATAAGACACTTATTTAATTATGTATATACGGTTTATATTATACTGGTAAGCCCCATTTTCTGACACCACTTATTGGGTCTACATGGTCAAATTAGCTCAATAATAATTCTAAGCATTTTTTTTATATATATGCATGCAAACAAATTGCTGTCAATTTTAAGACTGGGATGTGGGATCATCCTGCAGTTTTTTTCTGACTACGCGCGTCACTGCAGGTTCAAACCAACATGCACGTCTGACTGACGAGGTTGACTCACGAGCTGTCTGCCTGACGAGGACGTCACGAGCACGAGGACCACGACGAGACGTGGGGACAACATGGCGTCTAGAAGTAAATAAACTTTCAATTAATATTTTAACAATATTATTAATTAATTAAAAAACACAAAAAAATTCCAATTTTCTTTTTAAATGATATATTTTTTAACCTATCCAAAAAATAATGGTATAAATTTAATACTTTAATTAATACACCTCTTTTTCTTAACTTTACGCAAAATAATATTTTCGAATCTGCTAGAGCATTATTATATACAAATATAATGAAGAACTTATTTAAATTAATATTTTATGACGTCACAAAGGCGCTAAATTATCATTAATTAATATTTGCACAAAATGTTTCAAGCATGCATCATCTTATCTATATATTTATGCATTATATTTGAACTGGTCTATTGTGAAAGTTCGGTTCAAACGTTCAAATTTAAAATAATCTTTGATGCCATATACTCACTATAACTGCTGACGCTTTAAGCGATGACCATAGTCCGACGAGTATATCCCTCGGAGAGACGCGGTTTTATATCAGTCGTCAGCAGCAAATGGACGGTGTGACGTCACCAGAAAAGTTGAATCAGTTTAAGAAACTGAAATACATTGACGTGAGAATCATTCAACTATCAAATAGAAATAAAATCACAAGTGAATCAAAAAATAAAATTCTGCCAAATTTGTTCACCATTCGCAATCCCGAAAATTGAATATAAGTTGTTGATATTAATTTAACTTCTTACTTTTGAGACTTCTCTCATCTCTTATCATATCACGCGTGCTTGTTTTTAAGAAGCAAAATTTGCTGATGACCACATTAGCCTATAACCTTTTAATCTATATTTATATATATATTAAATTGGCACATGAGTGAGCCTCATTAAAAGAAAGAAAAATTAACGAGAGGTAACCTGCACTCTCTCTGAAGTTTAAGCAATTTAATATCTCTGTAATATTATAATTATATTTGCAGAAGTCGTTGCAAAGACATAATATATATTGGCGTCATAAAGTTAGTGCGAACCTCTAGTGCGTCTGGCGAGGATTACAGTAAATGAATGATTAACATTGTAAAATCATGTAAATGCTCCGTCAGCAGCCACAGCATAATTTTACAGAAATGACAACACCATAATTAGTTGTCAAATACTTTCGGACAAATATAAAAAAATATTTTAACTTCGTAAGTGATTTCTTTCCTAAAAATTTGACAATTTTTGTAATTCTCCCCATGCTATCGGTATTGGCATATCCTCGATGCAAAAAATGCAAAATTTTCAGACGTCAGCGCCATTTCTTGGTCCTTTATGTCCTCTATATTATAAAAAAATAAATAACCTTGAGAAAATTGCACTTTATACTACCATGTTATTGGATGGGAGAGTGTACTAATTATCAAAAACCAATTAGATTTATTAAAAGGGTAAGAAGAAAAAAAATCATCAGATTTCTTAATCGTAACAGTTCAAGTAAAGTAAAAAGAGTATATTATATATATTATATTTACATTAGTATGCATTCTGATTTCTAATCCATACTAGATGAACACGTATTTTTTACGGATCGTACTCATTCAAGGTGTCGTACTTATTTTTACTAAGCTTGATTAATGCAAGCCCAGCATCTAGCTTAAAATACGGATCAAAGAACATCCATGCATGCATGCATGTAAACACACCAATTGTTCTGATAGTCATCGTGGCTGCATGCTTGTATTGATATAAATAGTACAGTCGTCACTTCGGAAATTATCCCTTAATAGCGGCCTTGTTTAACACGTACCATGTCCCGTAAAGATAACACAGAACATGGTGAACAACTTTGAGGCTGCAAGAGGGAAATTTTCCAAGGTGACGAGTGTACCAGTAAATATTACATATTATATTAATTATAATTATATGATAGTTAAATCATAATATTACATATTCTAGCTATTAATTATAATCATATGATAGTTAAATTATTTATTATAATAAATTAAATTAATGAATATAAAAGTACTCGCTCTATAACTTTAAGTAATAAAATTGCTAAACGTAATTCGGAATTAATTTAAATCACAATAATTAAATACCACCAAGAAGATTGTGTTGACTATGTTACATCTCCATTTATCTGCCTTAGCAATGAGCAATGTCCTCGGACCTTAATTGACCCGGATACTTTTAAATAACAAACATTGGGGATTCACCGGAGAACACAAGTACCAGGTTCGCCAATGTGAGAAAGTAATTCTTGGTTTGAATTTGTAAATTACCATTCTATAGATTCATGAACAAGCAGATATTTATTAGTCACTCAGTTGACAATTAACTCTTAAAATTCACAGGATTCCTTCCCTCGTATGCTTGTGTTATATTTTCTGTTTTGTTTTTAAAATAAAAATAGCAGTTTTTGAATTCATTAGATCTGCTCGTAAGACGTGCCTGGTGTACTCTAAGCAAGTTTACGAAAAAAAAAAAAAAAAAACTTGACGTTATCTGCATTGTTCTTCGTTCTTCCTACTCCACCTTCTGATTTGGTGTAAGAAAGTGTTTACTAAACAGCTAGGGGCTGCAAAACAAACAGACCTATATTGCGTTTGTAATAAGGTTTAGTGAAATTAATAAAACAATCGTATCAAATTGAAAATACCTTAATATCCATATTCATTATAATTTCACCAAATATTATTATGGTATACAGTACAAGCCGTCGCCTCTGAAAAGTTCCTTTTTGCAGCCTTAATTATTAATCACCATACTTGTAAGTATAACACAATGGTGATTAACAAGGCTGCAAAGGGAACTTTTCAAAGGTGATGTGATTACGTATTGTCAATTCTACGTATTTTTTTAACCCCTCTGAATACGCTACCTTAATTAATTTGTACACTGAAGTTTTTATAATGTCTCATGTACAGTAATTTTGCATAAGTTGCTCGCAACCTCAAGATAAATTGTTATAACTACGTGGACACTTGATCTTGATCGTTAAAAATTATTATCTGCTTCGCTGCTACTCCATGCTGAACAAATTATCTAACCTCAGGGTGCACATCGTCCCTCGTCCGGAATAATGACCTTTCTTTCTACCACCATCTTGTTGCAATATTGAGCAATCTGCTATTTCAGGTAAGCGCAAAAGTTTCAAAAGCATATATATAATCTCTGTACATAAAAAGAAAAAAATTATAGTTTCTTCTATAATTAGGTTGCTGCATGCCATTTTTTTAGTAGCTCAATCGAAAGAGGAGGTTGAGAAATGCATCTATGAATTTTATGAGATTTTTTTTAGTACTGCATCATACTTAAAATGGAGATGATAAGAGGTCACGTGACCTGGAGGCGCCTGCCGCAACGCCTATGACGTCATTACATTCTTTGGTTTATCTATATAACACATGTAAACAATTATTACATTGTTGCTTGTTTATTAAAAATTAGTATTTGTTTCCATAGCAACGTGGTTGTTTACAATTATTATATAATTGAACCAAAGAATGTAATGACGTCATAGGCGTTGTGGACAAAGCCTCCAAGTCACGTGACCTCTTTTCATCCCTATTTTAGTTATGATGCAATACGAAAAAAAATCGCATAAAATTCACAGGTGTATTTTTCAACCTCCTCTTTCAATTGAGCTAATAAAAAAATGGCATGCAGCAACCTAATTGCATTCTATAATCAACGAAGTAACTAAAATGTTATGTGGGAAGTTCAGGGACAAAATATTATTAAAAAAGTCAGTCAGCATCCAAAGTATATATGCCAAGAGTAATTCTAACACTACTAAATGGCAAAAGCCCTTAAAATATACGTTATGTTATATATATATATTTCAGTTATTGCATAATAATGAAAAGAAGATTTTAAATTATCCAAAAGTTGGATTTTTTACGACCTTTCCAACCCAAGATTACTATATTACTATTTAACATTACTGAAATACCCCCACTTATAAGCTCATCTCTGTGTTTCAAGATTAAACGTAGCTCTGGTAGGTGAAAATTTACCGGCGTATTTTTACAAATTAATAATCTGTTATTATCATTTTCTTGAGTAATTTGAACATGTAATATAGAGGTTTCAAGTCAGCTGATTTTTTGGGTTTTCCCACCGTCCTATCCAAACCTATGTAAAAAAAAAAAAAAAAAAGTGACTTCGTTTTTTTCAAGATTCAAGATAGAGGTTTTCTTTCATCTCATTACATGATGATACATAGAGTACATACTAAGAAGAAGATTATTTACGGTAAATTCCTTTTACGAAAAATCAGTCCAAGACGAAAAATACAGTGGATAATGCAATATTTAGATTTTTTACTTCACTTATTACCGAGAAAAATAAAAAAATGCTTTATTTTCAAGGGCAAAATGGACCTTAGCAACACAAATTTAATGAGTATATATCGCGAGGCACACTTACTAAAAGCCTCTATATTAGAATTTCTTTATTATATATATTGATAAGGATTTTCTTTAGTACAGGACTCATGGTGCAGTTTAATATTCTGTTTGTTAACCCTCTTAAAAATGACACAAGTTTCATTTAAAAAAATGCTTGTTTTAAATAAGAGATCATTGTAAACACTGTCTTTATATTTTTTTATGAAATAATATGTCTTATGTTGAATTCTACGAATAAACAATTAAGAAAATGGTATTGATAAAAATTATAGAATAATATTATGAATATAGTGTTAATACGTCAATACAATAGTTGTCGCCCCACTATCAACGCTACATCCACCTCCACTGGAGGTGGATGTAGCGTTGATAGTGGGGCACCTCCACATCTATTAAAGACAAGCGCCTAGAACAGTGATATAACGTGTGTTTTTTTTACGGCGTTTGTATATAGTTCAGGTATAGCTATAAAATTAGTTCCTGGGATCCTGGGTTAGAAAAAATAAAACAAAATCATACTACATTAAAATTTCCAATATTTTATTTATTACTTCTCTAAAAGAGATTATAAGAATATAATAACGTTTTTTATTGGAATAAAAATATAACGTTTTAAAAGTAAGAATTAGGAATAAAAAAAATATTTTGTAAGTACTGCAGTCTTTGAATTATTAAGTGGAACACTTCGTTTTGCGTGAGAGCTCGAGGGATCACCATACGATGAACACCACGCCAGGTAATGCAAGGTACGACAACACTGTGCGTATGACGTGATATTGTGTCAACGACTATATAGCAGCGCGATGAAATTAGAGAGAGAGAGAGAGAGAGAGAGAGAGAGAGAGAGAGAGAGAGAGAGAGAGAGAGAGAGAGAGAGAGAGAGGGGAGCGTGATTGCACATAAGGGGGGTCACAGACAAACTTCGCATGGTATCGTATCGTATGACTTCGTATGATAAAACTTTAGAACCGGTTCTAAATGAGAAACTTACGATGCTAATGCGATATGATAACATGCGAAGCTGTGTGCGCGCGCATACCTGATCGCATAGTTTCTTCTTATTATTATTTTTTATCATACGCTGCGAAATCATGCGATTCTGTCTGCGACTAGCCTAACAGGTGAAGGAAGTATTCCGACTCCCAACACTCCCTCTCGGTCGGTGCCCTCTATCGCTCGATCATACTCAGTGTTTGCCGTACCTTAAATTGGCTAAATTGAATTACCAGGCGTGGTCTTGACCGTATTGACATCAAAAAGTTAGCAGCTAGCGAACCTATATGGTGGTAATAGCTTAACTACGTGCATGCAGCGATACCCCTTCACATGAGTTAACATTTTAAAATCATGGAAATGCTCTGATAGCAGCCACATCATAATTTTATAGATTTAATGGCATAAATAGTTGTCTCATATATACCTTCAAAAAAATATCAATTTTATAAGATAAGGGATTCTTTCATATAAATCTTTGTCATTTCTCTGATTCTCCCAATTTCATAAGACTCATAAGTATTGGCGTCCTAAAGTTAGTGCGAACCTAGTGGTAACTGCTGTAACTGCGTGCGTCTGGTGAGGATTGCTGTCTATGATTATTGATTAACATTGTAAAATCATGTAAATGCTCCATCAGCAGCCACAGCATAATAATACAGAAATGACAACACCATAATTAGTTGTCAAATACTTTCGGACAAAAAATGTAAAAAAATATTTCAACTTCGTAAGTGATTTCTTTCCTATATATTTGATAATTTTTGTGATTCTCCCCATGGATGCTATAGGTATTGCGGTATCTTCGATGCAAAGAGCAAAATTTTCAGACGTCAGCGCCATCTCTTGGTCCTTTTGGTTCTCTATTGCCGTATTCTCGATGCAGAGAGGCAATATTTCCGCGTGCAATGCTATCTATTGGTCCTTTATATACTCAATAGTGATCACTCGAGCTCTCACACAAAACGATGTGTTCCACTTAATAATACAAAGACTGTACAGTTCATTACATGCTGGTACAAAAAAATATTTAAAATTATTAATTATGCAGTAATCATGGAATAAACGAACTCATTTTCTCCAAACAACCATTCATAACAATTGTAATTCATAAATGGTGGGTTGCTTCTACGGGAGTTGTTACGGAATTCACCAGATCCCAGACTGATGGGATAGCGGCCTGGCTTGTGAAACACGATCCTCAACTTATAGCTCTCGTTATTAAATATGTAAACTTCTTTGTCAAATACTAAGTCTAAAAGTTCATCGTCAACAAAATAAGATTCATCAGAATTGTCTGAGCTGCAAGAGGTTTGAACACGTTTCTTGAAGTCCATGGAATGTAAAACCTCATTTGCAGCGTTCAAAACCTGGACAGTAAGGTCCTCCATATATTCTGAAGAACAAGGGTCTACTTTACGTTTAGGAATCTGAATTCCAAACAATTTACGGTGTTCACTGACATTAAAAATTCTTGTAGTAGTGAATCTGTAGAAATATTTGTTGTCATCTTTAAATTTTTTATCACAAGATTCATTTGTTTCATTATAAATCTCGAAATACTGATTTGAGTCCGGAACTTTCCTTTTCTCGGTGCTTGAAGAAAGGTTCGCTGGCAGCTTCATCACTCCAGGAGAGTTAATGTTGAAGGTTACAGCTAGGCTTTCGACGTAGGTCAGGATCCTGGAGGTCGATTGAAGGTCGGTGAACTGTCTGGAAGTCATGGTGAGGAACCTAATGAGACCCAGGGCTGGTCCCAGGGCTTCTTTTAGACCCTCAGGCTCCTGAGGAAGACCTCTACGATTGACCTCCGCTATAGCCCATCGGAGACTTGCGTCAAACAAAACGAGTTCAGAGCTGACGCTGAGAGTGTCTTGCTTCAGCAGCGACACCAGCGAGGACTGCGGGATTTTCTCGAACTGAGGATCTCTCAAGGATTGTTCGGTCTCTTTTTCAATCATCTGGAAATACAAGAATTTAACAACTTAGAATCAGCTTCAATATTCACTTTTATATAATCCGATTTATTAAAAAAGACACGTAACATTTAAGAGAACAATGCTTGTTAGTGAAAAAATAAATAACTTGATAATATTTTGATCTCATAATAAGAATTGATTGTGGAATATTTTATGAAATTTTACTAAAATTTCAACATCATGAGAGCAGCCACATACTCTAAATTTACAAAATTCACAACACTATAAATAATTGCAGTGAATGGATACATTGGTTAGATAGGAAAAATGATTTTAGGCCTATAATTATAACTCTTCTCATGCAAATTAATTTTAGGATACCGATGGTTGATTTACGTCCAGCATGCCAATATCTGAAGGAAAGGTTTTACCCTAGAATTAATTTCAAATTTAGTTATAGGAGTAAAATCGTTTCTCCTATCCTTATCTAATAACTAATGTTATTCCAATTTTGTATTTTAATGAAATGTACACCCGTCGCCTTGGAAAATTTCCTATTGCAGCCTTGTTAATCCCCATGCCCTGTGTTATTCTTACGGGGCCTAGTGATTAATAAGGCCGCAAGTGGGAAATTTTCCAAGGTGACGAGTGTACAAAAACGTTCTTTAAAACTTAGGATTTTTTGTAATTATTTTCACTATAATAGAGAATGTGATATTAAATTATTGTTGATTTGTTTTGTCGCCATTTGATTTTTGCAATATACAATGAATAATGACTTATTAATGACACTCTGCTTTTGAACAGTATTAACTATTTAGAATATGTGAATAAGAGCCCCATCAGGCACTATAAGCATACCGTCAAGATTGCATCAGAGATTATTTATTTAAATAAATATTTTCTGATTGCATGGTATTGTCATCGCAAGCGACGGAAAATGACGTCACTTTTCGAGGCTCATGTTAATTAATTATTGCGCTTTTACAATACTGCACTTGAGATATAGAGATAAAAAGTATCTTGCAGGCGCGGATCCAGGGGGAACTAAAGGGCCCCCCCCCCCCGAAATTTCGGATTTAACATGGACAATATAGGCATTTCCCCCATTCCATTTTTTTTTCACCCGAAATCTTTTTCTGCATCTGCGCCTAAACTATCATGTGTAGCTGTCTGTATTACTCTTTGTATTATTGTGAATTACTCTGCATGTTAGTAAAACACTTTTGATTAAAAAAACTTGTTTTTACAGGTTCGAGGTCCCATTAAATCTACTAGACAAAATAATACGTCAACTTTTGACTGAATAATTAATGCATTTATTTATTCAAATGCTGTTGCTTTTATTCTTCGTCTCTCTCTGAAAAAAAAAAAAGAAAAAAAAAAAAAAAAAACTTGAAAAGTTTCAACCCTCAAAATTTGGAATTTTGTGGTCTCACAAATATATATATATATATATATATATATATATATATATATATATATATATATATATATATATATATATATATATATATTATATAATATAAATAAAACATAAGCGTAAAGTGTCAAGAATAAAAACTTTCAAACATAAATCTTACAATTATTATTAGTAATATTAATTGTCTACCACGCTGTCAACATGAATCAATAAATTATGATATGCAACGATATCTCAAAATCACTAAGGCGCACTACCCCCCTCACCTGCATGGCCGCGTGCTCAAGGTCGTTGTCTCGGTGTCGGTGCGCGCACTGTAGGGCCTGCCACACGTTGCCGGGGTGCAGCGAGGACCACAGAAAGGCGCGGCTCTGCCTGGCCAGCTGATCCACCTGCAGCCGCGCCGCCACGCCCACCAGCTCGCACGCCTCCGAGAAGCTCGTCAAGCACACGCCGCCCGTGTACACGAACCTGGGGAGACAACGGTTTGTACATCTCGAGGCAGTACAAACGTTACGTTGTACGGGATACGTTGTAAACACAAATTCTCTAACGCGCTTTATATTGCAAATCCCCCTCCTCTGAACATCCACCCATTAATTGGCTGACAGCCAGGCGTGGATCCAGAAATAAATTTCGGGAGGGGCTTTCTCGATAAGGATAATGTTAAAAAAACAAATTGGAGTGGGAAAAATACCTATATTGCCCAATTGCCCATGTAAAATCCAAAATTTTGGAGGGGGTCGCAGTCTGGCCTGGATCCGCGTCTTCTGATGGCTACTTACTCAAGCAGAGACTTGAAGGCCTGTGGTGAAATGTCACGCATGCGCAGTACACGTCCCTCGTGGTCCCTCAACAACGTCTCAAGAACGGGGCTAGCGGTAATCAGCAGCACTCGATGGGCGTGGAACTCCTGCACACGGGACGCGTAAAGTATACATCCAAAAGTGTCCGGTCTGCACACTTACATAATTTCGTGAAGTTATAAGCAACTTGTTTAGCATCAAAGACATTACTTTGTACAGACTGCACAATCGTAATATGCTCTACAAATACATAGCTACTCACACTTCTTAAATGTTTGTATTTTTAAGGATAGAAGCAGACATTATATATAAAACAAAAATTCGGGCTATAACAATTAAACATGATTTATTTTTCTGCTTCTATTTAATCTAATGCAATGATAACAGGGTCAACAATGTAGTATTGACCTCAAGTTTTTTATTACAATCAATGAATAAAGGATGCATATGTTTTGACACTCTGAATTTTTTTCAGATTTTTTAGAGGCCAGGAAATATTGTTAAATTTTTTTGCTGAGATCGGGTTTGAACCCACGCCTTTTTTAGGTCTTCTCCTTTTATTAAGAGAGGCGTCTATAGTTCCCGGGCCTTAAATAATCTGAAAAAAATCAAAGTAGCATAACTTTGTACCCTCTATTCATTTCTGCAATAAACATGCAATTTTAAGGCCAATACTCCACATTGAATATCTTAGACTTCTCGGATGACACAAACTACTTCTCATGTTCAGTAAAATTTTATAAACTGCGATGTCTCCTCCCCCACCTGTGTGTTGTTGTCCGGTCCCACCACGAAGGTACAGTCCGTGTACAGACGACGCTCCAACAACACACGGTTACGATCTTTCACCGAGCCGGTCCGCCAGTCCTGTGACAATTTTAACATTAAATATAGTTGCGATATAAATGTGATATATTATTGGCTATTTCTATAGAATATACCCTATGTTTGCTCTTTCTACTTAATGACTTAATTAAGTTCAATAATTGTTATGGACACTTAATAATTATGCTATTGGAGGCAATATAAGGTAAAATAAAAGAAGTTGCGTAGAGATGCGCTTTACACTGCCTTATATAATCAAGCAATTACATATTAATTATTTTAATAACTTTGCCATAAATTGTGGAATTTAAAAAAGCCATAATTATATACAGCAGTTTTTACTGAAATTGGTAATTGCACTATAAGAATACTCCAGTTTATAATTTTCTGTATTATGTGAGATAACTACATCGCAGCTATTAAATTTGTATTATTTACCGGTTATGTTCAATGACTATATCCCAGCTATAGTATATAGCTATAGCTGTATTAACTGATTAACATAACACAATGACTATAGTCATTGTGTTATGTTAATCAGTTTATCCCCCCCCCCCTGCTATGAACTGACCGTGGTGTTCTCCTCCACGTTCCAGTCTCTGATCTCTGAGTCCACCTCCACCTCCTCGGACCTGCATGTGTCAGGACACGTGTCAGGACACGTGTCAGGACACGAGTCAGGACATGTGTCAGGACACGTGTCAGGACATTTTATAGTGTCACCTCGAGAGAGTATAAAAATCATGCTCAAATAATTAATGAAAATAAAGGCCCTGAACATCGAGTTTATTAACAATCAACGATCCAGTTAAAGTCAGTTTGCAATACCATGATGATATAATTATAACAATTATTATTTTTAGCTTACGTTTCACCGTTGGCGTTGCACAAATTGACCGCTTCCTCCTCCGTGTAACACTGAAACATATGAGCCAGTTTTACATATACTAACTCTAAACCATAGGTAAACATTGTTATAAAAAATGTGCATGGACTAAATTAGTTCTACAGTAAAATTAATATGAAAATCCCTCCAGACGTAACCGGAAGTGTAAATTTTGTGGCTATTCTGCATGTAATTTAGTTTTGAAACTTTACAGAAGGATTTACAGTAGAAGTACACTGACTTATTGGTGTGGTATTGTAACATTGAAATATGAATAGGAAGATCAGAAACCTTAAACTTCCGGCTACTTTCCGAGGGAATATCATATAAATTTGACTTTATTTTTTATTTGTTCACATATTGCAAAGCATCGATTTAATCTACACATTTATGTACCAATTTTCGTTACTGATTTTAACCCAATATAAAAATATAGGATAAATTTGGTCTAAATTTGGACCTATATATATATATATATATAGTATTTCTTTGTGAATGTTGAATGCTCCTCGCATAGTTCTGTTACTACAATATTGTTCAGAGGAATTTTTCAGTATATATTGTCAGTACATTTAAAACTTAAATTTAAAATGCTAATTACTTGCTAGCAATGAACCGGCAAGTAATATTACATCTTACCTTGGTCTCTGGCAGGAGGGTGGTGGCGCTGTCGTAGGTAGGGAGGGGAGTGGACAACACTTCGTAGTTTTTTTCTGTTACGCTCAGCTTAGGAGACAAGAGAAATCATATTTAATTCATAAATAATCTGTTAGTTTTTTTTAAGGTTTGCACCCCGTGAGTTTAAAGCGCTTGGTGAGATAATGGATACAATTAAGGTATAATGTACAGAAAGAATGGTGGACACTGTCTAGCTGTGATGCATTGTGTCCGAGCATTTACTGAAGTGAGAATGAGGGAACTGCAGAAACCCTCATTCAAGACGGAAACCTCAACTTTGTGATATATGTACAAAGCCTGGGGAACCATGCAAACACAAGTACACTGCACTGGGTGGAAAGAGAGAAGCAATTTAATACCCCTCAAAGATTTAGGAATATAATTTTTACTTTCACATGGCATCCATCCAATTGCAAACGCTCAGCGTTTTGCTTGACTTCAGTGATCTGCCAAGAACCGGTCAATCCAGCTGTTTTTTTTTTATTATTCTAATTAATTAAATTATTTCCATACAAATGAGTGACCTAGTCATATTTTTACATCATGCCGTGCAGGAAAATATAATATCTATAATAATAATAATAATAATGTTATATGTACGTTGTATACTCAGCTAGAGTACCATTTCGTGATGAAACCACTATGATGCCTATATGTCAAATAATGTTGCAACTTTCTCTAAACAAATTGCAAACCGTTAATACATCCCACCCCCTGCAGTTTTTTTTCTGACTACGCGCGTCACTGCAGGTTCAAACCAACATGGACGTCTGACTGACGAGGTTGACTCACGAGCTGTCTGCCTGACGAGGACGTCACGAGCACGAGGACCACAACGAGACGTGGGGCCAACATGGCGTCTGTCTGGAACGATTCAGTGCAAGTTAATAATACCTTAATTAAACTAACAGTTGTTTACTAAATGAGAAATAATGTTCCTAACGATTTTTTTTCCGTAGAATAGTCTGTTTTTTGTTATTGTACCCTTTTTTCAAACGTATAATCGAACAATCTGCACAATTTTTTTCATTCATTTTAAACTTGACTCGTAAATATTTGCAGTAAAAGAAAAATCATGCTAAAATCATGTTTTTGTAATGAAAACCTGTTCATTTTTATTCAAACCTTGATTATAATATATTTTCCACTGCTTTTAGATGAAAATTAAGTATTTAATTAAGTTTATTACGCTGACGCATTGTACATTAAATAAAATTTAATTATTATGTGATTTTTTTTTAAATATGCATTTAATTTTTACTTGGCTTGCTTAAGGGTAAGATAACACGAAACATCGATTATTGTAGTCCCATTTGATTAACATGTAAACCTTAGCAACCTCATAATAATTCTGATTTTTTTTTAGAGACAGTTCATAGCGCCAAAAAAACAAAACGTAGAAAAAAATTT
The DNA here is from genome assembly GCA_949825025.1 of Siphlonurus alternatus. Lineage (NCBI taxonomy): Eukaryota > Metazoa > Arthropoda > Insecta > Ephemeroptera > Siphlonuridae > Siphlonurus > Siphlonurus alternatus. The sequence continues at coordinate 8,833,845 of OX463778.1, forward strand.
CAAAACAATCGCTCGATCTGATTTTTTTATACTAATTTATTAGTTTAGGTCTTCATGGGAAAGCCCTGCTATATATATACTGGATATTAAAAAAATTAATTTAAAAAAATCGAATCGAGCGATTTTTCTACATTTTTTTGTTGCTAAGAACTCTCTCTAAAAAAGAATCAGAATTTTTATGAGTTTGGTAAGGTTTACATGTTAATCAAATGGGCCTACATACAACAATCGATGTTTCGTATTATCTTACCCTTAACAACGCTTTTCACTTCTATTCGTTTACAATGTTTTATAGATTTATATATTTTATAGTAATAAAAAAATTGCGAAATTTCACCGTTGAGATTTTAATATCCAAATTAAAATATTTTTAAAAATTCTGGCTATGTTGTAAATTAATTTTCATAAATGTTTCAAGAACATTTAAATGGTCTACTATATTTTTTGTTTAAACTTAAACTATATAATCTGTGCTAGTATACTCACTGTAACTGTAGCAGTACTTCAAGTATTGGTCATGACAACACAACGAGTACTCCCTCCCTCCGATATTCACGGTTTTATATCAGTCGTCACATGTCATCAGAAAAGTTGAATCAGTTTAGGAAACTGAAATAGAATCGTTCAATAATTAATTATATCCTAAAAACATCATGCAAAAAAAAAAAAAAAAAATCTAGCATTTTTTATTTAATAATTTTGAACTCTCCTGTAATTGAAAATAGAGTTATTGATGAATTCTACTTCTTATTTGAGACTGTCTTATCTCTTATGATATCACGTGTTTTGTACAGCACGCGAACTTGTTTTTCACAAGCAAAATTTGCTGATGAGTTTAATAGCCTTATAACCTTTTAACCCTATAGCTATATTTATACTCTATATTATAGATACAGAATGCCATGAGTCTCATTAAAAAATTAAAAAGAGAGACGAAACGGGAGGTAACTCTCTCTCTCTCTCTCTCTCTCTCTGAATTTTAAAAGAATAAAATAGACATAATGATATATATAATATGAATTATATCGAAAATGTTCGTTGCAAAGGGGTACACACTGTACGCAGAGTTTGACGTTGAAAAAATTCACTTTATATACTGATAAGAGGTATAATTCACAATGGAGTATCGACCTCAATTTATTTTATTGCAGAAATGGATAGAGCGTGCAAAGTTATGCCATACCCTGATTTTTTTTCAGATTTTTTAATTTTTAGAGCCCGGGAAGTATTTTTAAAAAATTATTGAACGTTTTTTTGTGACGTCACGAGACGCCGCTCCTTAAGAAAAGGATAGGACTTGCCGCCGCGTGACGTCACAAAAAGGACTTTTAATAATTTTTTAAAAATAGTTCCCAGACTCCAAAAAATCTGAAAAAAATCAAGGTAGCATAACTTTGCACGCTCTATCCATTTCTGCAATAAAAAAAATTGAGGTCGATACTCCATTACTGTAACTGGTTGGATTGTTATGTTGTTTTTTTTTCTAGTGACACGTGTTTAAAATCCTGCATATATACGTATTGAACACCGTCATTTTGTCGCGTCTAGGTTAGAGCGTCCTGCAGGAGTTGCAAGACCACCCACCACCCTTCAGGTGACCGCGACAATTTGATGGAGTGGAGAAAGTTTGATATTTTTCGATGTGCAGTATAACAGCACATCGAAAAAAAAAATCACTAGCGTAAGTCTAGGTTACTATAGGCCAATCTAGTAATCGAAAAGTTGCAACAAATATTGGGTGCAGCATGCGATTCACGAAGTAGTTAACCACGTTTAGCCAGGTGGTTTAACATGTAAAACAGGTATAGTTAAACGTGGTTACTGGTTAAGCTAAACGTGCATGGTTAGAAATTTTGTTAACTGCTTCGTGAATCGCGCCAAATTATTTCAGTCATTGCCAGAGAATTTCCTCAGTTTTTTTCTTGTTGAATGCCTTTGTCTTGATCATGTCTCTCAACGAGCATCAGCATTGTCAATAGTGTGCGATATTGAAGAGGAAAAGTGAAAAATTAATTTAATTTTTTTATTGTTGTAAAATACAACATCTTATATTAGATCAGATAATATTAAATTTTAATATTTATTAAGAAATAATATATTGATTTTCAAATGTAAAAATTGATTCATAAGAAATACCTGCGATATAATATGATGTCATTTTCCACACACAGGCTGAAGCGAAGGTAAAATAATATATACTCTCCTTGTATTTTTGTGTATATAGGAAAATGACGTCATAATACGTACAGTTTGCTTATTCTAGCGGCCCTTTCTTATCATAGACATTTTAAAAACAGATTTCTTGCCTCGATCGTTATTAAAGTTCTAAAAATCAACGAATCATCATATGAACGTAAAACTAACAACGTTGTGACCTGTTCAATATATTTAATAAATTGTATTTTGAAAATTCCTCAAAATTTTTAACTTTGGGGAGCAGGCTCGGACTGACCATAAAAGTTGGTGAGCGATCGCTCAGTATTTAGACCCCCTCGGCTGGGAGACCCCTACAACATTAAAAGTAGGCCCCCACAGGGTCAAGTAGACTCTTAATATGGACCCGTACTCCTGTTTGCTCAGTAGGCCTTTTGAGTCCATTCGAACCTTGTTTGGGAGTTTCAACAACAATTAACGTGAAAGCCGCATTCAAATATAAAATATTCATTTTCAACAGATAAAATATGCTTCCACTCCAAGTTATAATTATTATCATAATGGCAATTAACTTGAAATGTGTCAACTGATTTCAAAATTATCATCATAATTATAGTTTTTCATGAAACACACTAATGAAGGACAAAATAAAATTATTTTCCTTTACGTTTCGTGTCACTTTTATAAAATAAATTAAAATAATCACCAAGTTTGCATGTCAGATTATAATAATAATCATACGCAATTATAGCCATTGAATTTTCAATGTTTGTGGAAGTAATATTGCTTTTGTATGTTAAAAATATACCCTAGTTGAAAAATTAGGTATTCAACTCATCCTTTACACGTCTAAACCTATTTTTTTTTTACCTCAAAACACATTTCACTTTATCTTCACTCCAAGTGAGGATAAAATGAAGGCAACATTTCTAACATTTTATGATCAGTATAAGAGGAAAAATATTTAATCTCGTCTTTCCCCCTCTTTTTTTCCACTAACATGGTCCAAAATAAGAGGAGAAAAGACGAGAGAAGAGCTTAAAGGCTTTATGAACCTTTGCACAATATTAAGTACCCGGTAAGCTTTGCTTCAGTATGATTCGGCTGCATAAAACTTTTTGTTTCAGTAGCACAAATATCAGAGATAATAGCCGATGAAAAGAAACCTGTGACGTCACTCACGCTCATTTAGCGGCGACAATATAGGGAAATCCCTGCAAAAGATAGGTTCACTCCCGCCGCAACCACGGCCACAATTTGACTTCTGTAATTTTGAAACTTTAAAAGGGCAGTCTTGATAGTATTTTTCAAATAGACTGAAAGATTTTTTTTATGACATTCATACAAACTGAGTTATTGCGGTAGAAAGAGGAGCAAAAATGTTGTATAGGAAAACAATGTTAAATTTTTGGCTTATCTTGCTACCGCAATAACTCAGTCTGTACACATGCCACCAAAAAAAATATTTCAGTCTATTTGACAAATACTATCAAGACTGCCCTGATAAAGTCTCAAAATTCCAGAAGTAAAATTGTGGCCTTGGTTGCGGCGGGAGTGAACCTATCTTTTGCAGGGATTTCTCTATATTGTCGCCGCTGAATGAGCGTGAGTGACGTCACAGGTTCCTTTTCATCGGCTATTATCTCTGATATTTGTGCTACTGAAACAAAAAAATAAAAATTATGCAGCTGAATCACACTGAAGCAAAGCTAACCGTGTACTTAATACTGTGAAAAGGTTCATAAGGCCTTTAATAGCGAATAGAAGATGAAAATTTTATTAAAATTTGGGTAATATTGATAAAAAAGCTTTCTATATTATAAGAAAAGACACTACATCAAGTATTAAAAAATAATATTCAGTGTTATTATAGAAAAGGGTAATTATAATTATCTTCAAGCATCCTGTTGAAGAGGTCAAATTTAGTCACGATACCAAAATGTTCTGATTGCATAGAAAAAAGATAAAATGGAAATAGAAATGTCAGCCAGTTAACTAGCGCTCCTCAAGATATTTGTGTATATAAGTCACAATTTTCACGACAAACTTTACTTACTTGTGTAAAATGAAGACCACGCTATTCTTCTTGAGTTGTATCATTGCTGCAAGTGCAGGTTAGTACATTTTTACTTACTTATAGAGGGGGGATTGAGCTGACGTCATACCCCTGGCATGGCAAGAAGAAATCAGCCCTGAGGTATAATTATAGGAAAGAATTCACATATTTAACATGCTTGCATATTAGAGACAAAGTGTTCAAACCTGACATCGGCAAAACTTTTTAACATTAATACATCCGAACCTCCAAAAAAAATCTGAAAAATAAAATCACAGAGGCATAAATTTGCACCCTCTATCAATTTCTGCAATAAAAACGTTTAATTCGATACTCCATTTATATTCCATGTTTTCTGTATTATAATATATGTTGGCGTCCAAAGCCGAATTCGGCCCAGGGCCGAAAAAATGCGCAGAACTAGATTGGAGCATCGCGGGATCGATGCTCCAAACCCGAAATAACATCTCATTTCGGCTTTGGGTCAAACCATGATGCTCCAATCTAGTTCTGGTCAAATGAAAATGCTCCAAAGCCGAAATAAAAGTCTCCATCGGCTTTGGAGCATTTTGATTTGACCAGAACTAGAGCATCGTGGTTTGAACCAAAGCCGCGCGAAAAACGAATTATTTTCAGGTTTGGAGCAACCCGCGATGCTCCAATCTATAATAGTTCTGAGCATTTTTTTCGGCCCTGGGCCGAATTCGGCTTTCGCTGCCATTAATGCCAACATACAATATATTTCGTTTTACTGTATATTAAAATAAAATAATTATGAATTATAATCATCAACTTATTGAATATGAATTATTCACTTTATAAATTGATTGTTTCTCCATTTTGTAGAACTCCACAACTTCTCTGTACGTCATCAAAATGCTCGAAAAGGAGGCGCGGCTGCAGCGATAGCTGACTTCCCTTTTCTGGTAATATTCTTGAAAATTTTTATACCTAAACCTAGTATTACCAAAGGGAGGGTGGTTCAAGATTACTCTTAAGGTAGAGATAACACCAATCAGCTGTTCAACGTAGTCCCCTACCCCTTTGATTAACATGTAAACCTTAGCAAATTCACAGAAATTTTGATTTTTTTTCAGAGGTAGATATTAGTGCCTAAAAGACACAGAAAAAGTTTCAAAACAATTTAACGAGCCGTATTTGATCATTGCACAAAAAATGTCCCATGCTCGGACCTTCCTCTCCTATTATCCTACTTTGCTCTCTACCACCTGTAACCAAAATTTTAGGAGCTAAATAAGGAGCTGCTATGTCTATGCAACGAAACTTTTTTTTTTGCAAATTACTGTACATTTTGATATACAGTATGTATATTTTGTACCCATGAAAGAGATAATGAAATCAAAGTCTCTCTCAGTGAGATGAGAAACAGCTAACCATGAAGACAATGGGACATTTTCCTTGCAAATTAGTGTACCACAGACCTTTTTAATTCACCATTTGATGCTTTTTTTCAGGCACTTCTGATCCAACCAACTAGTTGGAGCACCTGCGTTATTGTCAACAAATATTTCTGCCTCGCTGCTGGAAATTTCGCAGAACCAACTCCTGAGTAAGTTACCTCATAATGTTCGAACATGCAGTATTAGAATAAATAAGTGGAACACTGCGTTTTACAATGTGAGCTCGAGTGACCACTTAAAGATGAAAGCTGTGATGTGGAGAAGGGTTGGATTTTGAAATAAAGTATCCTTCCCTGCTTATTAAGTACTGTATAATAAGGTTTAAACCCTAGCAATATACCAAAGGGAAAAAGAGGGTCGATTAACATGTAATTTAAATATTTGGTCGTTTCGACACCCCTTCTCACCCCCCATCCATGGTAAAGCGTGATGGGTCAAAAAATACCTTTGGTAAAGCTAATGGTTAATGAACATTCGAAAAACGGAACAAAACAAGAACGTAAAACCAAATAACACCACATATGACAACGTTAGAGCTGTTAATTTGTTTGTAATCCTTAGCCATCTAGCAATATTTTTTTATATTTTTGCAAAAAGAATTATAGCGAGAAAAATTTAACTTTCCTTTTAACACTTGGTTTATACAGCGTGATGTTTCGTCCCCCCCCCCCCCTCCCCTAATGCAATGGGTAGTAAAAATACTCAAAGAAGAGTATAATAATTTATCCGCTCTTACATAATGTCAGTCACAATTTTAAGACTGCTTTTAGTACAATATATATGAAGATCTCCCAGGAATTTAAAAAATAATTAACCCAAGCATTACGAAGGTATTTTTGTTCCCACGTTTTACCAAGGGGAGGTGGGTCGAAATATCTTGTTGAAGAAAAAGTTTTTTCTCGGTATTTTTTTTTTTTTTTTTTTTTTTTTTTTTTTTTTTGCGTTAATGCGTTGCTGGGTATATAGCTAACTAAGGGCTACAAATTTTTTTAGATGTTTTGGAGAAATATTTGAAACTTTTTTTTTAAAGATCTATGGGTCGGCACGACCACGCTCTCTCCCTTTTGGTAATGATTGCTAGGGTTAAGACTGCCTTTAATATAATACGAGGACCTCCCAGGAATTTAAAAATTATTAATGATGGAAATATATTATATAATAATATAAAAATGTTCTTATTTTACAAGCTACAATATTTATTTTTGTGTATTTTACAGCGAATTGAAAGCTTTATTGGTGAAGACTGGAGTTGAAGATGCAACAACGCCAGTATCCGTAGTGGATCACATTGTAACAATATTTACAATTCACTCGAGCTACGTGCAAGATGTGGCTGAATTTATGCTCGTTTCTGTGAAGGTATTGTCATTTTCTAATTCTATATAAAAAAAATTCGTCTTCAAATTATCCTCTACACATCTAAATCTAATCCTTTTACCTCTACAACACAACTTGTTTCCTCTATGCTCTAAGTGAGTATGAAAAAGACCAGGGGGGTCTTCAAATAACACAAAATACAACTTTTTTTTTTTCATTTTTATTCGTCCAATTCCAAATACATTTATGCATATATTAATGTCAAGCAGAAACAAAGCATTATGCATGGGTAAGACACGTCAAAGGGCAAATACATAACCAATACAGAAGAAAAATCACAGTAAAAAATCCTTAACAGAGTAATAACAGTCATTGAGCAGAAACTTTTTAACCAAATTCCTAAAATCTGCATATTTTTGTACATTTTTTAGTGATACTGGTAATTTATTATACAACTGGACACATTTATGCATAGGTCCATTGTCAATAAGTCTAATTCTACTTTTAGGAGGGACTATAGTTTTATTCACATTTCTAGTACTGTATGAATGCTTTTTCTCAACATAAAAAATATAATTGTAATTTTTTTTTTACAAAACTAACACACTCCAATACATACATACATGGAAGTGGCAATATTTCATGGTTTTTAAACTGCTTTTTACATGATTCATAACGTGATAAATTTAACATGGCTCGAATGACTCTCTTTTGCAAAATAAATATCTTACATGAGTCAGTAGAATCCCCCCAAAAAATTATGCCATATTTCAAAAAGGAATTAAAATTTGAATAATACAAAACTTTAAGACAATTTAAATCACATGTAAATTTCAGTTCATTAATGGCATATATTACACATGGCAACCGTTTCTGCAAATATTGAATATGATTTGTCCATCTAAGATTTGCATCGAGGAAAACTCCAAGAAACTTCGTATTATCTGTTGTATCACAAATATCACCATCCAATGTAATGTTAAAATCAAACTTGTCTTTATTTTGAATTGGTTGAAAAACTATTACTTCAGTTTTACTTTTGTTCATTGCCAATCCATTACAACTGAACCAATTTTGTATACATGGTAAGATATTATTTATCTTTGCTGCTAATGATGTATGATCTTTGGCAGATATTTGAACATTGGAATCATCAGCGTATAGGGTTGGGGTGATACCTAGCGATAAGCACAACTCTGGCAAATCATTTATGTATAATAAAAATAGTATTGGTCCTAGAATAGAGCCTTGAGGAACTCCACAAAATAGTGTTTTTTGTTCAGATTTACTGATATTTTTTATTGCCATTAGCTTCTTTTGTAATAATAGATACATAATGCTGCCTATTAGTGAGGTAAGACTTCAGCCAATCATGACTTTTCCCACGAATGCCATATTTATATAGTTTACATACATAACTATCATCAAATTAGGACAGTCTAACGTTTATTGTTGCGCTAAGACAGTCTTAGGCTAATTTTAGGTTAAGGGTAAGATAACACGAACAATCGATTGTTGCAGTCCCATTTAATTAACATGTAAACCTTAGCAACTTCATAATAATTCTGAATTTTTTTGAGAGACAGTTCTTGGCATTAAAAAAATATGGAAAAAATTTCTAAACAATCGGACGATCCAATTTTTTTAAATTAATTTTTTAAATTTTCAGTATATAATCTAGGACTTACCCATAGAGACCTAAACTAAGAAATTCATTTAAAAAAATTAGATCTTCCGATTGTTTTGAAATTATTTCCACATTTTTTTGGTGCTAAGAACTTTCTCTAAAAAAAAAAATTCAGAATTATTATGAGGTTGCTAAGGTTTACATGTTAATCAAATGGGACTACAACAATCGATTGTTCGTGTTATCTTACCCTTAAGTGGTGTTATTTGAAGACCCCCCAGTTTTCTAACATTTTATGCTCAAGAAGAGGAAAAAATATGAAATTTCGTATTTCCCCCCCCCTTTTTTTTCTCTCTAAAATGGTGCAAAATACGATGACAAAAGACGAGAGGAGAGCTTAATAGCGAAGAAAATATGAAATTTATTTAAACTCGAGTTTCCATTATGAATTACATACATGGCACCAGCTTCAAGGCAGATTCACATGGTGATTTCCAGCCTGCGACGCGAAGCGAATAATGCGCACTTGCTGTCATGATGTAACATCCATTGACAGCCATATTTGGCGATTTAAAAAAAGAGCATCGCAATTAACGCGATTTCGCTGCCGCAACCTGGCGAATTCGCTCGCCGCATAGGATTTCACAGCTTGTGTGACAAAATCGCGTCGCATCGCCGTTGTCACCGTCTGAATCCGCCTTTAATCTTGTATGGCGGCCATTTTAGCGAAAAAATCACTTTCCGAAAGGCGAGAAAATCTCATGCCTCTGATTGGCTGAGACAACGCGATTTTCTTGATTTCCTGGCTCCATTGAAATGAACCTTTACATTTCCATATTTAATCCTAGTATTACTTAAGAGAGGGGGGGGGGGGAAACTCCCGTAACTCTTTTCCCCATAAATCCGAAAAAAAAATTAATCTTTAACCATCTAGCAATGTATTTCTGTAAAAGAAAAATGAAAAGTAGAGCATGAGAAAAAATTTAAGTTTCTTTTACAACATATTATTTGAATAGTGGGTAGTTTTGACCCCATCCCACCCCTTCGTAAAGCGTGGGACTAAAAAGGCCTTGGTAATGCTATAAAGGTTAACATTGAATATCTTAAATGTATTTTGGAAACGGTTGTATATTTAATAATTTTTTAATAATGGGGGATATTCACGAAGTACTTTAAACACCACTACACCACTTTAGCCTCGATTTTTATCCCTGCATGGTCCTAAACCAGGTGCTAAACATGGTTAATCCCTATGCATGGTCAACCCCTGGATTTTTATCCCTGATCCCAAACCAGGGCCCCTGGTTGGGGACCAGGGATAAAAATCGAGACTAAAAAGGGGGGTTTAAAAGTCTTGTGAATGTCCCTTAAATGACTCCTATATAATTAATGTTATAAATTATCACTCTTATATAATTTCCATCAGGTGTGCCCTCCATTCACTGAGACTGCAGCAATACTTCCACCTCTAAACAAAATCATTGCGGATGGTGAAACAGTTAACACTGTTGGATACGAGGATACTCCAAATGCTCTAGGTGTAAGTATATATATAATTATAATCTCTGTTGAAAATTTACATCTTCAAACTCATCCTTTACAAGTCTAAACCTAATCTTATTACCTCTAAAACACATCTTATTTCCTCCTGCTCAAAGTAAGGATAAAATTAAGACAATATTTTAACATTTCATTCTCAAGAGGATAAAATACGAAATCTTGTCATTATCCCTCTTTTTTTCCTCTAAAATGATGCAAAATAGGAAGACAAAAGACGAGAGGAGAGCTTAATAGTGAAGAAAAGATGAAATTTATTTCAACTCGTGCTAAGAACTCATCCCAACTCGGGATGTAAAAAAAAATAATAAATATAATACGTAAATTCTGTATTAAGGGAAAGTAGCACGGATCAACTCATCGATGCAATGTAGTTCCATTTGATTAGTTGGATTAACATGTCAACCTTAAGCAGACACACACAAATTCTGAAATTTCTTTCAGAGGCAGATTTTACAGAAAAAAAAATGAACACAATTCTTCAATCTTATTTTTTTAATTAATTTTTTAGTTTGGTTCTCCATGCATATGGATTTGCTGAAAATTTTAAAAAAAAATAAGATTCGAAGAATTATTGTTTTAAAATTTTCTGTGATTTTTAGTACTAAAATCTGTACAGATCTTAGAATACCTGTAGACACTATGGCAACAGCTCCAGACAGTATATAGACTGAAAGGCGGCATCCATAAGATCCTTTTTAATATTTTATTTTCAAGATGTCCGCCGCGCGCATTGAATCCACATGTAAACTAAGATTTGTAAAACTGTATGTCATGTGCTTTTAGTTTTTACTGCTTTTGCTTTTTTAACAAACAAATGCATGCTGACATGTGAAAATTATATAGTTATAATAATGGTTCAGTCAAATTAATTTTTTATTTATTTATTTATTTTTTTTTTTTGAAAATAGCCGGAAGTATGATTTTTTTTACATTAATCTATTTATGAAACTTTGCAGAAGGTTTTGCAATAAAAGTATTGACCTACGTGTGGAATTGCAATGCTGAAAAGATAGAAATCTTGTACTTCCGGCTACTTCTGAATGGAATTTCATATATAAATTTTATTTTATTTTTTACAGAAATCCCTACTACAACAATACACAACAACAATTGCTGCTGAGGCTGGATGTAAAACACATTTCGGTACCGCGTTCATCATAGGAGCATCAATCTGCACGCAGTTTACTGTTGGTGCAATTGATACGAATGTGGTAAGATATTAATTTGTTATTTATTATTTTTTTTTTATACGCCCCTATAAGAGCTTTCAGCTCGCGACGTGGTATGGTTAGGGATAAAATAGGGAGAGATGGCAGCCACGGCCTGTTACACACACGTCCCATCATTCGTGGAGGTGAGACTGAGGGAACCGTGGAAAACCTCAGTCAGGACAGACACCTTTACTTTTTATGAATGTACCAAAGCGATGTACAAAGCCTGGGAAACCACACCCAAGTGCACACTGTATTAGGTGGAAAGCGAGATGAATTTACTCCAGGGAGGGAGTAAAGTAATTTTTACTTGAAACGGTCACTCATCCATTTAATAACTACACTCGACGTAGCTTGAATTGACTTCGGTGAACCGTTCAATGCATTGAATTCAGCACGGGATAGCTGAAAAAATAATAAATAAAGTTGGAGTAATGAAATAAAATTTTATAAACTATATATATTATCCTTTTTACTATCCTAAAAAAGGTGTAACTGAAAATTTAAAGCTTGAGGAAACATAGTAATAAAATACATTACATTTTTAATTCAATTAATCAATCTTGAAAATATAATTGAGTAAAATAAAAGATCAATAGATTATAGCGTTGCACGCAGAAATTTTGACTCTTTGCGTCAAGGATACGGCAATATATATACCGTTATCATGGAGAGAATCACAAAAATTCCACAATATCTATTAAAGAAATAACTTAAATATATGTATTTTATTTGTTACTATTTGACTGAAGGTATGAGGGCAAAAAAAATGTATGATGTTTTCAATCCTGTAAAATTATACTGTGGCTGCAATGCTGTCAGAGCATTTTCAAAAGATTTTACAATATAAATGTAAAATTATGTAAAGGGTGAACACAAATAGTTCAGCTATTATCATCAGGTTCGCTGCCAACTTTTATGGTGTCAATAACATGATATAGTAACACACACTTACTATAGTTACTATAGTAACAGTTTGCAGTTCTTCACTTTGTAATTTAGCTTTGAAGCTTTATAGTATGATCGTTTGAAGTAGAGGTACTTACCTACATGTGTGAAATTATAACACTGAAATACGAATAAGAATACCAGAAACATTACACTTCCGGAGGAAATGTATTTAAATTAGACTGTACCTTACTGTTTTTCTCGCAGCAAGAACAGACCGTGCTCATTTACAACAACGAAGTGTACGGAATAGGCCATATGTCCTTAAAGTGTTCCACCGCCATCTGTGAGTTGCGCTGCAACTCCGTGTACAGTGAGGAGGTGTTTTTGCGAAACAATGTGTTACGAAGATGGGGGGAAAATTTTGTGAACCGCGAGGAAGGTACGAAAGAAGATAAAAAGTTAACATTTTTCACTGCCAAAGCGTGGTACATATCTTCTAGTTTGCTTCAGTACAATTGTTTTCACCCTAGCACTGCTCAATTCCAAGGACTAGCGAGATAAAGAGAGCTACCTCGAGAATTTTTAGTCGCCGCAGCTCCGCGCTGGCTCCGCTGCCGCGGCTGGCTGCTCCGCTCCGCTGCTTCTGCTGCTGGTTGCGCTCGGAGCCGCTCGGGTCTCCTCGGCTCCGCCCTCGTGGTGTTGCTGCTGGCGGTGTTGTGGGGGCGAGGCGGCCGGCAGCGGCTGCTGCTTTCTGTCTGCGGGACGGTTGCGATGAATAGTGTCGCGTAAAAGGTTATTTAATTTTAAATAATAATAAAGAATTAAAATAACTGCAGCAATATAATATTATACAATATACAGGTGACAGGTCGCACACTTTTATTAACCTCTCGACATTGTCATACTCGCGGGCTCGCGGTAATATAGCGCGCGGGACCTGCTCCCACAAGCAATCATGCCGCCACACGGCTGCAGCACGATGATGCACCAGCTCACGCGCGTGACCATTGCTCGTCGGTACTGCAGTTTACTTCCCCCTTTATCCTTGACTGGTATTAAAAATATATATATATATATATCAACGAGAATCTAAAGCCGGTATTACACGATACAATTTTTCTAACTATATTGCATACAATTTTTTTCTTTCAAGAAAACTTGAATTCCATTTGTTATTTGTATGGATCGAGTTCAGTTTTCTTGAAAGGAAAAATTGTATGCAATAGTTAGAAAAATTGTATCGTGTAATACCGGCTTAAGGAATAATAATTACAAAGAAATACTGAATTAATTAAGTTGCTGGAAAATAATATATTTAATATGAGTAACTCTAGCTAGTAAATATAATTAATAATCGAACAATAATATATATAACATAGAAGCACGTACCTGCATTAAAATTTATCTTTTCTCTCTCCTATAACAATGACCTACCTCACAGACCATGCATGCATGTTATATCATAATATACAGTCATATATAATATATATAGCATCTAACGGATTATAAAATGAAGCAAAAAATACGTTGTTGCTTTTCTTCCGATATACAAACAGTTATATTGTTTAAAAAAAAAGCACCATATAACATACTTATACAAGGGATATTTTTCATCATACAGTTTATATATATAAATATTATATTATTAAATTATATTTTTATATATTTTATATTTGGTGTTACCACGAAAAACCGAATTCGGGCAAAAGCCGAAAAAATTGAGCAAAACTAGTTTTGAGCATCAAGTTAAGCTCAAAACCCGAAGTAATCGATTATTTCGGGTTTTGAGCTTAACTTGATGCTCAAAACTAGTTTTGTTCAAATCCAAGTGAGCAAAACCCGACGGAGACTTTTACATCGGGTTTTGCGCGTTTCCGTTTGAGCAAAACTAGTTTTGAGCATCAGGTTAAGCTCAAAACCCGCCGAAGTAAGATTTTATTTCGGCTTTTGAGCAAAATTTGAGCAAAACTAGTTTTGCTCAATTTTCAAAGACAATTAATTTTTTATTTTGAACTCTAGTGGAATTCATTGGAATTACCATATGAATTAAGCCCTCTTTGGCCATCCACAACGAAACGGGTTGACAGATAGTTTAATATATTGTGACAGAAGAGGAGTTAGAAAATGTCATCACAAAAAAGTTCATCAAAGTGCTGATTAGAGTCTTAGTGAATCAGATGGCGAATCTCCTAGCGTGAATAGCCCGTCAACTTCTACAAACAATGATTGCGTAGTGCGTAACCTAGACGCTGGAAATGCTGATAAGTGTACACTTTGTGACAATTTTGTGGGTGTCAGTCTAGGTCCTGTAACTGTCTAAAGAATAAAGTGAAATGTAATTCCAAGTGCCACAATTTAACAGCAGTGCCTGCAGAAACAATTAAGTAACGCCAAAACAGAATTACTGTAAGCTAGCACACACAATTATCTTACAGATAATTATTTATTATACTTATTGATGAGTTGCATGCTTAATTTGACTGCAATGATGCAATTTATTTTTATACTGGAATTTAAATTAAAGTTTGATTATATGTAGACATTTTTGGTCTGATTAATAATTACAATAATAAAGGTGAAACAGTTAATAAACAATAACAATTTTTATGAACACTTTTCGACATTTTTTAATTTTATGTTTCTTATCTGACCTGAGTAACGTATAGTAATATTATTTAAATTTATAGGCGAATTAAGGGAGAAATTAAAACTTTTATTCAATCAAATAAATAGCAACAAATAAATAAATACAATAAATAAATAAATAAATAAATAAATAAATAAATAAATAGATAAATAGCTAAATAGATCGATAAATAGATAAATAAATAAATAAATAAATAAATAAATAAATAAATAAATAAATAAATAAATAAATAAATAAATAAATAAATAAATAAATAAGGAAATAAATAAATAAATAAATAAATAAATAAATAAATAAATAAATAAATAAATAAATAAATAAATAAATAAATAAATAAATAAATAAATAAATTAAATATTTAATTAATATTTAAATAATATTTAAATAATCATTTGAATAACTACAGCAAAGAAGTAAAAATAAATATATTATTCCGAAGAAAATAGCAAATAAAAAATAAAGAACAGCTAGCTGTCACATAATAAAAAATAAATTATCTTTTAAAAGTGAGCAAAACTAGTTTTGCTCAAATTTTGCTCAAAAGCCGAAATAAAATCTTACTTCGGGTTTTGATCATAACTTGATACGCAAAACTAGTTTTGTTCAAATGGGAATGAACAAAAGCCGATGTAAAAGTCGATCTGTGTCGGGTTTTGCTCATTTCGACTTGAGCAAAACTAGTTTTGAGCATCAAGTTAAGCTCAAAACCCGAAATAATCGATTACTTCGGGTTTTAATTGAGCTTAACTTAATGCTCAAAACTAGTTTTGCTCAAGTCGAAATGAGCAAAACCCGATGAAGATTTTTACATCGGCTTTTGTTCATTTCCATTTGAAAAAAACTAGTTTTGCGTATCAATTTATGATCAAAACTCGAAGTAAGATTTTATTTCGGCTTTTGAACAAAATTTTAACAAAACTAGTTTTGCTCATTTTTCAAAGACAATTTATTTTTTATTTTGTGACAGCTGCATGTTCTTTATTTTTTATTTTCTTCGGAATAATATATTTATTTTTTACTTATTCTTTGCTGTAGTTATTTAAATACTTATTTAAATATTTATTAATTTATTTATTGTTGCATTTATTTATTTGTTGCTATTTGTTTGATTGAATAAAAGTTTTGATTAATTGGTTGGTATTTTGGGGCAATTGACACATTTTGGTCATGTATGCCCTCTAATAAAAGCTTCAATTTCTCCAATTTCTCCCTTAATTCGCCTAACTCTGCGAACGGGCCGGGGGGCCTAGCTTTTTCTCAAAATTTCAAAAGTGATTTTTGTTGTTGTGTTGTTGTTGTTATTTTGCTAAGGAAAGAGGAAGAAGGGACCCAAATAAGAAAAAAAAAAAACATCTAAAACAACTTTTTCTTAGTTTTTAATGGGTTGAAAAGCACTATAATAAAAAGGCGAGCTGCATGAGGTTGAACTACGGCCGGGCCGCATTGTGAAGCATCACTGGCTCGGGCCGGGCCTAGCAACCATCCGAACGGATCGGGCCAGGTCAGGCCTCGAAAATCCGGCCCATGCAGACCTCTATAAAGAACTATCTGTCAACCCTTTTCGTTGTGGGTGGCCAAAGAGGGCTTCATATGGTGAACGCTTAATTCCACTCAAGTTCAAAATTTAAAATAAATTGTCTTTGAAAAATGAGCAAAACTAGTTTTGCTCAAAAGACGAAATAAAATCTTACTTCGGGTTTTGAGCTTAACTTGATGCTCAAAACTAGTTTTGCTCAAACGGAAACGCGCAAAACCCGATGTAAAAGTCTCCGTCGGGTTTTGCTCACTTCGATTTGAACAAAACTAGTTTTGAGCATCAAGTTAAGCTCAAAACCCGAAATAATCGATTACTTCGGGTTTTGAGCTTAACTTGATGCTCAAAACTAGTTTTGCTCATTTTTTTCGGCTTTTGCCCGAATTCGGTTTTTGGTGGTAACACCAAATATAAAATATAATATATATATATATATATATATATAATATAATATAATATAATATAATAATATTTTTTATATACTGTATATAAACTGCATGATGAAAAATATCCCTTGTATAAGTATATGTTATATGATGCTTTTTTTTAAACAATATAACTGTTTGTATATCGGAAGAAAAGCAACAACGTGTTTTTGCTTCATTTTATAATCCGTTAGATGCTATATATATTATATATGACTGTATATTATGATATAACATGCATGCATGGTCTGTGAGGTAGGTCATTGTTATAGGAGAGAGAAAAGATAAATTTTAATGCAGGTACGTGCTTCTATGTTATATATATTATTGTTCGATTATTAATTATATTTACTAGCTAGAGTTACTCATATTAAATATATTATTTTCCAGCAACTTAATTAATTCAGTATTTCTTTGTAATTATTATTCCTTAAGCCGGTATTACACGATACAATTTTTCTAACTATTGCATACAATTTTTCCTTTCAAGAAAACTGAACTCGATCCATACAAATAACAAATGGAATTCAAGTTTTCTTGAAAGAAAAAAATTGTATGCAATATAGTTAGAAAAATTGTATCGTGTAATACCGGCTTTAGATTCTCGTTGATATATATATATATATATATTTTTAATACCAGTCAAGGATAAAGGGGGAAGTAAACTGCAGTACCGACGAGCAATGGTCACGCGCGTGAGCTGGTGCATCATCGTGCTGCAGCCGTGTGGCGGCATGATTGCTTGTGGGAGCAGGTCCCGCGCGCTATATTACCGCGAGCCCGCGAGTATGACAATGTCGAGAGGTTAATAAAAGTGTGCGACCTGTCACCTGTATATTGTATAATATTATATTGCTGCAGTTATTTTAATTCTTTATTATTATTTAAAATTAAATAACCTTTTACGCGACACTATTCATCGCAACCGTCCCGCAGACAGAAAGCAGCAGCCGCTGCCGGCCGCCTCGCCCCCACAACACCGCCAGCAGCAACACCACGAGGGCGGAGCCGAGGAGACCCGAGCGGCTCCGAGCGCAACCAGCAGCAGAAGCAGCGGAGCGGAGCAGCCAGCCGCGGCAGCGGAGCCAGCGCGGAGCTGCGGCGACTAAAAATTCTCGAGGTAGCTCTCTTTATCTCGCTAGTCCTTGGAATTGAGCAGTGCTAGGGTGAAAACAATTGTACTGAAGCAAACTAGAAGATATGTACCACGCTTTGGCAGTGAAAAATGTTAACTTTTTATCTTCTTTCGTACCTTCCTCGCGGTTCACAAAATTTTCCCCCCATCTTCGTAACACATTGTTTCGCAAAAACACCTCCTCACTGTACACGGAGTTGCAGCGCAACTCACAGATGGCGGTGGAACACTTTAAGGACATATGGCCTATTGCAGTGGCAGCCTGTGTATCCGCCCCGAACTTTGCATCCTTCCAATCGTTCTCTCACCTGCTACCCTGGATTAAGGAACACACGACGCCATTATAGTGTACAGTACTTCAATACAAATTAAAAACTTCTTAATTTCACCTGAAAATATGAATGAAACTTTAATTTACAAGGTCAATATAATGGAGTATCGACCTCAATTTTTTTATTGCAGAAATGGATAGAGGGTGCAAAGTTATGCTACCCTGATTTTTTTCAGATTTTTTAGAGCCCGGGAACAATTTTTAAAAAACTATTGAAAGTTTTTTTAGTGACGTCACGAGGCGGCAAGTCCTATCTTTTTCTTAAGGACCGGCGTCTCGTGACGTCACAAAAAGAACTTTCAATAATTTTTTAAAAACAGTTCCGGGGCTCTAAAAATCTGAAAAAAATCAGGGTAGCATAACTTTGCACGCACTATCCATTTCTGCAATAAAAAAATTGAGGTTGATATTTTATTATTCTCTTTCACGTGATCCTTTTAATTTTCATGATATGTGCTAATTATTTGATTCATTTTATTAAACACAAATATTGTAATTATTTACTCCAATTTTCATTGATATATATATATATATATATATATATATATATATATATATATATATATATATTGGAATTGGAATCTGTGACGTCACGATGACGTTATCGAGACAAATAACTCGTGACGTCACAGAGTTCAATATTTATTATCCAATGAAAACTGGAGTAAATAATAAGAACACTTGAAAATTTTAAATCACCTATGTAAAACAGCTTTAAAATATTCGTTTCTAATGTATGATCATAACAGGAATTAGGTTTAAAAAAAATATGGAAATTTTTCAGTTGCAAGTAACAAAATAAATAAGATTAATATCTCATCATTTAACTTTTAACCTGAAAAATGACCATTACTGAAAATAGAAATTGCCAAATTTAATTTTTTCCCCTTACTATATAATATATATATATATATATATATATATATATATATATATATATATATATATTCGGAAATGCATGCATGTTGGTTAACCAATGGTTAAAATGTTTTATATTTTTTTTTAACAATCATACACATTTTTTTCCCCGGTAAAAGAAACTCTCAACTCCCCCCTTCTCCCTCTCTTGATATTTTAGGGTTAATTATTTTTTCCTTCAATAAATAATTTTATAATTAAATCAGGATTACAAAAATTTCAACTTTATTTACAATTCATCTTCGAAAACCAAAGACCCTCCTTTTACCTACGTAAGTGTAAAGAAATTTACCAATCTAGGATTTAACAAATGTTTATTTGTAATGTTGAGTACTTCAATAAATATTAAGATGTTACTGTAAAAAAAGAAAATTAAATAAACTTGCAATTGAAAAGCATTATTATTTATACTTATTATTAATACACCTTACTTATTAATGAAAAATATTTTAATTGTTATTTTGAAATTTGTTCTATACTATATGGCACTGCCTCTAAAAAAAATCGGAATTTTTGTGAATTTGCTAAGGTTTAAATGTTAATTAAAGGGGACTACGTTGAACAGCTAATTCGTGTTATCTCTACCTTATTTTTATTATTGTTTTTTTAACAGACACAAACATCGTTACTTGATTAAAATATTCTCTTCCGACTTTAATCAGTTACTAATTATAATTAATAAAATATCGTAAAACATGTAACCATTACATCATATAGAGCGACAAAAAGAGTGATAAGCTTTGCAATTTTTGTGCAGTACCTGCTGTAAAATAAAATGTGTAATAAAATAAATCAATTCAAAACTAAAATTACGTTGATTATGAAAAAGACACTGGACAAACATTAAAGGTAAGAGAACATTATCAGAGCCACTCATCTTCTGAAGATGCTTTTTAACTTGGGTAAATTTATTTATATTAAGATCGATTTTTAAGAGAGCGCATTGAAAGGTGAAATTACACAGGAAGCTACACTGTAATACAGTATAATCCTAGTTTTCTTGGGATTGCATAAATTAATAAATACAATCGAGTCATAGAACCTGAAAAAAACATATATTAAATTGATTAATTACTTATTACACAGTAAATTACTTTAAATTATAGAGGTTATATATAATATTCAAATAAATAACTCCTATATAAACTGTTTAAACGTATATAATGTTGAAGAAATTAATCAAAATTACTATAATTCAATGTTTACCATGAAGAGTGTAAAGTCTCAATAATCTTCAACTTACATCTCCATTTATCTGCCTTAGCAATGAGCAATGTCCTCGGACCTTAATTGACCCGGATACTTTTAAATAACAAACATTGGGGATTTACCGGAGAACACAAGTACCAGGTTTACCAATGTTAGAATGTAATTAGTCTGAATTTGTGAATTACCATCCTCAGATCTATGAACAATTAAGTTCACTCGACAACACTTATGATTCTTATGAATGATTTCTAATCATGATTTAACAGACACTTCCCTCGTTTGCCTACTTTCTTGTTTTTATTTTTAAAATAAAGATATCAGTTTGAAAAGTAATGGACAACATACATGATATGAAATTTTTTTATTGCGGAAATTAATAGAGGGTACCAAATTATGCTACTCTGAATTTTTTCAGATTTTTTTGTAACCCAGAACTATATTTAAAATAATTATTGAAAGAGCGGCTACGCCCCCTAGAGGCGTCAATAGGCGTCTCGGTCCTACCCTGGGATCTTTATTAAGGATTCAGGGGTGCCAACTTAACTTACAGAACTTTCAATAACTATTTAAAAATAGTTCCAGGTCTGAAAAAAATCTGAAAAAATTCAGGCTAGCATAATTTGGTGCCCTCTATTCATTTCTGCAATAAAAAATTTTCATGTATGTTGTCCATTTTATAATCAAGTTTAGTGACGTTAATAAAATAAACATAATGGGGGGCATTCACAAAGCACTTTAACCCCCACTTTAGCCTCGATTGTTATCCCTAGTGCTAAACATTGTGCTAAATTATATAGGAGCTTAACATGGATAGCCCCACAATGTTTAGCACTAGGGATAAAAATTGAGGCTAAAGTGGGGGTTGAAGTGCTTTGTGAATGGCCCCCATAATATATTAAAAATACCCGAATATAACTATATCCATGCATCTTCAATATTATTTTCACTAGGTAATATTTATAATTATTATGGCATGTATTGAAAAGTCGTTTACCTCTGAAAATTTTCTCCTTTTTTCATCCTTGTTGTCTAGCTCTCATATTCTATATCCGTGAGTATAATATCACAATCGGTGATTATACATCAAATTATATAACAACTATAACAAGGCTGTAAAAAGAAACTTTTCAGAGGATATTTCAACATTTTCAACCCCTCTAAATACGCTACCTTATAGGTGCTGGACACTTCATCTGGATTGTTATAAAAATTATTATCGGCTCTGCTGCTACTCCATGCTGAACAGGTTGCCTAACCTCAAGGCGAATGTATCGAGGGAAATTGTAAACTTAAAGCAATATATTGTATAATCCTAAATAAAAACAACTTTCCATTTTCCTTCATGATTCCGTTTCCGGTCAACATTTGTCAGCGACTCTTGTTCACGATGACGACGCTTCCAGCCCACTTATCCTGGGTGATCATCCGGCCGTAACAACAATTAATGCTTTCCTGATTAAAGAAGCGTAACATCTCAAAGCCATTCAGCAAGGAGCCCAACAACCTTCCCAACCTGTGAGTCCCAGAAGCCTGTCCAAGTCAGGAAAAATCGTGTAAAGAAGACGGAATAAATTGTACATGTGGACTTCATCAATAAAAAAAAAACTTTATCATAATTATGTTATGAGCTATTTATGATTTACTATAATTATAGTGGTTCTCAAAAAAGTCTCAACTGTAGAGCTTTTCGTTGCAATTAACATTCAGCAGGAAAAACATATCGGCATGAACATGAAGTTTACAATATTAAGTGGAACCATTCACTCAATTGTGATAATACGAAAACAATTTTGGTGATTATATAAAGAATATTTATTGCAATACATAGGGGAAAAAATGCATTTTGCAAGTACTCTCATTAAAAAATTACATATTTTATATGTAACTATTTTTATAATGTTAACAATTTGGGTTTGAAACCCCAGAATTTAAAGTATTTTTAAAAAAATAATAATAATAATTAGAGTGGGTATGGTTGTAATCTTCATATTTATTTATAATAAAATAAATATTACCAATTCATAATTAAATAGTAAAAGTCTATAGAACTTAATACAAATTTAAATGTACATTTTTTTTACAATAAAAAAAATTGCATCGTAAAAACGGCTTGATACTAGAATAAAATATTTATAACATATCCTTTATTTAGTTTGCAATATTTAAAGCACAAAAATCATCATTTTTTTTTAACCCAATTTATCAAAAAATCCCCCATTAATAATGCGTTACAATTTTAATAATTCTAGTAAAACTAATACAATTTATATGCATCAGATGTTCTGAATTCCATAGCATATACAAATTCTTTGCCACCAAAATAGAAGAAATAGCCAAGACCTTCCTCTAATTTTCTCTCCAATCGAGAACTGCCAGAGTTCAGACTGGTAGGATATCGACCTGGTTTGTGAAAAATTATCCTGAATTTAGTAGGGAATTCATCCGTGTTGGGTAGAACAACTGGCAACTTAAACTTTAAATCTAACAGCTGGTCTTCCACTTCTGAGCTACATGAACCGGAAACACTTTCCTTGAAGTCCATGGAATATAAAACGTCGTTTGTATCGTTCAAAATCTGGACAGTAGGTCCTCCATGTAAATGTATTGTTGTAAAGAATTTTTGTGGTGGTAATTCCATCCATATAATTTTCATCATCAGATTTTTCATTACAGTTTGTATCTTCAAAAACATCAAAATATGTTTCTGTCATGTCCGAGAATGGACAACATACATGAAAAAATTTTATTGCAGAAATGAATAGAGGGTACCAAATTATGCTACTCTGAATTCTTTCAGATTTTTTTGAGACCTAGAACTATTTTTAAATAATTATTGAAAGTGCGGCCACGCCCCCTGGAGGCGTCAATAGGCGTCCAGTCTATATCCTTTTTATTAAGGCTGCAGGGGTGCCAACTGAAATCACAGGACTTTCAATAATTATTTAAAAATAGTTCCGGGTCTCAAAAAAATCTGAAAAAATTCAGAGTAGCATAATTTGGTACCCTCTATTCATTTCTGCAATAAAATTTTTTCATGTATGTTGTCCATTTCCTAACTACCCTATTGGAAGAGAGTTTGGCAGGCAACTCCATCACACCCGGAGCATTCATATAGAAGATTGAAGCAAGACTATCAGTGTAGGTCAGGATTTTAGAGGTCAACTGAAAGTTACTTAACTCACTGGGTGATATGGTAAGGGACCTGATGAGGGCCAGGGCAGGTCCAAGGACTTCTTTCTGAATGACTGTCAATGTTTACAGGAAGGCCCCTACGTTTGACTTCCGCCGTAGCCCAATGAAGACTTGCGTCAAACAAAACGAGTTCAGAGCTGACGTTGAGAGTGTCTTGCTGCAGCAGCGACACCAGCGAGGACTGCGGGATTTCCACGAACTGAGGGTCCTTCAAGGATTGTTCTGTTTCTTTCTTAATTACCTGGAAACAAAACAAAAATGGTTTGGCTCAGAAAAATAACTTAATTTTGCTTCGGTATTAAAGTTTATCGAACTTTACTGTACTTGCAAGATTGTATAAAAGTTTTCTACATCAGTGTATTTTACTATCGGTGCGTACAGTGCTTAGCAGATAAAGTAAAATAACAATTATCCTTTCTTGTCAAGGTACAAAGTGTCAATCCACTACTTCTGTAATGTTAATCACAGTGCATGCTCTAAAAATATTCGCACTCTCAACAATGCCCGCCGCGCGCCCACTCACCAAATAAGCATGCATCGTTGCTTAAAATAAAGTACATTATAGAGCAGTAGCGGCTCGTGGGCTTGGACCAGTGAGCAGTGAGTTTAAACCAGTGAGCCGCCACTGGTTTAAACAAACATCTCCCCCTCTACCACCTTCCCCAACACAAACTTGGTAAGTTAGGGACGCAAGGGTTAAGCAAATTATTTGTACATAAATTGTACCAAAAAAAATGAATATTATTTTGTTTTCACAAAGGAAAAATATTCATCAAAGTTTGGTGTAAAAGATAAGTTGAAAAATTTCATCTTCAACTCATCCTTTACACGTATAATTAACCTATAATCATCTAAAACACATCTTATTTGTTCTTCACTCAAAGTGAGGATGATATAAAGACAGTATTTCTAAAATGTTATACTCAAGAAGAGGAAAAAATACGTTATCTCATCTTTTTCCTTCTTTTTTTCTTCTAAAATGGTGCAAAATAATATAAAATTATAGACGAGCGAGGAGAGCGAGTAAAAGATGAAATTTATTTAATGTACTCGGGAAGACTGATTTAGTGTATTGCTGCCATATAGTCGCAATTAATACTGCTTAGTATTATTTATATTATGTATAATATATTATTATAATATTTAACAATATATCATGTATGTTGCATTTTACTATAATACTCACTGTAAATGCTGCAGTTTCAAGCGATGGACACGAAATGACCCCTCCCTCCGGTGGTTGCGGTTTTATATCAGTCATCGGCAGAAAGTGGACTATAATAATAATATTATTATAATAATAATAATTAAATAAAATTGGATATTCCCATTATCTAATTTCATATAATATTTTGTTGAATATTACAAGATGAATTTTATCCATTATAATTTATAACGTACGTGTTTTCATTAAAAAAGAAAATAAGAGAGCATTGTATTGATATATTATGAAGGCTATCATGATCCTATAAAAGTTAGTTTAAAATATTAACTTTAACCTTTAATAATAAACATATATAATATGTAGTGGAGAATTAAAAAAAAAATGGAAGAACTCGCCGAAAAAAAAAACTCTCCATCTCTTTCTGGAAATAATATATTTAATAATACTATATAGTCAGAGCTTAATAATACACATGTGACAGTTTTTGTGCATTTTATTACTTTTTTCTACCTCTGTTTCACACAAATTATATTTTATTTATAAACATAATATAATCATGGTTGATGAAAATTTACAATTATGTATAACAAATTTAACTGTTTCATTCATATTAATTAAGATTTGAAACATTAATTTTATATTTGTATTTAATAGAAACAGTTGAGTAATTAATATCTTCAACTTTTTAAGGGAAGTTAAAATTCGTAATGCTTTGAGATGTGGCTTGCTCACTATTTAACTCTCAGCAAAAGTTGACCTCGGACATTTAAAAAATTGTGTTTTCCCAGATCAAAAGCAATAATAAGTTTTTACTAGCAAAAATATTTAATGTTTATTAAATATAAATGTACATTGTATATATACATCATGACCTTTACCCCTATTTCTTAATTTTACCAGCGTTATCACGAGGTTTTGGAAGACATTTGAACTTGGGATTTCTGTAGTCCGTCACTCTATTCAATAAAATAATTGATCACACTAATTAATAAAGTTAATTTTCAATGTGTTTGTAATTTATTCAGTAAATGTGGTAGACAAGTTTGTATATTGGAGGAACAGGAGCCCTCCTGAAAATACCCTTTGAAAATAAAGATTATAATTTATAACAAAAAACGTTGATGCTTTTTTTTTACACTCTTAAAAAAATTTTGCTGAATTTTTGACATCTTATAATCAGTGAATTTTTAACGCCTTAAATCATGCTTCTTCAGGTGTTTCGTTGCGCATTTTCAGTGGTCAGTATAAGCTATATACTGACAGTATATGCTGACTACTGAATATTGACTAAGAAACATCTGAAAAATCATGATTTAAGGGGTTAAAAATATACTGATTATAAGATGTCAAAAATTCAGCAAAATTTTTTTAAGAGTGTAGCTATTATAGATTACAATATTTGGTTCAAATATATGTATAGAAGCCTATTAAGCTATAATGAATAAGTAATAAATTATACTTTTAGAGAAAAACGGATTACAGATATAATTATGAAATCAGGAAATTTCATATAATATAGTTAATTTTTTATACTTCTATAAGAGCAATAAAAAAGTGTTAAAAATATAATTCAGATCAAGAAATCTCACCCCTCCCCTCCCAACTACACCTATAAATTCCTCATGCACTTTTTTACGAATTTTGAATAAAAACTGGAAGCATATATTATTAGTTTTCTACATCCCTAAACTTTATCCCCTCCGCTGTGTATATGTATACATATCCTTTTGCTATATCGTAATAATAACATTTAGTTAATTTAATAAATAAATGGAAAAAAGGTGAGTTAATAGCAATGAATCATAGGCAACAATATAAATTTCATGAAACTCGTAATTTTTTAATCATTTTTCAATACATTGTACAGTTTTTTTTTATATATATAATTGTGCATTGTTTGAATCTGTCATTAAAAATCCATGACAATAATATTAAGCATACGAATAAACAAACTCGTTTTTGCCGAAGAAGTACATTTTATTAAGTTGCTTATACTTTCCCAAGCTAAAGTGGTTGTAATTGTAGTCTTCACGATATTCATCTTTTCCAAGACTCACAGGATACCTTCCTGGTTTGTTGAAAACCACCTTTATTTTCACGTTTTTATTACTTTCAGGATCTATATAATCATGATAATACTCGACAAGTTTCGGGAATACAACACTCAATAGCTCATTATCTTCACTTGGTGACGTAGTGTTTTGAGATTCCTTGCCACAGACGTTCACCAAACCCTGGTATCGAGTTGAAGCAATGACCACGTTGAAGTAGGTTAAAAGATACACACTCAGATCTTCATCTTCTTCAGTACATGGTGAATTGTCGTCTTTCTTGATTCGCGTTGGAATTTGTACACCATGCACTTCTAGCGCTTTTCTTTTATTTGGGTTCACAGTTGTTGAAATAAAGTTATAAACATTCTCCTTATTCACAAGGTCAATGCTCTCACCCTTGCAAGTAAATTCAGGTTTAGCAAGTACGTCAAAGTATGCGTTGTCAATACTTTCAATTCTTGTTTCGTTATTAGATGAAAGTCCTTCAGGTAATGGCATAACTTCTTCTGTAGAATTTAAATTAAAAGTTACTGCCAAACTTTCTGTGTAAGTTAATATTTTAGATACAAACTGAATGTTGCTAAATTCACTAGGGGTGAAGGTCAGGAATCTGATATATCCAAGAGCAGGTCCAAGGGCTGCCCTGAGTGACTCAGGGTTTGGTGACTGGTTATTACGTATCACTTCTGACACAGCCCAGCGCAAAGTCGCATCAAAAAGTTTGGACTCTGATATACTTAGGTAGTTTCTTGAAAGGATGGAAATGAGGCTGGATCTTGAGATTTCATGGAATTTTTGGTCTTGCAGGATTTGCTCAGTGTGTAACTGGATCATCTGGAATCATAAGACATATTAGTATTTGATAATAAGACTGCTGATTTTTCAGTGTTCCCACCGTCCTATCAAAACCTATATATATATATATATATATATATATATATATATATATATATATATATATAAAGTAAATTCGTTTTTTCACTAACAATAAGACCTATAAGAAGATGTTTTAGGGGAAAAAATGCAGAACACTTAAGGTAAGATAACGCGACCAATGTTAAAAAAAAATCCCTCACAGAAAAATTATGAAACAATTTTAAAATATTCTCCGGTCTGCACCCCCTATTAGTAGCTAAATGGGCGCGATTCACGAAGCAGTTATCCAGTATTCTAACCACGTTTAGCTTAACCATGCACGTTTAACTAGGTGGTTTAACACGTAAAACAGGTATATTTAAACGTGGTTAAACTAAACATGGTTAGAAACTTGGCTAGCTGCTTCGTAAATCGCACCCAATATCAGGTATACAAATATACAAATACGATCTAGTTTTTGAGTTATGAATTTTTTAAGCTGACTACCTTAACATGGAGGAATATGGAACTTCCATGTTAAAATTGTCAATTTTAAAAATTCATAACTCAAAAACTAGATCGTATTTGTATACCTGATATTTAAGCTGCTGATAGGGGGTATATTATAGAGGAGAACATTTTAAATTTTTTTCACAATTTTTGTGTAAGGGATTTTTTTTTAACATCGGTGGCGTTATCTTACCCTTAAGGTGAGTAAGAGACAAAATTGCTAATTATGTACTAACAGTTTACTCGCCGTTCCAGAGTGCCAAAGTTAACTATTATTGTATAGCCAATTATAAAAGGAAACGACATAGAGTCAGCTTATGAGAGCTTTAACAGTGTTGCAACATAATCTGAGCGACTGGACTGATGGTATTGACTTCTACATTCACGTGAATCAAATGGTGTACCAGTATTGTTTTTCCTAACTGTACATTATTTTATTTATTGCAGAATGAGACACCAAGGGATTTATTGTATTCAATATAGTTCAAAGGCTTCCAATGGAAAATTATTTTACTTATATTTCTTACTTTTCGTGACATATTCGCTATATATAGTATTGTTTGTTTCGCGGACTGCAATACTTAAAACTTCTTAAAAAACATATTTTTTGTTATAAAATAAAAGTACATTTTGGGTTCACACTGAGGATCATTTGATTTTTTATTTTTTCTGGGTCAAATTGCACATCGACACATCATGTCCGTACCTGCAGCGCGGTCTCCGTTAGTTGCTCGTCGTTTTGCTGGAGGCCGCACTGGTAGGCGTCCCACACGTTCTTTGGGGTCATGGAGGTCCACAGATAGGAGCGGACAGTCTCGGCCAACTTGGGCAGCTGTAAGCGAGTGGCCAGGCCCAGCAGCTCGCAAGTCGAGTCGTAGCCCATCAGGCACAAGTCACCGGTGTATACGAACCTATTAAGACAATAAAAAATTAATCAGTAATGCACTTGTGTGTGTGTGTTTCCCATGGCCGGCTTTGGAAATTACTTTGGTCTATTGATGAAAAGTATAAATGTGTCATTGCATGAAGATTTCCACGGTTCCCTCAGTCACACCTCAACGAATAATGGGATTCGTAACAAGCTGTGATCAACATACTTTCCCTTTTTTAACACTACTCATTACCCCGCCTCGTGCTCCAAGCTCATAAGGGTGCATCCATGAAAAAAAAAAAAGGGCTCTGTTTAAAGGCATACAGGCCTCAAATTAAAAATTTGACAGTCACAGAGAGTTGCTTGAGTTGACAATCAACATTTGGATTATTTTTTCCGTGCGCGATGCAGTTGCATGAGCGGGGGCTGCAAAGTAAGGATGCAGGTCCTTGATGACGTCTAAATGACGTCACAACGCACAACCATACATACGCCGCCATGTTTTTTAACGTCATTTTGACGTCATCAAGTACCTGAATCCTTACTTTGCAGCCCCCGCTCATGCAGCTGCATCGCGCACGGAAAAAATAATCCAAATGTTGATTGTCAACTCAAGCAATTAACTCTCTGTGACTGTCAAATTTTTAATTTGAGGCCTGTATACCTGGGTCCTATGTTTTTCTACAAAAGCTAATCTAATTAGCATTTTTACTTTAAATTTAGTTTGCTTTGTGCTTATTACACAGGGGTGGATCCAGGGAGAGAAGGCGGGGTGACAGCTCCCCCACCCCCTCCCCCGAAATATTGGATTTAACATGAGCAATATAGGCATTCCCGTCATTCAATTATTTTTGACATTAATTGGCCTTAATGGAAGAAGCCCCCCCCCCCTTCACCTACGAATTTTTTTCTGGATATATAACTACATTTTTCTATTGACATCATAAAGACAGGTATAGACATCTGGTGGATTTTACCTGAGTGAGTCAAAAAGTAGCATTGTTTTGATATCAGAGCTTTGCTACTGGTTACTGGTATTGTTGAGTCATGCTGAGTCAAACGAGGAGGTTTTCAATGCCATCTCTTGGTGCTTTATGAGGTCAATATAATATAATGACTTTTGCATGTTAACGATTGGTCGTATTTAAACTCACTGTAGGATTGTCTTGAAAGTGTCTGGCATGACGTCATCCACGTGAACTGTGCGCCCCTTAGCGGCGAACAAGGCCTCGAAAATTGGACTGGCACGTGCAAGTAATAGCTGGTGGGCTTGAAATTCCTGGAAAAGTAGATAGTTTTTTATTAGACTTGGCAAACAGTGAAGTTATTGGTGTTTGTAGTGATTATATCACGTTCTGGAACAGCTAGAATGGCACAGAGTTAAGGTGCATTTCCAGCATGGAACGATGTCAAGCGAGGCTTGGCGGGCTGAGAATAGCGCAATGGACAACATACATGCGAAGAAATTTTATTGTAGAAATGAATATTATAGAGGGCACAAAATTATGCTACTAATAAATAATACTCTGAATTTTTTCAGATTTTTTGAGACCCAGAACTATTTTTAAATAATTATTATTGAAAGTTCTGTAAGTTAAGTTGGCTCCAACAACACGCGGTTGCGATCCTTCACCGAGCCGGTCCGCCAGTCCTGAAATACGTCAGGTAAATTTTTAACAATCCTTAATAAAAAGGATAGGACCGAGACGCCTATTTACGCCTCCAGGGGGCGTGGCCGCACTTTCAATAATTATTTAAAAATAGTTCCGGGTAAAAAAAAATCTGAAAAAAATCACATTAGCATTTTAATTAGGTATCCGCTATTCATTTCTGTAATAAAAAAAATTTCATCTATTTTTTCCATTGTTTCAATTTTATATATGGCAGCCATGTTGGTGATAAAATCGCTCCCCGCAAGGCGAGGAAATCCCGGCTGAGCCTCTGATTGGCTGCGGCACGCGATTTTCTCGCTTTCCTCGCTCCATGGAAATGCACCTTTCTACTTAAAAATCATAATGGTCTCTTGATTGTGACTTCTACATATTGTTGAGGCTACTGTGAAATTTATATAAAGTAATGAAAACTATTGTAATTAGTACAAATTGATGAAAAAAAATAATATTGTTAAAAATTGGTGGTAATAATGGTAATATTTACATGCAAAATTCACGTTTGTTGCAGATTTTGTATATACTAGATATTCCCGATAGCTATCCCTCCCTGAGTCACTACCCACCTGTGTGTTGTTGTCCGGCCCCACCACGAAGGTACAGTCCGTGTACAGACGACGCTCCAACAACACGCGGTTACGATCCTTCACCGAGCCGGTCCGCCAGTTCTGAAATACGTCAGGTAAAAATGAGTCTTGCTTTTGGAAAAAATAATATTTTTTTATACTGAAAGTCAGTTAAATTTAAAATACCACCCCCCAAAATAAATTGAAATGTATTAAGGCGCTCACCTCAGTGTGGTTTTCAGAGTCATAACCGGGACGCCAGGCGCTCACCAGTTCGACCAAGTACACCTGCTCGTCCTTCCACCTGAAAAAAAAACAAGGTCAGAAAATCGACACCCTTCATGAATATTTTGATTGCACATTTGGATAATCTCGAGTAATGCTGTATTGTCAATTTTTGTCATATTTTTTTAACCCTCTAACACCCTAAAGTCGTGCTACAAAAAGCTGTGACGTCATAATGTCACGCAAATTAACACGCAATCATAGGGAAAGATATTGCATGATTATGACGTCACAATGTTTCCCCCCTCAATTTCGAGAATGTTGGAGAGTTAAAAAAAAAAAAAAAAAAAAGTGAAAAATTTTAACAATTTTGTGTTCTTCAAACTGCAACATTTTCAAAATGTAGGTGAAAAAATAAAATGCAGATTTTAATCTTCAAAAATTTATAAACAGAGACTGATGAATAAACAATTTTGTATTTTAATGAGAGCAATATTGAAATGCCAAAGTCTCCCCTCTCTATATGCTGATATTATAAAAGTTCACTAGCCGATAAAAAAAAAAAGATCAACAGAGGTCACTGCATGCCAAATTCAATACGTGACCCCTGGTGACCCTGAATACGTACCCTTCCTTTTCTACGGGAGCAGATACGTCCGAGAAAACAGAGCAGAATTCACGAGCCTTCTCAGGTGTGTAGCACTGCAAGAAGAACAAACATTATTAAAAAGATACTGAATTACAGCCAAATTGATGTGATAGTCCTTCCGGAAGTAGCCGGAAGTTTGTAGCTTTTCAGTTTTTAAAAATTTGCAAAGAAACTTGCAATAGAAATGTTGATCCTTATGTTATATGAAATTCCAACTCTAAAATGAAAGTAGATTCATCAGAAACCATGCACTTCCGGGCTACTTCCGGAAAAACATAATAAATTTGACTGTATGAGTTCACTGACGATCGGTGGGGTGGTTTTACATATTTTTTGTACCTCAAAATGAAGGAGCCTTCGTAAATTGTTAAGAAGTTAGTCCTATGAAACCAGCTCATCAAGTTATTAAATGGACAACCTGCATGAAATTCGTTTATAGTAGAGAAATGAATTATACAGGGTACTAAATTATGCTACTCATTTTTCATACTTTTTAGAGCCGAGGAACTATAATTTTAAAAAATCATTGAGGGATGCGTCAATAGACGTTATACTGCTTAATAAAAAAGAGTGTGCATGGGTGGAACCTGAACTTGACGTAACATTTAGCAATTAATATACTTCCCGGGCTCTAAAAAATCTGAAGAAAAATCAGAGTAAGTTTAATTTGGTGCAATAAAAATTTTCATACAATTTAGTTTTTTTATTGGCGGTAAGGAACCTTTTGACTCCTCCCTTTGAAAGTAACAAGGTAATCTTCATGAAACCACCTCATCGACTACCACATAAAGTCGTCTCCATTTATCTTTGTTTTGACGTCACATGACCCTCCCATTAGAATTGCGTTATAAGATAAAGGAAAAGGTTCATGACGTTGAACCAAAGATAAATGGAGACGACTGTAATTTGTCCCTAGTTGAAAAATTACGTCTTCAACTCATCCTTTACACGTCTAAACCTAATCTTTTCACCTCTAAAACACATCTTATTTCCTCTAAAATGGTGCAAAATAGGAGGAAATTAGATGAGAAGAGAGCTCAATAGCGAATAAAAGATATGACATTTATTTCAACTCAGGGTTATGTTAGTTTTATAATAGGACAGTCATACCTTTTTCTCAGGTACGTCCTTGGTGATGTTAGAGGCGAGGGGGTTATCGGTCACCTGAAACACACGCCGAACAATATTTCAGTTTATTGTTACTGGGAAATCAACCTAGATTATAATATATCATAATTGAACTCTTGATTTTAAAATGTGCCCTTTTGATATTTTAAATTATGTTTTAAGCTAACTCAAATACATTTTCTTGTCATATAATCATTTATATATTTTTATATCGTCCTTCGTCCGGAATAATGAGCTATCTGCTTACCATGATTTCGTTGCAGCAATGAGCTGTCTTCTGTTTCAGGTGAGCGCAATTATGAACTCTATATTTCGGTATAAAATAAAGATCATTGTTGTGTTCACCTGAAATAGCAGCTCATTATTGCAACAAGATCATGGGTGGCAGATAGCTCATTATTTCGGACGACGGACAAAATATTATAATTAATTATTATTCTTGTTATAATGAATTGAAAAATGAACAACATACATGAAAAAATTTTATTGCAGAAATGAATAGAGGGTACCAAATTATGCTACTTTGAATTTTTTCAGATTTTTTTGAGACCCGGAACTATTTTTAAATAATTATTGAAAGTACTGTGATTTCAGTTGGCACCCCTGAATTCTTAATAAAAAGGATAGAGACTGAACGCCTATTGACGCCTCCAGGGGGCGTGGCCGCACTTTCAATAATTATTTAAAAATAGTTCTGGGTTTCAAAAAAATGTAAAAGAATTCAGAGTGGCATAATTTGGTACCCTCTATTTATTTCTGCAATAAATTTTTTCATATATGTTGTCCATTATAATATATAATAATTTATTTATAGCCGCGATCTCTGATCTTATTTAAAGTTCATATTAATTTTTTTAAACAAAGAAATCATTTTAAATACTAAAATTAAAAATTAAATTATGAATTATGAATGTACCTGAGACAGGTGTTCTGAAGTTGTAAAAAAAAAGGTATTCATCAATGAAATTTAAATTGTAATTTATTTACTTATATCATGTTTTTATAATATATATTAACAAAAAATCCCTTTGCATTATTTTTTATAATTTCTTTTACTTTCCTTAAGGTAGAGATAACGCCGAACAGCTGTTCGACGTACTCACATTTGATTAACATGTAAAACTTAGCAAATTCCCAAAAATTCTGACATTTTTTTTAGAGGCAGATATTAGTTCCTAAAAGCCATAGAAAAAGTTTCAAAACAATTTAACAAGCTGATTTTTTTTAGTTTGTCTCTCCATTTTGGAAAGCCCTATGCTGAAAATTAAAAAAATTATCTAAAAAAAAATCGGCTCGTTAAATTGTTTTGAATTTTTTTCTATGGCATTTAAGCACTATATATCTGTCTCTCAAAAAAATTTCATAATTTCTGTGACTTTGCTAAGGTTTACATGTTAAGCAAAGGAGAGTACGTCGAACAGCTGTTCGGCGCGCGTTATCTCTACCTTAAGTAATTCACGTAACTACAAATATATAGTCAAATTTCAAAAGCATAGGAAGCCAATACAGATACCGTAATCCGAGCATTACCAACAAGAAAGGGAGGAGGTGGGTTCGGAATGACCCATACATATATTTTAAAACAAAAAGAATTTTAAAATACGACAATATCTAAAAAGAGTAGAAATTAACCTTTAAATTTGCATCCCTCCCTTAAAAAATGTGCATGGCAGACAAAAAGTGTTTAATATCAGCTGGTTCATTTCCTGCATCAATATCAAAAGCTTAGGTGCTTTCGAAAACACATAAGTGCTCCGACATAAGTGTTATCCCCCCAGCCCCCCAGCCCCTCCCAACACCTGAAGCTTCAGCCAGCGTCTTTAGCTTTGAATTCAACAGGAGTCTGCCCAACCTCTCCCCCTAAATGTGGTAGCACTAGGGTGGTAGAAGATTCTTCTACTAATCCTAGGTATATATAGCACCAGGTCACAGCTTGCTGCTCTCTTATCAACGAAAAGCACGGGAGCGCACTCGAGAATTCACGAGTGGCTGACTGTCAATGCACAGTCAATGTTATGGTGTAGGAAAAAGGGGTATACCCCGCGCCGATAGATAAAAAAAAAAAAAAAAAAAAAACTTCAACTCACGAGACGCGCGGGCACGGCGGGCACGAGCAGCAGCAACAACAACAGCACAGGTGACATGACAGGGGACTGCATCGCACCTGTAAGGACCAAGAGGCTACGGTCAAGCTGCAAGAGGTGTAATTGTTGTGAATATCATGTCAATTGTTTTCCATTTTTTTAACCATAAACCTGTCCAATTGACTATAATTGATAATCTTCTAATGGACAACATATGAATGTAGTTTTTATTGCATCATATTTGAATAGCTAGAGCATATCGAGTTATACCTCGAGTTGTATAGTGACAATTTCTTTAAGATTTGTTTGAAACATCTAGCACTCTCAAAATTGAGGAGAAAGACGCTGCATGGGTTTCATAGTCATGCAACGTCTTTCCCTATGCTTGCGTGTTAACTATTTGCATGACTTATATGACGTCACAGCGTTTTGCAGTACGATTTTAAGAGTGTTAGATATTAAAAAATAATAAATAAATAAATAAATTGACAATACATAACAACTTGAGTGAGTTTATATATATATATATATATATATTATAATATCTAATTACAAAAAAAAAAAGAGGTAAAAAAGTTTTGCAATACATAAAATTCACGCAGATAGTCCATTATGTACACCTCTACCTCTGGATATCACAAATTTTACTCCAGCCTGCTGCTGTCTATTAAAGCTGCTGCTCAAATAGACAAAGAGATGCAGATTTGCTTTGGGAGCGATAAAAAAAGCACCCAATCAATCTATAGACTTATACGTGGTAATGCCTAGAAATAATGCAGGTGTAAAGTTCTTGATGTCCAGAGGCCGGTGCATGTACAGTACATCTGTGGTGATGACTTGAAATTACATTAAATCCCTTCCATGTTTCTAGTTAATGACGTTACCTTTCAGGCGGACAGCGAGGTTGACGCCGCTCCGCTCCACCGTCCAATGTTCGCTCCGTCGCTCCGCAGACGCTTTTTTGTTGGACCATCAAGCGCCGCGTTACGGTGGCCTTCACAGAGTTTACTTGTTGGAGCTCTTTAACCCGAGCTGGGAGGGGGAGGGGCAATTTCGCAGTCTTGAAAACAACAACATATATGAGCTTGATAGAATATAAAAAAAAAACGTAAAATATAATTATAGTCACTCGAAATACAAGTAATGTACACTCGTCGCCTTTGGAAAATTTCCCACTTGCAGCCTTGTTAATCACCATGCCTTGTGTTATTCTTACGAGGCATGATGATTAACAAGGCTGCAAGTGGGAAATTTTCCAAGGTGACGACTGTACATCTAGGGACAGCTGGAAAGTTGCAGTCATCCAAGAAACAAATATTTGCAGTTTCCAGGTATACAAAAGTACTTTTTTGATATCAGTCTCCAAGTTTTACAGTTATTATAAAATTCAACATTACATGCTGTTGTGTAAGATTTATTCTATTAGATGTAATATTTAAGTTCTTCGCATATCATCGCTTCATAATTTTATAATCACGAAGAAATTTAATCTTAAAAAAAAAGGAAGATTAGCGTACCACATATACCGCAATTTTGAAAGACAAATTTAAGCTTGAAGTTTTTTAATATTATTTTTCACTTCATATCATCAGACACGAGTTCTAAGAACTACCAATCACGTGACCTCTTTGACCTTGAGTATAATAACATTATCTCGAAATAACATGTACATAGTTTAGCGATCGCAATTTGGACTTATTTTTTGTTTACTGTCAACTAAAATTAATTACATAGTCAAATATTATGAAAGATAATGCGACACAGGGTCAATCTGGGCAGAAAAGGGCACGCAGAGCTTCAAATTTGAACCGGAGTTGGACCAGCGAAGGGTGCTTTTTTATTAGTTGTTTTAGTATATTATATTTTGTTGCTTGTTTTTTAATCATATATAATGTTAAAGATCATTCTGTAACCTTGGCCATGTAGAATAAAAAAAAGGCAACTTGCGTGCAAAAAAATCTCTACCATAATAATTATCTTACAAGTCCTTTATACACAGCAATTATATATAATGAAATACGCAAACTGCTATAAAATTACATGTAAAAAAAAAAAAACTCCCCTAGTTGAAAAACTACGTCTTCAACTCATCCTTACACGTCTAATTTAAAGTATAAGGATGAAATGAAAATAATATTTTTAACATTTCTTTTTATGCTCAAGAAGAGGAAATTAGACGAGAGGAGAGATTAATAGCGAAAAAAAAAAAAAATGAAATTTATTTCAACTCGGGTCCCAAGATCAGTTCAGTTT
This sequence comes from Siphlonurus alternatus, assembly GCA_949825025.1. Taxonomy (NCBI): domain Eukaryota; kingdom Metazoa; phylum Arthropoda; class Insecta; order Ephemeroptera; family Siphlonuridae; genus Siphlonurus; species Siphlonurus alternatus. The sequence continues at coordinate 8,871,503 of OX463778.1, forward strand.
AATAGGATTTTTATTGTATTAAAAATCACAGTACAAAATAGATACACATAGTCGAGTCAGATAAAAATATCTATACACTCAAATCAACGTTGATTATTGCATGTTTGCTTAAAAACTAAAATTAGAAAAAAAAATGCATATATAAAACACATAATAGAAAAATACTGTATTTTGTACTTAATTGGCCCCAATAGGTATACTTCCCGCTGTACATACCTGTTCAACAACGTGCCTACCTGCCAGGGTGTCATGTGTCCCTTGTCCGGAATAATGAGTCTAACACGATTTTGTTGCAATAATGAGCCATCTGCTATATTCATGTGAGTACAACAATGAAATATATTTTATACTTATTTACAACTCATAATTGCGATCACCATTGCAGATAGCTCCTCATCATTGCAACAAAATCGTTGTAGGCTCATTATTCCGGACGAGGGACGATATGGGACAAGTACCCAAAGTTGAGGCAGTTTTCATCAAATTATATAAATGGTACTAATTGAATGCATACATGATCTTGCTATGTATATCTTATGTTCTACAATATGTATATACATTATTAACTATATTAATAATGTAAGTTACTAATTTAATTACTTGATTTCAGTAAAATACCTTGTAGATTTTATAATGATGTCTTCATTAATTTGCAATGCAGAGAAAAACTACACCTCGGGAACGTTCATCTTGCTCATGTGTATAATCGGGGCTGTCACAAAAGATGGAAATGTAACTAATTTTGTTACTATGAAATTGAATAGCATTCTCCAATGGACATTTTTTATTTGACTCTTTGAAGCTCCAAAAATGAAACTGGGGTAACTCTTGAACTGTTTTTAGAAATTAAAAATATTTATTTGATAATTTGGCACTATAAATTGATTAATTAATCACAATATAAACATAGATCTATTTCAGCCTGTCTCGAGGTGCACACTTCTGGACAGTATAAACTTTATACTCCTGCCTGATTTCTGATTTGCCATAAAGCTTTAGTTAAAATTTAAAATATAAAGATGAAAGAAGCACATATGCATGCAATTTTGGAGAATAAAGAGAAACACCAAGTCTTTCAATATCAAAACCATAACATAAAATGCATGGTAATTCACACAAAAAAATAGAAGTAAATTTTATCATGTCCAGAGCTTACATGTTATCTGAAAAATAAAGTAATTACTTCTCTTTTTTAACTTTTTTCTACAGTAATATTTTCAGCAAGTCTTGTTGTTCTTCAAGTCTGCCGGCGTAATCACCCCTCCCCCTCCCAGCTCGGGTTAAAGAGCTCCAACAAGTAAACTCTGTGAAGGCCACCGTAACGCGGCGCTTGATGGTCCAACAAAAAAGCGTCTGCGGAGCGACGGAGCGAACATTGGACGGTGGAGCGGAGCGGCGTCAACCTCGCTGTCCGTCTGAAAGGTAACGTCATTAACTAGAAACATGGAAGGGATTTAATGTAATTTCAAGTCATCACCATATAGCTGTACCTAATAGACAACCTGCATGAATTTTTGTATTGCAGAAATGAACAGAGGGTACGAAACTATGCCATTCTGATTTTTTTTTCACATTTTTTTGTCATATATTGCTAAAAAGTAATTTTAAGTTCAATTTTGTACCGTCGCTCCTTTTAGGTCGTATCTTCTTATTAAAAAGTGAAGCCTATTGACGCCACTCTGTACTTTTAATAATTTTTAAATTGTTTCCAGGCTTTAAAAAATCTGAAAAAAATCAGAATAGCATTGGCATGATTTGGTACTCTCTTTTCATTTCTGCAATAAAAAAAATCATGGCAGGTTGTTCATTTATTACCATTTTCTCTTGCGTCAGCGACAGTTAGATAATATAAAAAAACATTCAGAGTGCAAACTATATATTATAGTCCAGTGATTATACATAAAATACAGTATACAATATATATTACATAAAAATTTACGTACAAAAAAAATTCTCGACTAAAAACTATAAAACGATACCTTACAGAGACTAAAAATATCGAATTTTATTATTAAACTTCTACCTGCATGGTAACTATAATAGGAGATAGGAGCCTCAGTAGATTCAAAATGTTTACCAAAGGCTAAAATAAAATCTGAAAACATTGACATTTGTAATGTCTTTCATACTATATGCACTATATCCACGTAAATTGTATGTACAGGTGCGATGCAGTCCCCTGTCATGTCACCTGTGCTGTTGTTGTTGTTGCTGCTCGTGCCCGCCGTGCCCGCGAGTCTGGTGAGTTGATGTTGCATGATGAGAACATTAATAGTGCGTTGTAAAAGTTTCAATACTTAGAAGACTGTGTCTCGGTCCTATATCTTAACATGCAGTAAAATATTAGCTACACTAAAAATAACAAAATTTAATGTATATATTTCATCCATTTATTTAAAATTTATTTGAAATATATTTTATACTTAGATTATATTTTTTTTTCTGTAATTTAGTATAATTAAATTCATTTTAAAGTAAGAACACTAATAAAATGTTAAATAATGTATAACTTTAATATAATAGTAAATTCAAATTTAAATCATTTTATTTAAATTTAATATATTTTTAATCAACTAATTGATTTTCTTTTTCTAAAACATGAAGAAATTTCCTTACTATGAACATTTAAAAAAAAAGTAGATGAACTTTGCTTTGCTTTCGGTTATAAGTAAGCTATTAAAATATAGTCAATAAATGTGTTTTTGTTTATGTTTTCTTTCAAAATAGATAATTCAATATACATGTAATTATTAAATTAAAATTCTTAAATCTTGTTCGGGGTTTCAGGTTACCGATGCACCCTTCATCCCGTCTAAAACTCCTGATGACGTACCAGAGAAAAAGGTATAGTGCCACGCCTATAATTATTTATTATATAATGAGTTATTAAGTTCGTCTTGGTTCAATTGATGCCTTGCTGCATTATACCTGTGTTTTCATTGGATTAGATTATATGGACAGTCATTTATAGTTCATAATGATATTATTGCAGAAATGAATAGAGGGTGTAAAGTTATTATACTATCTCTTTTTAGTCTCTGAAAAAAATTTTAGTATCATCCATCACCCATCAGTATCTGTTTCTACAATATTTTTTTTTAAAGTTTTGGGGTTGGAACCTTCTAGGCATCTACAATGGACAACATACATGAAAAAATTTATTGCAGAAATGAATAGAGGGTACCAAATTATGCTACTCTGAATTTTTTTAGATTTTTTTGAAACCCGGAACTATTTTTAAATAATTATTGAAAGTTCTGTAATTTCAGTTGGCACCTCTGAATCCTTAATAAAAAGAATAGTGTCTGAACGCCTATTGATGCCTCTAGGGGGCGTGGCCGCACATTCAATAATTATTTAAAAATAGTTCTTGGTCTCAAAAAAATCTGAAAAAATTCAGAGTAGCACAATTTGGTACCCTCTATTCATTTCTATTATATAATAAAACATTTTCATGTATGTTGTCCATTGCTATACTTTTATGGTAAAAATTAGGATGAGACCCAAAACTCAGCCCACCACTGTACTGATGTTAATTTCAATTGTTTCAATTTGTTACAGTGCTACGTTCCAGGTAAAGGGCGTGAGTTCTGCTCCGCTCTCTCGGATGTAAATGGTCCCGTCCAAAATAAAGGGTAGGTAAATAATAATGGAAAATTGATCTCAGAATTTTTAATTGCAAAAATGGATAGAGGGTGCAAAGTTATTCCACCCTGATTTTTTTCAGAGTTTTAAGAGGCCGGAAAATATTGCTAAAAAGTTTTGACGATCGATGTCGGCCCCCTATTAGGTCCTTCCTTTTATTAAGAGAGGCGTCCAGAGACGTCACTTTCTCTGTACTTTCAATATTTTTTTTAAAAAATAGTTCCCGGACTCTCAAAAATTTGAAAAAATCATAGTATCACAACTTTGCACCTTCTACCCATTTCTGCAATTAATTTTTTTTTTTTGAGGGATGTAACACATATCTTTGTTGAAATTATATAGTATCATGTAACACAGTCACTACGTTCACATGACGGTGTTTAATACGGATCCGCCTCATAAGAATAACATTATCCGCCGTCAACGGATACGTATTAAACATTGTCATGTAAACATAGTGACGTGAAGATAATAGCCATGCTGTGACGTCAAATTCATTCATATTTTTCTTGTTCGTCTTTGTTTCGATAACGTAGTTGTGCATGATGTTTTCCTTCATTTTGAGAGTGTTAATAGGGAAAAAAAATCTCAAAACAGGAGTACAATAATAAATATGTTATTATTATTAATATGTGCATGCATGACTCCAAAAAGTTCCAAGATTTTTTTTTTCTTTATAAGCCGCGATATTTTGCATGAAGGAAGTTATACAACTTTCTCATTCCCCACATTCAGTGATAGCTTGAATATAACACTAACCACGGTTTACAGTGAGAAAGCTGGATAACTCCTTCGTGCATCACGCCTATATATTATGTCACCATATGATCAGTTTGCACGAAAGCTCATACAGACTCTAACACTTCACATATAGCTGGAAATGACTGATCTGAAGAAATCTAGATTTAAATCAGATGAATGATTTTGGTCTAATTTTGGTATTCAGGTCAGCTGGTCAGGTGGGCATGCTCGAGCTGGTGGACGCCTGGCGGGAAGTTAAGCATCCTGAGAACCAAACTGAGGTGAGCACGTGACTTTCAGCAAGGGCGGAGAGACCCTTCGTGATATACTGCTTACCTGTGATTCCTCAGGACTTTGTAGGGTGGGGCCGTGGAGTTTCATGCATATTTGAAGATTATGAGGGTTATCACTTGCAACTCTATCGCTGTTATTTTAGGTCTACAACTAGCCAGGGGTGGATCCAGCGTGAGGCTCTGGGGGGAGGGACGATGCCCTATCCCGCAATGTTAAAGCTAGGGTGGGAGGGTGGGGCGATGGGTGGGAGGTGGTAACATCTTAACACCTTCAATGTATTTTGGGACCTTTGGCGGGGGAGGAGGGGAGGGGGGGCGATGGATCTGCACCTGCAACTAGCTGGCTTTAAATGCTATAATAACATTTTTTTATAATAATAAATTATGCAGATTATTTATTCACAATAATTTTAGCTAAGCATTCAAAATAATCATCAAGTAAAAGTTCATACATTTTTGCAAGCAGCGTGTTCAGTGCAAATAATTAAAACGATTTCATATTGGAGAGAAAGAGCTATTGCCAACTAACATTATATTTAATTTATTACACATATGAAGACTGGACTCCTTGATGGCGACATCCAACTTTCAATCCAAATTGCTTCGTAATTTTAATTTAGAAGGTGTTCAATGAAATATTAGTTTCACCTTCCTAATTAAATTGTTCTCCAGCAAGGCTCACTCCCGTCTGTCATATTTCAGGACTGGCGGACCGGATCTGAAGAGGAGATCAACCGCGTGTTGTTGGAGCGTCGTCTGTACACGGACTGTACCTTCGTGGTGGGGCCGGACAACAACACACAGGTGACCTATTCATTAAAGGAATACATGTCATGCCTCAAATGACAGATTACACAGTTACCAAGTGTTGTTAGAATAGATGATCAACTAAATCAACATTCGTATAATTTTTCTCCACGCGCGGTGCAGACGTGCGAAGTTGCTGTGCAAATTAAGAAATTTAGTCATTACTGACGTCACAAAGTTCTTGCGTACGTCACAACTCAATGCTAATCGGGGCTGGCTGTGAGCTGTGACGTCAGCAAGGACCTTCTTTGCAGCGCAACTTCGCATGGTTGCACCGTGCGTGGATAAAAATAATGCGAATGTTGATTATAAACTCGGGCAACACTTGGTGTCTGTCTAATTTGTAATTTGAGGCCTGTACGTATTCCTTTATAAAATCATTCATATAAAATATAAAAATAAAAATAATATTTCCATTGTTGCTGACACAATCTACTCTTCCAGGAATTCCAGGCCCACCAGTTGTTACTTGCACGCGCCAGTCCAGTTTTCGAGGCCTTGTTTCCGGCTAAGGGGCGCAAGATCCGCATCGATGACATCACACCAGAAAACTTCAAGACAATCCTAGAGTGAGTATAAACACCAATGTAACATCATTCAATGAAGTATCGACCACAAAAAAAATTATTGCAGAAATGGATAGAGGGTGCAAAGTTGTACTACTCTAATATTTTTTTAAGATTTTTTAGAGTCCAGTAACTATTTTTTAAAAATTATTGAAAGTGACGCCTTTCGACGCCTCTCTTAAAAAAGAATAGGTCCAAAAAGGGGCGTAGATTCGAACCCAACTTTGAAAAAAACTTTTAAGCAATACTTCCCGGTCTCTAAAAAAATCTGAAAAAAAAAAAATCAGAGTGGCATAACTTCGCACCTTCTATCCATTTTTACAACAAAAATTTTTGAGGTCGATACTCTATTGTATTTCCTTGCAAATGTTAATATCACATGATCATTGATTAATAATAATTAGGTTTTAAAGAAACTGTCTTACTTATTGCCAATTTTTTTTTTATTGCATACTAAATTTACATCAGCAAAAATGTTGTAGTGTTTCAAATAAAGAAAAATGCATGTTACAATAGACTGATAGATTTTTTGTTGTCTTACATCAGGTTCGTATACACCGGCGACGTGTGTCTGACGAGCTACGACTCGACTTGCGAGCTGCTGGGTGTAGCCACTCGCTTGCAGCTGCCCAAGTTGGTCGAGACGGTCCGCTCCTATCTGTGGACCTCCATGACCCCAAAGAACGTGTGGCAAGCCTACCAATGCGGCCTCAAACGGAACGATGAGCAACTAATAGAGACCGCACTGCAGGTAATTTGACCGAGCAATAATCAGATGATTTTCTTAATTCAACGAAATAAAATGGAGTAGGGAAACGACTACATAATATATACTTATATTATATATATCATGTATATATTGATGGGACTGCGGCAATTCTGATTATAACAGCGTATATATATGACGTGTAGCTGCCGACAGCCAAACAGACTAACAACTTTTACCACGAAGTGGAAGAAGGGCCGTTATTCATTTGAGCTATATACTCGTACCATGTAGCAATAAGCTGTTGGTTCCATTTGGCAGCTTCGCAGCGTCGCGCTGTAAAGGTGGATTAAAAGTGCTTTTTTCCATGGAGCGATGTGAAGTGAGGGCAAGGAGCATACACATATATATTATCCTCCTTGAGCAAGATAGGGCTTGGTGGGGCTAGAAAAGCGCACCTGCTTCAATCTCGTATGACGGCCATGTTGGCGATAAAATTGCTCTTCGCAAAGCGAGGAAATCCTGAGCCCCTAATTGGCTGCGGCTTGCGATATTCTCGCTTGCCTCGCTTTCCCCGCTCCATGGAAATGCACCTTTATATATATATATGGATGATTTCCAGCCTGCCTGCGACGTGAATAAAGCGCACTTGCTGTAACTTTCACTGGCATGGTAATATATATATAAATTAATAATAGCATCAAACTTCAATAAGCGAATTTGCTTGCGGCATACGATTTTACAGCTTGTGCAGCAAATGTCATCGTATGTTGGCTGTCGGGCCATCGCTCATGTAAATCCACCTGTAAGGTGAATTCACATGGTGATTTTTATCATGCGCGCGACGCGAATAATGCGCACTTGCTGTGACATCCATTGGTGGCCATATTTGGTGATTAAAAAAAAGAGCATCGCAATTAACGCGATTTCGCTGCCGCAACTTGGCGAATTCGTTCGCCGCATAGAATTTCACAGCTTGTGTGACAAAATCGCATCGCAACGCCGCGTTGTCGCCATCTGAATCCGCCTTTAGTAAAAAATTGTCGTAACACGATCGTTAAAATTATATACATATATATATATATATATATATATATATATATATATATATATATATATATAAAATATATATATATAACGCCGCGCGTGGTTAGTAGTTGGATGGGTGACCATTTTCAACAAAAACCACGTTTCCCACCCAGGGGTAAAACGTTGCGCTTTTCCACTATGTGGTTCCCCTGGCTTTGGACCATTGCACTTCCGGTTCATTGACAAAAGCTGTAGCGTCCATCCTGGCTGAGGTTTCCACGTTTCCCTCAGCCGCAGGCAAATGCTGGGATGGATTTGCAAGGCCGTGGCCGCCCCCGTTCCAGAAGAGCCCGCGAAACGCTCAAGTTAGGGTTTCGGAAGGTTCGGGGTTTCATGTAGTATGTAATTAGTAAATAGAAGTACCCAATAGGGTTTAATTAAAAATTTAAAAAAAAAAAAAAAATATATATATATATATATATATATATATATATATATACATATATATATATATATATATATATATATATATATATATATATATATATATATATATATATATATATATATAATAATAATAATTGTGTGGGAAGTGGGCGGGGGGGGGAAGATGATAGAGTGATTATCCAATGTCAAACTGACCAGCACGCTCGCTTTAACATATAGAGCTGGGTAAACATTCGTGTTTTTTCATGGTGTACAGTACATTAATGCTAATAATTATGTCTTATGATTCCAGATGATCGAACGGCACACAGAACAAGCCCTGCAAGACCCACAATTCCTGGAAATCTCAAGAGATAGTCTCATTTCCATCCTTTCGAGAGACTATCTAAGCATATCAGAGTCCAAACTTTTTGAAGCAAGTCTACGTTGTGCAACGGCGAATGTGATGCGCATGAACCAGTCACCAAACCCTGAGTCACTCAGGGCAGCTCTTGGACCTGCTCTTGGATATATCAGATTCCTCACATTCACCTCTAGTGAATTTGCCAACATACAATTTACCTCTAAAATTCTAACATATACTGAAGGTTTAGCAATACTTTTTAATATAAATTCCCCTGGAGTTATGCCATTACCTGAAGGAATTTCTTCTAATAATAATACAAGAAGTAAAAATATTAATAATGCATTCTTTGACGTACTTGAAAAACCTGATTTTACTTGTAAGGGTAAGAGTATCAACCTTGCGACGGAGTATAACATTTATGAATTTGTTTCAACTACTCTTATACCATCAAATTCAGATAATGGAAAAGTTGATATAGAGAGTGTAAAGATTCCAATTCGATTTAAGAGGGATGACAATTCAACTTGTTCTAAAGAATATGAAGATTTGACTGTGTATGTTATAAAAAACGGGTACGAGATAATTGGCTCTAAACGCTACCAGGGATGGAATATCATTTGTGGCAAGAATAAAAAAGAAGAGGACTTAATGACAATCTATTTCAGTGATACGGTAAATTTCGAACAGTCTTATAGTGGATACAAGATAAAGGTAGTGTTCAACCAACCAGGAAGATACCCTTTCAGTGTTGGAACAGGGAACTTTAATAGGGAAAGTGATTACCGCTACGGAAAATGGCAAAGTAAGTACACCTTTGGAAGAAACAAATTTGTTCATTCTTTTAAAAACTAAATGAAGTTATGAATAATTGATTAAATTAATTAATTGATTTATGTCATGAAGTAGTATATTGAAAATTATATCATTTAATTATAATGTTCTCATTGTAATTTTGAAATAAAAATTAATAGCTTCTAAATTGATATATTGTTTCCTTTTATTTTCTATTTTTACATTAAATTTTTATCCTTCCTCTTTATTTTTTAACTTTTAAAAAGCTTTAAGAGCTGTCTCACACAGAATCGTATGACTTCGCAGCGTATGATGACAAAATAATAAAGAATTAACCAATGAGATCAGTTGTATAATACGTGCGCACACAGCTTCGTTTCATATCGCATGCGATCGTACGTTTCTCATTTAAAACCACGGTTCTAAATTTTTCATACGAAGTCATACGATACCATACGATGCGATACGATGGCAGTGTGTGACCCTCCTTACTTTTTATCATTCTTCATTTGTTAAAATCTTTGAGTAATGTTCATTACGAGGCAATTACCCAAAATTTATAAAAAAAATTGAAATGGATCGATCCTGTTTTCAGATGTTCAGATGTACAAATAAGTAAAGGTTGAGAGGATCAGTCATGGATTTAGAGGGGGAGGAAGAGGGGTGCGTGAGGCTGTTAAATCATAGAATAATTGAATGCTGGACAATTAATAAATATTGATAATAATTAATTTATATTTATTGCTCTTCGATTGTGTACTATATAAAATATATTCACGTAAAATTTTCAAACATTTTAATCACAACCTGATAATGATTGTGATACACTCAAGAAATAGAGATAAAATTTTTAAAAAAGTAACTCTGAAAATTTGTAATATCCTAGCTGCCAGCAACAAAAATAAATATTCAACGTCAATTAATGACCATATATAATGTAATATTTGATAGAGAACATTACGATCTATGATATGATTTGCAACAAAGCAATCGCAACAACAAAGAAATGTAATCAACAAAACAAGCACAAATTTAGTAATTGTTTAAAAGCATTGTATACTTATATTATGTAATAATGCGTATATATATATATATATATATATATATATATATATATATATATATATATATATATATATATTGCATTTGTGCATTTTTGTATAATACATTCACAAGAATATTATAGTATAATATAATATACCCCCCCCCCCCATATATGAGCTTGAAGCTCGAGGAGGAGTAATGGGTAGAGATAAAGGAGGGAAAGGGTTGCAGACAGGGCGGATCCAGCCCGCGGCTCTGGGGAGAAGGGGGGGGGGGGGCGGTGCCCTATCCCGCAATGTTAAATTTTGGGGTGGGAGGGGGGTGACGAGTAGTGGGTGGTAATACTTTCAATGTGATTTGGGACCATTGGGGGGGGGGGGGGGAGATCGCCTCCATCGCCCCCCCCCCCCCTTGGATCCGCGCCTGATTGCAGAGGGCTTATAGTGGCGGCAGACATCGTGGAAAGAATTAATGGGTGAGCTTTGCTTGGCTAACTTCATTAAGATGCATTTCCATGGAGCGATGTCAAGCGGGGCGAGAAAGGCGCACTCTCTTCAATATGAATCAATATCATGTGGCAGCCATGTTGGCGTGGAAATCTCGCTTTCCCGCAGTAATTAAATCCTATCAAAATTTTCTCACGCTAAAAACGGACACCATATGATTGTTATTAAATTAATTTCACATTTCTCGAACCGCTTGACATCGCTTCATGCATGGAAAAGCACCTTTAAAAAAGATGTCAAAAATTAATTAATAAATAAAAATTTTATCCTTAAAATGACGTGTTCTGCGAGAAAAGAGATTCCGATTGTCTCGAAGACTTCAGCTCAGGGAGAAACCCTGTAGCTATAGCAGCTTATCCCATAACCCTTCCTCAGGTTACCTCACCTGACTGCATGGTCTTTAGAAGTGAATGACGACATTCTTCTACAGTGCCTATCGTCACCCATAACTGCTCCAATGTCATGATATGAACCGCATGAAAGATTCTAAATTATCGTTGCAATTTTTGTAGAAAATGCTGATCTTCCTCTAAACATATACTAAGGGGTCCATAGAATATAAAACTACTATATATATATATATATATATATATATATATATATATATATATATATATATATTCTGATTTCACCTAGGGGTCTTGGACACCCACTTCTAGCTATACGCAAGGTAGTTATAGGAACCCAATAACGCAATTAATTACGCCACAAATTGGCAGTAGTGCCAAAGCCGGGGCCAATATTGTCTATCGTTGGGCGGCCGGAACAAGAGGGTTCTGGGAAAGTAGACACTTAAAATTTTGTTGCCTAAGAGAGCCGGTTCATGCTGGTGTTGTCTGATATTACTCTAAGCAAGGTTGGCTTTATAAAGGAACGTTGACTCTAAGAAGCATTGTTAGAGCTGCAGCAGCACGGGGGCTATTAACGAGAAGATACCGTCCATGCAGTTATAGATACATCGAGGTCTCTCATATTACCTATGAAACCGAGAGGTCTGACGCTTGGTCCATATCATTGCACTAGCAAGGCAAGTGAGGAATGTTCAATCATTTTTGTATTACCAATTGGCAACACTGAAAATTAAACGTAAATAACTTTTTCGTACAAAGGGTATTCATATTGAATGTATTATTTATTTAACTTTTCCGAATTTTACCTTTGCCGGCATTCGATGTAATCCTTCTGTATGTAGTATGTTGCGATGGTCACTTAGTGTTCGTGCGCGTCACTAACACTTGCATGTACTACGTACACATATATATCACTACGTTTCGATAGTCAACCACTTTCTTCCTTACTGAGACTCAGATCACCTTTGGAAGAGAGCGGTTGACTATCAAAATGTAGTTACTGATATGTGTATATAGTACATGCAAGTGTTAGTGACGTGCACGAACACTAAAAAAGTGACCATCGCAACATAATACATACTAACAGAAGGATTACATATCAAACACCGGAAAAGGTGAAAGTCCAAAAAGTTAAGTAACAAAAATACATTCAAAACTGAAAACAGTGTAAAGCACTTATTCAAATATATTAAATAATATATTATAAATAATAAAAAAATTAAAAAATATTTAAAATACATAATTATATAAACCATAATTATGTAATTTATAAGCGAAAGGTAAACATGTGAAAATATCAGCTTGTAATTTATGCAACCTGCTTTACTTTAGTGCATAAGCAGTTACCTAATTTACAGTGAAGTGTCATTTCATTTGCTGAGTGAAAAATACAAAAATGAAATAATAAGGGGCATTCACAAAGCTTTAAGGCCACATTTAGGGCTCAATAATTTAAAGCCTTATTTTAGGCATGCTTTTGAGACCCAAAATTTCTGGTCTTAAATTATCGAGCCCTAAATGTGGCCTTAAGGCTTCGTGAATGCCTCTTCACAAGACTTAATTATTTTTATTGTTAAAAGTGCTACAAATTAATTGTAAATTAATTTATGCGTTACTTGCGACGGACTGCGAGGTGACAATAATATTGAACAAAAAATTTAAAAGTATAAAAAAGTTAACGCGCTTTAAAGAAAAAAAAACACTATCGATATCATGAAAAATGTCAGCTGTATTCTCCTTGCACAAAAGCCAATAGAGTTAATTAAGGGTAAGATAACACGAACAATCGATTGTTGTTAGTCCCATTTGATTAACATGTAAACCTTAGTAACCTCATAATGATTCTGAATTTTTTTTTGAGAGACAGTTCTTGGCATTAAAAAAATATGGAGAAAATTTCAAAACAATCGGACGATCCAATTTTTTTAAATTAATTTTTTAGTTTCGGTCAGAGATGCAAAACTTCGCGCGAAACATGGTGCGCGAAACTTTCGCGAAACTTTCGCGCGAATATTCGCGAAACTTCGCGAAAATTTCGCGAAATTTAAAAAATGACTGTCGCAATGCGATTTTTCATATATTAATCAAAAAATTAAGAAAACAAGATAAAATGGCCCCTTTCATGACCTCTCTATCCTCGAATGTGTTAAATGATTTTAAAAATAATTAAAAGTAATTTTTAAAATTAAAAAAAAGAAATAAAATTTTTTCTATCTAATAAATTAAATTTTGAACTCTTTTTTAATTCATTTATGCAATTAAACCTGTCATTAAAGTAAAATTAGGAAGAAAACGGCGTATTCATTAAATACGATTCGAAAAAGAAGAGCGGGAAATTCAAATATATCAATTTCGCGAAGTTTCGCTCGAAACTTTCGCGAAACTTGGCTTGCGAAACTTCGCGAATATTCGCGAAACTAGCGAAATTTCGCGCGAAGCTTCGCGAAGCGTTGCATCACTGGTTTCGGTCTCCATGGGAAAGCCCTATACTGAAAATTTAAAAAATTAATTTAAAAAAATTGGATCGTCCGATTGTTTTGAAATTTTCTCCATATTTTTTTAATGCCAAGAACTGTCACTCAAAAAAAAATCAGAATTATTATATATGAGGTTGCGTGCTAAGGTTTACATGTTATTCAAATGGGACTACCAACAATCGATTGTTCGTGTTATCTTACCCTTAAAGTAGAGTGAGCGATTGCATTTTTTTTAATATTTTATTTTCTAAAAATAGTTTAAGCTGCCCTCTATTGAGAAATGAAAACCAAAAAATTCCATCTCAAATAGTTTCACCACAAAAAATTCAAAGTTGGTGTTTCGGAGGCCTTTGACGTGCAGCCTTATGGAACATAAAACCGCGTTTTACTCCAACATTTTCTGAACTATGCTACCATTTAAAAAATACCTACGTAATCTATGATGAATTCTTTAATGGATTTTTAAATAAAAAAAAAATTTTACGGAGCCGTTTTTTCGGAAAAAAATCTTTAAGTTTTTGCGGGTTAATTCCCACAAGGATTTTCATGATTTTTTTCCAAGAAAACGACCCCGTAAAAAAAAATTTTTATTTGAAAATTCATTAAAGAATTCATCATAGATTACGAAAGTATTTTTTAAATGGTACCATATAGTTCAGAAAAATAAGTTGGAGTAAAACGCGGTTTTATGTTCCATAAGGCTGCACGTTAAGGCCTCCGAAACACCAACTTTGGGAATTTTTTGTGGTGAAACTATTTGAGATCAGGGCCGTCCCATGCGCACGGTGCATACGTTTAATTTTTTCTGCTCTATTATAGAGTTTTCCGTAAATTAATTGCCACGGCTTAGAAAAGCTGCGCAGAAACGAGTTTTAAATGTAAGTAGTCTACTGCGCATGGCTCTGCGAAGTGTGCATGATAAAAAAGCTTGAATCCAAATGAAGCTGCGCAAACGCTAGGTGACTAATCTGCGCACAGCCAATAGCAACTTTGTATGCTTTATGAACAAAGATACGAACTTCTACCCCAGATTGCTTGCGAATTGCAGTGTTTAAAAATTTTTTTAATACGTTTATACTGCAACCCAGGGCCGTCCCATGCGCACAGTGCATACGTTTATTTTTTTCTGCTCTATTATAAAGTTTTCCGTAAATTAATAGCCACGGCTTAGAAAAGCTGCGCAGAAACGAGTTTTAAATGTTAGTAGTCTACTGCGCATGGCTCCGCAAAGTGTGCATGATAAGAAAGCTTGAATCCAAATAAAGCTGCGCAAACGCTAGGTGACTGATCTGCGCACAGCCAATAGCAGCTTTGTATGCTTTATGAACAAAGATACGAACTTCTACCCCAAATTGCTTGCGAATTGCAGTGTTTAAAAATTCTTTAATAACGTTACTGCAACCGGATTGGCTTGTAGTATTGTAAATAAATATCAAATTTAAGATGAGATAAAAAGGAACGTTCTCGCTAATGTTGAACAAAAATTCTGCTCCGGTAGGGGCCCCTTGTGCAGCGAAACAGCTGTTTTGAGCTCACTACGTGACGTCACCTTGGGTGTTTTTGGCCAAAATGCGCAGATCAGTCCAAATTCGTAGGGCTGACGGACCTATCTATTATAGTTGTATCATGATTTGAGATGGAATTTTTTGGTTTTCATTTCTCAATAGAGGGCAGCTTAAACTATTTTTAAAAAATAAAATATTAAAAAAAAATGAACTCGCTCACTCTACGTTAATTTGCGCTGCCAGCAGCGCAAATAAGAATTTTACGTACTCGGCGCTATTTACACTGCGGCAGTGCAAATAGCGGTTTGGCGATTATTTGCACTGCTCCGCAGTGCAAATAGCTACTCCCATTATATATAAATGGCCGGCGCTATTCGCACTGCCAGCAGCGCAAATAGAGGCACTTTTTGCTATTTGCACTGCCGGCAGCGCAAATAAGGGCAAAAAACGCTATATGCACTGCGGTTTTGGCGGGAGCTGACAGCGCAAATAGCATTTTTTACCGTTATTTGCGCTGCCGGCAGCGCAAATAAGACCAGAAACGCTATTCGCACTGCTGGCAGTGCCTTGATTGGCCGCACTGCCACAGTGCAAATAGCGAAAAATACCCTTATTTGCACTGCCGCAGCGCAGTGCGCTGCCGGCAGCGCAAATAAGCCGAATTTTGCTATTTGCACTGCTGGCAGTGAATGTTCAGAGGCAGCACTGCAACAGTGCAAATAGCGGAAAGAGCGTTATTTGCGCTGCCGGCAGCGCACTGCGCTGCTGGCAGTGCAAATAAGGCAGGATTTGTTATTTGCACTGCTGAAATGGAATTTGTTAGGCGCAGTGCCACAGTGCAAATAATGAATTTAACCTTATTTGCACTGCCAGCAGCGCATTGCAGTGCTGGCAGTGAAAATAAGGGTATATTTTGCAGATTTTGCTATTTGCACTGCTTCATGATGGTGTTAAACAGAGATGCAAAACTTCGCGCGAAACATGGTGTGCGAAATTTTCGCGAAACTTTCGCGCGAATATTCGCGAAACTTCGCGAAATTTTCGCGAAATTTAAAAAATGACTGTGGCAATGCGATTTTTCATATATTCATCAAAAAATTAAGAAAACAAGATAAAATGGACCCTTTCATGACCTGCCCAGTGATGCAACGCTTCGCGAAGCTTCGCGCGAAATTTCGCTAGTTTCGCGAATATTCGCGAAGTTTCGCAAGCCAAGTTTCGCGAAAGTTTCGCGCGAAACTTTGCGAAATTGATATATTTGAATTTCCCGCTCTACTTTTTAAAATCGTATTTAAGGGTAAGGTAACGCCACCAATGTTAAAAAAAATCCCTCTCACAAAAATTCTGAAAAAAATTTAAAATGTTCTCCTCTACACCCCCTATCAGTAGCTAAAATATCAGGTATACAAATACGATCTAGTTTTTGAGTTATGAATTTTTAAAGTTGACCAATTTAACATGGGAGTTTCATTTCTCCATGTTAAAGTAGTCAACTTTAAAAATTTATAACTCAAAAACTAGATCGTATTTGTATACCTGATATTTTAGGTACTGATAGGGGGTATATAGAGGAGAACATTTTAAATTTTTTTCAGAATTTTTGTGAGAGGGATTTTTTTTAACATTGGTGGCGTTACCTTACCCTTAATGAATTTTACTTTAATGACATTGCAGGTTTAATTGCATAAATGAATTAAAAAAGATTTCAATTTAATTTATTAGATATAAAAAAATTTATTTCTTTTTTTTTTTAATTTTAAAAATTACTTTTAATTATTTTTAAAATCATTTATATATTATATAATTATATAATAATATAATAATAATATATAATTATATATATTATCCTTGATACCATGATATACATATATATAATCGAGGTAATAATGCTGCCGGCTTACCCCGCAAGGGATATGGAGTCATGATTGAATGAATGAATTATATTATTTATTATATATATGGTCTATATGTCGTGTATTAAATATAGAATTAAGTTATTATTATAAACTTTTGGGTTTTAGCACTTCGGTTTTGGTACTTAGAAGTGCCAAAAGTTAATCATATTCCAATGACATATATGATATATGCTTCGATCAACTTAAAAATGCCACAGCGCCGCATTCTGACATCGCTCCGTATGGTTTGTTAGGAGAAAAATTTTATTTATTTTTTCTTTCAAGTTCTATGCTGCACAAAATCTCGAATATTTTTTTATGTTGAGTAAAGTGTGATCTCGCTTTCCCGTGGCTCATATGAATTATTAATCTTGCCCTTCATAAGAACCGTTGAAAAAAATTAAAAACCAGGTACCGCTGGGTTAAGGGATAGGAAGCTTGATAGAACATGTCCTCAAGCACAGTTCGCGCGCTAGATTTTCATTGGCTGAGAGAATTGTGTTGGCAATGTTGAAGCTTCTCATATTTCCAATAAAAATCATTTTTGTCTGCCTAGAATATATTATATCTTAACATTGTTAAAAAATAAAGATATATAGCGAGCCTAACTCTAAAAAAACAATATGAATGTAATCAAATAATATTCATTTTTTTATTATTAAAGTAGACAATATAATTTTATTATACAGCACATCATTTCATTAATATTTTGATGCATTAATTGTATTGCATTTTTTTTTTAATTAATATTTTATTTTATATTTAAAAATAGTTTAACCTGCCCTCTATTGAGAAATGATAAACCAAAAAAAAATAATAATAATAATAATCCACCTCAAAAAATTCACCACAAAAAAAGCACAAAGTTATATAATGTTTTTGAGACCTCTTTAACATGCACGCATCCTTTTATGGTGGAGAAAACAGCTTTTTGCTCAGCCTACATCTGAACTATATATATGGTACCATAATTAAAAAATGCCTTCATAATCTGTGATGAATTCTTTATTAGGTTTTTTACTAAAATAATTTGTTTACGGAGCCGTTTAAAAAAATCTTGAAATTTTTGTGGGTAATAATAATTCAAATTAGGATTTTCAATATTTTTTTTCCGGAAGAATGACTGCGCAAAAAAAAATATTTTATTTGAAAGCCCATTAAAAAATTTATCATAGATTACATAGATATTTTTTAATTAGTACCATATAGTTCAGACGAAGCTAGTTAAGGTAAAAAGCTGTTTTCTGTACCATAAGGATGCATGTTAAAGGCCTCCGAAACACACCAATTTGAGATTTTTTTGTGGTGAAGCTATTTAAGGTAGCGAGATAATATCGGTCAGCTGTTCGACGTAGGTCCCTTTACTTAACATGTAAATCTTAGCAAATTCACAAAAAATCTGAAATTTTTTTGAGAGACAAATAAATATTAGTGCCTAAAAGCCATAGAAAAAATTTCAAAACAATTTAACGAGCCGATTTTCTTTTTAATTTTCAGCATAGGACTTTCCCATGGAGAGGCAAATTAAAATCTTAATTAAAAAAAAATGGGCTCGTTAAATTGCTTTGAATTTTTTTTCTATGGCTTTTAGGCACTAATATCTGCCTTTAAAAAAAAAAAAAAAATCAGAATTTCTGTGAATTTGCAAAGGTTTAAGGTTTACACGTTAATCAAAGGGACCTACGTCGAACAGCTGACTGGCTGCGAGAAGTGAATAGCGCGGACTTGATCAGAGACGTGGTCCAAGAGATGAAATGTTTCCGAGGCTTACTTCTAGAATTACTTTACAAGTGCCATCTGCCTTACTGATTACTGTGTGCGACTGACTTCTTTGAGTGATTCTGTATGAGTGAACCCCTATGAGAGACTTTCTTGGAGTCAACCCCTCTGATCGAGCCCTGCCCCTTTTTATACAAACGCACCACATTAGAATTCTCAGAATTAATAATTGTTAACTCAATTAAGAGATACATAGAATAAAATGAATAAATACATAAAAGTGCGAGACCGATGTCGGGTGCCATCTGACGCTGGAGGGGCTGGAAGATGGAGGAAGCCGTACTGTTCTTGTTTGCGGTGCATGTGTATTGATGGAGACTTGATTCTCAGAACTTAGGATTAGTATAATCCGCTTGCAGACATGTAATTGTTTACTAGTAACGTAAGGCGATCAATAATTGGATAATAAAAATATGAGCCATACGTGACAATATCAACAGGAAAATGTTGAAAAATTTAAAATAAAATTAGCACAGAAAATAAAGACGTTGAAGAAAGATAACAGGAAAAGGATTAAAATATATTAAAAATAGAAGAAAGGATTGGCAAGGAGTGGACAGTGATTGTAGCCGGTTGGATTTGAACCAACATCTTTCTGTCTGAAGACAGTTGCTCTACCATTGAGCTACAGCTATTTGTAATATCCACATCAAAGAAAGGAAGAATAGGTATGAGTTTCAAAAGTAAAACAGAGGTGCATATATTATACAGTATAGAGTTGAGCTAATATTTCAAGAAACAATAATAAAACAATGGGAAAATGTACACTTTTTTTGCATAAAGGTTTTCCGGCTTTTTTCATTCACCAAATTTGGGTTGTGTGAACTATTGTTTATGATAAACAATAGTTCACACAACCCAAAATTGGTCAGTTTATGTTTCTTCTTCCCCCCCCCCCCCATCAAAATTATGTATTTAACCCAATAAGCAATTATTATTATTATTAAAAAAAAATTTAAAAGAAAAACAAAAAATCGATCATCATTATAATGTGCATGGAGTATCGACCTAAAATTTTTTTATTGCAGAAATGGATAGAGGGTGCAAAGTTATGCTATCCTGTTTTTTTTTCAGATTTTTTAGAGCCCGGGAAGTATTTTTAAAAAATTATTGAAAGTTCTATTTGTGATGTCTCGAGACGTTGCTCCTTAAGAAAAAGATAGGACTTGCCGCCTCGTGTCGTCACAAAAAGAACATTCAATAATTTTTAAAAAATAGTTCCCGGGCTCTAAAAAAAAATCAGGGTAGCATAACTTTGCACCCTCTATCCATTTCTGCAATAAAAATATTTGAGGTTGATGCTCCATTATCCAATAAAAAAAATAATGCTGGACCTGGCAGCTTTACTTTGGGTTTTGTGGTTACATTTTGATATTTTATTTTGTGTTTCTAATAATTGATGTATTTTTTGGTTCTAAAAATTGCTTTTAAAACTCATTTGATCAGTACTATGGAGCCTTAATTGGCATTTTCTCCCCCCAGCAGTGTACAGTACACACCACAGTACAATATCATAATGATTGGAAGTTGAAAAGATAATTGACGTTAAGTTGGAAACTCACGGCAGGTCAGTGGCAGAAAGAAGATGTCTCAGATAAAACACGGTGCCATACATGGATCCTTTTGGTGTGGCCTGGAGCAGACTGTAACAGACAGCGAGGCCAGCAGACTGGGACGTAGGTGGCAGCACGGAGCAAACGAATGACCCAGTACGGCCAGCACACCACACCCTCCCAACAGCAGAGATGCCTTGCAGCATCGGGAGTAAAGAAGTAAATATAAAATAAAAACAAATAAATTAATAAATAGAAAATAAATAAGTAAATAATAAATAAAAAAAAAAAATAAATAAATAAATAAATAAATAAATAAATAAATAATATTATAAAAATAAAATACCTACCAGTATTTGCTGCCAGGAATTGGAAGAGGGCTTGCAGCACGCTCGTGTCCTTCAGATACCCCAGGGTGGTTGCCAGGTCTGCGGGCAAGCTCAGGGCTAGATCCTCCCCCAGGGCAGCCAGGAGGGCAGCGGCCAGGCTCACATGCACCCAAAGTCCAGTCAAAGAGTGAGCACCAGGTGGAGGAGTTGGGGGCTGAACCCAGCAACACTGTTGCCAGTAGCTAGCTAGAAGACCGTCCTGCCAAAAAGAGGGGGAAATGGAATTAGATTGTTATATACTGTGTTATATTATATAAGATTATACAGCACAGTAGTTATAATAATAAATTTGTTGAAAATTTGACAGTCAACATCAAAATGGTATAAAAAAGTTGCAAATGATTGAGATATTAGAATGTAAAAATTTTAGTGGCTCAATCGAAAGAAGGGGTAAAAATATGGTACTGTGAATTTTTTCAGATTTTTTCTGAGACTGGGAACTATTTTTAAAAAATTATTGAATGTCTATTTTGATGACGGTACGTCACGGGCGCACTCCTTAAGAAAAAGGATAGGGCAGTGCCGCCCGTGACGTCATAAAATAGACTTAAATAATTTTTAAATATAGTTCCCGGTCTCAGAAAAATCTGAAAAAATTAACAGTACCATAATTTTACCCCTTCTTTCGATTATAAAGCTACTTAAATTATCTCATTATATAAAAAAAATATTGACAGTAAAAAAGCAGAGAGGAGTAGGACTACAGCAGCAATATAAAACTTGAAGCCCAGGGTCGGTCTGGCCAGGGCCGCTAGGCCGCAAATGCGGCCCGGGCCCCAGCTGTGGCGGGCCCTATAGGGGCCTTTACAAAATAAAAATATAAAAAAAGAAAAATAAAGGAAAATAAAGGAAAAAGGAAAAAAAAATGTTGAACATAATTTAACTTCTTTGCAGACATTTAAAAAAGTTCGCGTAATATTTTTTATACTACTACGTGCTAAACTTTTTTTTCTAACACAATTAATGATTAACTTACAAATATATGTGGGCCCAGGGCCGGCCCCTGGTGGATAGACAGCTAATTTTGTACTAAAAATATAATAAGATTAATAAGGGTATAGTCAGTGTTGAGTGTTCATCTTAATAATAGATGTGGTAATTCACTCTGAACTCTGAAAAATTAGCAAACCCCGTACTTAAAGTCATGGGAGCTAATGCAGAGATTGCAGAGACAAAGCCAAAATCAGAATGAATGCCGCATTTAACATGGGGCCTTATATTACTGACAAAACCCCTCGATTCCCCTAAAGAAAGTTCATGAATTGGTGTGGCTCTCGTACCAACCAACTGATGAACTTTCTTCGAGTTAATTGAGGGTTTTTGTCAGGCAATGTTAAAAATGCCATGACACGTTCTCTCTGACTTCGGAATTTTTTCCTGGAGAACCATAACCATAAATATAGCGAATTCTATGGAACACATTTTAATTTTTTTTTCTCTATCTTTTTAACTTCGGTTCTATATGGAGGAGCGCTATAGTTCGAACTATTTTTTAGCAATAATTACTAATTAATTATTATATAAGTCAAATTGAGTTGCATATGGTATTGATTTAATTTTTCCTGTAAAAATAAAATAAATTAAACAAATTCTGGTAAAAAGTGAGATTAAAAGCTACAGCAGGGAAAGCAAAAACCCCATTATTGCATTTTGTCATGGTAGCTCATTTTTCTGAACGAGATACAATTTAGAGGACCTCCCAATTCAATACTTAATCTACATATGCCCCCCATATGCCCACAGAAAAGGTTTACCTCCCCTTAATTCCCACTATATTTTTCAAAATTGAGTCTAGGATAAAATTTTGGATGGTGAACCTGAGTTAATTTGAACTCTGGTGCAAATCTTCAAATCTTGGGGGTGAGGATAAAATTGCTCCCAAAATTGGGCTAGACTAACTCCTGGTGGGTGCGTTCCCAGAAAAGCCTACCAACCTAGATTTTGACCCCTGGTCCAAAACCTTGGGTGCGTTGCGAGAAAATGCCAACCAGACCCGAGTTAGACTGATCTTTGATACAAAGCTAGGATGCATTGGATGAAAATGTACCCATTTCTGAGCTATACACTGAATTGTGGTATAATAATTTGGGGCGTGGCAATTAATAGCCCCCGTGGCCGAGCTAAACTTGTCCCTTGGTGTAAATCTAGAGTGTGTTGAAAGAAAATGCTACAGTATGCATACATGAGCTAGATTGAACCATGCTGACCGTGCTCTGTACATAACTTGGGGGGTAGAAAGAATAGCCCCGGAACCTGAGCTTATAGCCCTGGTAGCACACTCGTGGAACTCGTAGTGGACTTTGTGTGGATTAATGTGGAAAAAGTGTGGACATGGATTTTTCCACAAATGTTCCATCCTTTTCCACTAGTTTAAAAATTACGGTAATTGATTTAAAATGAATTCCGTGTATTAAGGAAAGCCCTACACATTTGTTTATCATAAATAAAATTACATTGAAAACATTTAAAAAAATTATTGCAGAAAATCTATGTTTTTCGTGGGAAACCAGTGGAAAGACCACTGGGCCACCAGTTCCACCAATTGTCCATACATTAAAAATTTAAGATATTTGATTAAATAGAGATCCTTGCTCTTTGATATGTAATACCGTGATATTTTTTCATATTTTCTTACTGTTATTACGTTATTAATTCGATTAGATTGATTTGCGTGGAAAAATCTCACGAAAACTCCACGATGCACTGCCGGACGGTGAAATTGCACTAAGTCCTTAAATTGCGCATGCGCATGAATTTCAGTGCTGTGAAATTACAAAAATAGTCCGGATGCGGAGCAATTTCTTCGACGCCGTGTACCGGTGTTTACAATCAAGTGTTCTTTTATAATAAAATGAAAAAGCAAGCGTATTTGGATCAGATAAGTTATATTTTAATACTGAATACGTTTAAGTAATGTGTAATTAAGCTAGTGCCAGTTGCTTTGTGATAAATTCTGATTTTAGGTGGCGTAAAACCACCAACATCCATGCACGTTTTTTCGTTTTGCTGCCTTCCCAATGGGTGTTTGTTCTACGCCTCTGGTAATGGACTTAACGAAGGTTTTCAGTGTCCAAATGTAAGGTAAACGTGTTAATTATTGTGTCTTTTAAGTATTTTGCCTGATACCAGGTACGTTGGTTTTGTTTTGTGTGCATAAGAATGATGAATGTTGTAGGTAAGGCCTACCTATAATATGCTGTATCATATAAATGCAGCATATGCATACAGTATTATACAGTATCATACCGCAAGCAACTGCTTGTATGCATAATCATTTTGCATTATATAAGTTTAGTAAAGAAAATTGCAGAATTTTTAGGCATGCATCTGAACTCAATTATGCATAATTATGCATACTAAAGTGTCCATACACAAAAATGTGTGATACAAGTTTTTAACTTTTAATGCTACAGTATAATATATATGATACTGTGTATTATATATAGTGAGAATGCATACAGTATACTTACAGTCATACGGATAGTATATGATACCTACTCAGCCGACAAGAAATTTGAAGTTTTACAGGAACATATGCATACAGTTCCGGTTACCAGGTAAAGTATTAATTATATACGTACATACATTGTTTAATTTCAGGTTTATACTTCAAAGCAGTGACGATTGGTGTGCTTTAATTCTGACTTAATTAATTTAAATCGAAGCATGTTTTTTAAGTATGCATTTTTCTGTTCACAGGTTGAACCTTTCCATGGATTATCAGCTGACGATTATTATGACAATGCCACTGGCAGGTTGCTGGGAAGCAGACAACATGATGACGTCACAGCTGCATCTTTTGAAAATCTCGGAGACCATGCAACTGCCAGTAGACCTGGCTGACTGCTGCCATGTACAGTATGCAGAATAAATATCCTTTTTAATGTAGCAGCACTGGTAAGATTTTTCTGCCCTGATTATTTTTTATGTGCACTGTGAATTTGACATTATTGAAGGGTCAGTCAGGTGCAGAATGTGAATGCATAAACTGTAAGAGTTTACAAATAGTATCTCAAAGACAGTAAGATAATAAAGATTAAGAATTCATAATC
Source organism: Siphlonurus alternatus (assembly GCA_949825025.1). NCBI lineage: Eukaryota > Metazoa > Arthropoda > Insecta > Ephemeroptera > Siphlonuridae > Siphlonurus > Siphlonurus alternatus. The sequence continues at coordinate 8,896,425 of OX463778.1, forward strand.
ATTAACAAAATATATTATAATTGTTGAATCCGTGAAAGTATCCGTAAATAGTAAATACAGAACGGGTTATGCAGGCAGTCCATATCTACTCCGGAGGGTTCTGAAAATTGCTTAAATACACCAAGCATGCAGGAAATATAAAGGTTTCAGGTTTTATGTATTTTTGCTAGCTTCATCTACATTGAAGCAGCAGGACGAGCGGTATGCGGGAATATCGACTATTATCTCTCGTATGATTTGTCTATGTGGCATTGTTTCAAAAAATATTTTGTCCTATTGCTGCAGTTTGTATTCTCAATTCCAGAACCCAGAACAGCTTTTCGAAGCGCCTCCCGTCCGTGATTTCAACGACTCACGAGGTAAAATATCGGAAAGTGGTCTCAGCATGTCAGCCGCCACTTCTAGCTGACTCCATCTAGCTACTGTGAGGTTTATTGAAGCATAATATTCTATTATAATTTCATGAAATATAAAATTAAATTACAATTAAAGCATAGAATTAAAAAAATTATTTCATTATTATTTCATTACTACGGGTAGTAAAATTGTGTTTTCCTAAATCCTATAGTAAAATGTGAAGATAGAGTAAATTTTTAATAGACAGGTGCGGATCCAGAAAAAAAATCGGGGGGGGGGGGGGATCCCCGCAGGGGGGTTCTGAAAAATTTTGTTTGTAGGGGTGCTATCTCCATAAGGCCAATGCTAAAAAAATTTGAGTTGAGACACTCCCTATATTGCCCATGTTAAATCAAAAATTTTGGGGGAGGGTGGGGGGGTCTGCAGTCCCCCACTGGATCCGAGCCTGGTAATGGAAGTATGGTGGAAATATCCATGGTGGAGGACCCACCATATTTCCATAGTGGAAAAGTAGTGCGATGATTGTCATACTCCATGTGAAATCCACGTGATCGGTCCACTATATATCCACGTGGAAAGTAAGTGAGCTTCTAGTGGATTGTGCTACCAGGGAGACTGCAATACCCATTATGCAAATCTTGCATGGGTGCGTTGCGAACAAATGGCTCCCGAACCTGAGCTCGGGTTTTAATGTTACATCTTTTCTTACCTCATATTAGGCATATAATAAAATGCAGTAAACATTAAAAGTAAAAAGACTGCAATGAGATGCCTACAAAAGTAAAAAGATTGCGATGAGATGCTTACCTTTTGAATAAGGAAAGTGGGGTTCAGAAAACTCAACTTTTGAATCATTTAAGGTAGAGATAATACGGATCAGCTGGCCCAATGCTAAAAAAATCCCATTCATAAAAATTATGAAAAAAATTTAAAATGTTCTCCTCTACATCCCCTATCAGTAGGTAAAATATCAGGTATACAAAAACGAGCTAGTTTTCGAGTTATTAATTTTTAAAGTTGACTAATTTAACATGGAGAAATAGAACTTCCATGTTAAATTGGTCAACTTTAAAAATTAATAACTCGAAAACTAGCTCGTTTTTGTATACCTGATATTTTACCTACTGATAGGGGATGTAGAGGAGAACACTTTAAATTTTTTTCATAATTGTTATGAATGGGATTTTTTTAGCATTGGGCCAGCTGATCCGTATTATCTCTACCTTAAGAAGCATAATTCAAAAGTTGATGGACTCATTTTCATGTTTATTCACTAATGATATCATATACTCACATTTTACAAATATCTTGCACTTAAATTAACATCGAAAAATAACAAAGATTTGTCACAAACACAAACACAGATATTGATTGGAATAATTGATTGGAACATCTGCCGCTTACAACGATCATGCGTGCAATAATGAGAGCAGCTATGATTTGCTATACCAGAGGGGTAAGCGGACCAAATACCCCCGGACGAAATACCCCCGGACCAAATATCCCCGCCCGGACCGGACGAAATACCCCCGGACGAAATACTCCCGGACGAAATATCCCCGGACGAAATACTCCCGGACGAAATACCCCCGGACAAAATACCCCCTTGTAAGTGGAGAGGGGCGGGTGACCGACGCGGGAGGGGAAGTTGACTTTATTTATAAAGTCTGTTTTTCTGTCGTTTGTCTGACGTCACGCGCGTCGTATTAAAGAAGGAAGTTAGTAACGCCATTTTTCACAACAAATATAATATATATTATGTAATATTCAAAGTATATTTATAGTTAATGCCGTATCAAGATCTCAAATTGCGTCTTTAATTTTATTATATAATACCAACACATACTCAAAATTGTGCCGCAAACAAACGATTTTTGTATATGCTATGCTTAATTTGATTGTGCGGCAATTATAAATTGTCTCAGCATTTTGCAGCAAGATTTTGAAGGTTTTTAAACGATTTTAGATTTTTAAACCTAGGTGTGCCCCTAGCGATTTGAGCAAAGCCCGAAATTAACAAATATTTCGGGCTTTGCTCATTTAAATTTGAACATTTCTAGAAGTGCTCAAATCGAAAAAAGCAATCCACGACGAGAAGTTTTATATCGGGCTTTGCTCATTTAAATTTGATCATTTCTAGAAGTGCTCAAATTTATAAAGTCTGTTTTTCTGTCGTTTGTCTGATGTCACGCGCGTCGTATGAAAGAAGGAAGTTAGTTATAACTTTAGGCCAACACATCATGCATTAATTTATCATATCATTCATATCGAATTAAAATTAATGTGTAATATATTTTGATACGATACATTTTATGCATGTTAATTATTAGTCTTTATTGCATTTTTTTTAGATTTTTTTTTTAAGCTAAAAATTTTCAAAATCGTCCTTATATAATTTTAATTAACTTAAAAAAAATATAAGTAAATTTTTTTTGTGTAATTTTTTAATTCTGATTCGATTGGGATAGGTCTAAAAATGCAATATTTTTTATTGTTTCTGGTCCCCTGGTGCTATAGGTGCCGTGAACACTTAACGTAGCGCATGTGTACCCCTCCTGAAGAAACTTAATTTACTTAAAGTTGTTCTATTTATTTCCTTATTTATTCCTTCCTTTTCTATATTTATATAATTTGGCACCAAAGCCCGAATTCAATGCGCACATCTAAAGGTGGATTCAGATGGCGGCAACGGCGACGCGGCGCGATTTTAACTTAAAAGCTGCGAAATCCTATGCGGCGGCGAATTCGCAGGTAATCGCGTTAATTACGATGCTCTTTTTCTTTTAATCGCCCAATATGGCCGCCAATGGATGTTACAGCAAATGCGCATTAATTCGCGTCGCGCCGCGTGATAAAAACCGCCATCTGAATGCACCTTAAGTGTGCCACTAGCGATTTGAGCAAAGCCCGAAATTAACAAATATTTTGGGCTTTTTGCTCATACAAATTTGAGCATTTCTAGAAGTGCTCAAATCGAAAAAAGCAAACCCCGCGAGAAGTTTTATTTCGGGCTTAAATTTATTCAATTAAATTTGACCATTTCTAGAAGTGCTCAAATCGGAAAAAGCAAACCCCGACGAGAAGTTTCATTTCGGGGTTTGCTCATTTAAATTTGATCATTTCTAGAAGTGCTCAACTCGAAAAATACAAACCCTGACGAGAAGTTTTATTTCGGGCTTAATTTGCTCACTGTTTTGATAATTTCTAGGAGTGCTCAAAGCAAAGTGAAAAATAATAATTGGAAATTGTGCCGTATTATAGTAATAATTTGTAATAAATAATTAAAGCAATAAAATATTTTGAATTTAATAATATTTTAATTACATACATCACTTTTTTAATTAAGTAAAGAAATACAAATTTAGCATTAGCGTGTATATTATTTTTTTATTAAAATATTTCTTTCTGTTTTATTCAAGTCATACTGAAAAATACGATTTTGTCACATTTTTTATATTAATATTGTATGTTAGTTAATTTAAATAAATTTTTTACAGCTGATATATTATAAAATCATTTTAACTTCATTTACAGAACTTGCTAAGGAGCAAAGAGCTCCTCAAGATAGTACCAAACCTACTAATTTAAAATAAATAAATAAATAAATAAATAAATAAATAAATAAATAAATAAATAAATAAATAAATAAATAAATAAATAAATAAATAAATAAATAAATAAATAAATAAATTAATAAATATTACCTGATCGTATTATTACCTGAATTTGACTTATTTTTGCAGGGATTACTATCATGGCATTTTAAATTTCATCTAAATTTTTTCTTTGCACAACATATATGTTTTAGATTGACAACCTTTCTTGTAGTTGCAAAACACAAAACTTTGCTTTGAATTTGCTAATGCTGCTGCTGATTTGAGACACCCTTTTCTTTGTCATGAGTGCATGGTACGTCGTCTGAACTTAGAAATTGTTCATCTGCAACCTGGAATTCATTGCTAGATTATATAAATTGTAATCATACCCTTTAATTATAAAAAAATTAAAAGTGTCTCTCAGTGTGAAAAAATCGTGTTAATTTCTTTCAATATGACTTGAATAATACAGAAAGAAATGTTTTAATAAAAAAAAAAAAAAAAAAATACTTTACACGCTATTAATGTTAAATTTGTATTTTTATCAATAAATTAAAAAAGTGATATATAATTAAAATATTATTAAATTTACATTATTTTATTATTTATTGCTATATAATACGGCACAATTTCCAATTATTATTTTTCATTTTGCTTTGAGCACTTCTAGAAATGATCAAAACAGTAAGCAAAGCCCGAAATAAAAATTCTCGTCGGGGTTGCTTTTTTCGAGTTGGGCACTTTTAGAAATGAGCAAATTTAAATGAGCAAACCCCGAAATAAAACTTCTCGTCGGGGTTCGCTTTTTCCGATTTTAGCACTTCTAGAAATGATCAAATTTAAATGAGCAAAGCCCGATATAAAACTTCTCGTCGTGGATTGCTTTTTTCGATTTGAGCTCTTCTAGAAATGTTCAAATTTAAATGAGCGAAGCCCGAAATATTTGTTAATTTTGGGCTTTGCTCAAATCGCTAGGGGCACACCTAGGTTTAAAAACCTAAAATCGTTTAAAAACCTTCAAAATCTTGCTGCAAAACGCTGAGACAATTTATAATTGCCGCACAATCAAATTAAGCATAGCATATACAAAAATCGTTTGTTTGCGGCACAATTTTGAGTATGTGTTGGTATAATAAAATTAAAGACGCAATTTGAGATCTTGATACGGCATTAACTATAAATATACTTTGAATATTACATAATATATATTATATTTGTTGTGAAAAATGGCGTTACTAACTTCCTTCTTTAATACGACGCGCGTGACGTCAGACAAACGACAGAAAAACAGACTTTATAAATAAAGTCAACTTCCCCTCCCGCGTCGGTCACCCGCCCCTCTCCACTTACAAGGGGGTATTTTGTCCGGGGGTATTTCGTCCGGGAGTATTTCGTCCGGGGATATTTCGTCCGGGAGTATTTCGTCCGGGGGTATTTCGTCCGGTCCGGGCGGGGATATTTGGTCCGGGGGTATTTCGTCCGGGGGTATTTGGTCCGTGATTCACCAGAGGTATAGTTTCTGAGTTAGTAAAAATAATCTGCAGCCGTCTCCAGCTGTGTCTGCATGGCTGTCGTCATGCATGGTGTATGTGACTTAATTTTTACATTTTTGTGCCATGTGTAGTGAAAGTTGCATGCTGCTCACGCGTCACACGTTATAGACTGTGAGTCACACGTATACGTCATCGAATGCGTATTTTTTCTGGAGTGCTTTATTATTTGGATAACAAATTTGTTTCTTGAATATTATATTTTAACATATACAATTTCCGCTCCAACCTCATAATTATGTTACGACAACAAACAAAATTATTCTGCATAATATCTCGATATTACCGGTTGCATAGATGCATGTTCTTTTAATACTAAAATCAGTTTATAAAACCTTGTAACTTACAATATACAGATATCATGCTTATAATATATTATACGCTTATATATACGCAATTTTTACCTTTTTAACAGACTGCAGTGAGATGATACCAGATTTCTTCAATAACATTTTTTTTTATTTCACCTCTCCGATTTGTAGCCGCTGTGCTAACGGTCGCTGCAAATATTCACCCCCTCCCCTCCTCGAAGTCAACGGTTTTTTCACAGTGCAAATAGCAAAATTAACCTTAATTTGCACTGCAGCAACTGCCGGTATGTTAGGAATTTTAGCAGTGCATACTGCATATAGCAAAATTTCCTTAATTTGCGCTGCCAGCAGCGCAAATAAGAATTTTACGTACCCGGCGCTATTTACACTGCGGCAGTGCAAATAGCGATTTGGCGCTTATTTGCACTGCTCCGCAGTGCAAATAGCTACTCCCATTCACTAATGATATCATATACTCACATTTTACAAATATCTTGCACTTAAATTAACATCGAAAAATAACAAAGATTTGTCACAAATACAGATTTGTAGCCGCTGTGCTAACGGTCGCTGCAAATATTCACCCCCTCCCCTCCTCGAAGTCAACGGTTTTTTCACAGTGCAAATTAGTGCTGTTGAAAATTTTCGGATTTCGGATATTCGGATATTTTATTATCCGGATATCCGGATTTTGGAGAAATGGATATCCGGATAGTCGGATTTTCGGATATCCGGATATCCGATTATCCGTTTGAAATTTCGGATATCCGAAATCCGATCGGAGTTCGGATATCCGGAACTCCGATCGGATATTCGGATATCCGAACTCCGATCGGATATCCGAACTCCGATCGGATATTCGGATATCCGAACTCCGATCGGATATTCGGATATCCGAACTCCGATCGGATTTCAAATATCCGAAATTTCGATCGGATATCCGAACTCCGATCGGATTTCAAATATCCGAAATTTCGATCGGATATCCGGATATCCGAAAATCCAGTAATCCCATCGGAATTTCAAATATTCTACAATCCGAAACCTACATTCGAATTTCCATCGATTTTCTGAATTTCAGCTTTTGCTTTCGGATAATTTGGATATGAAATTAAGCATGACTGTATTAATTAGTATAATACTGTAATTCAAATATTTAGTTTTAAATTGTTATGTGTATTCGCAATTGCATTACATTTACAAATTTTCCACCACTAAATTTTTGTTGAATTAATTTGAATGTTTTTAATATATTGACTATAATGTATATTGTATTGTGAAATGTAGAGGTAATAAGTTAATAACTCTAATAATTAAGCAATATAAATAATTATAAATACTTCAAATTATAAATACTTTAAATTATAAATACTTTAAATTATAAATACTACAAATAGTATAATACAAAATACAAATCACAAAATACAAGCTTATAAAGAATACTATATTAACATCCTGCCGATGCACTGTTTGCAAGGCTAAAAATACATTCTGAGTCATTCTGACTTTTGAAAATATTCTGAATATTATTCTGATTGGTTGACTGATATTATTCAGAATGTTAAAAAAATAGGGTGCTCCACTGCATCTAACAACGCAAGAAATATTGAAAACACGCAGGCGCGGATCCAGGGGGGGGGGCTGCAGCCCCCCCCCCCCCCCCGAAATTTTGGATTTAACATGGGCAATACAGGCATTTCCCCCACTCCAATTTTTTTAACATTGGCCTTGTGAAGGCAGCACCCCCCCCCCCCCCCCGAAATTTTTTTCTGGATCCGCGCCTGAAAACACGCGCGTCTTCATATAAAAAAAAAATATCAGTTATAATAAGAAAATTTCTTTTATTGTAGTAGAAAAACTGGAAAACATTCAAAGTTTCAGAAATTTAGGCTCGGTTATTAGTTAATTAATCAGTATAATGACTTAATGTACTTTATATTTTATGTTGTTAAGTTTATAATTATAACTTATAGTCTTTATACTTATACTTTATACTCTTTATAGTTATTTATGCATTTTATATTTATAGTTTATAATTTGTAATATATTATATAATATTATACAGTATATATAACATATTATATAATTATATTATTTATATATATATATATATAATTCAAAATCAGTTTCGGATATCCGGATATCCGAGAATTCGAAATCAGTTTCGGATATCCGGATATCCGAAAATTCGAAATCAGTTTCGGATATCCGGATATCCGAAAATTCGAAATCAGTTTCGGATATTCGGATATCCGAAAAACCGAAATCAGTTTCGGATATCCGGATATCCGAAAATCTGAATATAGTTTCGGATATCCGGATATTCGAAAAATCTCAAATCCGGAATATTTTTCGGATATCCGCGAATCCGAAAACTGTTTCGGATATCCGATTATCCGCAAATCCGAAAATTCGGATTTCGGATTTTCGGATATTTTCGAATCCGGATTTCGGATTTTGAAATATCCGGATATCAACAGCACTAGTGCAAATAGCAAAATTAACCTTAATTTGCACTGCAGCAACTGCCGGGATGTTAGGAATTTTAGCAGTGCATATAGCAAAATTTCCTTAATTTGCGCTGCCAGCAGCGCAAATAAGAATTTTACGTACCCGGCGCTATTTACACTGCGGCAGTGCAAATAGCGATTTGGCGCTTATTTGCACTGCTCCGCAGTGCAAATAGCTACTCCCTTAATAAATGTCAGCTGATGAAAAAAGCGGCAAACGCTGTGGGCAAGCGTGAGAACAGTTTTAATTAGATAGATTACTTATTAATTGTAAAATATCATCCTTTTAAGTCCCAGTTGGTAAAGAAAGGATACTTTTTATAACAAAATATTAAATTGTTCTCATTTAAAACAGTAAAATTTGTTCTCGTTGACGTCATTAGTCAAATATGGACCGCGCAAGTTGGTCATCGGTGGATCGGTGGTCTTTGGTCTTGGAGAGTGCATGCATGACATGTCCACTTGCAGTATGCATATCATAAATAAACAATTAACACAGCTACAGCAGTTACAGCGTGGTTCCAGTTACTATAACATACGTTCACATCATTCTCTTCGCTACTAAAAGTCAACAAAATCCAGAGTCCAGGTATGTATGCATTTACAAATGTTGTGAAATGTCAAATATGCATAATTATATGTCTTAATAATATGATATTTATAGTTTGATCACTTATGATTTTTGATCACAGAGATAGGAATTTTTTGACCAATGTTTTTTCTTAACTTAGCTCTTCCCCTTAGCAACAGAGTAATTAAGTATGCATATAGTGACGTCATTTGTATTAATTTATTGGTGAAAGTATGGCAACAGGCGCGGATCCAGGGGGGTAGCTGCAGCCCCCTCCGAAATGTTGCATATGGATTTAAATGGGCAATATAGGCATTTCTCCCACTCCAATTTGTTTCTTTTTATGCATTGACCTGATGGAGACATCAACCCCTCCCGAAATTTGGTTCTGGAACAGCGCCTGTATGATTTTTCCTAACTGAACATATGCATACTGTACAGTATTACAAATCTTACCGTTTGTTTACGTGTGGATTCAACTGTGCGTGGCGGACAACTTGAAATTTATATTAAGGCTCTTATGAATGGTGCCATTCGATCTAGACTCTCTGGAGCTTGGCACCATAGAGTCGGGCGTAAACTTAGACTTATTATACTGTATATATCCCTTCATCTAATATTGGTACAGTATGATCATACAGGGCATACAGATTTCAGATTTTTTATTAAGTTCTGTGACATACATGTATGTTTAGAACAAGTCAAACAAATACACAATAACACAATTACATACATGTAAAAAAAAAAAAAAATGTAATACAGTTAAAGACAATATACAATACAATTTATAATTAAGTTTTTTTTATACTGAGAAATTCCTTTACATCATAATAGTTTTTATCATTTAAAAATGCAAGCAAGTTTTTTTTAAATTGTTTGTAATCTAATTTTTTTAAGCTGTCAGGTAGTTTATTAAAGAGTAGGGTAGCATACAGGATGATATCATATACACTGGCACACAGTACATGCAGTATTACAGATCTAAGTTAATGTGTACATACATATACTGTAGATTCGAGATTTGACTGGGCGCGGCGGCCTTCTTGTAAATTTTATATAGACGGCGGTCTGTCTGGATCTCTGGCGCCATAGAGTCGGGCGTAACCTAAGATTTGTTATACTGTATTATGATATTCATACATACGTCAACACCGGTCATCAATCCGGTCACGGCATCCAGTTGTGTAGACATAATCTGTCTTTGGTGTGTTGTTTGTAATGAAGCAACTCATTTTTCAAGACGAAGAACACCCGTGCGTTTCGGACAAAAACAAAGTTAAATATGAACCTTGGTACAGTAATGTATACTTTATATGATACAATTACAATATGTATCCGGTATGAATACCGTACATATAATTATGATGCAGTATGTTATCATAAACGGTATGTCATAGTCATACAGTATTTACCGTACACAGCTTTCTGGGCCAGGGTATCAGGGTCGGTGTGGGACAAAAAGACCCTGAGAGGATTCAAGTCACCTGATTTTTGCGGTGTTCCCACCATCCTATCCAAATCTATGTAAGAAAAAAAAAATGATACTGTACTGCTTTTTTGACATTAAAGAATAATTTTCAAGATGGGTTGGTTGGCCAATGTTATGAAAATAATGGAGTGGGAGAAATGCCCATGTTGCCTGGTCCATATTAAAGTAGAGTGAGTGATTGCATTTTTTATAATTTTATTTTCTAAAAAAATTTTTTACCTGACCTCTATACGGGTCTTTCACCATACGTCACAAAAATATGACGTCACGTGAATGTAGGCAAAAAGCACCTATTTAACAAGGTAGTAGCATACCAAAAACTATTTATTTTCTGCGATATGACAATCGTGGTACTTTTGACAATTATTTTATTTGATAGATTGAAATGTCAAGTAATTAGTAAAATTTGTAATTTAGAATTTTTAAAATTAGTGTATTATGGTTATGCATATTCTTTAAGGTCTGTCGCTATGCAGCCGGCCACCAGAGGCGCGACGTATGCCTTTTAAAAAATAATTATTGGATGAATTTTGTTCGGCTTCTTCTGCAGAACGATAAATTATATTCCATTTTTGATGATATAATGTTATTCATACATATAATCTTTAGGAAACCTGTTAATATAAATTCGTATCGGTAAGATTTTGATGACTTTATTAGTACGAAAAAATACATATAATATTTCCCTACTTCCTCACAAGCCATTTTGCTGATTTATTTTCGCCGCAGATGTACCGTACTGCACTGTACATTGTTCCATTGTTGGGGACGAGCGGCCGGCCTGCACCTTGCTCGCTAGCGGTCAGGCAGGCGAGGCGGGCCACTTGGCCTGCAGACTTTCACAAGGGTTGGCGCCTTGCGGCTCGCGCGACGCAAATATAATATAATCGCGGGCCGTGCTTTTACCTTATCTATGGTCAGGAAAAATGAATACATAAAAATATTGCACCATCAATCAAAATGCAATGAATGCAACATTTATTAATGTGATATAAATATTATAAATATAACATACATTTAATATAAATTTATAAAAAAGTATATAAAAATATAAATATAAATGATACAAAATATAAAATAATATTAAAATATTAATATAATATAATATTTAATATAATATTAAATTTTTTTTATAAAAATTGAAACATATTAATACAACATTATATATTATACATATTATATATATATATATATATATATATATATATATATATATATATATATATATATATATATATATTTAAAATGTATATATGATGTTGCAATATTTATGCATTTATTATGCATAATTTACTACATTTGATTGGTGCAATTTTTTCATTTTCTCCTATGAAATATAAAGTGGTGTTCCCAAAAATATTTATACATTGCATTGAAGTCTGTTTGTAACTAGGTTTCTATCTAAAACATATACTACATTCTTTTCTTCACCTTTCTCAAAGAAAAGAAAGGTTTATGAATGAGGATAGCAAGGGTTGGGGGAGTAAAATACAAGTTATTTTCTTGAGTTCGTTTACCCTTCTGACCTGCGCGCGACAGTGAAAATTGTTGTAATTATATAACAATGAAAACTTATAAAAAATTAATCTATATTTTATTAGGAAAATTATGAATCATAATAAAGTATATTGATTTCGCTTTTTCATTATTATTCAATAAATTTAATTTCAGTCTCTCCAAGTATAGATGATCGTCATGAAACACTTGAAAAGTATTGCTTGAGAGGATACAAAAAAAAAAAAAAAGGAAGGATTATTATAATAAACAGATTCAGATTTCAAATTCATCGTTATATAATACAGGTCGAGAATATTTTAATTACTTTATAAAATATTAAGTTTGGAGGGAGTTTTATCATTAAAACCACACAAAAAAATTGTATATATAATATATAAATATTTGAAAAATATATATCATAATAATTTTGATAAAAAAAAATGTGCCTTGAAAATTAACTTTTATTAAAAAAAATTTGATCATTTTACGCGTACAGCAACGCATTCAGTACGTAACGCCTGCTCTTTTTTTCCCTTCTCCCCATCCTCCCCCGTCCTCTCCGGACCCAGGAAGGAAGTGAAGAAAAAAAAACTGCAGCTCGCGAATGCAAGCAGTAGCAGCGCGGGGCAATTGCACATTCTACCTCATGATAGCAGCATTCGCACTCATGATGTGGTCCACGGACAGGAGCAAAATACATTGAATTTCAATGTGAAAGAGTTACTATAACAATAAAAAATAGTTTCTTTTTTCTAAACGTCACATTTTTAATTTAATTTATAATTTGACATAATTAAAAATACATCTAAAAAATTGATCCACAGTTCTTTATTAGTTTGAGCATACATTAGCATTTTATTCATATTCCATAAATTTAATTTTTTTACTCCTTCCAGTAGATAATTGACATGATAAAACTGAAAAAGTATAGCTTGAACGGATATAAAAAATATATGATTTTATATGTCCGATTGGTGATTATAGTATTCAGATTTATCCTATATAAAGCCGATAATGTATTTTTTTAAATTAATTAGGTTAGTTTCTTTATCTATATATTATACAAAAAAGCAACAAAACATTTTTTGATACCTATTAATTACTACAAAAATTAAATTTATTTAAAAAAAATAATTCATAATAATAACAGAGAATGCTGTATACAAAACACTCTGTTAACATATTTCTATTTTCTATTCAATTTACAGTACAATACTTTGGAGTCGACCTCACAATGCACTCGTCACGGCACGCATGGCACGTAAAGGACGCACTCGCAACGGCACGCCTGCCCTCCTTATTTCTTTCCTTGCCTTCAGCTTTTGCTCTCCAGTAAAATGTTGCATACTTTTAATTGCTATAACTCTATATATAATGAATATTTTAAATAATGAATCGGTAGAAGGCATAGGCAAACAACACGTTTAAGCCCTAAGTTCAACAAAAACGCTTAATTTTCTTTATTTTCATTGCTAATGCCGAATAAAAATCACCGAATCCCGTATCTTTTTTACTATAGGCAGGTAGCGACATCTCATTTAATTTCAGTTGCATTTTTTCATAGCGACAGACCTTAATAACTTATGGCATACTTTTGTGGGGTTCATCTACCCATGCTGACAGTGTATTTGTAAGCCAAAAGAAAATAATTAGAAGCATGATTCAAGCCAAGTCAGGTCAAAGTTGTAAAAAATATGGGAGAAACTTAATATATTGAATTTCCTATGTATTTCTATTTTTTTTATGATCATGTATGTTAAAAGTAATTATTATTTATTTCAAAGTAACAAAGAGGTGACTGGACGTAATACTAGACAGTCTAATCTATTGCATAAAAAGTTTGGAGGATATGAGCAAACTAAAAGAGACCATTGTTATCTTAGCTCAGTGTTGTACAATAAACTACCAGACTGTCTAAAGAAAATCGAAAGTATACCTGTTTTTAAGAAAAAAGTGTTTGCCTATCTTATTAAAAAAAATTATTATTCTATTAAGTAAATGCAAAATGAAAATTGTCTATAGTTATGTTGTTTGTATATATACCATAAATTCTGTAATTATTAATATTTTTATTTTAATTATTTTAATTGTGGTATTTTGATGTTTGTCTATATGATTGTATTAATAATTTTTTTTTGTTTTTACAGTTTTTTTTGTAATTTTATTTAGTATGTAGTCACAATGTATCTATATCTAATGTGAAATAAATAAATAAAAAAAAATAAAAATGGAAAAAAATAAAATATTTGCCAATGATATCTGTAAATAATACAATAAATCATTAAATAAAATGTAAATCGGCTCTAAATTCCACGTCAATAATGACCATTTTACGACACTTATGCACTGATATTGACCCTAAGATTCTTTAAAAAAATCAGCCAATCATTGACCATTGCTTTCCCCGCGGACTTTTGAATACGAGGGGGAAACGGCACAACAAAAAATTATCATAAAGAAACTGGGTAAAAAAAAAATGTATACTGTATGTTCAAGTTATGTATATTAATTTCTTATGTATATATTATTGTTAAAAAAAAATAAAAAAAGTTAAATTAGGAGGAATAAATCAAGTGATTCCAGTTCCCTCTCAGTACCTACTGCTGAATGTAAACAACAACCAAGCCAGGCAAACGCTATATTGAGAAATGAAAACCAAAAAAATACATCTTAAATAGCTTCATAACCACAAAAAATTCCCAAGGTTAGTGTTTCGGAAGATTTTAACATGCATCCTTATGGTACATAAAACAGCTTTTTACTCAAACCTCGTCTGAAGGTCTGAACTATGATACCAATTAAAAAATATCTATGTAATCTGTAAATAATTGTTTAATGGATTTTCAAATAAAATAATGTTTTTACGGAGCCATTTTTGCGGAAAAAAATGTTAAAAATCCTTATAGAGTTAACCCAACAAAATTTCAAGATTTTTAAACGGCGCCGTAAGAAAATTATTTTCTTTGAAACTCCTTTAAAGAAGCCTCATAGATTACATAGGCTGTATTTTTTAATTGCATGGTACCATAATTCAGATGAAGTTTGAGTAAAAAGTTGTTTTCTGTACCATGAGAATGCATGTTAAAGCTTTCGAACCACCAAATTTTGGATTTTGTTTTGGTAAATCTATTTGAGATTAGTTTTCATTTGTAAATAGAGGGGCAGGTTATACTATTATTAGAAGAAAAATATATTAAAAAAAATGCAATTGCCTACTCCCCTGTACTGTAAGTCCTAATATCTTGGCAGATAGAACTGCAGCCCCCCTCACACTCCCTTCTGCTACTGACCCTGATTGCTAATATTGTCTTCACATTTACAGAAAATGGCTGGTAAGAGAATTCGACACAGTCCTCGACTGTTTGAACGAGAGGTGAAGCAGGCTCGACTGTCCGTCCTTCATGACGGGAAAACCTGCGAAGGAACGGAGGAGGACGTGAGATTGATGGAAGCCAGGCTGCAAGAATGGCTGAATCTTGTGGAGTACCGTAAGGACGTCGCAGAACCAACTCCTTTAATCTCCGCAGTGATAAGCCAGCACGAACTTTGTGTCCAGTTTCTATTGGCACAAGGTGCTGACGTACATGCTACCATAGAAAGAACGATGGTAACTAATGCTTGTGTTACAAGTTGTTCTATGAATGTGTTAGTTATTGCTACAGTTATTGCTACTTCACATGTACTGCACAACAAGGATGAAGAAGTTATAAAAAGAATTGTTAGATTGTTATTAGAACATGGTAGTGATACTAAAAGTATAATTAATATTGATGGTCAAAATGCTTCATTATTTGAATATTTAATTAGAAATAATTGTATAGATTACGTTGAAATATTTTTACAATCAGGTGCTGATCCTAATTTTGAAATAATGGAAGATGATTTTTCTTGTATTACATGTGCTATGTTAAAAGGCCATCATGAAATTCTTGAAATACTTTTAAAATATGGTGCAAAAGTTGATGATTATGAAAATAATATCCTTCATATTCCAATTAGTGAAGGTTTAACTAAATGTTTAAAAAGTTTATTTATTTATAATACAATTGAAGAAATGAGAATTCATACTAGTGGATGTAATACAATACATATCCCAAGTGTGTTTATTATTTTTTGTAGTGAATGTACTTTAGAAATTAATATAAAAAGTCTGAGAATGTATCATAAATTTGGTGGTAATTTATGGGAGTTAGATGAACAAGAACTGGTTGAGATAATTGATTCTGATGATTCCATTTCTCTGCATGCGGAGATGGAAAAGTTACGCAGCAATCCTCTTAGTCTCAAAGAGCTCAGCAGAGTTGTCATTTTGAAAACCATGGGCAGACGTTTCCCCCAACATTCAGACTCTCTGGAGCTGCCAGCAACCCTCCGTACCTTCCTCAAGTTCCCTGATGTAGAAACCTGAATTTGAAAAAAAAAAGATGCTGTGTAATCAAAAGATTGAATAAATCTATTCTATTCTATTGTAAGTCACATTTGATAACAATTTTAACAGATAAATGTCTATATTTTTTAATAATTTATGGACAGCGTCCATTTTCACTGCTATAAAAAAAATTGGGGAACTGAGGGAAAATCAATTCATCAGAAAAATGTTGAAACAAATAGACTTTATACACGATTGGCCTAATAACATTGGTGAGAAGTGTGTATTTTTATTTCAATATAGACACATGAAATGTGTTGGGATGATGTATGATACTACACAGTATTTGTTAATAGACGACTTACATGAATATTTTTATTTCATATTTGGATATAAAACCTTAAGTCATGTGATGTTATTTCTCAGATTTTGTAGAAACCTCAAAATTTTGGAGAAAGATGCTGTGGCATCATAGTCATGTAAATTGTAATGCCTTTTTCTATTATTTTATTTTGACATCAGAGCCTCTATTTTTTATAGATTTTAAAAGTGTTAGAGGGTTCAAAAAAATTGAAAGAATGTAACAATATATTATACACTCAAGTTTTTGATTATGCTGCACTAATTAATTATCTATATTTTCCCGTATCTGAAATAATAAACTACTGTATAACACAATCGTTTGCATGAGCTATCTGCTATCAGGTATAATATTATGATATTAGATATGTGAATGAGCTATCATGTGAGATTAATTATGAGCTGTAAATCAGTAAAGTAATACATGATACAATTTTTTTATATTATTGATTGCATGTTTAACTACAAGAAAAATTCAACTCAATTTATTTGCTTTTCTTGCATTCATGTACAGTACATGAAATATTTTATAATAAAAAAAATTGTATAATGTGACTCAAGTTTAAAGCTCATTATTGCACTCAACTGTTACGGCAGATGGCGTATTGTAAAAATATAATTCCTATTTGAATATTAAATTTATAAAGCAGCAACAAGGCTGAAATATAAACTCCTCAGTGTTAACAAAGTAAACATTAAAATTATAGTTACTGGTGCTCTGAATATAATATAGCAAAATATAAGACTTGCAATGCTCAACTTTAATGTTATAAATATTGTCATGTAATTACATGTTTACTTGTTTTCATACCAAAATATTACAGCTGTTTTTGTTTTTGACAAAAATTAAGTAAGAACTCAAAAAGTGCCTGTATTGTGAAGGTACTGCACAATTATTGTAAAAAAATGTTACTGCTCTTTTAATTTGTAATATATTTGTTTGTTTTTCTTGATCTGATGTTTCATTTTTTAATTTGGGATTATGTATAGTAGAAGTGAATTTATTATGTTAATATTGCAAATTGCAAGCCATTTGGGAGAAACATGACATACTTTTTCTAACTTAACTAGGGGTGGGGTGTAAACTCGTGCTTACGCTCGTTTGCTTTCAAGTCTTTTAAATAATTTTGTCAATCATATATACGTTGCCATCTATATAAGTATTCAGTACGTGATATCATAACGGTGTTTTAATGCAAAATGGACAACCTACATGAAAAAATTTTATTGCAGAAATGAATTGAAGGTACCAAATTATGCTACCAAATTATGCTACTCTGATTTTCTCCAGGGTTTTTTTTTTTTTGAAACCCAGAACTATTTTAAAATAATTATTAAATGTGCTGCCACGCCCCCTGGAGGCGTCAACAGGCGTCTCTGTCCTATCCTTTTTAATAACGATTCAGGGGTTCCAACTTGTGATCGAGCGAGTAAGGCAATGGGCTTACTCCGGACACTGCCCATCTTCAACACAAAGAGGTGGCCAGTTGTAAGTAAACCTCGTAATGCCATGATGTACCGAACACGAAATGCCCATGAAAGTAGGCCACCCCAACCTACATGCCCCTGAAAGTATGCAACCTGCATTAATTACACCTTAATTTGATAACCCCCCTAGACCTAATTGGGAGATGATCCGAGCATTATTTACGAAGATATTCGTTTTTATATAAAGTTATTATAAGTTACCCCTAAAGGTAGGCAACCTTCACTTACATGCCCCTGAGAGTATGCAACCCAACCAAAATTCCCCTGAAAGTATGCAACCTCAACCTACATGCCCCTGAAAGTATGCAACCCGCATTACTTACACCTTAATTTTATAACCCCCCTAGACCTAATTGGGAGTAAATCCGAGCATTATTTACGAAAATAATCAATTTTATATAAATAAGTTATAATAATTTTAAGTCACACCTGAAAGTAGTTTGCTTGGAATGTGCTACGTACCATGGCATCTCCCTATCACCCCCTATCATCAGTAGCTAAAATATCAGGTATACAAATACGATCTAGTTTTTGAGTTATGAATTTTTAAAGTTTACTAATTTAACATGCAAGTTCCATTTCTCCGTGTTAAAGTCGTCAACTTTAAAAATATATAACTCAGAAACTAGATCGTACTTGTATACCTTTTAGCTACTGGGATTTTTTTTAACATTGGTGGCGTTATCTTACCCTTAACTTTATTTCCTTGTGAGTTTTTTTTCTATTTCAATAATAATTCACTACCAAGGCTAAAATACAAACTACCTGCCATAAAGTGCATTAACATTAATAAAGTAAACATTAATGTAATTACCATGTTCTCTATATATAAACTATCGGCTTGCCTTTAAAAATACTGCATTTGCTCAAATTGATTTTTATAAACATTTTCATGTTACTTTTTGCACTTATTTTTCTACTAAAATATCTGAACTGATTTTACTTTATTTGGTACTTAATTAGTAATGTATAAACTGACTACTCGTATTTTGTGTATAATTACTTATGGAAACTTCTCCTACATATTTTGAAAGATATTTCAGAACCAGAAATATCCTAAACAATGGGTACAAAACCAAAATAATAATATGTAAATGTGTCTGGACTCCTTTTTATAGTTCTTAGTTGTAAAAAGTTTCATTGAGAAATGTGTAATTTAATTGTTTACTTCTTTGTTGCCTGCTTTTTTTTAATTTTATGATTAGATAAAAATAGATTTTATTTTGTAATCAGCAGGTAGAATTATTATAAAGATATTTTACTTCCTAATATTTTTATTGTAAAAAATATGTTGCTACGCACATATGCCTGAAGTTAAGGCTGTGTTGTGTTGTTTACTTTTGTTAATATCAGCCAGTAGAAAAAAAAAAAACAAAAAAAAAAACAGTCATTTTCTAAAAATTAAAATAATTATTAATGCAATTATTATTATTACTGTATTCATATTTTTGTAGTTATCTTTAAAAGGCCGAGTAAGACAACACCACTAAAATGTTAAAAAAAAATCCCTCACACGAAAATTATGAAAAAAAATTAAAATGTTCTCCTCTACACCCCCTATCAGTAGCTAAAATATCAGTTTATAAATACGATCTAGTTTTTGAGTTATGAATTTTTAAAGTTAACTACTTTAACTATACTTTAACATGGAGAAACGGAACTTCCATGTTAAATTAGTAAACTTTAAAAATTCATAACTCAAAAACTAGATCGTATTTGTGTACCTGATATTTTAGCTACTGATAGGGAGTGTAGAGGAGAACATTTTCATTATTCATTATTTTTGTGTGATGGATTTTTTTTTAACATTGGTTGCGTTATCTTACCCTTAAGATCAGTGTATTTTATTTTTTTGTGTTCAATGTAAGAAATCTCAACAAAAGACTTGAACTATGTTATGGCAGAGCTCTTTTTCATATAATAAATAAATTATATAGCAAAGACCTAGCCTCTTATAGAAAACAATATATTGTATAATAATTAAGCTATTATAATTAAGCACTTATGTTTTTTTTAAGTAATTTTTGGCTTTTTTTAAAAAAAAAAACATTTCTTTACGTCATGCTTTGAAATGAAGTGTAATAAGCTAATAAGATCTTTGCTGACAAAAAAAAAAAAAAAAAAAAAAAAAAAAAAAAAAAAAAAAATCACAAATTCAATAAGATATTTCTGCTATGTATATGATAATGATGATTATTGTGAGTATTTACAATTTTTAGTGAATAGAATAAAGCTATATGTAATGTTTAAATTGCTTAAAATAAATTTTCATTAAAAAGATAATGATGTATTTATTAATTATTTAAATTCAATCTTTAATTTACATATTTTTGTCAGTCAGTGTCAATCACAGGACTTTAAGGAGCTGATTGATATAATATTGTAGCATAATAAATAAATATATTGTAATACTATAATTGGTATGAGATGTATAAAGTAATTATGGTTAAATTTGATAGGAGGTCAGCTGTTTATATATAATTTATAATAATAATAATATATAATTTACAGTCTAAGCTTTAAAATTTGTTTAAATACTGAATGGAAGATATAGCTAGGAGGGGGAGGGGTCGATCATCTCTGCATGCCTTCCCTACAAGGCAAAACTTTTTCCAATTAAATTACAGTATCAATGGTCAATGTTAAAAAATGAAAATTGTGAAACATATATTAAAATGTTTCTTCTCTACATCTCTAAGCAATCAGTAGCTAATATATCAGCTACATAAATTCGATCCAGTTTTTGAGTTAATAATTTTTAAAGTTGGTTAATTTAACATGGAAGTTTAATTTCTCTATGATAAATTAGTTTAAATTTAAAAATTCAGAACTCAAAACCTATAACATAGATTGAAATTGGTATACCTGATACTTTAGCTATACTGATAAGAGATGTATAGAGGCTATTATAGTTATAGCTAGGCAAACATTTTATATAAGATTTGTTTCATAATTTTCTTGTGTGAGATTTTTTTTTAACATTGGGTGTGTGTTTCCTAACCTTTAAAAAAATATTTTAAATGGTATAATTTTAAGTACTGCACTTATATATTTCAAGAAAGATTTTTTTTTAATTATTTTTCTTTCCTTGGCTGCAATGCAGAATGCATAAAATATATAGTGTGATCGACGCGCGTATATTTGAATTATTTAATTTTCATTTTTCGATGTCAATTACTAAAGTATATTCTGCGATTGGCGTAAGCATTCATACTCAACAACAGTATAAATTTTTATTATATATATTAATTAATAATTTAACAATAAACTAGCACGAATAATAGGAGCGGCCATATGCGCATATAATATGATGTGGCCTCTAGTTATAAATTCAAACTAATCAAACTTAATTCATCATCTCGCCATTAAATAGGCATATTAGCTACAGGAAACCATAAACCTGTAGAAGAGAAGACCGGCCATTCAGGGCACTTGTTCGAACACTGAGAAAGTGGTGAAAAGTATTTTTTAAAGCAACAATATTTTTAGAGAAAAGTTCGGCTTGTAATTTATGCAACCTGCGTTAATTATCATGTTGCTCAAGCAGTTGCCTAATTTACAGCTAGTGAAGTGTCATTTTTCATGCAGGTTGCTGATTTAATACTTAATAAATTGATCTTCAAAGTGACACCCACTTTACAATAAAAGAACATATTTTTTACCCTTTGACTATAGAGAAACACATATTTAAACATAATGATATAAAACACATGAAAATTATGAAAAAAAATTAAAATGTTTCGGCCTCTACATCCCCGGTGTGGCTATATAATATCAGGTATACAAATTCAAGCTAGTTTTTGAGTTATGAATTTTTAAAGTTGAATAATTTAACATGGAGAAATGAAAATTCCATATCAAATTAATCAACTATATACTAACATGGAAAACTCAAACTAGCATAGTATTTACTTTTAAATTATTTATCTTTCTGTAATGAAGACAACAATTTAAAATAAAACCAATGTGGTAAACATTCCCTGTACTGTACGATGTTCAGCATAAAAATTAAAATCATATGGTTTTATTATTTTTAGTTAATTATTATAGCTAGGTATATTACATCTTATTGCATTGACAGAAATTTCTCCAATATTTTATCAGAACTTGTTGCGGTCTAGAGGAACAGTTAAAAATTCCCAGTATTTATAATATACATCATACAGTATTTATTATATAAGCTAATAATTTTATATAACATACATGGTGTTTATATATATGTATAATTATAAATAAAATAAAAATGAGAACTAGCAATTTTACAGAAAATTCTAACAGTTTTTATTATTATCAATTTTAGTACAAAACTTAAAAAAAAAAGATATAATGTTAGTTATTATAACATTACATAATCCAGAAAAATATATTTACATCACAAAGTGTATTACAATTGTAACTATCTATTATAATCATCATCATTATACATAACAGAACTATTTTTTATTTTATTAAATTTAGGAATTTATTTTTTTTTTTTTTTTTTTAGAGTTAGCAAAGATCTTATACATAATATATAGCTACTGTCTTTGCTACAATACATGAAAAAAAAAGAGCTCTGCTATAACACAGCTTAAGTCTTTTGTTGAGATTTTTTACATATTTTACCCATAAAAATAATGACACTATAAAATCTTAATGAAGACGTACCGTATTGCATTGTTCCTAACAATACACACACACAACATACAAAGAGAAGGCAGCATGTGAACTCTGAACAAAGGACAATTAACTTTCTTTATTAAAATTATTCAAAAATTCAACCACCCTTCTCTTATTTTTTATCGCATTATTGCCTCAAGGGGGCACACACTTTTAATTTTATTTTTTAAATGGTTACTACTGGCCTTGGAAAAATCTGAACAAATTCATTCATCATCATAATTTGGTACTGTCCCCTCTATTCATTTCTGCAATAACAAATATTTTTAGCTTTTCCACTCGCTCGTTATTCATGATGAGCAACATAATTATTTACATTAAAAAATATAAGGAATTGGAAAATAATTATAATAATTCTACTTGCTGCAGATTACAACATTAAATCCATCTTCCGAATTAAAAAATGGAGACAAAAAAAAAAAAAAAAGGAGTAAACAAATTACACATTTATAAAACTTTTTACAGCAAAGAACTACAAAAAGAAGTCCAGTCTCATTTATTATTATTTTGGACTCAGGTAAATATATTGTTTAGGATATTTCTAGTCCTGAAATACCTTTCAAAATATATTTAGCAGCAGTTTCACAGTAACTACAAAATAGGCAGTTTATCGATGCTATATAGTTAAATACAAAATAAAATCAGTTCTAATAATTATTTTATAGATAAATAAAAACAAAAAATTACATGAACATTTTTAAAACAATCATTAATTTGAACAATGGCAGTCTTAAATCTTAAAGGTAATGAAAGACAAGCAGATATATACATACAGACAGCACAGAAATTATAATACACTTTATGTTTATGACAGGTTATAGTTTGTGTTTGAGCCTTGGTAGTGAATTATTTATTGAAATAGAAATAAAAACTCACAAGAAAATCAAGTTAAAATCAATCTTTACTGTATTGTTTTTATATTTCTTAACATTCTTTTATAAATAAAATTATTATGTTCAATAGCCTGTATTACAGAATATAAAATGGAATGCAATATTATTATACTTAGAAAAATTGTTTCATATACTGCTGGCTTCAATGATTTACACCTCATAATTGTTTTTTTATTTTGAAAATGGACAGAGGGTGCAAATTTATGCCACTCTGATTTTTTTTTATTTATTTATTTATTTTTTTTTTTTTAAGATTTTTCAGAGCCCGGGAAGAATTGCTAAAAAGTTTTGCCGAGGTTGGGTTTGAACCCACGCCCCTTTTAGGTCTTATCCTTTATTAGACTCTAAGAAATCCAAGTAACATAATTTTACTGCCTCTATCCATTCCTGCAACAAAAATATTGAGGTTGATACTTTATTGCATTCACCTGATATAGCAGATAACTCATGCACATGATCGTGGTGAAATGTAGATACAGTAGTTCGTTATTCCAGAAGATATAGAAAATTGAACAGTGCATGCATTACCAAAGTTATAGTGAATGTAACTTTTCTATATTTACTTATGTGATAAGAGTAGGCATTGCGAATTGGCTATTTCACCCGACGCGTGGAGTCAGGGTAATAGAGATCAGAGGTTCTGTTTTTGTTTTGTTTTTTTTTTAATTATGTTTTATTTTATTATCACCGGCCAACTGTTATTTTATGTAACAATCGGGAAATATAATTAATAAATAAATAAAATAAAGAAAAGAGTTGGAGAATAAGAAAACCGGTATGACATTCTTCATTGCATTTAGATAGAGTTATACTTTGAGTAACCCTCTAACATTCTGAAAATCAATATAAAAGATGGGGCGACATCGAAATCATGTAAAAAATTTCAATTAAACATACAGTACAATCATATGGAAGAGTGTAAGGAGGGTCGCAGACAGACTTTGCATTGCATGGTATTGTATG
The DNA here is from genome assembly GCA_949825025.1 of Siphlonurus alternatus. Taxonomy (NCBI): domain Eukaryota; kingdom Metazoa; phylum Arthropoda; class Insecta; order Ephemeroptera; family Siphlonuridae; genus Siphlonurus; species Siphlonurus alternatus. Next base: position 8,921,038 of record OX463778.1, read on the forward strand.
ACGTCGTATAATAAAAATTTAGAACCGGTTCTAAATGAGAAACTTACGATGTCATACCATACGATACCATGCGAAGCTGTGTGCGCGCGCATAACTGATCACATAGTTTCTTAATTTTTTATCATACGATGCGAAATCATGTGATTCTGTGTGCGACTAGCCTTACTGTATACGAAAATGATATCACAGCATCTTTCGATCCTCATGTATGCAAAGGATTTGAGGGTACAAATAGAAAAAAATGAAAAAATTAACTTTAAAAAAATCAACTTCCTCTATCCAAATATAAATGGTATCCCTTAATTGACAAACAATTTGCATGGAAAATTTGCAATTACAATAAAGTACTTAGCTTAAATGAAGGATATATCTATCTCTCACCAATATTGCCACTAGAAAATAATAAGGTATCAACCTCACAACCTCATAATTTTTATCGCAAAAATGGGTATGGGGGCAAAATTATGTTACTGTGATTTATTCTCAGGACTTTTAGATACTAGAAAATATTGCTACATAGTTTTGTCGGGGTTGATTTGAACCTAATTAAGCTCCTTTTAGTCCTATCTTTTTTTAAAAGAAGTTATACGTCTTAACACCTCTCTCAATAATTTCGATAACTTTTTAAAATTAGTTCCCAGGCTCTAAAAAAACGGGGAAAAAAATCAGAGTAGCATATCTTATTTTTTTGCACCTTTTATCCATTTCTGTAATAAAATTTTTGGAAGTCAATACTCTATTAGGCCAATTTTGTATTAGGTCTATTTGGGCTAACACTTTAATGATGGCTCAAGTTTCCCCTTCCCCTTTTTTTCCACCTTTCTCCAATAAAATTTGTACAAAGTAAAAATAAATGACGTCTATAAATTGGTAGAAAAAATAGATATTTGTTGTTATCAAACGTGACTTACAAATTTAGGTTTCCATATCAGGGAACTTGAGGAAGGTACGGAGGGTTGCTGGCAGCTCCAGAGAGTCTGAATGTTGGGGGAAACGTCTGCCCATGGTTTTCAAAATGGCAACTCTGCTGAGCTCTTTTAGAGTGAGAGGGTTGCTGCGTAAATTTTTCATCTCCGCATACAAATCCATGGAATCATCAGAATCAATTACGTCAACCAGACGTTGTTCATCTAACTCCCATAAATTACCACCAAATTTATGAAACATTCTCAGACTTTTTATATTAATTTCTAAAGTACATTCATTACCGGTACAAAAAATAAAAAATACAGTAGGGATATGTATTTTATTACAGCCAATATTACCAGTATGAATTCTCATTCCTTCAATTGTATTATAAATAAGTAAACTCTTTAAACATTTAAGATATCCATAAATAATTGGGAGACTAAGGATAATTCCACAGTCAACAATTTTTGCACCATATTTTAAAAGTAGTTCAACAATTTCATGATGGTTATTCATTAAAGCACATGTAACACAAGAAAAATCATCTATCATTGTTTCTGAATTAGGATCAGCACCTGATTGTAAAAATAATTCAATGTAATCAATATAATTCTTTCTAATTAAATATTCTAATAATGTAAAATTTTCACCATTGATGATAATTACACTTTTAGTATCACTACCATGTTTTAACAACAATCTAACAATCCTTTTTTTAACTTCTTCATCCTTGTTGTTTACACGTGCAGCAGCAAGAACTAACCATTTGCAATGCCAGTTTCAGGAGTAGCATGAGTAGTGTCAGTTACCTCTACGGTAGTGTGTACGTCAGCACCTTGTGCCAATAGAAACTGGACACAAAGTTTGTGCTGCTTTATTACCGCGGACATAAGAGGAGTTGGTTCTGTGTCGTCCTTACGGTACTCCAGAAGGTTCGGCCACTGCTGCAGTCTGACTTCCATAAAGTTCACGTTTTCTTCCGTTCCTTCGCAGTGATCCTCATCGTGAAGGACGGACAGTCGAGCCTGCTTCACCTAGCTCTCGTTCAAACAGTCGGGGACTGTGTCGAATTCTCTTACCAGCCATTTTCTGTAAATATGAAGACAATATTAGCAATCAGGGTCAGCAGCAGAAGGGAGTGGGGGTTTCTTCAGCCCCCTCTGCTGATCAGATATTATCTCGAGTTATTACAATTTAATAACTCGAGCAACATAGGCATTATCCCCACTCCATTTTTTTTAATAACATTGACGTGAGGCAAACTGACTCAGAAATATGTACACTTTTCCTCGAATAATGACTTATGCTCGTTATTTTTTTTATAAGCAACACATCGTTAAAAAATGTCTATCTGGTAAAGAAAATAACACGGGGCAGTTAATGGTATGGGAATGGACAATTTGCATCAACTTTTTTTACTAGCTCAATCGAAAGAGGAGGTCGAAAAATACACCTGTGAATTTTATGCGATTTTTATTCGTACTGCATCATGGCTAAAAGAGAGGTCACGTGACCTGGAGCCGGCGCCCGTGTCGCCCGTGACGTCACTTAACTGTTCCGTCAAACAAACGATTGACTTTATAACGCTTGCAAACAACCACGTTGCTATGGAAACAAGCAACAATTAATTTATTGTTTACAAGCGTTATATAGACCAGCGCCTGCGTCGATAGATTCTTGCCTAGTAGTCCCGGATCGGGCCTGTGTTAATTCATGGACAGTCAAAATAGTTCAAAATATGTACACTTCAACGAAGAGCGCTGCAGTACTAATCAAAAAAGTTGAGATACCAACAACATAAAATATTTCTAAATCTGTGAACTCACATTTTAAGGCCATAATAATAATTATTTGCACAAGTATATTATGTGTAAAAAAATAAATATTATTTGCAGTTTTATTAAAAAAATTGAAATACAATTTAAATAAAATCAAAAAATATTTTAGTTTTCATTTTTATGTTGGCACCAACGTTAATTTCAAAATTCGCCGCGCAAAATTGTAAAAAGACGATCGCAACTGATAGTACAGTAGCGCTCTGAGAGCATTTGCGTCAATAATTAGAACTACGCTGCAAGATATCCCACCAAATCGCTTAGTGCAAGGCAAGAATCTATCGACGCAGGCGCTGGTATAGACCAAGGTGGCTGGATAGTAAGGTGGGGACACGGAGCTGCTGCCCCCTCGCGGCCAGTGAGGAACTACAAAAAAACAGTTGAGGATCGCGTTTTTGGATCCAATTTCATCCGCGAAAAATTCAAACGGTGTAATAGAAATCCATGAACATCGGGACGATGAGCCATTAAAATTCTTTTAAATTGAGTCTATCTTCTTCAGAATTTAACATAGAGTTTATTTCTATCACAATTTTACCCACAGTTATACTGTAAATATGACTTGATGGCTTTTCCAGTTCCATCGTTTGAATTTTTCGCGGATGAAATTGGATCCAAAAAAGCGATCCTCAACTGTTTTTTTGTAGTTCCTCACTGGCCGCGAGGGGGCAGCAGCTCCGTGTCCCCACCTTACTATCCAGCCACCTTGGTATAGACAATCGTTTGCTTGACCAGACAGTTCAATGACGTCACGGGCGACACGGGCGCCGGCTCCAGGTCACGTGATCTCTCTTTTAGCCATGATGCAGTACGAATAAAAATCGCACAAAATTCACAGGTGTATTTTTCGACCTCCTCTTTCGATTGAGCTACTAAAAAAAGTTGATGCAAATTGTCCATTAATTATGAAAGTTGTTGTGTCAATCAGTGCCAACAAAGTCATTACTTGTGGGTGAAATCAGGTCCTACATCGACACACGATGAACAATAAAAAATGTTTTAACAGACAGACATTGGGGGCCTTTCACAAAGCACTTTAGCCTTGACTTTTTTATCACGGGTTAAAACAAGTACTGAACATGGTGCTAAAAGACGTGGGCTAACTTACCTGTTAAACATCGCTTACTGTAGCAACAATTTAGCACACATACTGTATTTTTAGTGTATGCCATGTTTAGTCCCTGGTTTAGTACTTGCTTTAACCAGGGATACAAATCAAGTTAAGTGCTTTGTGAATGCATCCCATTATAAAAAGATTGTTTTACTTGTTACAAACATTGCGTGTAAAAAAATTTCATTTTGGCTGAAAGCTATTGTATTCATAATATAAATAAATAATTATTATAAAAAAACTATGTTACTGCATATATTGTTATCTAAGCTGTCTTCTAAAGTAAGGCCACTTTTATTGTTATGCTAAAGCTCCCTGACTCAAAGGCACATTTGGGCACAGTTGGGCACAGTTATGCTTCCCAGTTAGGGGAATCGTTGCTCCCATTTGTTCCACAATAGGGCACAGTTGCATAAATGGGTATACCATTTAGCCAACTGTGCCCTAATGTGGAGCAAATGGGTATACCATTTAGCCAACTGTGCCCTACTGTGGAGCAAATGGGTATACCCACACAGCACCAAAAATCCCAAGGATGTCCATAGGATGACATCAAATCCAACAAATATCCAAGATTTCTTAAATTTTATATCCTATGAATAATATCTATAAGATATCAATTATTGGGTGTTTGCGTGCCATGGTGTTAGAATTTTTTGAAGAAAATGTTTTTTTTTCCAGTGTGTCTGAAGCTTTACTTTTGTGAACTTGTCAATTAATTTGCATAATTAATATTATTTATTATGTATTTGATCCTGACTTTGATGGTCTAAAAGAAAATTAAGAATAAAGAGAAACAAAAAAAAACGTTAAATAATAGTTTGAACTTTTACGAGTTTTACGCGCGCAATCGTGTATATCGTGCGTGATTGGTCCATTTGAACGATCAATATCAATATGGCCGACGGGCGTCCTCGCAATGTTGACGCCCAGGTCGCCCAGCTTGTGAAGTTTTATGTCAACAAAGTCATAATATCGCAAAGAAATGACGAAATTTCTGCTTTATCGTTGCAGATTCATTAAGAAGACGGTAAGCATAATTATAATATTTCATATTACACTGTAAAATATGTACAAGAAATGCATTTTAATCGTTTAATTGCATTTAATAGGTGCCGGTTTGAGGGATGCAGCTCACAGTCCTGGCAGCCTGGCTTCCTCGGCCGCCGTGATAAGAGATCATTGAGGTAAGAAATTATTCATTTGTTACATATTTATCTAAAGAAACACATTTTTATAATTTTTTATGCATTAAACCGATCTGATGCCAGTTGAGAGATCGTTGATGTATGATATGCATACAGCATACAGTACATCAGCACTCGCCGACCTAAAGTGAACCCGCTTTAACAGCCTTACATGAGTTCGATCCTGGACCGTCATGATAATCAAGTTTTTCACATTATGATGTATGTAATACCGGTATTAGAGGTTATTTATTTTAACGCAATTTTAATTATTTTGGTCTCGAATATGCCATGCATGCACACTTTTTTTTTTTTTTTTTAGACAATAGTCACTGGTTATTATACTGCCGAAAAAAATAATAAAATGAAGTCCAAAATTACAGCTTTTTCTTATCATGTACTGTACAGGCACGGACTGGCCTACCGATCCACCGAGCGTGGGTCGGTTGGTCGCGACAAAAGTGGGCCGCCGGGGCAAATGTGGGCCGCCGGCCACAAAGAAAAATTAAAAGAGGGTAAAAAAGAGAAAAGAAAGAGGGAGAAGGAGAAGGAGAAAAAGGAAAATAAGAACAAAATGATAACAACCAACTATTAGCGAAATTAAAGAGATTTTAAACCCATGATGCATACAATGAACAATTATTATTATATAATGGACCATTTTATCTTAATGTAGAGCTCCTATCAGGAAAAAAAAAAATGAGTTAGTATTTTCTAAAAATCGTTTAGATTTTTAGAAAAATCGGTATATCGAACCGAAAAAAAAATCTATCTCACATAAACGTTTGCCAGAAAATAAATCCAAAGTCAGAGTAAACGAGTCGCTTAACATTTTAATTAAGGCCTTACCTATATAACCAAAAGACACTCGAATATCTTGAAAAAATAAACCCTAGGTCTTAGGTGATATGAAAAAAATATAGCAATGTTCTGTGACACGAGCTTTAACCAAAAACCAATTATTTTTTTTCGCTCGAATCCATTTATCCGTAAAAAATAACAGTCTAGCAATGTTCATTCCCATAAGAGTTTTTCTTTATTTTTGTACGGAAAAATGGATTGGAGCCAAAAAAATTTGGTTGGTCATAGAACCAAAGAATTAATATTTTTTCTATGATAGAAAATCGTTATATTTTTCATACCACCTAACGGTGTATTTTTTCTTTTATTTTTAAGATATTCGAGGGTCTTTGTAAACGACACGTTTGCTATAACTTTGGAATTTTTTCTGGCAAACCTATGTGAGATAGAATTTTTTGGATTTCAATTTGATATGGAGGACCACTTGAATTATTTTAAAAAAAATACTAACTCAACTGATAGGAACCTCATAGGAACTCTACTTTAAGCTGAAATTACACGGTACATACAAAATTTCAAATTATTGAACACTGCATTCAATTTTTCATTTTTTATAAGAAAATTTCCACGCTATTTGTTTGTATTATGCAGACTTTTTTTTTTTTTTTTTTTGTAAGAAAATATTGATAAAAAAAATGTATCATGTAATAACGTCTTACATAAATCAAGGAATTTATATACAGTATGCCTGGTATACTGCGCTCGTGATGTTATATGAAAAATCAGGTCTTTCTAAGTATTATGGGAGTTTTATCCAAGGCAGACTATATATATGCGACCCAGGAAATTTTAGTACTTTCAAATAAAGTTAAATCACTAAATTTGGAATAATAAAAAATAGCTATATCATTATATTACATTACAATCAAGTGGAAATTAACATGCATCAGAAAAATATTTCAGAGATTAAGAGATTAAATCATTTTAACGAATTTTGGTTAGATTACTTTGATGAAAACGGTATTAAAAATAAAATTTCACTACAAATTGAAAAAAAAAAAAAAAATGTAATAAACATTTATTCTTAAAAAAAGGGCATTTCAATTTTAATGAATGCAGAAGGAAATTAAAAACTAACTAAAATTTAAACTTGCATACAAAAAAAAAAAAAAAAGGTACAAGTACTCAAAATTACGTATAATATATTAAGAAAATTCCATTTTCAAACTCGTACGTAATTAATTTAATTTAAATACTCGGTTTATTAAGTAATTATTAATATACTTATATATTGCATGTTACAGTATTTTTAGTCCTGTCTTGATTTATATTTTGTCCAATGGACACGCGCTAATTTTTTTTTTTTTTTTTGCATAAATAAATGAATGTAGCTGATAATGGGTACCAAATTATTTTTTTTTAATGACATAATTTTAAATATATTTTATCAACCAATTGTATTTGCAACTAAAAAATATTTAGTGGTCTTATTTTTTTTCTTAAAAAACATAATTGTACATAGGATTTCTATGAAGTATCAGTAAATAATTTATTTCAGTTTTTAGTGTAATTTGATAAAAATTTAGTGATATTTAGTGAAAATTCTAGTGAAATCCTAAAAAAATCGCGCCTGTGGCGGGCTACTGGGGGGCATAGTCCCCCAGACCCCCCTTTCGAGTGCTGTGGGCCGTCGTTCCTTCTTGCTCGGTGGGCCGTTGCAGAGCAGTCCGTGCCTGGCATGGTGCTTGCTAGCAGGCTAGCTTTATCGAGCCTATATAGAATCAAGTTATTTTTCTGGTGATTAAAAATACCTAAAAATTTGCAGTTTACTTTATGCATATAGAAATTTAATATATATATTTTACAGTCCTTTAAATATATTAGTGGGTGCAATTTCTTAAAAAAAAAAAATAATACTAATTTTGTTCATCTTTAAAATGGACAAATTTGCATACGTTTGTTATTGTGTATTTAGATAAAAGACCTCAAAGTATTTTTTTCAGATTTTTTGTCTCTCTCTTACACCATAAAAATTGTGAGGGAAAATACAGTGACGTCATAGTCATGCATGCAACGTTTTTTCCCAAGTAAATATGTGTGTGACTATATTATTATACATGATACGTGTCATACAGATTTGCAGCACGATCTTAAGGGTTTTAGAGGCTTCAAAAATTTGAAAAAGTTATTATCTAATATATTAATTATAAAATATGGGCATGCAATAAAACTTTTTTTTTTATCATGCTGAAATTTTAATTATATTTTAGTCTTATGTGAATTATGAATCAAGTTCACCTTCCTCTTTTCTGATATTTTGTACTGTATCAGCCTATGCAACTACATTATTTTCTGGCAATATTTTATATAATTGAAAAAAAAAAAAAAAAATGAAAAGATTTTGTACTGTTCATATTATAAGGACTGTAAAAAAATTTAAAATCCAATTTTAGAAAAAAAAGTAAAAATAACTTTCCTTGTCTTAAAATCTTCCTCTATGCAATTCTCTTCCCCCCCTCCCCACCACCACCACCACCACCACTACACTGTTACAAAAAATGTGGCATTGATTTTGTTTTACATTTATAAACTTCAAATTCTAAAATGTTCCTTTATTTGCAGAACAACGAGTGTGAGCTGAGGAAACGATCCCCAAGTGCTTCGAATCACAGATCCGTGACGCTGATCCAATAAGAGCCATGGGATATCTAAGGTACATAGCAATACATAGCAAGGCAATAATTCTCTGGCATGAGAATTTACCATGTTTTTCGTTATTTTTTAGGTTTCTCGAGGGCAAACTCTGCTTCCTAATGAGCCCTGCTCAAAAATCTTGAGCAACATCTTACAAGATCTTTTATGATCTTGTCAAGTGAACTCAAGAAGTCCAAAAAAGAGGCAAGACAGTAATCAATGCTGGTCAGGAATATATATTATCCTTCTAAAAATAATATTTAAGCAAAAAATTTGGGAAAAGGCAAAAAATAAGATATTTTTGGTTTAAAAAGATCTTGAGCAAGATAATAATCTTGTTCAAGACGTCATTTCTTACGTAAGATCGACATCTTGGCAAGAAACTTACTTGCGCAAGAAAAAATATCTTGCAAGATAGAAAATCTTGCGCGTGTTTTCGAATTTTTTGCAAGATTATTTTTTGAGCTAGTTTATGGCTTGCGCACGATGGTAATCTTGCTCAAGAAGTCATTTCTTACGCAAGATAGACATCTTGGCAAGTAATTAACTTGCTCAAGAAAAAATCTTACGTAAGATTGAAAATCTTGCGCGCGTGTTCAAAATTTTCTCAATATTTTTTCTTGGGTAAGTTCCCGTCTTGCGTAAGATCGCAATCTTGTGCAAGAAATCATTTCTTACCCAAGATTTCCATCTTGGGCAAGTAATAGACTCGAACAAGAAAAAATCTTACGCTTGTTCTCATAGTTATCGCAAGATTTTTTCTTGGGTAAGTTACCGTCTTGCGTAAGATGGCAATCTTGGCCAAGAAATCATTTCTTACCCAAGATTTCCATCTTGGGCAAGTAATAGAGACTTAAGCAAGAATAAATCTGGCGCGCGTGTTCAAAATTTTCTCAAGATTTTTTCTTGGGTAAGTTACCGTCTTGCGTAAGATGGCAATCTTGTGCAAAAAATCATTTCTTACCCAAGATTTCCATCTTGGGCTAGTAATAGACACGAACAAGAAAAAATCTTACGCTTGTTTTCATAGTTATCGCAAGATTTTTTCTTGGGTAAGTTACCGTCTTGCGTAAGATGGCAATCTTGGCCAAGAAATCATTTCTTACCCAAGATTTCCATCTTGGGCAAGTATTAGACTTAAGCAAGAAAAAATCTTGCTCGCGTGTTCAAAATTTTCTCAAGATTTTTTCTTGGGTAAGTTACCGTCTTGCGTAAGATGGCAATTTTGTGCAAGAAATCATTTCTTACCCAAGATTTCCATCTTGTACCCAAGAAATCCATCTTGGGCACTTAATAGACTCGTGCAAGAACAAATCTTACGCTTGTTTTCATAGTTATCGCAAGATATTTTCTTGGGTAAGTTACTGTCTTGTGCAAGATGGCAATCTTGTGCACGAAATCATTTCTTACCCAAGATTTCCATCTTGGGCAAGTAATAGACTCGAGCAAGAAAAAATCTTAGGCTTGTTTTCATAGTTAACGCAAGATTTTTTTCTTGGGTAAGTTACCGTCTTGCGTAAGATGGCAATCTTGGCGAAGAAATCATTTCTTACCCAAGAAATCCATCTTGGGCAATTAATAGACTCGTGCAAGAACAAATCTTACGCTTGTTTTCATAGTTATCGCAAGATATTTTCTTGGGTAAGTTACTGTCTTGTGCAAGATGGCAATCTTGTGCACGAAATCATTTCTTACCCAAGATTTCCATCTTGGGCAAGTAATAGACTCGAGCAAGAAAAAATCTTAGGCTTGTTTTCATAGTTAACGCAAGATTTTTTCTTGGGTAAGTTACCGTCTTTCGTAAGATGGCAATCTTGGCCAAGAAATCATTTCTTACCCAAGAGATCCATCTTGGGCCAGTAATGGACTCAAGCAAGAAAAAATCTTACGCTTGTTTTCAAAGTTATCGCAAGATTTTTTCTTGGGTAAGTTACCGTCTTGCGTAAGATGGCAATCTTGGCCAAGAAATCATTTCTTACCCAAGATTTCCATCTTGGGCAAGTATTAGACTTAAGCAAGAAAAAATCTTGCTCGCGTGTTCAAAATTTTCTCAAGATTTTTTCTTGGGTAAGTTACCGTCTTGCGTAAGATGGCAATCTTGTGCAAGAAATCATTTCTTACCCAAGATTTCCATCTTGGGCAAGTAATAGACACGAACAAGAAAAAATCTTACGCTTGTTTTCATAGTTATCGCAAGATTTTTTCTTGGGTAAGTTACCCTCTTTCGTAAGATGGCAATCTTGGCCAAGAAATCATTTCTTACCCAAGAGATCCATCTTGGGCCAGTAATGGACTCAAGCAAGAAAAAATCTTACGCTTTTTTTCATAGTTATCGCAAGATTTTTTCTTGGGTAAGTTACCATCTAGCGTAAGATGGCAATCTTGGCCAAAAAATCATTTCTTACCCAAGATTAACTACCATCTTGTACCCAAAATTTACATCTTGGACAAGTAATAGACTCGAGCAAGAAAAAACTTTACACTTCTTTTCATAGTTATGGCAAGATTTTTCTTGTTTAAAATGGCAATCTTGTTCAAGAAGTAATTTTTTACGCAAGATTTTAGTAAGGGTGAAAACCTCCCGATGGTCATATAATTTTTTTGCCGATCGATCGCACCTGTTTGCAAATTTTTTTTCTATTCAGAATCGCAATATTCAATTTTTTTTAAATAAGGGTAACAGCACCCCCAATAATTATTCAGGGTTAATTTAATAACCGTCATTAAATTCAGCTTGCCAATTAACCTCTGGATACAAGTTTTCAGCTTGATCGGTGCATTTTTATTCATTTTCAAAATTGCGCGCGATGGCGCGCTAGAAAACGTTGGGAAACAAATGCAATGCGATACACGTTTTTATAACATGTGTTGAAACTGAAAATGGACGGTTGGTGAACGTAAGAGCTGAAGAAGAAACATGAAGATTTTGTGTTCATTTGTGCTAATTTAGTACTTTATACACAGTTCCAGGTAAGCTTAAACTTATGTTTAGTTGTTTTTGTTTAATATATTGTTAAGCTCATAGAATATTTTATGTTTTTTCATGAAATTCGGATGGCCGGACCTGCTTCCTGTTTGCCTTGCAACTGCTTGCCAACCTGGAATATGATGAATATACTGAGGACAACCTGCTGCTTGTTGTATGCATAAAGCAACATGTCATAGAGATTAATTGCATTGCAGGGTTTTGTTTGTGATATTTTGAAAAAGGTATGTATAAAATACTGCAATGTATGATAAATTGATCAAAATCTTGCAAGATCTTGTGCAAGATTTGCTAAATTTCTATAGGAAATGTCTTGAACAAGAACTTTCTAGATTTGTGCCTAATTTTATTGACGAATTTCTTTGTTTTTGACCCCCAGGTTCCACCGAGCCTAGCTGAAGGAGAAAATACATAGCATGGCCCGCGGAGTAAAAGAATTATTGAACGGAGAGGTGGAAGGAAGCAAAATGATGAACATATCCATACAGAAATGAAACCATGCATCATGAGACTTCCTTATTTAACGAAAACTAGCTGCAACTAACAGAATACTAACTTTGTTTGTTTTTGTTTTTTTTTTCAGTACGTCATGTTGGCTATGTGACTCGGAGATTGCTACTTGGAATTGCCGCTACATTACTGACCCAACATGGCTGCCTTTCAACGGATTTAAACCAACCGACAGCATTGCACAAGATCTTGCGCAATTATTTTGATCTTGAGCAAATATTATCTTGACAAGATCATGCAAGATCTTGAGCAAGATACTATCACAAGATCTTGAGCAAATATTATCTTGCGCAAGATAATATCACAAGATCTTGAGCAAATATTATCTTGCAAGATCTTGCAAGATCTTTCCCAAGATATTGCACAAGATCTTGCAAGATCTTGCAAGATCTTGAGCAAAATGCTGTCACAAGATCTTGAGCAAATATTATCTTGCAAGATCTTGCAAGATCTTTCCCAAGATCTTGCACAAGATCTTGCAAGATCTTGCAAGATCTTGAGCAAGATGCTGTTACAAGATCTTGAGCAAATATTATCTTGAGCAAGATAATATCACAAGATCTTGAGCAAATATTATCTTGCAAGATCTTGCAAGATCTTTCCCAAGATCTTGCACAAGATCTTGCAAGATCTTGCAAGATCTTAAGCAAGATAACGATTGCTCAAGATATTGTGATATGTCTTGCTCAAGATCTTACCTAAGATCTTGCAAGATCTTGTGCAAGATCTTGGGAAAGATCTTGCAAGATCTTGCAAGATTATCATCAGCATAATCTTGCCAAGATCTTACAAGATCTTGGCTCAAGATTTTTGAGCAGGGAGGGTACGTGCTTTTGTCTTACGGACCCCCGTCTACTGGCCTTGCCGGCAGCGTCCGAGTGGTCCCGCGGTACCTGCGATTGGCCTGTGCTCCTGCAGTCTGTGACCCGCCTGTACGTCACGGAACGGCTTCGTCGATCAGCAATTCAATGGACAACATACATGAAAAAATTATTGCAGAAATGAATAGAGGGTACCAAACTATGCTACTCTGAATTTTTTCAGATTTTTTTTAGAACCGGAACTATTTTTAAATAATTATTGAAAGTCCTGTGATTTTAGTTGGCACCCCTGACTCCTTAATAAAAAGGATAGAGACTGGACGCCTATTGACGCCTCCAGGGGGCGTGGCCGCACTTTCAATAATTATTAAAAATAGTTCTGGGTCTCAAAAAAATCTGAAAAAATTCAGAGTAGCATAATTTGGTACCCTCTATTCATTTCTGCAGTAAATTTTTTTCATGTATGTTGTCCATTATTCTTTTAATTGTATTTCTTATAAAAAATGAATAAAAAATACAGTATACATATTATGTATTTAATATTAACGGCATTTTTAATTGAAACTTGCATGTTACATAATATATACTTATACTGCAATATATAAAATAATATACCCTCTAATATATATACCTATATAGAAATAACAAACATATAGGAGCTTTTTTTTTTAGTTAATTTTAATTATATAGGATAACACGATATAATGATAAATATCGATTAATAATTAATATAATTAGGGGAAACAAATTTCATTGGAGAGGGCGCCAAGTTCCAACCATTTGTCCAACTGTGAATTTCCACGTTCGGCCATTTTGTGAGGTACCGAGTTGGGGCACAGTTGATTTGACTGGGAGCAAATGGGATATTCCCATTTGTGACCAGCCACAAGGGGATTAGTAAATGGTCTGCCAGGTTGAAATTACAATGTTAATAGAACCCAAGCTTCAACTTGGTAACCAACTGTGCCCAACTGTGCCTTTGAGTCAGGGCTACCTTAAGTCTAAACAAGAACAAGAGACATCGCACAACTCGAGAAAAGCAGTGACCTTCCTTGGCACGGCTTTTCTGGAGCTCCGTCTTTCGTGTGCCCCCTACCATTCCTAGCCCTCCAAAAAAAGTAAAAATAGTGCCTACGACAAGCAAACTTCACTCCCATCGCACCTTAATGGTCAGCATCCATGATGACATCACCAATCCTTTGTCCTCCCATTTACTTACAAAAAAAGATTGGGCGCACGTAAGATCCTATACGGAGCAATTTTTCGATCGCTTATTGTTAACTCTCTAAATAAGTTATGTTTGCAAATTTAAAATTACGTATTGGCAGTAACCTTTTACGTTTGCTGCTATAAAAATTTTATTATTTGCCTTGGGTCAGTTTAATTAAAGAGCATCTAAAGAATTTCGCGGTAGTTGTGTTTTTACTTCGAGCCGAAAAAACGTGCGCAGAAGGGTTGCGCGCCGATGCGCGGTGGTTGTAGCAGGAGTAAAAATTAGCAAACGAACATGGCTACTATATAATTTTTCTGATGGATACTTACCATTATGCCCATATTGAGACACGACTACCGTATCTATTATGAATCAGAATCATACATACACCACTGTGTCAAGTACCCAGTTATAATAATATGAAACAAACTAGGCATCCTATCACTACGTTTTCATAGCGGTGTTTAATACGCAACCGTTGACGACGCCTCATAAGAATAACATTATCAGTCTTCAACGAATACGCATTAAACACCGTCATGTAAACGTAGTGATAGGATGCCTAGTTTATACGAAACAGACAAATAAATAAGGCACCTGTATGTGATTTTGATCCCTGCTTAGTGCTTATGTCTATATTATACCTGTTACCGAGCTGGATTGAAGGGATATGTTACGATACAGTACGTATGTACCCGGTATGTATGCATACAGAATTTAAGTCAGCAATGCTATCTAAAAGTTAATTGCCATACTATCACTATAATAATACAAATACTGCAGTACGCATAATATTATGTTGATGTGTGGCTGAGGGTTTAAGAGCAAAGAAAATATTTGGGGAAAAATTCCCAGTTAATGCCCATCTGTGATCACAACTACAATTAATTTCAAGCTACATAACACTTCACTATATTTACATGGACTCTGGATTTTTATTGACTTAGTAGCGAAGAGAATGGTGTAAGTATGCATATGTACAGTAGTAACTGAAACCACGCTGTGTTGTTTGTTGACCGCTTGTGGACCAGGGCTATTCTCCTATAATAGAGGGTATACGCGCCACTGTCTGGCTTATGGCGCTAAATACTGAATTCTGATTGGCTTAAAAGTGGTCATTTGGAATTGCTCTGATTGGCCAAAATAAAGTTGTTGATTTTTTTCTGATTGGCTGAAATTTTAATTGTTGAAAATTTTCGAGCGATATCATTGGTTAAAGAATGTCCACTTTTCAACCAATCAGAGAGCTGCAATAAAAAACCACTTTGCTTGCCCATATTTTAATTTAAAAAAAGACTTTTTACACCATAAAAATTATTTAAAAAATCATAAATGGTAGAAAATAGTGTTATAAATTGTTATATTTATTTATTTCAAAAATATTAATTATTTATACAGGGACCAAGCGCAAATTTTCAACAATAGGAATTTGCAACTGAAAAAATCAACAAATTCTGATCAGCCAATCAGAAGCGTCCAACTTTTAATGCTTTAAAATCAATAATTTCACTAAGTGAATATCTCCATCGTCTCAAAAATCGTTCTTTTCACCCTTTAAAACCCCTAGGTGCATTTGGTTAAGAATGTAAATCCTCTGGAGCTTCATAAAAAGTATCGAAAAAATTGATTTTAACATTGAGTTACGTATCCCCAACAAAGAAAATGTCCACTTTTTCTGATGCGCGTATACCCGATAACAATAGGAGAATAACCCTGTTGTGGACACACTCTAGGACTAACTTGCGCGGTCCATATCTGACTAATTACGTTAACCAGAACAAATTTTATTGATTTAAATTCAGAAAAATTTAATAATTTATTATAAAAAGTAACCTATCTTTACCAATTGTGATTTATAACGACGATATTTTAAAATTAACAAGCAGCAATGAAAACGTTCCCACGTTTGCCGCTTTTGTGCATCACAGCTGACATCGGCTGACATTTATGATATCGATAGTGTTTTTTTCTTCTGTAGTTAACCTAGGATCATGTATGTACATGTACATACATGTACAATTGTACAATCATGTACATACAAGATCCTTGTAGTTAACGCGCGTTAACTTTTTAATACATTTCAATTTTTTGTTCAATATTAATCAGAGACATGAATATTAACATCCCAGTCCATCGCAGCTTGAGATTAATTTATAACAATAAAAACAATTAATTCTGATTATATCATCTCTACCTGCGGGGTTTTACATACTCATAAAAAATTACACTTCACTGTAGATTAGGCAACTTCTTTAGCACCAAAGTAGCGCAGGTTGCATAAATTACAAGCTGCATTTTCTGGAATTTCTTGCAGTGTATTTGGCAGAGTTCCTGCCACTTCCTGCTATTTAGTCTCACCGCTCGCTGTGAAAAGCCATATATATGGGTTGTCTTTTTACCCGTAAGTCTTTGCGGTTAATCATGCAGATCAGGTCTCCGGGCACTATATAACTATATCTTATAATTATATATTGAATTATAGCTATAATATATATAATGAATAATATAATATATATATATATATATATATTGTTAGTATATTATTATTATATTATGTGGTTGAACATGAGCATAGTTTAATTAAAAATTATTTATTTCTATTTAACGTAAAATACATATTTTAATTTCAATATATTATTATACACTACATATATGGATCAGTTTGCATCATGTTTATTTTATAACACGTACGTGTACGCGTATATAGATAATCAAGTTTGTCATGCCATTATGATATGATATAATATTGAAGATGCATTTTATTTTTTTAAAAAAAGTACTATCTTATTATATCTTTCATTAAATAATATTATAACAATTAAAATTTTATTAATAATGTGTGAACAGATCATACAAATTCAAATTATTTTTATTCATCCAATTCCATGCAGATAATATATATAAATTTATGCATATATTAAATTAATACAAATAAAGTACTATGCATGGGTATAAGACACGTCAAAGGGCAAAAGACACAACCAATAACACAAACAAACATCACCGTAAAAAGTCCTTAACAGAGTAATAAAGTTATTGAGCAGAAACTTTTTAACCAATTTCCTGAAATCTGCATATTTTTGTATATTTTTTTAATGATATACTGTGGTAATTTATTATACATCATTGTCTCTTAATTGTCCCAGAATTTAAAATGAGTTGACCAAACTTTATTTTTTCTGTTTGTAATGCATTATAATGAAATATATAAAATAAAATAATTAATATATAAAACATTAATTTATCCAACCCAGTAAACACATAGGGTGTCAAAAATGTGTTGGACCGCACGGTACTTTCACCAAGAATCTAGCTTGTATACTATGGATAAGGTGCGGGCACTGCCGTCGGTGAGGCAAGATGGGTGAGGAGGAAGTGGGTGGTGGTTACAAAAGAATGTCCTCCATCTTACCATGGCCTGTGAAGCCAAAACAATACAAAATATTGCACTCGACTGCCATAATACCATGGCCTTTTGCCTCAGCAGCTATAATGCTAATTGGTATAGACCTAGCCTATCCATAGTACAAGAACCTTGGTTAATTTTGGCACGTACAGTACTTGTCCAACATTCTTAACGGACCATAACTGGACTTACAAATTTGTGTTTACTGGGAAGTTATATTTTGGATAAATTAATTAAGAGCTACTTTTAGTTTTGTGTATATATTTAATCATACTTTTTTTAAAACCCAAAATCAGAAGTATGCCATTGAACACACGAAGCCTTTATTACCGCGATACCAAACATTCACCGTTTTCCCATCAATTATTATTGTTTGATGTCTTTCCGGGACATTGGATAACTGATAACATTTGCTAGGATAGCGTCCAGATTTGTGGAACATAAAATTTATTTGGTAACTGCAGCCTGATGAATCAGAACCTTTAATTGGTGTACATAAAGGCAAGATGATTTTGTCTTTAAATTGGATCTTAATGGAAGAATTATAATGAGCATCTGAAGTGAATAGTTCTGAATGAAGGATATTTATCCTATTTTGTACATAAACTGTGATACTCTCTTTGTAGGTGTTCGACATTGTATGCTGCAACTGAGACTTAGAGTCACGTAAAATCTGCGATGGAATTTCAATACTGTGTAATGTTAAATTAGAGTGCACTTTAAAGTTAAAGACGGAAAAATAATTATAGTGATTTCCTGCAATAAAAGCCTCTGTAACATCTTTCTTACAGCCTTTAAATTCTTTTTCAGTTGCAAGTACGTCAAAGTATTTAACAGTATTAAGTCCACTCCTAGCTTTTTTGTTTGGTGAAAGATTTTCGGGAATCGGTAAAGAATTTGGAGAATTTATATTGAATATAACAGCTAGAGTCTCGGTGTAGTTTAAGATTTTCGTTGAGATTTGGGAGTCGGTGAATTGTCTGGGGGTCAAGGTAAGGAACCTGATGAGACCCAGGGCAGGTCCAAGGGCCGTCCTGAGACCATCAGGCTCCTGAGGAAGGTCTCTACGTTTGGCCTCCGCCATAGCCCAACGAAGACTTGCGTCAAACAAAACGAGTTCAGAACTGATGTTGAGAGACTCTTGCTGCAGCAGCGACACCAGCGAGGACTGCGGGATTTCCACGAAATCAGGAGATGTTATTGCCAGCTCAGTCTTCCATTCAACCATCTGAAAATTTAATAAACAAATTATATATTTCTTAGAGTGCGCTATGTAATAATGGAATACTGCAGAGCCGTCGCGTTATAGGGTAGTGCAACGGGAGTGCAATTAAAACCCGAACTGCATGAGCCCCGCGCGCGCTTATTAGGATTCGAGGCCTATACGAGGGGTATGTTCTTTGTTTAGAAGGCCACTGCCTTTTTAATGACTTGCAACAGGACCCCAAAAAAATCTTGCGAAGGGCTGAAGGCTCTGGGAATACGGACATCACTTTAGTCATTGCCCACTCTACCAGGGCCTGCACACTGCGAAGCGCGTGAAGAAAAATAGCAGTCCACCCCATTTACTATAGCACACCGCATTTACTATAGCATTGTAAAATTCAAATTAAATTCAATAGAAATAAATTTTTCTTTATATTTTCACACCCCAGGCATAATTTTTAAGCCCCTTATCATGCGGATCATGCCGTGTGTAAAGTTTCAAAATTTTAGAATCACTCATTCACTGAAAATTTCAAGGTGAAAGTTGCATATAAATTAATGGAAAATTGAAAATCTTAAGGACTAGCTACTATTTCAAAAAACAATCGAGATCAATATTACAGAGCGCAAACGTTGGTGGAGTCATGGGCAGTGCTTTAGTCCATATATTGATAAAAAACAGAGGTGTCTGTCCTGACGCAACTTCCACAGTTTCCTCATGCAAAAATGCTAGGACGCGTAACAGAGGCCGTAGCCATCATTGCAGATTTCTTTTACTTTTTTAGTACTATGGTTGTAGATTTTTAAACAAGAGTTGAAGAATCAAAAGTAATTATTATTTTTTATAACTATCAAATTCAAACAAATTTAAAAAAAAAAAAGAGCTCATGCCCATGAGTGAATAAAATTATAGGTCATGGCACCTGCATGGCCGCGTGCTTAAGGTCGTTGTCTCGGTGTCGGTGCGCGCACTGCAGGGCTTGCCACACGTTGCCGGGGTGCAGCGAGGACCACAGGAAGGCGCGGCTCTGCCTGGCCAGCTGATCCACCTGCAGCCGCGCCGCCACGCCCACCAGCTCGCACGCCTCCGAGAAGCTCGTCAAGCACACGCCGCCCGTGTACACGAACCTAGGGGACACGTCAAGAATAAACCTCGACTGCAGAAACTGCCTCAATCTCTTCGTGTTAACTTACTCTAGCAGGAGGTTGAAGACTGCAGGCGTGACGTCATGCAGACGCACGTGCTGCCCCCTGTTCACCGCGGGGTCAGCCAGCATGGCCTCGAGCATCGGACTGGCGCTGGCGAGCACAGCCCTGTGAGCGGGGAACACCTGCGGGTATTATAGCGAGCACTTCAACATAAAATAGAGTAGATGGGAAGAGGATAGGCCGGAGGGTTATAATAATCTTTCTTAATGACCATGCGCGCACCAAGCTTCCCGTATAGAGGTAGATTTCCATGGAGTAATATGTGGGACGCAGCGTCGCAGGTCGCAGGAGGCACATGACCTGCAGTTGCTTACATACTGGCTTTGCTTGCTTCAGAATTGCACCTTTCCCATGCCACTTCGCTCCATTCGATATTGCTCCATGGAAATCTACCTTATATAAAGGTGCATCGCTCCATGAAGCGATGTCGAATGGGGCTTGGCGCGGCGAGAAAAGCGCACTTGCTTCAATCTCGTATGGCGGCCATGTTGGCTATATAATTGCTCCCCACAAGGCGAGGAAATCCCAAGCCTCTGTGATTGACTGCGGCACGCGAATTTCTCGCTTTCCCTGCTCCATGGAAATCCACCTTAATATACTGGTCTGAACTTTTCAGCCACCCCCGCGTCCCTCATTTTTCATTAATAAAATTTTCATGATTCAGGAAGCTAAAATAAGCAGCACAATACTTTCAACAAAAGTCGTATGGATTTATTTATAACATGTCTTCATCCAGAGAGACCAAATTTTCTTATACCTTGATAAAAACATATAGGTATGAAATATATATCACACACGAGGCGCAAGTGAACATTGATTTTTAGTACCAAATGAAATTCAAGAATAAAAAAATAATTGAAGGGAATATACATATTTTTAAATAAAAATAACATTTTTATTTGTTTATGCTTAAACAAGATGAAATCTCCATCAGATGACGTTCTAATTATATAATAACAATGTTCTTTTTCCGTCATCGGTGTGCGTATATATCATATCTCCAAATATAAACATTCAAAATAAAATAATTTGTTATGTAGGACATATGATACGCACCGATGAAGCAAAAAAACACATTAGAAAAAAAAAATTAGTTTGTCTCTCCATAGGAAAGCCCTTTGATAAATTTTACATGTTAATCAAAGGGGACTGCGTCGAACAGCTCATCCTTGTTATCTCTACCTTAATATATTGACCATAAGACAGTCCATGCAACATAATGATAGATTCCTGGCAATATCACCCACCTGTGTGTTGTTGTCTGGTCCCACCACGAAGGTACAGTCCGTGAAGAGCGCTCGTTTCTGCAGCTGCAGCAAGTGCTCCTGAACGTCCTTGACCACGTCGTTCTCCTGCAAGTCCAAGTTATTAAAAATACGAGGCTTGCTTAGTCCCAGACAGGAACTGCAGACTTATATAGAAGAAAATCTGAACAAAAAAATTTTTGCAATGACTATGACGTCACATTGTTTTGACTGAATGGAAATAAAAAATCTGGAAAATATTGATAATAATATATTAACGGAACTCAAAAGACGCTCTATCCAAATATGTATTAATTTATTTCCATGCAAAGATTGCAAAGCACGTTATTTAATTTCTACTTAAATATTTTAATGATATATGTGTCAGCTTGTAGTGGAAAGGCAGGCAACACGCCCAATGTTAAAAAAAAAAAAAAAAAAAACTTAAGAAAATTATGAAAAAAAAAAAAATGTTCTCCTTTACATCTCCTATCAGTAGCTAAAATATCAGGTATATATACAAATTCAAACTAGTTTTTAAGTTATGAATTTTTAAAGTTGACTATATATAATATATCTGTAATTTAAAATGGAAGTTCCATTTCTCCAAGTTAAATTAGTGAACTTTAAAAATTCATAACTCAAAAACTATAGCTCGAATTTGTACACCTGATATTTTAGCTATACTGATAAAGGATGTAGAGGAGAACATTTTATTATTTTTTTTTTATAATTTTCATGTGTGGCTCTGTTTTTTTTTAATATTGCTGGGCGTGTTACCTTACCCTTAAATGCATTGTACTGATGTACACAAAAAATTATATACAAGGTATTATATAGTATATAATAATAAAAATTTAACGTATAATACCATATATATGTATTATATATATATATATATATATATATATATATATATATATATATATATATATATTTACCGAATTGTTGCTGGGCTTTGTATTGTTGTAGTTTTGAAGAAGCTCTTCAAAGTCCACCACTTTGACGTTGTGTGTATCCTCAGCCGCTTTTTCAGGCCTGAACACAAAATATTGTAAATAAAAAAAGAAAAGGTGCATTATTTATAGGGACGGGATTTAAGATGCTTTTCCATGGAGCGATGCCGCCATAAAACTGCCATATTGAAGCAAGTGCGCTTTTCTCGCCCCGCCAAACCCCGCTCGAGGAAGAGCACCTTCAGACTTTTGATTACTTTACGTTTTACTTGCTTGTTAGAATTACCATATTGTTGTTAGAAATATAACAATTTAATTTTTATAAAGTTTAACTTTAGTAAAATTTTGTATTCGTAAAAGGTGACTGCTATATAAATTATTAACTCAAAATGGTATACAGAATTAGAATAGTTTTTATTATATACTTAATTGAATAAATGAATAATCTGAAAATTAAGCCTGTTTATGGTATAATTAAATAGAGCATATCATATAATATATATTAATTTATTAAATTAATTTTTTATTCTTTTTTTCATTTGAGCAATGAAAATAACACATGATAATCAAATTTAAGGACTGTATATATATATATATATATATATATATATATATATATATATATAGCAACAATAAAATACCGCATTATGATGATCGACTTTCATTAATTTAAATTCAGACGACTTTATGGTTATAAAAATTTATAAATATCAAAATTTCAGGTAAAAAAAATAATAATTAAAAAAAAAAAACGGAGCTATTAATTCATCGTAAAAATGCGGCGCGCAATCGATTCATGAATCAATTAACACATGAACTTTTTGTACAGGGAACATATATTATTGTAACGATCATCAAATAAATTAATTTATAATTTTCTAACTGCGTATATAATTACAAACAGACCTATATTTATAATATCATGAGTTGACATACCTCTCCCGCGACGTGGCATTTACTTCATTATCTGCCATGTACAGTTCACTGCAATAGTTTATCACCTCTGTATAGCTGTAGCACTGTGCAAGAAACAATAGGCGGTCATTTTTTTTTTTTTTTTACTTTATTCCAACATTGAAACTTGCGTAATTTAAAATTTAGTTGAAATTTTGGGTTAGTGTGGGTGGGTGGGGGTGGGGGAGTACGCATATTTACCTTTATTTATTTATTATTTTTTTATTTTTTTTAGATATGTTTAAATCTTATAGAAACTTAGTTGTTACTTTTTTTTTTTTTTAGTAGTTCACATCATATATATAGGCAGTTTTAGTGGTAAAATTAAACACGTACTGCACCAGTATTGGGCAACAGGCGCGGATCCAAGGGAAGGTGGAGCGATAGGAGCGATCGCCCCCCGTCCCAAAAGGTCACATAATACATTGAAGGTGTTACCACCCCCCACCTGTCACCCCCCTCCCACTCCAAATTTTAACAGGATCCGCCCCTGACTGGGTATGCACTGGTCAATGAAGTAAGACAGTCAAGTTTGTAGCTTGATGAAAGTCGCAGTACAAGAACACTATGTTGGTGAGCAAATATTAATTTCACCACTTCTATTAATTGCGATAAATCAATATTACATGAACATGCATGCGAGCCTCACCAAGCGCTCAGATGGTAAGTCCTGGTCATCAAGTGGCGCCTCAGTGGTCGATGTGGCACCATTCAGCGTCACAGCTGTTGCGGGTAGCTGCACACATTAATGGGATTTAATTGTAACATCAGAAGTTAAGTTCAGTAACACGATATTGATTTATTATAATATGTGATTAGTTGATATTTTGGGGAAATTGACTGCACATTTTGGTCATGTATGCCCCCAATTATTATAATATAATTTTTCATATATTTCATAGGTTGATCTATATACAATATATTTTATATCATTCATTCATATATACGTACGTGTCATGTTGATCAAGAATTTAAAAGCTTTGTAATATAACAAAATATAAAGTCTGTTCGTAAACTCTGCCCATCAATGTACACTTTCTGTACCCGATTGACCTTATGCACATGAACATAAGGTCGGTTGGGTGCAGAAAGTGTATAGGGTTTACGAACGAACAGACTATAATAATATTAAAAATAACTTATAATCAGTATAATAAATTTAATTTAGCATGCTTGAAAATTTTATTTTAATCCCATATTATCAAAGGTTATGATTTGAAGCAGGGTCGGACTGGGAGAAAAAGTCCCGGTCAAACTAGCATTCAGACGAACAGGGGCCCAGCAATGTGCAATCATTTAGTTTATGGGGTCCGAGGTGACAAGTATAATGGAAGATGGTAAGTTGGGGGAGGGGTGCGCTCTGCATATGCATGTGGACCAAATTACATGACCAGTCCGACCCTGACTTAGTAACGCCAACTCACGGGCTGCAAGACGAGAAGGGAGGCTCCCAGCAGCATCACAAACAGCAGCCGCCGGGACATGACTCCTGTAATAACATTGAGAAACATGAATTCATGATGATAACAATGTTGATTTGGAATGATCGGCAGAGCAAATGTATAAAACAAATTAATTATGTATATATTGTACAAAGATTTAAAGAAACATGAATTCATGATGATAACAATGTTGATTTGGGATGATCGGCAGAGCAAATGTATGAAACAAATTAGCTATATGTATTGTACAAAGATTTCTCTCTGATTTTTAAATATTCATTTCTTTGCTGTTTTTAAAAGCTTTTTTTAATATTTCACCAAAGAGTCACTTTTTAATAAAAATAAATAAATTAATTCCATTATATTTATTGCCGTGGTAGAGCGTCTAAATACTTAAAATCAATTTGATTTTTTTGATAGTTCATTTTATTGGGATAATAACCCCTTTTAGACGATAACTACATATAAAGATGTTATCTGTCGAGAATACAGAAGTTTCTGATTTTGTCGTCGAAAGAAAACATAATAAGCCTTTCAGTTCAATATTTATTTGTTCAAGAAGGATCGAGAGACTGAATTTTTTCGTTTTTTTTTTTTTTTTTATAACCCCTAAATATACTTAAAACTCCAGTTTTATTAACTTATTAAGTTTTATTTAATAAAACTGGGACATAATTGGTGCGATTCATGAAAGAACTTAATTAAATTTCTCACTATATAAACATGTTTAGTGTCATTAATTGAATTAAGCTGCGATTGCCCGCCTAACCGCGGTTATCGGGAAAACTAGTGGATACTATAGTAAGTCATAGTAACTTACTATAGTGGATACAATATTGTTGGATAATGAATACCTCGATCTTGCCATGAATCTTTCTCAATGATCCCCTGGCCATCAATCCAAAAGTTGGATCTGAGCTCTGCCTCAAGTATAAATTTTTAGTAATACGATACAAAAGTTTACACTGCTTTTCCTCATAAAATATTAATAAATATTACACTAATGAAATGATCATACTTACAAGCAAGTGTTCTATGCAGAAGTGTGTACGTCAATATAATCTGGTACATAAACTGCTGCTATTTATATACCCTCGTTATCGCATGACAAAATTATAAAAAAATAGTTACAGTTTCATCAATATAAAATTATTACCGTAAATGTAAAATTCTTCGAATAATTCACTTTCAAATTAGACAGTGACGTATTAGCTCTTACTCTTCATACTTTAAAATTTGAAACTTAAGTGGTCCAGTTTACAACACCTCACACTTCCGGCTACTTCCAGAAGTGAACTTATATTTACTGGACTGTATGTTATGGACTTGGGATCGTCACTTTCTGTGTGTGGCGGAGGTCAAGTGATACCAAGAACGTTCGCCTCATGAGATACTCCCAACGACAAATATGAAAATCTCGCGAAAGCAACAGCAACCCTATACGGATCTTTCACCATACGTCATAAAATAATATGATGTTATGATTTTGTATAGGCAAAACATTATAGAAACATTTTCTATAGAAAACAAATAGCTTTCATTATTATCAGTAGGGACCGGATCTCCAGTTTTCCAGTTATACAAATATGTGTGCTACATTGATTCTGACTTCAAATGTTCACGAATCATGAAGTTTCATTGCCAAAATGCAAAAAAGTTTGAACTGGAAAAAACTGTATTTGAAAAGTGCGAACTGTTTCAGTTTTTTCAAGTTTTGTAAACTTTTTCCAGTTTATGAAAACTGGAAATGCAGTTTTGTCTTGCAAAAGCATGTTTTTCGTGATAAAAAATATTATTAATTATTTGCATTATTTTTTCTTTCCTCCTCCATCTTGACACCACAATGATGGTGTTTCACGATTTTCCTTCAATGCAATGGTACTTTATCAAAATATTTGTGAAAATGTGTGATGCGTCTCAAAATTATTAATAAAAATATTTTCCCAAGAGTCCAAAATTATTTTTTATTCAAAAAAACACACTAAATTATATTTTGAGGGTTTAAAAAGGTAAAATGTTTTAAAGACTGGAAAAAACTGTTTTTACGTTACTGAACTCAGATGAACTGGAAGTGAACTGTTTTCAGGAAAATTGAAAACTGTTTTTAGGAAAAAATTGGACTGGATCCAGTGCTGGAAATCACATTTTCAAAAACTGGAAATCCGGTCCCTAATTAATTATCAGGTTATAATTATTACCACCGTCTTACTTCTCCATAATCTTATACTCGCCTTGCATATCAATTGACGTACTTGACCTGATGACGGTGGATCCACCATGGGGGATTCCCCAGATTAAGTTTAACCTACTATCATGCTTATATTTAACATTATTGCATCATAAAATTTTTATATATACATATATTATATATATAATATAATATATATATTATATATATAATTATATATATATTTTGCTCAAAAGGTAAATTTTTGTTCCAAACATCCTATCAGGTAGACAAACTCTTCAGCAGGCGTGTACCCTCTGTCTATTTCTGCAATAAAAAAAAAATGAGGTCAATACTCTATTATTACTATTATTGTACGAGTAGTAAGCTAACATTTTAAAATAAATACAATAAAAATCTTTTAAATGTTCATGAACAAAGAATATTATATTACACGATGACAGATTTATATTTTTTTTATAAAATTTTTCTTTTCTTCTGCTGTTAGCGTTATTGTTAAGTAACTTAACACTTAAAAGTATTTTATTAAGTGCTATAACAAACTCGTACGACTACGATGCGCGGCGCCATGCATGGCATCGTATGACATGGCCTAATTCAAACTTCCCGCCATTAGGCATGTTAAGGTAGAGATAATACAGATCAGCTGGCCCAATGCTAAAAAAATCCCATTCATAAAAATTATGAAAAAAATTTAAAGTGTTCTCCTCTACATCCCCTATCAGTAGGTAAAATATCAGGTATACAAAAACGAGCTAGTTTTCGAGTTATTAATTTTTAAAGTTGACCAATTTAACATGGAAGTTCCATTTCTCCATGCTAAATTAGTCAACTTTAAAAATTAATAACTCGAAAACTAGCTCGTTTTTGTATACCTGATATTTTACGTACTGATAGGGGATGTAGAGGAGAACACTTTAAATTTTTTTCATAATTTTTATGAATGGGATTTTTTTAGCATTGGGCCAGCTGATCCGTATTATCTCTACCTTAACACAGGAAACCATGGAAACCTGTAGCAATTAAGGTAGAGATAAAACGCCCAATGTTAATAAAAATCATATTCATGAAAATTATGAGAATTTTTTTTTAAATGTTCTCCTTTACATCCCCTATCAGTATTATAGCTATAATTAAAATATCAGGTATACAAAAACGAGCTAGTTTTCGAGTTATTAATTTTTAATTTTGACTATAATTAATAACTCGAAAACTAGCTCGCTTTTGTACACATACCTGATACTCGCTAGTCATATAGGCTGATAGGAGATGTAGAGGAGAACATTTTAATTTTTTTCATAATTTTCATGAATGGGACTTTTATTAGCATTGGGCGTATTATCTCTATAATCGAAGCCACGCACACCCTAAGAAGCACCTCCCGAATTCAGGGCACTTTTCCGAACCCTGAAAAAGTGGTGACAACTAGTTTTTAAATTATATTTTTTAACGATAATTTTAGCTTGTAATTTATGCAACCTGCGCTACTTTGGTGGTAAATCAATTGCCTAATTTACAGTTTAATGTTTGTTGTTTTTTTTTCACGCAGGTTGCTGATATAATGCTTTTATATAACGAAATCGAATTTATTTTCAAAGTGACACCCTCTTTTCAATAAAATATAATTATATGGCTTACCCTTTAATTATAATAGGAAAAGAGGAAATACGTTGCATAACTCCATAAATAAGCATGCAGCTGCTGATCAATGCATTTAATGTGGCATTTTGTACATTAATTACTATGGCATAATATATGAATGTCATATAGCTTAATTTGCAATTAACTTAGAGAGATTTTGAAAGATGGGAAATATAATTTATTTTAATTAAACCATATTATATATTTTTTCATTAAATTTATTTTTTGTTCGTCGATCTTGAATTGTTTCGATTAAAAGTTCTCTCCAAGAGGTTCGATTGTAATTTCGTGGATCTGTAAAAGAAATTATATTGATATTATATTATTAATACCAGGATTGTTGTTATATTTAAAATATCCTCTCAGCTTCCTACTGAGAAGTTACCAACCTGCACGTGAGGGGGCGTGGCCAGCGCGTACAAGAGTGCGTCTGCCACGTCCTTGGCTTGCAAATACACGTTAGAGTCGTACAGTTTCTTGGACTCCTCGGCAGTCATTCCTCCAGCTATCATCACCTCCGTCTCGACCACTCCTGGACTGATGCTCTGTAACACGTGCAAGGTGCTCTACAGTAAATCCACGTGACCCTTGTAAAAAATTCCTATAATAAAGTGTAATTAATTTGTATTAAAAATTAAAATTGATAATTTATTTATTATATAATTAATTTATTACATGTATTTTTTACGAAACTGCATACTTTACAGAAACCTGCCACGTCAATAGCTGAATTAGCTTTGTGTAAAGACAGTATTTCTTAAACAAATACAATGGACAATTAAGTAGCATAATTTTTTTTATTAGCTCAGTCGAAAGAAGAGGTTGAAAAATACACCTATGAATTTTTTGAGATTTTTATCTGTATTGCATCATGCCTAGGATAGAGATGTAAAGAGGTCACGTTACCTGTATAGGCGGCGCCCGTGACGCCTGTGACATCATTGAACTGTCTGGTCAAACAAACGACGTGGTTGTTTAGAATTAAGCGTTATAAAGTCGATCGTTAGTTTGACCGGACAGTTCAATGACATCACAGGCGTCACGGGCGCCGCGTCTAGGTCACATGATCACCTCTTTAAATCTCTATTTTAGCCATGATGCAGTAAAAATAAAAATCTCATAAAATTCACAGGTGTATTTTTTGACCTCTTCTTTCGACTGAGCTAAAAAAAAATTAATGCTACTTGTCCGTTGTTCTATTCTTTATTACATAAGATATTTCATTATAAAAAATCTTCTGCAACATTCACGTGTTTGTATAGACAAGGTTGAAATTTTCTTGTAACGAAAATTCCATGCAATAAATAAAAAAAATTGTATCGACTTTAGGGAGAAAATTTAAATATATGACAACATATTATTGCATTTACATCGGTTTCATGTCTTTCTGACAGTATATTATTATAAGGAATACACCATGCAGCTATGCGTTGTAGTGTCGTTATTTAATTTATTAAATTTGGTAACAAAATTTATTATATATATTTTTTCCTCCAATTTTTTTTTTCAGTGCTTTTAGAGAGTATAATTATATAGTTGCATTTAATCTTCAGGACGGGAAGGGAGGAGAGGTTACCCAGGTGAATTTCTAAGGAGTAGAGCGCGTAAAAAAGTCATTTTGCCTTTATGTGCACATGAAGACTATTTTGTTGTCATTTAGGATGTCCACCGATCTCCGGAAGTGGATTAAAATGAGCCTATAAAAAAATTTCTATTTAGACTATTTTTGGATTTTGAGACCATTTTGGCAAAAGATGACTACTTTTTGTGACTTTTTGGCATATTTATAGTGCATTTCAGCTCTTTTCTTCATGTTTCAAAAAAAAAAAAAAAAAAAAAAAAGGAAGTAAAGAAACAAAGACTTCGGTCTGTGTAAGGGAAGTTTGTGTAAAGAAATATATATATAAAAAAAAAATTTAAATAGTACTTTTGAAACTCCTTTTTGCTGCATTTTCTCAAAAAAAAGTGAATTTTTTATGAACTATTTTTAAAAAAAGGTGACTTTTTTGTAGACTATTTTCCAAAAATAAGTTGAATTTTTAGGCGCCTATTTTTCGAAAAAAAAAAAGTGAATTTTTTCCGCGCTCTACTAAGGAGCAATTTCGAGCGGGACTTTTGGCTTCACGAGAAAGGTGCACTTGCAGTAAAACGGCTTCGCAACTATTATACTGCATGGAGTGTAAAAATCTAAAATTCACTTCCGTACAGCGATTAAATTTCATAAATTCAACCGCGTTTCTTTCTTTTTTTATTTTTATTTGTTTTTTCACGCCAACATGGCTGCGTGCTGCCAAATAAAGTCGCTCTATATTGGAATCATCCATATCAGAGCTAATTAATGATCTATGAATAGGGTATGAGTGCTCTAGCTCTTCTGGCTTGTGCTGGTCTATTCTGAATTATAATAGAATAGAATAATATCTTTATTTAGTCGATGTTTGGTCATATATGACCATTCTTCCACATAACCTCTATACAGTAAAGTTATATAATCAAAAAACATGATAAATTTATTAAAGAAAACAATACACATTAAATATTTAGACATTTTTAAAATAATGTCCACTAAAGTTTCTTGCTGCAAAGAGGTTCAGTTAGTTATTTTAACACATTATAAGAAACCATTGGCTATATAATAATTTGCTTAAATTTTTTTTTTATTCATGCATATTTGAAAAAATAAAATAGCCAATAGGAGAACTAGGGGAAAAAACGTCATTTAAGCACCCATTATACTCTATACATGATACCATGAAAACCTGCATAATTATTTTTTTATATCCTGAGGCATCCCAACAATCTCGTGACACTCACGGTGACCCTGATTTTGGTCTTGAGGTCTCTCAGCTCTCGTCGCAGTCCCTCAGTCAATACCCTGACGGCGTGCTTGCTGCAAGAGTAGACGTAATTCCCAGAGACCCCGTGTCCAGGGACCGCAGAAATGCGCTGTCCCAATATGCTATAACAAATCATTTACAAAATTAAAGGAAGGAACATTGAATTCTTGTACAGAATTGTTTCGGAATCAAAAAACCTCAATGAATCAGAAAATGCAACATTTCCGTTTACTTGAATTTTCCAAATAAACGGAAATATTATGGGGGCGATTCCATTGAACTATATAACGGGCGATTCAGTAAAGAGGCGTTATGCAGAAAGTTATCCACGTTTCTTACTAACCGCGGTTAGCATCAGTCTATATCAATGACACTAAACGTGATTAACGAAAAATCTGGATAACTCTCTTCGTGAATTGCGCCCAAAATTGAATTTTGCAGATTGGTCAAGAGCTTTTCCATTCCAATTTCGAAATCTGGACAGGACTTGATTGCACATTATTTTCTTACCTGCTGATGTGGAAGATGTGACCGTCATTAACTCCGCGGTCCTTCATGTCCTTAAGGACCTCACGTGTGTACATGCACAGTCCCAGAATGTTGGTGTCCAGAATTCTACGTATGTCCTCCGTTTTGACTTCTGAAAGAAGTTTTTGTAAAATGTTTGTATTACTTGCAGTTTCATTCATAAAATATTATATAATATCATGTTTAAATTATAATTATAATGGGTGCGATTCACGAAGAAGTTAGCCATATTTCTAACCACGTTTAGCTTAACCACGTTTAACTATACGTGTTTTACGTGTTAAACAACCTAGTTAAACGTGGTTAAGCTGAACGTGGTTAGAAACCTGGCTAACTGCTTCGTGAACCACGCCCAATATATTTTTCCGATGATAATAAAAATTTAAAAAGTTTAAAGTGTAAAAATAAACAATAAAATCATATATTTATGCTTATGGAAAAAGATGAAATCACAGAATTCAAAATAGATCGCTTGATGATCCTTCCGTAATATATTTATATTGTATAGAGATGCGCGATCGAGGCAGGATAGTGGGTAGGGATAAGTGAGAAAAAGGATATTAATTATATGGTTGCCATACGGTCTAAATTATACGCGTTACAACATTCGCTGAGGTATTACGACTGAGGGAACTATGAAAAACCTCAGTCAGGACGGACACTTCAACTTTCTATAATCAATCAAAAACAGTGCATGAAATCTATTATAATATAATAGCCTGGGAAACCAGTAACTTCAATGTCCTGCATGCTGCTCAATGTCCTTAATTATTATCAAAATTAATGTCCTATTCAATCTGGTAATTATTTTAATATATTTAATTGCATCGACCTCAATTGCAGA
Source organism: Siphlonurus alternatus (assembly GCA_949825025.1). Taxonomy (NCBI): domain Eukaryota; kingdom Metazoa; phylum Arthropoda; class Insecta; order Ephemeroptera; family Siphlonuridae; genus Siphlonurus; species Siphlonurus alternatus. The sequence continues at coordinate 8,953,560 of OX463778.1, forward strand.
AATAGGTGCAAAGTTCTGCTATACTTTTATATTTTTATTATATTTTTTAGAGGCAGGGAACTATTAAAAAAATATATTGAAAGTACAGTCATTTCGTAAAATGATAAAAAGGACCTAAAAGAGCGATCTCGGCAAAAAAGTATAAATAAATAAATAAATAAATAAATAAATAAATAAATAAATAAATAAATAAATAAATAAATAAATAAATAAATAAATAAATAAATAAATAAATAAATAAATAAATAAATAAATAATAGCAAGTGTACTTCCTGCGGCCTCTAAAAAAATCTGGAAAAAAATAGAGTAACAAAATTTTGAACCTCTATTCATTTTTGCATTACAACTTTTTGAGGTCGATACTCTATGTTAATTGTTATTTTACAATTATTTTATACTTTGAGTGAAATATATAAATTTAAACTTGTAATTTTACTCGAGAAATAAGTTACCTGACAGCAGGTGTGGAGTTAAGACTCCAGCGTTGTTGACGAGTACGTCTGCGCCCCCCAGGTTGTCTCGTGCCCACTTAACGACGCGCACCACATCCTCCTCCTTGGTGACGTCACCCTGGACCGCGTGCAGCTCGCCCTTCGACTTGGAGGCCTTCAGGGAAGCAGCCAGCTCCTGAGGAAAAACCAGATTCATCTAAACTATCCCTACTAACTCCTCCATTACCTGATTAAAACCTGACCTACTACTCGTATATACCCAGGGAATACCATATCGTCCCTCGTCTAGAATAATGAGGTATCTGCTATTTCAAAAAGTGAGCGCAATTGCGCTCACCTGAAATAGCAGATAGCTCATTATTGCAATAAGAGCATGGTAGGCAGATATAGCTCATTATCGTAGACGAGGGACGATATGTCATCTGATATAATACAAAACTCGAGGTCCTCTATCCAAATACGCAATAAAAAAAAATCCATGAAGTTTGTTCCTTGTGATCACACTTATTGTATCGTGAGGAGACATTGAAAATTAGTTTAGAAAATATAACATACCTTGACTCGTTCCTCCCTGCGTGCCACACCTACCACCTTCATACCGCTCTCGGCCAGCAGACGTGCGATCGCCGCCCCGATGCCCGCACTCGCCCCCGTCACGATAGCCACACGACCTGTCCAGCGTTCCATGATGTCCGGAGATCTAACAAAAACAGACTGATTTGAAATGCAGGTAAACGGGAAGCTAACAACCTTTTTTTATAATAATAATATATATATTTTTTTTCTTAGCCGCGGTCCGCTGCAAGGTCATGGCAATGTCAAAGTCTTGATCTCTATATAATCTTCAACAACAACATAGTTTGTTGTTAGATATCTTCTTGATTAATTAAATAAATAAAAAAATCAAGGTCTTTAAACTATTTTTTATAACACAGAAATTTTTATTTATATTCAGTGAGATCCTGAAAAAAATTCGTTTTCCCAACTCATTATACTTTACACGTCTAAACCTAATCTTATTACCTCTAAAACACATCTTATTTCTTCTTCACTCAAAGTGAGGATGAAATGGAGACAACAAAACTATTTCATGTGCAAGAAGAGGCAGTGGCGTACCCAAGGGGGGGAGGGGGGTTTGGGATTTAAACCCCCCCATGAAGATCGAGTAATGACTGGATATAAGAAGAAAAAAGGAAAAATTATAGAAATTTGAAAAAAAAAAAAGTTAAATAAAAAATTGAAATTTAGGGGTATCAAGTAGTCTTTTCTTTAAAATAAACAAATTATAAGTTAGTTTCTAATTTTAACAGGAAAAAGTGCGACTCATAAATAAATGTTTTATTTTCCTTACAAACTGCATGTGCATATAACTACTATTGTATAAATTAGAACGCTCTCACGTGTGCCGCACTTTCATTCAATTGGTTGCTCCACGCGCCCGGTGCAGACAAAATTTAACAAAAATAAGAGAAGCAATTCCCTTTTTTATTTATTTATTTATTTTTTACATTATCTTAATGACGTGAACTTGGATTATTAAATAAATTTTAAAAATCAAATTCAATTAAATTACACGTACACTGATTCTATAAAAATAATATAAAGTGGTTACATGAATAACTTGATTTAATTAAAACGATTTACTCAAAGCTTTATTTATTACGCACGTATTAAAAAGAAATTGAAAAATGGGGTGAAAAAAATATAAAATGTTAAAAAAATTGCAGCAGGCCATATATTTTATCCTCTAATATAATAGTATTTTTCCATTATTTTACCCTAAAAAGGGGGCGTGTCCTTAAAAAAAATCGAGCCTGCGGCGGGCTATTGGGGGGCTTCGCCCCCCAAACCACCCAGTGGGCTGTTCTCAATATTTATCCTGAAGACCCCCCCCCCTTGAGAAAATCCTGGCTACCCCACTGAGAAGAGGATAAAAGACGTAAATAATAATTTATGCTATATATAGTTGTCAGTCTATAACGCAAAGACATGCAAGTAATGAGAATTCGTGTTATTATCGTAGAAAATTAATTTCGTGAATCTTGACGCTTATCTCTGATATAATGAGAAAAAAAAAATTGAAATGAAAATCATTTATGAAAACATGCATGTATTATAATTATTTGAATATTTTGAATGTGAATAATAAATTAAGTTTAAGTAATTCAATGATGTATTATTTTCCATATACAGGCCCGGTTGGTGCATTAATTAGAAACGGTTGCGTATTTCATATCTTTTTATATTGAATGTATTATTTATTTAACTTTTCGGACTTTTACCTTTGCCGGTGTTCGATGTAATCCTTCTGTACGTAGTATATTGTCACGTGTGGCAGTTTAGTTAAAAGTAATAGTAATTTATTAAGCAACGGGGAAGTGCAGTAATGTGGTAATGCACACAATGCGGATGCGTCTTGACGCCGCGCGCATCAGCATTGGAGTGCAATGACCAATGCATGTATTGCTGCATGACTCTTCATGATAAGAGTAATATATAAGCCGCCCGTGACTGGGTCACTCATGCTTCTGATGCTTCTTGATTTTACTGCTGACACTTAGTTATATAAGTTTGTACTTTGTACTCTTTGCGGCCCCGTAAGAATAACACACAGGGCATGGCGATTAACAAGGCTGCAAGTGCCTGGGGAATTTTCCAAGGCAACGAGTGTACATCACCACCGTCAAGTCCGGCGAGATGCCAGCTGCTAGTCTGGCAATCCCGAAGAAGTGAGAAAATTCTCTCACAAACACTTACTTGCTTTTATTAAACAACAAAGTGGAGGAACAATTAAACTAAACAAGTAAGGCAAAAGAGTTTATCTTTACCACAACTCCATGTACTTCATGGTAACATCTATAATAAACTCTCAACACTTCTGTTTTGCAGGAGAGTTAAAGTTTTTAGTGTCCATGCAGATAGAGAGGTGTACAAATATTACATTGGAATACCGACCTCAAAAATTTTATTGAAGAGATAGAGGGGGCAAAATTATGCTACCTTGATTTTTTTCAGATTTTTTACGGGCCGCTAGCTCGTGAAGTATTTTTTTTTAAAAATTATTGAAAGTATGTTTTTGTGACGTCACAAAACGTCTCTCCTGAAAAAAAGATAAGAATTGCCACCTCGTGACGTCACAAAAAGGACTTTCATTAATTTTTTAAAAATAGTTCCCAAATCTGAAAAAAATCTGGGTAGCATAGCTTGACACCCTCTATGCATTTCTTCAGTAAAAAGAATTGAGAGGTCGATACTCAATTATATATAATATTCATAATAATAAAATAATAAATAATACATTATTATATCAATAAATACTAGTGATAATGTATAATGCAATATATAATATAAATTTAATTACATTTCACTCTAAATTTCTAAACCTATACTATTTAAACTAATATTCACAATAAAGAACACATCTCATGACTCATGAGCTCAAATATTATAAAAGAGTTATTGACATTTTAAAAAACGATCCACAATTATCAATTAAAAGGGAAGGGGGTATCAGACAGAGAGAAGTTAGACTTTCCGCAGTACATGCCCGCTGAAGAGGTTGCCTACCTAATAGGGTGCTTGGAACAAAAAAATTAAGAGCAAAAAAATATTTATTAAATATAATATTTATGATGTAATAATTTAAAACAATACTATATGTAATTTGTACTTACAAAAAAAAATGTAATATATTATGTAAGAATGTTAAATATTTTGCAACTGAAGAAGAATTTAAAGTTGTAAGACTGTTTTGAGGCTGCCTTTATTGAAGAAAAATGTTATAATTATTTTTCTATCTTTGGCTTTAGAATAACGTTAGGTTTTAATTTAACATTACACAGCACTGAAATTCCATCGCAGATTCTAGCTGACTTCAAGTCAGAGCATCAGCAAACAAACTAAAATTTCTATAACGAGAGTATATCATGGTCCTAGTGGTACGTACACCATCACACAAAAAAAAATCCAGTCCGAACTCTTCACTTCAGAAGCTCAGTACAATGGACAACCTGCATGACATTTTTTTATTGCAGAAGTGAATAGAGGGCACTAAATTATGCTACTCTAAATTTTTTTCAGATTTTTTTTAGTCCCGACCAGGACTATTTTTAAAAAAATTATTGAATGTGCGGCCACGCCCCCTAGCTGGAGGTGTCAATAAGCGTCTAGGCTCTATCCTTTTTATTAAGGGTTCAGGGGTGCCAAATTATAGCTTACAGAACTATTAATAATTATTTAAAAATAATTCTGGGTCTCAAAAAAGATCTGAAAAAATTCAGAGGAGCATAATTTGGTACCCCCTATTCACTTCTTCTTTTAAAAATTTTCATGCAGGTTGTCCTTTCTCTAAACATATTGAAATTCATTGATGAAATATCCTTGCCCTTTTATGGCAATTTTTACAATGAGTCATAAAATGACAGATTACGAAATGAAGTTCACGTTCCACAAGTTAGGACGCTATAATCGCAGCATTTACGTTTCACCCAACCGTCAGAAATAACAGAGAGAGGGGGTAACAATCGATGGTCAAACGGTGTCAGTTTGGTACCGTCACTATAACCGTAAAAAAGACTTAAAGTAGAGTGTAAATCAGGAAAAAAAAATTGATTTAGTATTTTTTAAAAATAGTTCAAGTGATCCTCCGTACGGAACCAAAATCCAAAAAAAATCTATCTCACCATGGCATATATATAGAGGGGATTGCGCTGACGTCATGCGAGGAGGGCCAGAGAGCATAGACTAGCATATAAACAAAGTGTACAATATTTTTAAAATAAATCAAGTTTAAATACTTCAATAATACTTTAACAGTACACGATAGAACTCATAAAAAAAATCTCACCGCCAAAAACCTGTTAAAAGTATTTTTTATAATTTTTTTTCGTCATTTTGCCTATGCTCACTGTATAATCTGGCCTGCCAAAACTTTCTCTTTTCCCTCCCTCCTGCGCCCCCTTCGCAATGTGTTAATATAGGGAAACCCCTCTCACGCCTCACGTAAACATAAACAGAAATCAGCTCTTGCGAGAAAAAATCCAAAGTCAGAGAGAACGCGCGTGTCGCTTAACATGGGGCTTCATCTGACAAACACTCTCGAATATCTCGAAAAAATACATGCACCGTTATAATTATGTGTTATATAATTCAGGGGGCATGATGGAAGTTATTATTATAGTATAACTTTATTTAATATATTTAATTATATTAACACTGTAAAAAATATTTGTAATTTTTCGTAAAATTTGGCATGTAATTTTACCTTTTTTATTGTTTTTGTCATTTTTTCATTAAAAATTGCAAATTTATCAATTTTTTCGTAAAATCACTGAGCAAAACGTTAAAATAATGAACTTACAAATTTTTATGTATTGTTACAAAAATTTACTTTAATATTTTTACATCGGGAAATGTTTTTAAAAACACATAAGAAAACGTAAAATTACTCTAAATAAATGTAATATTACTTTAAAAAAATGTAAAAGTACATTTTTGTTTGTTATAATTACAAAATATTATGTACTATTACATGTTATTAGACAGTCGTAAGCGTCACAAAGAGACGCCATGACACACGTAGTTCTACAGCTTAGTAATTTAATGATATGTGGTGTGTATAATTAGCATAAGACGCCAAGTTTAGTTCTCGAATTCTTCGGTAAGTGTTATTCTATATTTTAAGTAGTAACTTGTATCGATTTATGTGTTTTTCTGTAAGCAATGATGAAAGCATCATGATAGCTTGTTTGTTCCGGGGAGTCGATAGTTTTTGTGCAAATTTTAATCCTTTTTACAATAGTATTTAAAAAGGGCAATAGGCTCATGCATCCATTATGCTCATCTTAAGGTATTTTTTATTTAGAAAATTGACTTAAATCATGATATCCGTTTTATAAAATATACGTTTTTTTAATTTGATGACCTACAGTGCAATATTATGTTGCCTCTCCGCCGAAAGATTCAAAACTGCTGCTTGGTTAAATATGGTTATAAAATATTTAATTTTGTCTGTGCAATGTCAAGCCGATTGACTATTTTTGAAGCGGAAATAATTGCAAAATATTAAATAATAATTAAATAATTAAATCGCTATACTATTGAGACACATGAATTCCATTAACTGAATTCACCCTCTAAATTAAAATATTTTATTAATTCTGTGGTTCTTCAAAATGTATACTGATTATATATACCAATTTTTAAACATTTTACTCTAAATTTGGGGTGGTAGGGGGAGGCAACGGTAAAGTACGTGGTAATAAATTCAATGTATTGAGGTACTTTTGGGTGTGAGGAGCAATAGCTATGCCCCTATTCCCCTTGGATCCAGCCCTGCTGGTTTTCAACGCTGTAAAGTAATATATTATATACTGCATTATTTGAAATTAATTGGGATAGTAAAAATAAGTTTCGGAATGCTATGATGATAAAAGTCATATATATTAGGCCATGTATTTTATGTTATATAAGGTAAAGGAAAGTATTATATGTTTCCTGTTAATTCCTGCATATAATTATTTTTTTGAGACTAACAACGTGGACCATGCAAAATCCCATGCAGTACACTATCCAGGAATCATGCTCTGTAGTCTGTACAGTACATTATATTATCATTCTATACAATATAAGGAAATGCAATTTAGCCAAATTTCTTACAGCTAGGTGTGCCTCATCTAGTCATGATGGCATCAAAATTATGTAGTCTATTTAGATGTTATAACTCTTAAGATTGAAAAAATTAAAAATGTAAGTAAGCTGCATGCATCCACAGCTTTTTTTCCATTGAGCTCTCCAAGTGAAGCAAAATTATTTTATGATTTTTTTATATCTCTTCATTCTTTACCACAAATTATGTAATTTAGATATTTAAAGGTCAAATTTGATGCATTTCTTACATTGTTACCTGAATTGTATAATACAGTTAATTTGCATTTATTTTGTTTAGTAATTTTTCATTTGTTTTAAGTGCGCGCCATATGATTATTTGGACCAAGTGCACTGTATTATAATGTACCTTACATTGTATGTACATAATTAAATATTATATTAATAGTTATATAATTATATATTTAGTATAAATTACGCTATAAAGATATAAATCATAAATTATAAAAAGATTATAAATATTGAATTAAAAATATTAGTTACAAAGAGTTTACTATTTACTATATCGTGAATGATGTATACAATAAAGTAATGAAGGGAGGTTGCTTTGCAAAATAAATTCAAAAGTGATTTGCAGGATTATTATGTTACTTATATTACTTATATCTATAGGACAATAGCCCTGGAATATGTTTGCATTCCAAGCGAAATGAAACAACTGCATGACATTTATAGTTAAATGCGATCCCTAGACGATACAACACGTATACACATGTATACGACATTATCATATTATTATAAGTCAGTATTTTTTCAATTTTTTTTTCTGAAATGTAACGATATATATATATATAAATTGAAGTTTAAAACTAACTACAGTATATAACATATAATATTAACTACTGATATAAATTCCTTTATGTATACGTTGCAAATCTGCAGGATTGCTATAGTTTGGCAACATGTCATTTCTAAAAATATTAGGGAAAAAAAATATACAATGCATGACAATCAAAACTTTTCAAATTTACTAGATGGGGCTGTATAAAGTGTAGATATAACACAGCATTTATACCGTTCTCCATAGTAAGCGCGCCATTTTGCAACGTTGCCTTTGGCCAAAAGGTAATGGTCTTCGCTTCTATCCACTCAAAATGCTAATTACGTGTTCCATTTCTATTGATGTACGAATTTTCCAACATTTATTTCAATAATTAACTCTCACATCAATTTTCAATACAATAACTAGAAAAAGGTACCATTTTCCCACTATTTTTAAAATTTGGCGCCAATTTGGCAACACAGCATTTTGAAAAAAATCAGGGACCTTTTTGCGTTTGTACCAAACCATATTCTGTTTAAATTTTTGGATTCCAGCAATTACTTTTCAAATTAAAAAATAATTAAGAGTCTCCATAGCCGCCATTTTGAAAGGTCACCACAGGTCACGAGGTCAAGATGCGAACGTGTATCCGCCAAAAAAGTTGACCTCCAGGGTGAGTTCTACCTGTGTACCAATTTTGTTGCTTCTGTCACAAAGTGCACGATAATGCCTATTTTTTACACTATGCTCCCGTACTATACTTTAACATTAGAATTTGAGTGCGAGCCGTTTAGTAAGAGAAATCTGTTTCAAGACTACTGTTCGATGGACGTAAGAGTGATTTTTCCTGGTAGATTCTGAAAATTATTATTAAGTAGCAATACTCGTATTAATATTTAAAAAATATTTTATACGTAGATCCTGAAAGAATTAATAAACGGTTTTCATTAACTTCATTTGAAAAGCAATAAATAAAATAAATTGTAACATAACTTTTAATATTATAAAAAAACAAAAATTTATGTAGCTTTTAAACAACATTTTATATGTAAAATTACATAAAAAAATTGGAAATAAAACGCCAAATTATAAACGTGTAAAAAAACGAAAAAATTGTATTTGGTTACAAACAAAAATAAATGTTTATTTACAAATGTTTTCGTTTTGTAACTATACATTTAAAATTTGTAATATCCAATTACAAAATTTTAAGTTTAAATACACGTTTTTAATTTGGCGTTTTATTTCCTATTATTTTTTGTAAAAATACAAAGAATTTTTTTACAGTATACTGATTCCTGCATGAAGTGTATTGAAAATATAAATATAATGCTTTATTAAATTATAAAATGCAATAATAATATATATCGTAATTATCGTAATTAAAATAGAAATAAATAACTTTTAAACTTTTTCATGCTCTTATATATATTATAATTAATTATAATGACGGAAAAATGCACATTTGAATTAATTATTAAAATTAAAACTTCCCTAATATGGAATACATAAATATATATATGGGCCCCCTTTATCGTATAAAAAAGACCTGTAATAAAGTATGATAAATCATAAATTAATACAAATTAATTATACTAAATAATACTTTATTATAGATTTTTTTTTTTTTTTTTTTAAAGGGAGGGTATATACTATATACATTTTGATGTCATTTTGAACTAGAATATTAAATAAAATGTCACATCATGTCGCATGTCATATAAATTTGGCAGGGTAGCATAAATGGCATTCCAGTATACGTATAATACGTACGGCCGGTACGGTATAATGCGTATAATATAATTATATTAATTATATTATTCATTATCACGTATATATCTCACAATTAATTTTCGCAATTTTCTCAATTATTATATGTAGGCCGTATATACCCTTTTAAAAACAATTAAAAACAAAATAATTGGGGAGCATTCACAAAGCACTTTAACCCCAACTTTAGCCCCAAGTTTTATCCCTGGTACTAAACATGGTGCTAAACCAGGGGATAACCATGTCTAGCTCCTAGTGTAGCACCATGTTTAGCACCGGGGATAAAACTTGGGGCTAAAGTTGGGGTTAAAGTGCTTTGTGAATGCCCCCAATATGTTTTATTCATGGCGAGGCTATAATATATAGAGATGGATAGACATAAAAAACTATAATTTGAGTTTATTTCCCACAATCTTCCCCAATAATCCCATTGCTTGCATGTAAAATTATATAATGTAAAAAAAAATAAAGCAGATCTGTAAATCGTGATCCAGATCCTCGTGTTAAAAAAGCGGATTAAGTGAGATCCCGTTTCAGTGACCCTATTTTAAATAAAGCGCGGATCCTAAATTTCAGATCCCAATCTTAATTGATGGTATTTTTATGGGATCTAAGGAGATGTATATGATCATGATCTACCTTGAACATCAACGTTCCTTTATACCAGGTTAAGCCACCGATTTGACCATTGATAAAGGGTTTAACCAATCAGATTCAAGTATTTCAGGACCCATCGTGCCGCGAAACTTTGAATGCGCCCATCATCAGAGACCCTACAGAGACCTCCGTGTCTTATGGGTAGAAATTTGAAGAACCTTGAATTTAGTTCCACCGGAATTCCGAGTGGCCACACTACTATCGACCAATCACCGTTGGTTTCATCATCAGTGACGTCATACACGAGATAGCCAATCGCTGTTTCCAAACTTCTGATTAGCCTTTAATTAAGAAGTTGTTGATTTTTTTTGTGATCTTTCATTGGTTTGCTGGAAACACTATTAATGAGCCAATCAGCGTTCATAAAAAAGTCCACTTTTTATTTTTGAAAAGTCCACTTTGTAACTTTGTTTATTCAGGTGTCAGTGAGACCGGTGAGACAGAATGTCACAGAAAATATAATTTTTCGTGATTCTAATAAACGTTTGAATTTTGTGAATTACTTCAACAGGTAATTGAATTTTTTTGCAGAAGGCCTATATTATGTTTTTCAACCTTCATTATTAATATTATCCATTTATTTTGACCCATGTTAGATGAACTTCGAATTTGGACCATCTTCTGCTGTCATACGAAATCAGTGACGTCAATCGTGACAATCATGGCCCGCATGGCCACCGGGCCGCTTTAGGGCCACTGTCACCAGTGTCACCATTCTTTGGCTGTCAGTGCTGTCACTCGCGGTCGACCCCAAAGGCAAAGCCTAAAGTCGGCCCTTGGGCCTGCTGTCTTTTGCCGGTCTGCATTACTGTACTTGCAATATTATTTTTGAAATTTGCTATAGTTACTATTTATAATTCGTGAGAATAAAATGCCGAAGTGCTGCGTCAAAAAATGCCAACATTCACCATCCAAATGCAAGTTAAAGAGGTCCCAATGGAGCATAGCCCTGGTCTTAACCTGGTATAAAGGAACGTTGCCCAACATAAAACAGTATACAGCGTTTTTGTGATTCTTTTTCTAGATATACGTGCTATATATTTTGCTCTTCACATAACATGGTTCTGAAGTCTTGGTTTTGGTCAGCGAGCGTACTAGAATTAGGAGGCCACAACGCAGCCGGCGCGATCGTCATCTGTCGAGACATTAGCCGTCCGGAATTTAAAAAATAACATGCAATGTAATCGGGAGGAAATATTTTTTTAAAATATTTATTTGATATATTAATGAAGGTGTCTTGTAGTGGCGATAATACTTCATAACTTTGCATAATAATAATAATAGCATAACTTTGCACCATCTATCCATTTCTGCAATAAAAAAAAATTGAAGTCAATACTCCCCATTAAGCAAAGCATAAAACATGAATGCTTAATTTAATTTTGAATCCTTGCATTTTCGAGTACACCATTCTTATAATATGTCGTTGAAGTTGACCTCTTTTTATTTTATGCACATCAATGGAAACTTTTGACACTTTTGATACTCCAATTGGCAAACAGTTATTAAGATGAAATTATTTGTAAATAAATGCATGTTTTTTTTTATTATGATTATTTATTCCAGGAATATATATCTATTACAACGATTTAAATTATTTTACCAACATTATTTTCTTTGATTTATTGTTATAATATATAATATTAAATTAATTAATTTCATATAATAATATACTCGTTATTATTATTTGTAGGTAAATACATGCATGCAGTTGAAAAAACAAAAAAACAAAAAACAAAAAACAAAAAAAAAAAAAAAAACGATGAAACTTTAAATTAATTTTGTACCTTCATTTCAAAATAATCTTTACTAGTTTAATTTTTCAGTAATTAATGGAAGCAAATTAAATGTGATATTTTTCTCTTCCAACAAATGTTTTTAATTGACAGTTATTAAGATATGGAGTTATTTCTTGCTTCTGGATGCGAAGAGAGAATGGGCAATCTGCATGTTTTTTTCTTTATTATTATTTCAGGAATAGATGAAGGGTGTTATAAACAATCAAAAATAAATTTATTAAGACCAGAGAGGAGCGTCAATAGGAGTCACATGTTGATTAAAATAAGGACCAAAATTAATCTGGGCTCAAATTTGAATTTGGACTTTGCTTAACTTTTAGCCAACTTCCTGGGCTCTAAAAAACCTGAACAAATTCTGACTCAAAATTTGGTGCCCTCTATTTCTATTAATTTGCAAATATATATGTATATATATATATATAAAATAAATAAGCAAATAACAGGTTGTCCATTGATCTATAAAACAGACAAATTTTATTTGAATAATTCAGATTTAATTACGGCATTTTTGGATAAAAAATAACTTGATTGATTTTCTGAGGTAGTGCGCCAGATAGTATGGCTGCTTGCAGTGTTGCCACATCCTTAATAGCGCCCCTGGCTGATCAGATAGGTGGTGCGCCAGGTAGAATGCTTCCGTTCTACCCGGCGCACCACCCAACTGCACCACACCTGCACGCCCCTGCCTCCGCCTTACACTGTTGCCAAGTATGTCCCTCCCCCTCACGGTGGTGCGCCAGGCAGAACATTACCTTTTTATTAACATTGGTCGTATTATCTCTACCTTAAGAAGCCAGGCACACCCTAAGACGCACACCTCCCAAATTCAGGGTACTTGCCCAAACCCTGAAAAAGTGGATTCAGATTCAGAATAGGTTTTATTCAAATTCACATAATACAAATACAGAGTTAGGATTCAAAACAATTAAGTTTTATTATATCATCTCTACCTGCGGGGTTTTACATTTTTTTTGGATTTTTTTATTATTTGCTTAAAAATACAAATTTAAAAGTCTCAAGTATTCCACAGTGTCCAAAGTAAGTCTCTTAGTCCAATTTGTTGATTCACTCATTGTACACTAATAAAATTTTTAATTTGTTTTAATTGATTTAATTAATTGAGCGATTTATCATTTTTTTTTCTTTGCACAACATGTGAATGAGTGGTGGGCGCACGTTTAATTTTGTAAAGTGTATCTCGTGGCACAGTTGCCAGCTGGAGCTGGTTGACGGGGGCGGGGGATTTCTGCTGCTGCTGGTCTCACGTTACTCGCCGCGGTGCAATCTCGGCTCCTCAGTTCCCAAGGTCGCACGTTTGAAGGGATGCATTTCTCAGAGCTTGCTCCCCTAACTGATGAAACACTGACGTCAGAGCCATGTGTTTCGGAAAACTGCAATGTTGTCGGTTTGTCATTTTTGCTGCATTCTGCCTCGTCCACCGCCATTGTCGCGTTGTGTGATGGTGCACTTGACAACTGCTCTTTTGTATATGTGAAGCCATCTACCACTATGTTGCCGTGTCTAACAAATGCATGCTTGCCTTTGCCTCTAGCTATGTTGAGGTGGTGCTGGAGTTCTTTGCGATCGCGTCGCTCTTTTTTGTTAGGTCATGAAGTATTTTGAAGTTTCTACATTGCTTATTTTTCTTCATTATTTCACATTTCTTATTAAAATTTGCGATCTTGCATACAATTGGTCGTTTACCTCGGTTGCGGCCAACACGGAATGCCTCCGAAATTCCATTTTCACCAATATCTACTTTTAATGACATGCAAATGTCAGTCACAGTCTCCTCGCATGTCTGATCAGAGGCTTCATCAACACCAAAAATTATAATGTTATTTTTTCTGTTCTTACTTTCTTGTGCGTCCAGTGCTCGTTGAAGTTCGTCGTTGGTCCTTTTCAGGCAGCTTACTTCGTGGTTGAACTGAGCTTGCAATGCAATACGCTCAGCACGCTCGTCGAACAACAAATTTCTCAGTACATCAAATTCTTTTCTAAAATAGTCCATCATTTCACTGGTATCCATTGCTAATTTATTTAAGATTCACCTTGCACAGTTACAAATACTTTCTTCGCGTTGTAGATCAACAAATTAATTTTTCTCACACAGTGACGCTAAGGGCTGTTTACCCGTTCGCGCCATCTTTTTCTCCCCCTGAAAAAGTGGAACACTAGAAAAAAGTTCAGCTTGAAATTTATGCAACCTGCGTTACTTTGTTGCCTAGGCAGTTGCCTAATTTACAGTGAAGTCTTTTCAATTTAAAGTAAAGTGCGCGCTAGAAAAAAAGTTGAGTTAGTATTTTCTAGAAATAGTTCAAGTCGTCCTCCATATCAAACCAAAATTAAAAAAATTCCATCTCAAATAGGTTTGCCAGAAAAAAATTCCAAAGTCAGAGTGAACGCGTCGCTTAACATGGGGCCTTACCTGACAAAGACCCTCGAATATCTCGAAAAAATACACCGTTAGGTGGTATGAAAAAAATATAGTGATGTTCTATGACCCAAGCTTTAACCAAAAACCGATTAAAAAAAATTTCGCTCGAATCCAATTTTCCGTAAAAAAATCAAGAAAATCTACCATGTTAATTCTCATAAGATTTTTTATTATTTTTTTACGGAAAAATGGATTCGAGCGAATTTTTTTTTAATCGGTTTTTTGTTAAAGCTTGGGTCATAGAACATCACTATATTTTTTTCATACCACCTAACGGTGTATTTTTTCGAGATATTCGAGGGTCTTTGTCAGGTAAGGCCCCATGTTAAGCGACGCGTTCACTCTGACTTTGGAATTTTTTTCTGGCAAACCTATTTGAGATAGAATTTTTTTAATTTTGGTTTGATATGGAGGACAACTTGAACTATTTTTAGAAAATACTAACTCAACTTTTTTTTTCTAGCGCGCACTTTATTTTAATTATAATAGGAAAAGAGGAAATACGTTGCATGACTCTATAAATAAGCATGCAGCTGCTGATCAATGCATTTAATATGGCATTTTGTATATTAATTACTATGGCATAATATATTAATGTCATATAGCTTAATTTGCAATTAACTTAGAGAGATTTTGAAAGATGGGAAATATAATTTATTTTAATTAAACCATATTATTTTTTTATCAAATTTATTTTTTGTTCGTCGATCTTGTTGTTTCGATTAAAAGTTTTCTCCAAGAGGTTCGATTGTAATTTCGTGGATCTGTAAAAGAATTATATTAATATTATATTATTAATACCAGGATTGTTGTTATATTTAAAATATCCTCTCAGCTTCCTACTAAGAAGTTACCAACCTGCACGTGAGGGGGCGTGGCCAGCGCGTACAAGAGTGCGTCTGCCACGTCCTTGGCTTGCAGATACACGTTAGAGTCGTACAGTTTCTTGGACTCCTCGGCAGTCATTCCTCCAGCAACCATCACCTCCGTCTCCACCAGTCCTGGACTGATGCTCTGTAACACGTGCAAGGTGCTCTACAGTAAATCCACGTGACCCTTGTAAAAAATTCCTATAATAAAGTGTAATTAATTTATGATTTATTATACTTTATTATATGTATTTTTACGAGACTGCATACTTTACAAGAACCTGCTAATTTAGCTGTGCATTAACCAGGGATCGGATGCGGATGCAGATGCAAGATGCACACGGATGCGCAAAAATGGGCTTGCATCCGCATCCGTGCATCCCAGATGCACAGGAAAAATTGAATGCATCCGGATGCGCGTCCCAGATGCACGGGGAAAAATGAATGCATCCGGATGCGCATCCCAGATGCATGAAAAATAAATTTGCATCCGGATGCGCATCCACGGATGCACGAAAAATATATTTGCATCCATTTAACACTTTTTTTTTTCTCTTTTTTATCAAGTTTTTTGCTAATTGCCTCTAAATAAATCTTTAACACGAGGCATATTTTTTAACTTTATTTGCCACTTGTCGTTTAAAAATTACAAGAAACAAAGTGTATTATAAAAACCAAAGATCGGATGCGGATGCAGATACAAGATGCACACGGATGCGCAAAAATGGGCTTGCATCCGCATCCGTGCATCCCAGATGCACGGGAAAAAATTAATGCATCCGGATGCGCATCTCAGATGCATGGAAAAAAAATTTGCATCTTGATGCGCATCCCAGATGCATGAAAAATAAATTTGCATCCGGATGCGCATCCATGGATGCACGAAAAATTAATTTGCATCCGGATGCGCATCTCGGATGCACGAAAAAAACGCGTGCATCCGGTCCCTGGCATTAACACATTATTTCAAGATACAATTTTTCTATTTTTGATTGCATAAGATTTTTCCTTATAAGAAAACTTCAACATTTACGTGTTAGTTAATTATAGGGTTGAAATTTTCTTGTAACGGAAATTCCATGCAATAAATAAAAAAAAATGTATCGACTTTAGGGAGAAAATGTAGATAAATGACAATATATTATTAATATTTACATCGGTTTTATGTCTTTCTGACAGTATGTAAGGAATACACCAGACATGCGCTGCAGTGTCGTTATTAAATTTATTCACTTGGGTAACAACATTTATTACATTTTTTTTTCCTCCAAATTTTTGTAAGTGCTTTTATGTAGAGCGTATAAATTATTATATAGTTACATAATCTTTAGGAGGGGAAGGGAGTAGAGATAACCAAGGTAGATTTCTAAGGAGCAATTTCCAGCGGGACTTTTGGCTGCATAAGAAATTAAGGTGCACTAGTTTGCAGTAAAACGGCTTCGCAACTATTATATACTGGAGTGTAAATATCTAAAATTCACTTCCATACAGCGATTAAATTCCATAAATTCAACTGCATTTCTTTTTTACTATCGTTTTTTTCACGCCAACATGGCTGATGCGCGCCGCCAAATAAAGTCGCTCTATATTGGAATCCATATCAGAGCTAATGCTCTATGAATAGAGTATGAGTGCTCTCTTATTGGCTTGTGCTGGTCTATTCTGAAATATAATTGGCTTAAAACACTTTTTGATTGATGCATAAGAAAAAAAACTTTTTAGACAAGAGGAGGAATAGGGAAAAAAGGTTTTTTAAGCGCCTATACTGTCAATAAAGCCCGCTCGATATCACCCTATGAAAACCCGCATAAGTATATATTTTATACTGGGGCATCCCAACAATCTCGATCGTGTGACACTCACGGTGACCCTGATTTTGGTCTTGAGGTCCCTCAGCTCTCGTCGCAGTCCCTCAGTCAATACCCTGACGGCGTGCTTGCTGCAGGAGTAGACGTAAGTCCCGGGGACCCCGTGTCCAGGGACCGCAGAAATGCGCTGTCCCAATATGCTTTAACAAATAATTTACAAAATTAAAAGAATAGGGAACATTGAAGTCTTGTACAGAATTGTTTCGGAATTTTAATCGGAAAACCTCAATGAATCACAAAATTCAACATTTCCGTGTACTTGAATTTTCCAAATAAACAGAAATATTGGGTGTGGTTTAGTAAAGAGTTGTCCAGAAAGTTATATCGACGTTTCTTACTAACCGCTGTTAGCGCCAGTCTAATTCAATGGCATTAAACGTGGTTGATGAGAAATCTAGATTTATATAATACTCTTCGTGAATTGCGCCCAAAATTGAATTTTGCAGATTGGTCAAGAGTTTTTCCATTCCGATTCCGAAATCTGGACAGGACTTGATTGCACATTATTTTCTTACCTGCTGATGTGGAAGATGTGACCGTCATCAACCCCGCGGTCCTTCATGTCCTTGAGGACCTCATGTGTGTACATGCACAATCCCAGAATGTTGGTGTCCAGAATTCTACGTATGTCCTCCGTTTTGACCTCTAAAAAAAGTTTTTGTAAGAATTCCGTATTGTTTCCTTCATATAAATTTTACTATGGTATCACATTTTTATGTAATAATTCCGATAATACAGACAAGCTAAAAATAAAACAGATTTAAATTCTGCAAGTCAATTTCTTTATATAATATTTATGCTTAATCGAAATAGAGAAAATCACAGAATTCAAAATGGGTCCTTCCGTAATATATATTTATATTCTATACAAGGATGCGCGAGGCAGGGTATATAGTGAGTGGGTAAGGATAAATGAGAGAAAAGATATATGGTGGCCTATTAGCATTCGCTGAGGTAAAAGACTGAGGGAATCATGGAAAACCTCAGTCAGAACGGACACTTCTACTTTCTATAATCAATAAAAAAAAGTGATATCTATATATATAGCCTGAGAAACCACTAACTTTAATGTCCTGCATGGTGCTCAATAGTACCTTAATATATTATATGTCTTATTCATGTAGTATAAATAGCATAATATTTATTGTATCGACCTCAATTGCAGAAATGGATAGAAGGTGCAAAGTTATACTACTTCTATATTTTTAGAGCCAGGGAACTATTTTTAAAAAAAATATTGAAAGTACAGAGTCATTTTTTTAATAAAATGATAGGAAGGACCTAAAAGAGCGACCTCGGCAAAAAAAAAAAGTAAATAAATAAAAAAGCAATATACTTCCTGCGGCCTCTAAAAAAAATCTGAAAAAAAAAAAAAATAGAGTAACAAAACTTTGAACCCTCTATCCATTTCTGCAATACAACTTTTTGAGGTTGATAACTCTATATTAATTATAAAATTATATAAACATTATATATATATAATGTATATATATATAGGGTTTAAGATAAGTCCTTGAGTATTTATTTTTATTTAATTAATATTTACTACACACCCCCACTCTTCTAGATGTCCGGTCATAGTTGGCCGCGACAATATTTATATATTTCAGTAAATATATATTATAATAATATAGTTGTGTAGTAATTATTAATTAAATAAATACTCAAAGACTTATCTTAAACCCTATGGTCATATTTATTTATATTTTTAACCAACATACAACATCCATTACGACATACAATACCCAAGAATAGGTCAAAAGGGGATGAGGGATGGCGCGCTTGCAATTAACACATTCACTGTCCAACCAAGAATGTCTTACCTTTGAACTGTACAGTAAACTGCACAGACACCGCCATCAACTCATATGCTATAATATAAACTTGTAATTTTACTAGAGACAGCTGAAATAATTTTTACCAGACAACAGGTGTGGAGTGAAGACCCCCGCGTTGTTGACGAGCACGTCTGCGCCCCCCAGGGTGTCCCGCGCCCACTTGACGACGCGCACCACGTCCTCCTCCTTGGTGACGTCACCCTGGACCGCGTGCAGCTCGCCCTTCGACTTGGAGGCTTTCAGTGAAGCAGCCAGCTCCTGAGGAAAACCAGAGTCGTCTCAATTATTTAACACTTTTATCGTTTTCTTAAGTTAGAGAAAACAGGCCCAATGTTAATAAAATCGCATTCATGAAAATTATAAAAAAATTTAAAATGTTCTCCTTTTCATACCTTATCAGTAGTAAAAGATCAGACCTGGTATACAAAAACGAGCTAGTTTTCGAGTTATTAATTTTTAAAGTTCAATAATTTAACATGAAGAAATAAATAGAACTTCCGAGCTAGTTTTCGAGTTATTAATTTTTAAAGTTGACTAATTTAACATGGAAGTTCCATTTATTTCTTCATGTTAAATTAGTGAAATTTAAAAATTAATAACTCGAAAACTAGCTCATTTTTGTATAATACCTGATATTTTACCTACTGATAAGGTATGTAAAGGAGAACATTTTAAATTTTTTTTTATAATTTTCATGAATGGGATTTTTATTAACATTGGGTGCATTATCTGTACCTTAAACTCATCAGTCACTTCAATAATTTCAAATATTACAATCCCAACTAACTCCTCCATTATTTGATTTAAACCTGACCTACTATATAACCTGGGAATACCCAAGGTCCCTCTACATAAGGTTGGACGTTTAGGTTCACATTTTCGTCCCAGTTCGCGCAGGACCAATCAGAGAGAGCTGTTACTCTCGAGCCTATTTCGTGGCAGTCAGTGATTGGTCGTGACGTCACAGGCTCCAACAAAAGCTGCGTCAAGATGGCGGAGCGTCAAACCTTATGTAGAGTAATCTTGGGGAATACCATATATTGTTCTCTTTGATATAACTTTAATACTTAACTCGAGGTCCTGTATCCAAAATACTCAATAAAAAAAAAATCCATGAAGTTTGTACCTTGTGATCACACTTATTGTATCGTGAGGAGACATTGAAAATTAGTTTAGAAAATGTAACATACCTTGACTCGTTCCTCCCTGCGTGCCACACCCACCACCTTCATACCGCTCTCGGCCAGCAGACGTGCGATCGCCGCTCCGATGCCCGCACTCGCCCCCGTCACGATAGCCACACGACCCATCCAACGTTCCATGATGTCGGGAGATCTAACAAAAACAGACTGATTTGAAATGCAGGTAAACGGGAAGCTAAGAACCTTTTTATATTTTCTTTTGTAAGCCGCGCGCCGCTGCAAGGTCATGGGTCATGGCAATGTCAAGGTCTTGATCTCTAATCTTCAACAACAACATAGTTTGTTGTTAGATATCTTCTTGATTAATTAAATAAATAAATAAAAAATCAAGGTCTTTAATTTTTTTATATATATATATTCAGTGAGACCCTGAAAAAATTAGTTTTCCCAACTCATCCTTTACATACGTCTAAACCTAATCTTATTAATTACTTCTAAAACACATCTTATTTCCTCTTCACTCAAAGTGAGGATGAAGTGGAGACATGTCATGTGCAAGTAGAAGAAGAAATATATAGGTATCTCTTCTTTTTTTCTCTAAAATGGTGCAAAATAATTAAATAAGAGAACGAAAGACGAGAGGAGAGAGGGGGAGGAAGATGGCAAGCTTTTTCTCACAAAATTGATAAACGCGATCATTATAATTTAATATATAGCCATACAATAATAATAATTTATGCTATAGTTGTCAGTCTAACGCAAAGACATGCAAGTAATGAGAATTCGTGTTATTATCGTAGGAAATTAATTTCGTGAATCTTGACGCTTATCTCTGATATAATGAGAAAAAAAAAAAATGAAAATGAAAATCATTTATGAAACCATGTATGTATTATAATTATTTGAATATTTTGAATGTGAATAATAAATGAAGTTTAAGTAATTTAATGATGTATTATTTTCCATATACAGGCCCGCCGGTGCATTAGAAACGGTTGCGTATTTCATATCTTTTTATATGTATTGAATGTATTATTTATTTAACTTTTCGGACTTTTACCTTTGCCAGTAATCGATATATTATGTAAACCTTCTGTATGTATTATATGTTGCGATGGTCACTTAGTGTTCGTGCACGTCACACAATACAGAAGGATTATACATCGAACACCGGCAAAGGTAAATGTCCGAAAAGTTAAATAAATAATACATCCAATTAAAATATGAATACCCTTTACACGAAAAAGTTATTTACTAATATCTATATATTATATTTATGTAAGTGAAATTTATAATATTATATTTGTTGCTTTATTTTTATTATAAAGCATGACAACTTTTTTCCCCCAAGTTTTTGCTACTTATTGTTAGTGTGTTGAAAATCTATAAAGATTTTTTGCTGTTTTTAAAAGTCTTTCTTTTAATTTTAGTGCCCATAAGTTTCATAATTTTTCATATATTTAATATTAGATTATACACTTATACTTATACCATCATTATGATCATTATATCAAGTTGATAGTTTTGATCACCTTGGCAGAGAAACTTTTGTTCTAAAAATGCAAAATATTTGAATAAGTTGAATGCATATTTTTTATTTTTTTCTAAATAACTCTTAATTAAGTTATTAACTCTTAAGTGTCAAATTTCAGCTTCATGGAACAAATTAACGAATATATTTTCAATTTAGGCTATCATCAATGTTTTGTCAAAATGCTAAAACAGTACAAATTTTAATCATCCACAAATTATTTTTTATATAAATGCAAAATTTATACAATCACACATACAGGCTTTCTCCGCTTTGGCTTTCTCTCTATACCTCATCTGGAGTACGATCTTTACTCCTGCCTCACTAGCTATAATAAAGGCGCTCCAAAATAGACATGCAGAGATGCAGATTTACAAATTTGGGTTATAAGAAAAAGAAAAACAGCTATATATTATTATATATTATCAATTAATATCAAAAGAGTTTAAACTTGATATATTGTGAAAAAATTTGTTAGCAGAGTAGAGGTGCAGACATACCGACATACCTTACTTGTTTAGTTGAACTTTTTCCTCCTCTTCTTTGTAAAAGCGACTGCAGTTTCGTAAGATAATCTTCTCTCTTCCTCGGGCTTGCCAAGACTGGCTGTGGTCACTGGCGTCGGTGGTGTACCGATCACATACATTGTCTATTTACCGTTAGTTGTGACGTAGAGGTCGGAGGGTTGCAACCCTCTCTACAAATATTACCCGCACGTTTTATTGTCCCTTGTTGTCAATTGTATAGTATAGCAGAGTATAGCACTACAATGTTGCAATTTTATGTTTTTTATGTTGTAGCACCGTAACGTCTGCGACTTATATAAAGTATAATATAAAATAATTGTTACTTTATATTATAACATGATATCTGAACGTGCTGTTATTGTGAATATTGTAAATAAACATCGTGCGATCGTACAGTCGTCGCCTTAGAAAATTTACCGTTGCAGCCTTATAATTGTTATTATAATCAGATAAATCACCATGCCCCGTATATATGAATAACATGAGGCATGGTGATTAACAAGGCTGCAAGTGGAAATTTTCCAAGGCAACGAGTGTACATCACCATCGTCAAGATCGCGTCGCATCGCCGTTGTCGCCATCTGAATTCGCCTTAATAAGAAAGTTTTATAGCTTCCTTAGCTAATCGAATCCAGTAGTAGAGTTGCCTTATAGTTTCAAAAACAAAAATTTGTATTATAGTTTCACTTAATTACGATCATTAATTATCTCATCAATGGACAACATACATGAAAAAATTTTATTGGAGAAATGAATAGAGGGTACCAAATTATGCTACTCTGAATTGTTTCAGATTTTTTTGAGACCCAGAACTATTTTTTAATAATTACTGTAAGTGCGGCCACGCCCCCTGATGGAGGCGTCAATAGGCGTCCAGTCTCTATCCTTTTTATTAGGGCTGCAGGGGTGCCAACTGAAATCACAGGACTTTCAATAATTATTTAAAAATAGTTCCGGGCCTCAAAAAAATCTGAAAAAATTCAGAGTAGCATAATTTGGTACCATCTATTCATTTCTGCAATAAAATTTTTTCATGTACGTTGTCCATTACCATCAGAATAAAGGCCCTAACTTAAATCACAAATCATATATATTGCATGTTTTGAAACTCTAAATCGCAGCTGTCATATAATAGGCCCCAGAGAATCCGTCCGAAAAGGAATTTGTCCGAAAGCGGAATCTGTCCGAAAGAGAGGCGGTGCCAACGAGGAGTGGGGGGTTCTTAAAAACATGTCGGAAATAAGTGGCAACGCTGTAAACGATTCGGACGTATTCCGCTTTCGGATCGACAAATTCCTCTATTTATGAAAAATTAAAATATATTCGGACGTATTCCGCTTTCGGACAAATTCCTCTATTTATGAAAAATTAAAATATTGCTATAATTAAACAATGTAACAATATTGATCTTAAAAATGCATTTAATTACTTAAAGTGCATTAATTACCAAATTGCAGAGACCAACTATATTAAAAAAAATGAGTGAGGAAATAGTCCGAAAATGGAAACTGTCCGAAAGAGGAAACCGTACGAAAGCACCAGTTTATCAATAAAAAGGAGAATTTGTCCGAAAATTTTATTTATTATTATAGAAGAGAGAAAACGGTCCGAAAGAGGAAACCGTACGAAAGCACCAGTTTATCAATAAAGAGGAGAATTTGTCCGAAAATTTTTTAAGAGAGGAAACGGTCCGAAAGAGGAAACCGTACGAAAGCACCAGTTTATCAATAAAGAGGAGAATTCGTCCGAAAATTTTATTTAATATTATAGAAGAGAGGAAACTTTCCGAAAGAGGAAACCGTTTCCTCTCTTCTATAATAATAAATAAAATTTTCGGACGAACTCTCCTCTTTATTGATAAACTGGTGCTTTCGTACGGTTATTACTATATTATATAATATTAATATAATAATATTAAATAAATGCACCTAGAGACCTTACAGAGACCTCCGTTACATATGGCCAGGAATTTGATCAGAGTTTCACTGTAACTGAGAGTGGCGGCGCTGCTAAATGTTCGGCAAGGTCCGGTTCTTGCCGGGTTCTTGCTGGCTAAAATTGCCCGCGCAGCCAGAGAGAACCGGGCCGTGCCGCTACGATTCAGTGGCGCCGCCACTCTCAGAAGCAGCGAAGCTCAGCCAGAGCGTACTTGATTAGGCTAATCAAGTACGCTCTGGCTCAGCCCAGGTTGTTCAAATTCCTGGCCATATATATGTCATGGAGGATGGAGGTACGTCTCTGTATAGGGTCTCTGGACTGCACCATAGTAAATTCAAATTGAGCCACCGTGTAATGTGTACTATACACTTAAAATTATCTATCTGCGTATTTTTTTCCTTTTAAGAAAAAGAAAGGAAACAAAATGCAATATATAATATAATTTTATTGTTTTCCTAGCACTTACAATAGCAGCGATTATCAGTGGAAGCGGCACAATCGTCAACTTCACGTGCAGTTTAATGATCGCTGTATCTGAAAGGGCAAATTTTCTATCTCGGACCGCTCCTGATTCCTTGCTACGTGGAATAAATGGAGAGATTTCACCCAAGTTTAGAGCTTGGGTGATGTACCATCAGAGATATCTCAGGTGATGAGGTTAATTTCAAACAAAAAAACTTCATGTTTTTATTGCACTTTTGGATACAAAACCTCATATTATGTAATGTAAATTATTTAAAATGTATTTTTGAAGCATCCACCAGCTATGCAACGCAAAATTTAAATAATTGTTTTAATTTAATTGATTTATTTGACTAAAACCACCATGAAATTGATTTTTTTTTTTATTTCCCTGCTCAACTTTTTTCAATCGTAATTAAAAAATGCACCGTTTTCATTTTCATTTTGTATTTTAATAAACTGTTTGATGATATTATTTAATTAACCATTAAACTTCAGATTAAACTTCAGTTTAAAATACCATGCATGCATTTTAGGCGTACCAAAGTGATTACTTTTTTTTACGCATTCGGGTACCTAAGACCATTATTTTGTTATCCCTGTGGCTCAATATTTTCGTACGATTTCTAATTAATTTTCAACTGATTATTTAGTTTGAAAAGTGAATCTAAAAACCGCTGGTTGATTCAAGCCGGCGCGCGGCCGAAGCAGCCGCTGATACGACAAGAAGGGGGCGGAAGAAGGTTCCCACGATTTACTGGAGATTCTCGTTGTATCAGCAGCTGCTACGGCCTCGCGCCGGCTTGAATCAACCATCGATTTTTGGATTCACTTTTCAAACTAAATAATTAATTATAAATTAATTAGATATATATCATACCAAAATATTGAGCCACAGGGATAACCTATATAATTCTTAGATACCCGAATGTGGAAAAAAATATTCACTTTGGTACTCCTTTAAACTAATTTTACATCAATTTCCATTCATTTCAGCATTGTAGATGACATCAATGAAAATATCGAGAAAATGGTTTTCGTGACAACTTTTTCCATTACTATACTCATAACTTCTGTTATCTTTATATCCTTTAAAGATGAGGTAGGTGAAGTCTGAGAATTATACACCCGCATGTAATTTATTTGTATCCTAATTAAAAATGATAATGGAGTACTGACCTCAAATTTTTTTATTGCAGAAATGGATGGAGGGTGCAAAAATATGCTACCCTGATTTTTTTCAGATTTTTTACAGACCGGGAACTATTTTTAAAAAATTATTGAAAGACCTTTTTGTGACGTCACGAGGCGACAAGTTCTATCTTTTTCTTAAAGAGTGGCGTCTCGTGACGTCACAAGAAGGACATTCAATATTTTTTTTTTAAATAGTTCCCGGTCTCAAAAAAATCTGAAAAAAATCAGGGTAACATATTTTTGCACTCTATATTTCTGCAATAAAAAAATAGAGGTCGATACTCCATTGGTTTAATAAGTATATAAATAAAGAACGACTTTTGAAGTATTTTTTTTTTAATTATCTTAGATGGCAAACATGGACAATATAATCATGTACTTCGGCATCACAACCCATCTGATGTTGTGTATTCTCGTACATTCCATTAATGGGCAGCGAGTAATTAACAGTGTAAGTATAACCATGTGTTTTATTTATGAATTAATTTATAAAAAATACTTGATTACTAAAAAAATTGCGCGATAGTTAAATTAAAGTGAAGATCATTAGAAATTAATTGGTTCAATCATTCCTGTAAAATCAAAGCAGAATAATATATGAATTCAACCAAAAAAAAATCTGTTCCTATATTAATGTTAATTAAGGTATTTATTAGAAAAAAATCAACGCAAGTGGATTCTATTCTATTAATATGGAATTTTTCTCAACGGGATTATTATCATTATTTTTTTCCTAAAATTAAGCAGAATATTTCTATTTCATTTTACATGATAGTTTAATAATACTTTTCAAATTGTTCATAACTTGCTGAAAGTTTTTCACAAAAGTTATTATCAACCAACACATAACTTATTATCTTCTTTTATTGACTCTTTGTGATACATTAATATAACTGCAATTGAAAATGTATATGGGGGCATACATGACCAAAAAGTGTTTAAAAATACAAGCCAATTCAATCCATGAAAAAGAAATAATTTTATAAATATATCAACTTTATTCCAAATTAAATTGTGTTTCAGAGTGTAAGCTTGCGCAACTCTGTGTTAAGTGCCTCCCAGGTGTCACACGGGGGTTTGAAGGCAGGACCATCGTGTTCAGCCCTTCAGGTTATAATTACCAGGGTAGCATGATATTATTTGTTATTTTTCTTAACTGAACTAGTTGTTCACATATATACACTATATATAATGTTAAGAACATGCATTATTATGTTTAATTACAATACATTACATTATATATTATATTTTATCATAAATATATATATCATAATATACATGTAATAATAATGGAGTATCGACTTCAATTTTTTTTTATTGCAGAAATGGAT
Source organism: Siphlonurus alternatus (assembly GCA_949825025.1). Taxonomy (NCBI): domain Eukaryota; kingdom Metazoa; phylum Arthropoda; class Insecta; order Ephemeroptera; family Siphlonuridae; genus Siphlonurus; species Siphlonurus alternatus. Next base: position 8,980,804 of record OX463778.1, read on the forward strand.
AGAGGGTGCAAAGTTGTGCTACCTGCTTTTTTTTCAGATTTTTTATAGACCGGGAACTAATTTTAAAAAATGATTGAAAGTTCTTTTCGTGACGTCACGAGGCGGCAAGTCCTATCCTTTTCTAAGGGAGCGGCGATTCGTGACGTCACAAAAATGATTTTCAATTTTTTTTTAAAAATAATACCCGGTTTGTAAAAAATCTGAAAAAAATCAGGGTGTCATAACTCATAACTTTGCACCCTCTATGCATTTCTGCAGTAAAAGAATTAAGGTCAACACTCAATTATTATATATAATAAATAATAAAATAATAAATAAATAATAAAATTATTATATCAATAATACCAGTGATATTTATGCAATTTAATATAAATTTACTTTTCGCTCTAAATTTCTAAACATATACTATTTAAACTAATATTCACAAGAACACATCTCATGAGCTCAAATATTATAAAAGAGTTAGTTATTGATATTTTAAAAAACAATCCACAATTATAAATTAAAAGTTTCTCTTAACCCTGATATATTTTATTCTCTGCTAAAGGTTTTTAACTGCCTTTTCGCAATGGGTGAATATTATTGCAACTGGGATATATCAATAATTCATACTATATTCAAAAACAAAGGCAGCTCTGAGTTACCTGATAATTATAGAGGCATAGCATTGGCGCCAATTTTAAGCAAAGTGTATTGTAAACTTCTATATATATTTTATTTTATTTATGACTATATATATATATATATATAAATAAATAAATCTACAAAACTGGGCAGAGCGATGTGGTAAATTATCATCATATCAAGGGGAAGGGGGTATCAGACAGAGAGAAGTTAGACTTCCCGCAGTACATGCCCGCTGAAGAGGTTGCCTACCTGATAGGGTGCTTGGAACAAAAAATTTAACCTTTGAGCATAACAATATTTATTAAATATAAATATTTTTATAATATAGATATTTTTATTATATAAGTAGTATTACATAATTTATAGCATTTTATAAGTTTACACAAAAATATAATGTGTAATATAGTGTTAAATTTTTGATATAATTGCAACTGAAGAAGAATTTAAAGGTTTTGTAAGACTGACCCAGGGACCACAAGGAGTTCCCAGGGAACTCCCTCGGAACTTCCTTTTTACCCTCCCAAAGAAACTCCTTTGGAAGTTCCCCTATGTCCACCCAAAAAGGAAGTTCCTTTAGGGAGGCAAAAAGGAGTAGCCGGGGAACTATGTCTCCATAGTAATTTTTTACAAATCATAAATTAAAAATTATTTTTGAACATGTTTAAGATGTTTCCAAGAGTACAAAAACCTAAAAAAAAAAGTGTAAAAAATTTGGACGCTCCGGGATTTGAACTCGGGTCCATAAGCATAAGCGACTGCGCTACCAATTAGGCTATTGCCTTCCTTAAGAAAATATGGTAAAGTTAAGTTTATAAACTTTGAAATTTGGATACTTGTAATTATATTTTTATTCCGTGCGAAAATAAGCAACATTTGCCTTTTTTTAAAGCCCTAGTGGAACAATAATGTTTATTAATTATTTAATTTAATACTAAAGTAATAAAAATAAATAAATAATTAAGATTTATTAATAATTTCAAATAAAAATAAAATATATTTTCTACATTTCAAATTTAGTAGCACTATTTTTAATATATTAAGTACACAAAGTGTTATATAAATAAGAATACGTTGATTGTTCAATAAGTAGAGCAATTACATACCGTAAACAGTAGTATTTACATAACTATGTAATGTTCCCGGTATATATTCCCCTCGGGAGGTATTAGGGAACTTGATTTTACAAATTAAATCACGCTCCAATTTAAAAAAAATGCTATTTCGAGTTGTAACTTATACAAGGGATCCAAGAAAATTAAATTAATTAATAATTACAATGAATTTGGGACTATTTCCCTTTATGTTCCCGCAGGAATATCTTAGGGAAAGTCCCTTTACCCTCCTCGGGGGAAACATCAGGGAACATCATTTAAAAAATTAAATAATTTACTAAAAAAAAAATGTGCTGTTGATAGCCTCATTAAACAGAGCATCGACTCCATGCAATATTTTTTGCTAAAAACTATACTGAAATAAGTTATGATGTCAGGGAACTAGGAGGGAACAAAACGGGAGGATGGCCAATTTCCCGAGGTACTCCTTGCGGTCCCTGGGGATGAGGATGCTTTTATATTATAATTATTTTTCTGCCTTTGGCTTTAGAACGTTAGGTTTTAATTTAACATTACACAACATTGATATTCTATCGTTAAGTCAGAGCATCAGCAAACAAAGTCCAATTTCTATAACAATTTAAGAGAGTATATCACAGTCCATGTGGTACACCTTACAAAAAATATTCTATATCACATAGATTTGTCAGAAAAAAATCCAAAGTCAGAGAGAACGCGTCCTTAACATGGGGCTTCACCTGACAAACACTCTCGAATATCTCGAAAAATAATAAATAAAAAAAATAAAAATAATAATAATAAAGGGCTTTATTCATAAAAAAACCCAGCAAACCATGCCTTGCTGGCCGCGCGGTTTCTGGTCTGCTGCTGGTACTGCTAGCAGAGGGCTTGCCAGCAGAGGCCAGCAGTCGGCCATCTGACGGTGTGCCAGCATGCGGCTTACCTTCACAGGCCCATATGCCGGCCAGCACTGGAATGCCATCCATAAATTTTGATTTTGGTATTTTTATAGAAAAAAAAAATATTATTTTTGAAACAGATATTTTTAACATTCCTCAACTCAAATTCGTAAGAAAATATTTAAAATTTAAAAAAAAAAAATTACTTTTATGCTACTTTTCTTACAGTTTACAGTTCAAAATAATTGAACTTATATGGATATGAAGATTTCAACAAAAACTTTATTTATTTGAATAAATAAATAAATAAAGTTTGTGTTGAAATCTTCATATCCATATAAGTTCAAATTAATATTAAGTATTAACCCTATTAAGCACTACAAAGCACCGTTATCATATGTTATAATTCAGGGAGCTTGATGGAAGTTATTATATAATATATAATAAAAACTGATTTTAATATATTATAATATTTAATTATAATGATGGAAAATGCACATTTGAATTAATAAAATTTAAACCTCATCCTGATATATGGAGGTATAACATCACCTCCGTCACCTCCTACGAACATTTTTTTATTTAAAATTTTGAATTCAATGGGCCGCGGTTGATTATTATTATTATTTTGTGTTTTTAACTCCCAACCTAGTTGGGGTGGTTAAGCGCCAGCACCGGGCCCAATTGGGCCAAGATGAAGGCGCCCGCTGGTCCTGTTGGAGATGTTACGATCCAGCGTCTCCTACTCAGCTGCGGGCAATGAGGGCTTCCCGGGTACACCCGCAAATAGTCCATCACACAGCCTTTCGGGCAGGTCCTCTCCTAGGCGCGGTGGGACACATTTCCGCTAGCACTTTGGGTGCTGGATGCCTTTAACCAGGGCACTTGAAGGTGGGGATGCATCTTGGGCTTCCCAAACCAATGCCCTGGCCGCCCTGTGGTTCAAGAACCACAGGCTACGGGCCAGGGGTCACACTCGCAAGGCAACCCCCAACCCGCATGTCCTTCCTGAGCGCGGGGGGACACGTACCGCGAGCCAGAGAAGAGCCTACGCTCATCCCGTAGCTGGATGCCCATTATTTTTATTATTATTATTATTATTATGATTATTTTAACTCCCAACCTAGTTGGAGTGGTTAAGCGCCAGCACCGGGCCCAATTGGGCCAAGATGAAGGCGCCCGCTGATCCTGTTGGGGATGTTACGATCCAGCGTCTCTCCTACTCAGCTGCGGGCAATGAGGGCTTCCCGGGTACACCCGCAAATAGCCCATCACACAGCCTTTCGGGCATTATTATTATTATTATTATTATACACACTATAATATATGTATATATGTATATATATATATATATATATATATATATATATATATATATATATATATATATATATATATATATATATATATATATATATAATTATATATATATATATATATATATATATATATATATATATATATATATATATATATATATATATATGGAATACATTTTTATACATAAAAATATTTAATAGCTAGTATATATAATATATATGTCGTATAAATTTGGGCCGGTGGGGTAGAATAATATATATGGCATTTTAGTATAATACGTATATATTATATAATATAACGACTATAATGTACGGCCGATAGTGCCGGTACGGTATAATCATAGAGTCAAAATATATGGTACAATCAAGGATTTTATGTAGATACAAAATCCTTGGGTACAGTATATTAACTCTATGAAACGACTCTATCTATGGGTATATAATGCGTATAACTGTCGTGCGTATAATTTTAACAAAAACAAAATAATTTATACGTATAATATATATGGTATATTTTATTCATATGGTGATAATTACAAACTTGAGCTTCTCGGCGTAATTTATATCTCATCACTCCGTATACAATGGGGTACTGACCAAAAAAAAAGTTCCAAGTTTTTGTCAGTATTTCAAAAGACACAAGAATTTCATGAAGAACAAGCCCTATTAGAGCATTCTACGACAATTTCCTGATTTTATATGAATTTTTGAAACCTCTCAAAAATGACGTCATACCATTGAATCTTAAATGCAGTGATGTTAGTCCGCGCATATTCGCGGCGAATATGCGCGCATATTCGCATATTCGCGGGCAATCTGCGGCCGCATATGCGCGCATATTGAAAATTGACTTTCCCGCCACTAAAATAGCAATTTAAAACTGGTTAAAACTACAGTAAATGCTACAGGGAGTCTTTTCTTATTTTTCTTGGTATAATCCCTTGCTTAATTAGTGTTTGGATTAAATTAGAGTTAATTAATAATGGAATTAAAGCAATCGGCCTTTCAGGCTGCCGAGGTGCTCACGTGATTTTAATTGCGCGCGGCCGCCATCTTTGCGCGCATATTCGCGCATATTCGCATGCGCATATTCGCGGACCAATCTTCGCGCGAATTTCACATCACTGCTTAAATGGGAAAATAAATCAGTTAACATTGCCAAATGCCATACTTAATATTGAAATGTAACCAAACCTTAATTTGCAAGGTTTTTAGGTGCTTCACGCTTCACGATAATGAAGGTTTCAAATTCCTACCTCAATAACTTTTCATTTTAGCAATGTTAACTGATGCATTTCCCCATTTAAGGTTCAATGGTATGACGTCATCAAAAAAAGTTTTAAAAATTCATATAAAATCAGCAAATTGTCGTAGAATGCTGTAATAGGGCTCGATCTTCATAGAATTCACAGTACTTTTTACTAGTATTGCTAACTCAAATACCAGTCAGTACCCCATTAATGGAGCGGACGAGCTGTGTGCGTTCTTTCAGGTCATTAATTATAATATAAATATTAATTTATAATAATATGTATGTAGTTATGTACACACACAAAGTTCCTCTATAGGAGTAAAGGAACTTTGGTGCACACACTCACTGAAACATTTTTCAAATAAACTTGTTATCTCCCGCATTTTGTTACATTTTGATGACGTCATAAGTGATTTGGCCAATCAGGTGAATCCGCGTATTCTCCATAATCAGCTGACACGACAGCGGCAGCGAGCTCGTAATTTTTGGCTGGAGATGACGCAGAAATGACAGCAAGGGATGATGCCAGAACTGTTTTGTGACACGAAGATTCCTCACAGAACGATGGAAAGGCGGCGTGTTTCATCTGTGTGGCTGGCTGCCATCCTAGGCATCTTTTTAGTCCTCGAAGGTTCGTGTCCCATGCAGTGTGCCATGTTCATGGACTTACATTTTTGCTTACCTTCCCACTTTTTAATATTGCTGGGAAACCTTTCTAGAATTTTCATGTGCATGTATACATTTATGACTATAAATTGCATCCTTCATTTCTTGCGATGCAGTTTTAATTAAAGAGCTCTGCAGTATCAAAATTGAATGGTATGATTTTATGATATCAAACCAAATGCAAAGTTGGCAATTTTTCAATCAAAATGAAAAATGTAAATCAGAAATTGCACACATACGCATGTTCATACCTGCATCCTTTTTCTGTAAATGCATTGCTTGTAATTTCAAGTGTGCAAGTGTACAGTATGCATAAGATGCTTGAATAAATGAATTTAAGGTGCATGCTATTATGCATATTCATTGTCTTGATATTTCAACATTTATTCTTCCTGCAAATTCTTGGAGTATGAATGTGCAGTTCAGATGTTTTAAACATGATATATAATTGATAAGCAAAGCACTATATCTGAAAGCTGTTACATTGAATGTGATCATTTCAAGCAGTATTATGATTTGAGCTTGACCTAGGTCAGGTCTTTATTAGACTGACATATCGTGACTGATTTCTCTTCTCCTACTTCATTTTATGTTTTTACGGGGATCTATATTATGAAGCCTTATTAGGTTTGTTCGTAAACCCTGCCTAGTGTACTCTGAGCAAATTTAAGAAGAAAAAAACATGACATCATCTGCACTGTTTTTCCTACCCCACGCTCTGAAACTGGATAAGAAAGAGGGGGCAATGTGTACTCTGAACATACTTCTAGTTCTACAATGCATCACATAGAAATCCAAAGACAGATTCACAGACTTCACAGCGTTGGGCAAAAAGTTCAAAATGCGGGGGAGGTTTACCTTATTACTCTTCAGTTAGTGCCGTTTGTAAAATTGTGTTATGTTTTTTCAGAGGTTGGGTGCACGGGCAACCAGGCGGAGATTGAGCGCCATTTGGAGATGGGGCGAGACATGTTGGCTCGCGGACAGTTCCAGGACGCTCTCTCACACTATCATGCGGCTGTGGGTGAGTTGCGCACCCATCTCAAGGACATTCCCCGGGGTGTTCAAGTAGAGCATATCAATGAAAGTTGCTGAAAAGGTTTTTGTCTCAATTTGAGTGACTTTTTTTTTACACTATAATGTCTTGATTTGTATTAAAGATTGACTGAATTTGTACCTTTGCAGGCTCTATACCAAATGAATACAAAAGTAGACCAGTAAAAGCAAGTAGTAGGATCCAGGGGAGAAGAAGGGAGGGGGGAGCTACAGAAATGTTGGATTTAACATGGCAATATAGGCTAGCTTTTTCCCCATTCCAATTTTTTTTTTTTATTTGATTTATGGAGGCTGCCTGCCTCCCGCGCATTTTTTTTTTTTTCTGGATCACCGCCTGCTAAAAGCAATGATTTGTCTCCACTTGTGTCCAACTTAGAATTTAGGACTTGTTTGGCGATCACTTTTTTGAAGTGTACGTATTATACTTTCTTACAAGATGATAAACTTGCGAAAATTGACTTATTTTTCATCACAGTTTTGCAACATACTGTATAGGTATATAATAAATTTTAACTTTTTGAAAGAAAGCAGAGTTGGTGACGAGAATTTAATGCAATTAATACATAATATAGACAAGAGTAGGAGGTGGCGTTGACTCAGACATTGTAAAATCCTTGGTTTGATTCCCTGCACCAAATTTTCCTTTCTCTCAATTATTAATATTTATAAGCATATGATACAAACAGATGACTTTGAATTTTAACCTTTGAGGTAGTACTGACTTTGTTGTAGCATACATTACAGTGTGTCTACCTCTCACTCTTGTGTGGAGATATGAAAAAAAAAAAAAAAGTTTTAAAATACAAAGTACAATTTTACACAGCATAGGTTTGCAAGTGCTGAGATTTCATATAGCTTATAGATGAGATTTAATCAAAAGTAAATATAATTTTGCTGATCAGTACTTATAAAAAAAAATGTTACCAGTTCAAAGTTCAAGTCTTATCATAATAAAGTAGCAACTTGACATGAAAAGTCTGGGTTTTCATGTATTGGTAAATGGGGGAACTTTAACTTTAAATTTTATGTAATATAAAGACAACCTGCATAAACAAAAAAATGTTGCAGAAATAGAGGGTACCAAATTATGCTGCTCTGAATTTTTGTTTAATTTTTTGAGGCCCGGAACTATTTTTTAATGATTATTTAAAGTTCTTTAAGTTAAGTTGGCACCCCTGAATCTTTAATAAAAAGGATATAGGGAATAGACGCCTATTGACACCTTCATGGGGCGTGGACGCACGTTCAATTATTATTTAAAAATAGTTCTGGAATTCAAAATTATGAAAAAATTTAAGATTGGCATAGTTTGGTACCCTCTATTCATTTCTGCAATAAACAATTTTCATGTAGGTTGTCCATTGTAGACCTCTGAATTTATTTCCTAGTATTCATAATAACTGGGAAGTGATAACACATTATCTTTGAACATTAATATTTACTGCAACCTTATCAGTGAATACAAAACACGCTACATTAATTATTAAACAAAAAATATTTGCATACTTTTGTATCATTTGCTGCTTGTGGTAATATACTTTTTTTTTTATGGTTCATAACCCACTCTCATCTTGCAATCCCTCTCCCCCCTATGCCTATCACTAAAGTTTAGTTGGTGGAATCAAAAGCAGATAAACTACATTTGGGAGATGAAGTAAATAATTTCAGCTGTTGCAGTACAGAATAAAACTTATAAAAAAGTGCAGTCTCACGTCAGTTAAAGATTGATACTTTCATGTAGTATGCAATCAATAATAGAAATGTAGATAAAAATCACATGTATATTATAAACAATTGAGGTTCTGGTAATGAAAATTATTTAAAAGCCATATTCCCTACAGGTGAAGCAAGATAGGAAATTAACCTTTACTGTAGTGTGAGTGCAATGGTTTATAAACATATTGATCGCCAGGCTCTCAAGTGTTTATATTATTTAAGAATTGTCCCCATATTACCATTATTGATTGCATACAACAATCAATTTATGCAACTCACCAATTTTTTAAACTGACAAAGAAAATAATTTTAATTGGAAATTTCTCATCTCACACAAGTAAAAATAAGGCTTCAAGTCAGCTGATTTTGTGGTGTTCCCACCGTCTTATCCAAACCTAATGTAAAAAAACCCTCGAAATTGCTTTTTTGGCACTAAAGAAATTTTTTAGAGGAAAATACGTTCAAGATTCATTATCAGAAGACCTCTAAATAAGGTGGGGGGGGGGGTAGGAGATGGTTTCAAATTAATAGCTTATTACTGAGAGAAAATTCAAACTTTTTAACATAGTGGCTTATGTAGAAAATTTTCCTGCCGGGGAAATCTTGAAGCCTCTATTGAGACAAAAACTTCTCGTGATGTCTGATCATGATTGTAATTTTGTTGTGCTTCTCCACAGAGGGTGACCCTGACAACTACCTGACGTACTTCAAGCGAGCCACGGTCTACCTGGCTCTCGGCAAGGCCAAGTTTGCCCTCTCTGATCTGAACCGTGTGCTGGAACTGAAGCCGGACTTCACAGCCGTGAGTTTGACATATACTAAAAAAAAAAATGGAGCATCGACCTCAATTTTTTTTTTTTTATTACAGAAATAGCTAGAGCGTGCAAGTTATGCTACCCTGATTTTTTTTTCAGATTTTTTAGAGCCCGAGAACTATTTTTAAAAAATGATTGAAAGTCCTTTTTTGTGGCGGCAAGTCCTATCTTTTTCTTAAGGAGCGGCACCTCATGACGTCACAAAAAGAACTTTCAATAATTTTTTAAAAATAGTTCCC